>JAKOOJ010000007.1:23423277-24041819 GCA_022577455.1 Arizona elegans
ACATTCATCTCCCCCTGACAGAGACATTAGTCCTGGATGGGGGGGGGGGGGAGGTAGAGGGGAAAGAGAGACAAGTAGAAAGTCTCTAATTAGCAGGTGGTTCACTGAGGTTTATCTGGGTACTGTTGATGATTTTTTTTTAACCAATCTGGAGTCTTTAATATGTTGGGAATTGACCCATTCAGTCTCCAAGGAAGGGAAGTCTTTCCTTGCTATCAATGTATATGGGAGTCCAAAATGTCCTTGACATCAAAGTGTTGCTCTCCCTTGATCATAATGGGATCAGGAGGTGTTGCAATGTAGGGTGTGGGGAAGATGTGATCTCTGGTTTCAATAGGCTGCAATAAAACACTGGGTAAACATGTCTGAGCATTTTTGGCAGCTCGTGTTCCATAGTCCTTGGGTTAATAATCCTTTTTATGGGGAAAGGTCAAACATATTTTGGCCCCAATTTTTTGGACAGTTGTCTAGATTGTAAGAATTTGATAAATAGACCTTATCTCCCACTATAAGGTCCTTGGCTTAATATGTTTTTTATCAACTTGTTTTTTATATGCTTCTCTAGCATCCAAAGTTTTTCTCACTACCAGCCAGATATTCTGTAGTGACCAGGGGTAGGTTCAATTTTTTTTTTTACTACCGGTTCTGTGGGCGCGGCTTGGTGGGGGTAATGTGATTGGGTGGGCATGGCCAAGTTTTTTTTTTTAACTTTTAAAAGCATTTTTTCTACAACCTTAAGAGGTTGCAGAAAAGACTTCCGGTTTGACATCATGGCGAGACAGCCGGGGAAATAGCGGGCTCTGAGGAGTCCCGCAAAAAACCCGACTGCCAAACCGCCGCCGATGAGTCTTCAGACCAGAACCGTCCTGTAGGGACGGGGTAGGAAGAGAGGTGCCTCAGATGACCAAGAGGAACAGGCAAGTTCCTCGGAGGTCGGAGGGAACTCTCTGTGAGTCGGCAGTGGGGGGCAGCTGCCACAAAGCTGGGACAAACCGAACTAAGAGATGAGCAGGAGGAAAGAGGAAAAGAACGAAGCTCTTTGAAGCCGAGTGAGTGACACCAACCTAGGTTTGAAACAACACTAGAGCAATGCTTGATACTTGTAAGACCCCTAGCCTTAAAACAGCGGCTGTGGATTTGAGGGGCATAGAAGATTTTGAAAAGTAACTTCAGGAGGAAAGACCCGCTAGGAAATTTATTTTGGTATAGATTCAATTGGAACAATTAAACATTGAGGCATGCTGAAGAGACTGGAAAAAATTCTCAAATTAGAATTGGACTTTGAAAAAAGAAAAAAGTAGGGATTCAACACTTTTAAAACTCAAGAGAAGAAGAGAGTTAAATTGGACTGTTACATAATTGCAACAAAATGGATACTTGAGTGACTAAGGGAAAGTGTGGATTGCAGAGATACACCTGCTGTAAAAAGAAACATTGTAACTTGCTGTTTATTTTGGAACACTCTGAAATTATAAATAATAGCCATGGGATTTTGGTGCTGGAGGTCTCTTCTTTGTCTACAGACGGCTTCTTCGGTGGAAAGAAAGAGGAAATACAACGGAACTTTTATAATTGTTACTGATTGGCACAGGAACAAAAGAAAATGGCACAGGAACAAAAGAAGGAAAGTCGATGTACTTTGCATGGAATAGAAGTAACAAAAAGAAATAAAATGACACATGGAGAATTAAATTTGGGAACACTGAGTTTGAAATGGAATATATGTTGCTAGACAAGGAAATGAAGAAATAAAATATACACGGTTGGGAAAAAAGAATATAAAAATAGTTTGATTAAAAATGAAAATGTAATGTTTAGATGAATATTAATTATAAAAAGGAGGTGTTTATAGATGTATAAGGATGGAAACTAAAACAATGTAATTAAAATAGAAAAATAAAGTAAAGATGGATAGCATTGATAAATAAGAATGAATATGAATATGAGAAGAATCCAATAAATTCTATTGATTTATATGGGAATGTGTCTGATGTCTCAATGTTAAATTGCAGACAAAGCTAAGAATGACAATATGATTAAATAATTTATAGATGGAAGGTAAAATAAAATAGAGGATTACACAGATATAAATAGTAAAATTAAGAATATGCTTAATGAATATGCTGGAAACAGCCAAATAATAGATGAATATGCTGGGAAACAGCCAAAACAATAGATGGTGATGTGTTGTTGTTTTTTGGGATGTGATAGTAAAATAAAGATGAATATGCTGGGAAACAGCTAATTAATATGAATATGCTGGGAAACAGCCAAAACAATAGATGATTATGATGGGAAACAGTTAAATAATAAATGAATATGCTGGAAAACAGCCAAAAGAAGATGATCAAGAGACAAATAGATTTAAGATGGAATTGATGGTAATAATAAAATGATTATGAAAATAAAGGTGAATATGTTGATATGAATAGTAAAATGAAGATAATAAGATTGTAATAATGAAATGACTTTGTATAAAACGAAGAGTGTAATGTGTGAGAAGCTTAAGAAATATAGATGCAAGTTAAAAGAGATTAGGATTTAAAGATTTAATGTAATGGGTCCTAGGATATGGGTATATAGATAGAATTTAGGGCAATAATTGTAATTAAATATTGATTTAATATTGAGTTGTGTTATTTGGAAATTAAGATTTGTGGTGATACAATAAAAAGGTAAATGTTTAGATTAAGATATAATTGTGGGGAGAAAAAAAAGGTTGCAGAAAAAAATGCTTTTAGAAGCCTCTGATGATAACAGCTGAGCCGCGCGATCATCAGAGGCTTTTTTTTTTACTTTTAAAAGCATTTTTTCGGCCGAAGAAGTTGTAGAAAAAAATGCTTTTAAAAGTAATTTTTTTAAAAAAAGCCTCTGATGAGGTGGGCAGGGTAAGTGAGTGGCGACCGGGCCGGGACCAGTTCGGGAGCATGGCCAGCCAATGTTATTACCAGTTCTCCGAACTACTACTAATTTTTACTAGTGGTTCTTGTGAACCAATGCGAACCGGGAGCAACCCACCACTAGTAGTGACCCATTTTTTTAGTGATGGGGGGGCAAAGGCACCTCAGGGATAGATACAAAGTCCTGACCTGTGGCAACTTTAAATGGAATGAACCTGGTGCTATTGTGTACTGCGTTACTGTAGGCGACTCCCATGAAAGGGAGAAGGTTTTCCCAATTGTCTTGTTAATAATTAATGTAATACTTGAGATACTGCTCCAACAGATAATGTAATATCCCGTTTGTACATTCACAGGCAGCCAGATGATGCTAGGAACTGAGGCCGAGTGGTGCCCAAAAATTTTAGGAACTCCTGCCAAAATCGTGACATGAATTGGATTCTGCAATCTGAGATTATTCTTGCTAGAGTACCATGCAGCCAGTAGATGTGCTGCATGAAAAACTTAGCCAATGTGCGGGCAGAGGGGATTTTTAAAAAGGGTATAAAGTGCACTTGTTTGGAAAACAAGTCGGTTATCACCCAAATTACTGTATTACTCGAGTTTTGGAGTAGTTCTTTAAAGTCCATTGATATCTCTTTCCATAGGGCTTTAGGTTCTGCTACTGGCTGGAGAATCCCTTGTGTCTTCCCTTGTCACTTCTTGGTGGAGGCACAAATAGGGCAGCTACATAACTCTCTCTGTCTTTCTTCAGTGATGACCACCAAAATTGCCGCTTCATAAGGTGTAGAGTTTTTACGAAGCCAAAGTGTTCCACTTTTGAATCATGGCTTTTTGTAGAACCATTAACTGTTGGCTTTGTGGGATGTATAGTTTGGCCCCTACGCAAGCTAGATCATCTTACATTGTACATTCACCCTTTCTTTTCCTTCAAAGCTGCCTTTAGCACACCCTTTAGATCATTGGCTATTTCAGTTTTCATTTTGGCCTGTGCCCGGGAAGTGACTGGAGGGGATAACTGCCCTAATCACCTCCAGCTTTGAACTATTGTATTGCAGTAGCCTGGATAAAGCATCTACTAGGAAGTCCCCCAACCCCAGGAGGAAGCGGTTTAAGTACTGAGTCCAACAAACTTGTTTGGGCAATAACCTCGGGGGTGGGGAGGGGTTAGAGCCTCCAGATTCTTATAGTCAGTCCATATTTCAAATGGTTTTTTTCCCCTGCTAGGAAATGTCTCCAAGTTAGGAGAGCCCAGCGCAGCACATAGGCTTTCTTCTCCAAAACTGCCCATCTCCACTCTCTGTCTCATTAAACTATGTAAAAGTGTAGGCACACAGCTGTAGGATCCCCTGCTCGTTTTCCTGCAGAAAAACCATACCCACTGCTACATTATTGGTGTCAGCCTGAATAACGAAGGGAGCATTAGGATCTGGGTGTTTCAGCACTGGTTCCGCTGCAAATAGGTGCTTAAGCTTTTCAAATGCGGCTTGGCATTCCATAGTCCATTTAAGCAGCTGTCTGGGCTTGGCCTTTCACTCCTCTTTTGTCTTTAGCAGGTTGATGATGGGGACGGCTATCTGGGAGAACGAGGGAATGAAATGGTGATAAAAGTTCGCAAATCCCAGGAAGCTTTGTAATTGCTTCCGGGTGCACGGAGGAGTCCATTCTAGCATTGCTTGCACCTTCTCAGGGTCCATCTCTATCCCCTCATGGGAAATGCGGTAGCCCAGATAATAAATTTTACTCTGATGAAATTCACATTTTGATAGCTTGGCATATAGTTTTGCCGCTCAAAGTTTTTTGATCACAGCTCTGACTAGTTTTACAAGTTCTGCCATTGTCTCTATGTAGATTAAAACACCATCCAGGTAGACTAACTCTCCCTTGTACACCTTGTACAGGTGCTCATGCAGCACTTTGTTTATTGTCTACATGAACACAACAGGGCCCGCTTGCAGACTGAAAGGGAAGACTCAGAATTGGAAACATCTTAAGTAGCAATTGAAAGCAGTTTTGCACTCATCCTGCCTTGATCCTAACCTGGCAGTACGCCTTCCACAAATCCAATTTGGTGAAGACCTTCCCCTTGGCCAAATGGGCTAGAATGTCCTTCATCAAAGGGATGGGGTAGACATTTTCCATACAGACAGTATCAACTAAACACACTGATGAAGAGACCCATCCTTCTTTTCCCTAAATAGTAACAAGGCAGCTACCCTCAGTCTGGTGGGCTGGATGAAACCACGCTTCAGGTTTTTCTCTATTAAAGTCTGTAGTTCCTCCAATTCCTAGGGATCATGAAATACAGCTTAGGTTTAGATAGTTTGGCCCGCAGTAAGATTTTAATGGAATAGGCGGTTGGCTGGTGGGGTGGGAGCACATCTGACCTCTTTTCACTGAAAACATCCTGTAAATCCCAGTACTCTTTGGGTATCTGATGATTGCCCTGGGGCCGGTCTTTGGCGGCTGCTCCCACCTCACTTTTTGGTTTTCCCCACAGCAGCTTAAGAGTAGGCTTTTTATGGTCCTTCTCCCATCCCCCTTTGCAGCTAGCCCACCGGATCTTTAACAACCCCTCCTCCAGTTCACACAGGGGTTCCACTTCAGAAGCCAAGAGAGTCCTAACACAAGGGGTTTCTTCATGCCAGGGGCCACAATAAAGCTCAGGGTCACCGTGTGTGCCCATCCTCACCTCTATTGGTGATAAATGTTGCTGGGATCCCCCCTGCCACTGAGCTGTCCAGCTGGCAAAAAGCTATGGGCACTTTAAGTTGTCTGAATCTCATGCCCAGTTTCTCGACCAGGGCAAGGTTAACCAGACATCTGGTGCACCCCAAGTCCAAGAAGGCTACTAGCCTCCCTTTGCACCCAAGGATTGAGCCACCAGTTCTATGGGGATGGTCACTGGGTTGCCTGGGTGACTTACCAAGGGATCATCATTGTAGTATGATTTGCTTCTTGCTGGACTGTCCACTGGGCCAGTCGGAATTCTCTCACCTTCCTTGGGGGATGGGGTACACTCTACGACCTCTACTCCCTTCAGGACTGTCTTGTGGTTTCTCTGTGGTGATTTTGCCAATTTTTTGGCAGTACTCAAAATTGCCTTCTGGGTTGGGATGCAGCTCAGCAGTCAACAGCTCAGTGCCCCTCCTTCCCACACCTGAAGCAGCCAGGGAATCATCAGTGTGGACTCTGCTCGCATGCTGGCAGTTTTGGAGCCTCTTTTGTTTCAGGGAAGGATGTTCGCTATCCAGGGCTCAGACGGTATTTGGATTGAGCCAGGTCAATTTCCACTTCTTCTGCTAGGACATATCAGCCATGAAGTGTTGGGGGGGCACCCCTGGAGATACAGGTGTTGTAGACATTGTTGATTAACCCATTTTAGAAGCATCAGAACCATCTTCTGGCCAGTCAGTCAGTTAGCAGGCCAGGTCGCAAAACTCTTGAGTGTATTTGGCCTCTTCCCTGCGCCCTTGGCTGATGGTTTTTGGCTTTGCAATTTGCAATAAGGGGCCTTCAAAGCTCTTCTGAAGGGTGGCAATGAAGCAGTCAAAATTTCTCAGTTCTGAGACATCGGTGTGGAGGATGACCATCCATTCAGCTGTGGTACCCTCCAATGCCTTGGTCACGCACCGCACCTTGGCCCCTTTGGTGGCCATTTCTGGACCATACTCTTGCATGTATGTCCAGACATGCAGTAAGAACCCCAACTTCTTTGGGTCTGTTGAACTTTACGGCTAGGGCTAGTGTCTCTCCATTGCACTGCTGCTGCTACTATAGCCAGGGCAGGCGGGGCTGCGGGGCCAGATGCAGGGCCAGCTGCCGCTGCTGTGGGGCCCACTGCTGCTGCTATTGTGGCGGAAGACATGGTTGCTCCATCGCTCACCATAACCAGAGCTGGCTGGTTAGCAGGGTGTGCTAAGGCCTTCTCATGCTTTGAGGTTGCCAAAATCCCTGCTCAGGAACTTTATGGCTTGCTCTAGCATCCAGTCCTCACGATCTAGCTTGCCTGCGATTGGTTCTTCCTCCAACTCCTCCAGCTCTACTCACATCTCCTGCCAGCAGATGCCATGGCTCCCATGGGCGAGTGTCTCTCCCATGGGCTTCTCTTTCCACTCTTCCTTTTTCCCGATCCCGAGGGACCATGGCTGCAGTAAAGTCAAGCTAGCTCTGGGTTTCCTGCAAACAAAAGATACAGAAAAGTTTCCCCTAATCCAAGCCCCCCCTACTCCCAATGATAGTCTGTCTTCAGCCAAGCGGAACTCGCCAAAGTGTTTTGGGAATGCTGAGAATCCATATTCTTTCTCAGGTGCCTGTCCTTGGATGCTGATACAAACTGGTTCCGAGCTTTGACTTCTCACCATATTTATTCTCAGTGTACTTGCTGCTTATATATACAGTATACAGTATGCTACTCATTTCCACAACACCAGGTGGTTTACAGAGATGTAATATCATAATATCGTAATAAAATCTAACATGCACAAAACTTGAAAAGTTCTGAGTGAGAAGACGTGTTTTGAGTCTTCTTCTAAACTATATTATGGATCAAATACAGAAAAGGAAATAGTGTTAGTGAAGCACAGAAATGTCCCTCTTCTTTTTGCAGTATGAAGGCCAGCATATAAAAGAAACAACAAACAAACATTTTTAAGATAGCTTTATAAGTAAATTTCAGAACAACTCACATTGTGAAATTCTGACTCTTACTTATGTAACATGAATAATGGAACAGAAGTTTTAAATTCACATTTTGACATTCTAGTTGAATTGACCATCCACCTAATAGAGTTTTACATTCTGATTAAAAGAACAAGGAAATGGGAAAAAAAATGGATTACTCAACACTTGTGAAAAGTCTTAATAGCTAAAGCAGGAAAGTCCCATAAAAGGTTTGAAAGAAAAGGAGGAACACAGGAAGTATTACTCAAATTCAAAAAACAGATCCTGAGGTTTAAAAAGATCTATGGGAAGATTTAGGCAACTGTAATTGGTGCAACAGAGTGACAAAGACAGAAGACAGACCTGGCAGATTGCATTACAGAAGAAAAAGAAAAAAAATGCAATTGCACAGAAATTATTTTTTTTTTAATTTTTTTTTTTAATTTGATTTATATGCCGCCCTTCTCCGAAGACTCAGGGCGGCTTACAATGTGCTCAGCAATAGCCTTCATCCTTTTGTATATTTATACAAAGTCAGCTTATTGCCCCCACAAACTGGGTCCTCATTTCACCTACCTTAGAAAGGATGGAAGGCTGAGTCAACCTTGAGCCTTGGCGAGATTCGAACCCTGCAGTAATTGCAGGCAGCTGGTCTTAATAACCAGCTTAATAACAGGGTGCCTTAAACCCCTGTACTACCAAGGCTCTTGGTATGTATTTACAATACATATGTGTCAAGCTGGTCAGTTTACAACTGCTGGCCCAATGCAAAAGCTTCAGCATCAAGCAAATCTCACACAGAAACATTAGATATATGCTTTATTACTACAAACACAAGATTTATCAAACAACGTACATTTTAGCTGTAACAACAACCATCCAAAAGGGGATGGAATCTAGTACGAGCCAAGATCTTGAGAATGGAGAGATTTGTCATCTTGAAAGTCCTCTAAACACCTCTAAATCCAAAATACTTTGGGCGATTAAAATAAAACTTGACTGCTAACTACAATTTCTTCTCTTTATTGTTTGCCATATTGTATCCATCCCCATTTCATTTCTGATTCTATGATTGTTAAAATGAAGTCACATTCTTCCCTGGCCACATCCTCCTTGTTTTGCCAAAGTTCTTCCCTGAAAAGTAACTTATTACTACTTTGGCTTCCAATAATGGCAGATGGTCACTGATCCAGCAGATAGGATGCAACTATGGGATTGTATTTTCTTATCTCTATTGAACTCTTTAAATCTTATAAGTAAGCTAAGAATAGCTGTCTAAAACTACGCTGACAAGCTCACCTACATTTATTCAGAAGAAAAACCAAGTGAATTGAATTTTATTCCAACTTAATGCTACATGTCAATAATCAAAAGCTGTGTGCATATTTCTGTCAGCATTATATTCGATTAAAGGCACAACAAGAAATGTAAAGGACATCCAAAAAATCAATTATGAAGAAAAGGAGAAAAGATGACAAAAAACGGAGGCAAAAGAGAATTTTATTCTAAGTGACTGGATTGGATATTTTTTTCATATGAGGGGACACCATTTGGCAATTAAGTTGCTACTTAAATTCATTTTGATTCTTATACCAAATAGTAGTAGAGATTCACAACAACTCACTTTTGGCACATGTGGATTAAATTCTACTGCTCTGTGAATAGCTTCCACTGCATTCATTTCTGCTGTGCTTAAACCTCTTCTTGAAGCTGCCTCTGGAGAAAACCTATACAAAACAAAGAGAAGAGAAGCATGAAGATTAATTTTGGCATCGCAAAGAAACATAAAAGGAAGAACTAAGTCAAAGGGGTCTTTGAAATCAGCTGAACCAGTTCCCTTAGTCTTATCAAACCTCCATGGCAAAAAACATCCCAATAACTAAATTATAGAGATATTAAAAATCCCAGCAGAAGTCAAAAGCATGTTTGAAACTTATCATAATAATGTTCAAGCAGTCCATGTTCTATTTCTGTCTGCCTGCTAATCTAAATTTATTTTATGTGTTTGTTTTTAAAATCTGGACCAAAATCTCCGGGCTGGGAGGGAGGCATGGGGAGGTGTGGGGAAAAAAATCCCAGTAAATTTATAAATTACATTTTAGGATGGCTTCAGGACTTCTCAACCCAATGCCATTGAGACAAGTTGAGTTGAAAGCCTGGTGCAGCAGCAGCAGGAGATCTGCTCCCAGCTGCATCCATTCCTGACCATGTACCCAAACTGAGGGCAAATATTATCTGCCCCAGAGAGTGGAAGATGGGGAGAAAAATACCCAGACCATGCAATCTCTTTCTCACCTCACACCCCACGGCTAACTCCATAGCTGTACTTGGCAGGCAGCCACCACAGGGAAAGCTGTGACAAACCTAGCCCTGCCCTCCCAAGCTGGAGTCGCTGTGTAGGGAGGAAAGATGTTGCAGTTGGTACTGGCGATCTACAGGACAAAAAGAATGAAAGAAAAAAAATTACTCAGGTCTTGAAGTGCACATACACTACAATAGCAAACTCTCTGAAAAAAGCAGGAAGGAAAGCAGACTTTCCCATGCGGCCTGCTCCACACCCACTTGGCTGAATTCAGAAAGCATGGCAATGGTGGGATGTCTACTGCTTGGGATTGGTTCACTTCCACCTCTGATCAGACCCTGCCTTGGGTCTGGTGCTGTGCTTCGACAGCAACCATATGACAGGCCAGACACCTTTCAGAGCTGCACACAATTATGTTTTACATACAAGTTAAAAGGACATCACTTGCCTGCCAGGAATTCTTATACAGTAAGCACTTGGTCTATCTGCCTCAAATAAAGTTTAGCCCCTTCCCAGTCCAACACCACACTTATTATTCTGCTGGTAAAACTACATTGCCAGAATTACATTTGTGGCATTCAAACTTCTTTTGCTTGCAGAAAGAAAGTGGCTAGCTGTTTTTTCCAATTAAACAATATGGAATTCATTGTTGTTCCCACAGTATCCATTCTTGGTAGTATATTGCAGACGTATGGCAGGCCTAATGCTTTACTGCCAGGATGAATAACCTTCAACTATGAAAAATGTTTTGCCACAGAGTAAAATTTGAGCAGGCAGGAATTCTTCCAGACTTACTTGTCAGAGACAGCTCTAGCTTTGAGAAGGGCAGCTGTGTAGCATATTGTTGCTGATTTTGGTAAACTTATATCTGTTGGAAAGAAAATAAAAATAAGAATATATGATTCTTCTATGTCTGCACTGAGGATGAATCATTACAAGTGGGCAACTAAAGAAAATGAAAGGATAAAGAAGAAGACATAGACAGCTATCAATAGTAGAAGTTAATTTGATGAAATGGGAAAACCTATCGTGAACTATCAGAAAATCAAAATCATGGCATTTGCTTAAAGGCCCAAAAATCACTCTTGGAGGATAGATGGAAATAAATTTGAGCAGGTTTTCTGGTTTAAAAATCTTGGTGTAGTCCTACATTCTGACAATACTGAGAATCCGTATGGTGACTTTGTTGCTTTTAAAGGATTTCATCTACTATGTTTAAATTCCTCAGGAAAAGAGATGACCATTACATTCCTGCAGCATTCAAATTATTTAAAGTTAAGCCAATAGCACAACTTTTCTATGGTGCCCAGCTGGGTCCCTTTTCTAATTTTGCACCATTAGAACTTGTCCAGTCCAAATTCCTAAGATCAGTCCTTCAAGCCCCAAAATGTAGTTCTAATGCTACCTTGAGGCTAGAGACAGACCATGTGAAATTAGAGGCTAGAGTGTGGGCAACCATATCAACTGCTGGCTTAAAAGATCCATTTATAAAGTAATGTAGCCTACTTGAAATATCAACAGTGTACACTGATACATAAAGCTAAGATTTCCATTATTTGGTTTCTCTATCCTTAGTCCTTCTTTCCAGGGATGACTCAGACACTGGAAGTGAGCCAAGTTGGAAGAATAACTTGAAGTAACAATCCATGTATTGGTTAGATGGATAAGGGCTCAGATTCCTTCATCTATGACTTCTTTAAACTAAGATGCACAATCTTCTCTATCTTATGAGACTATATATAAATTCACAGAAAAACAAATGTATTTAGCATGATTGTGGTTTAAATATAGTCTCCATTAGTCAACTATTCTTAAGGTTCTTTGGAATTTAAGAGAAGTAATGTACTTTAAAGCTTATTGGCATCTGCAAATATCCTCTGTGGGGCATGTGCAAATATCTCCAGAGACAAAAGCGAAAAACAGCCAGAGAAGCAAGCAGAAGTCAGTCAATTGACCTCTTTTCCATTTACCAAAATAGAATATGCTTAATCAGTCTCAAACCATCGGTATTTAGATGGTTTGGTCCTTGAATCAAACCATCCAATTTGTGCATCCAAACAGCTGTAGCTTCACTGCGGTTGCCCTTATTATTTATTTAACCAATTGATAATCTGCTCTTTTCATATTCACAGCAAATAGACAAGATAAATGGCCATCATCAAACTCCTAAAAGTCAGGCAAATATAATAACCACAAAAGACAAAAATAAAGAAGCAAACAGAGAGAAGCAAGTAGTTTCCAGGTTCAGAATTCAAAACAGTCTACTCTATGGCATCCCACTGAGATTTTAATAGAACAATGTCTGAACTACAGTTCAACCTCTCCATTTAGTATGTGGTTAACCTAATGGTCACCCTCAGCTTTGTCTCATTAAGCAAACAAGCAAATACCCAGTCAGGTTTTACGTTTTCAAAACTCCATTGGGATCATGAAAAAAAATTGATCCATTAATATTCAAAAATATACATCAAACTTTAATTTCTAATTTATTCTATGTGCAAACCAGACTTTATATAAATTTATGCATTGTAATAATTTTAATTGGGGACACCAGATTGCTGAAACCTGCATATTTTTGTATAATGTATAGATGGTTGTCAAGGAAAGGCTCAATGACTCACTTTGCAAATGGAGTGAGGAAAAAAACTGTTGTTCTTTGAATCAGAGATCAAAAGTAACTGATTTGTAAATTTCTGGACACTAACTGCTGGGGAAAAAACAAAATTAGGGTATTCTTGTCCTTACATGTTGCTTCTGATCTTTTTTTCTGGCTAGCCAACATAGTAAACAAAATGCTGAACTTGAATTCTTTGCAGTTGGAATATTATATCAGATACCAGAAGCAACATCTGAAATTGTGACTTTATATTCACCCTATATAACTCTTATAATAACATCTGGACTGCAAAAAATTCATATGACCTATAAAAAATAAGCAAAATTGAGGTTTCAATACCTTTTTGCTGCCATCAAGAGGTTGCCTAACCTGATAGACCTAATATTTTAAATGTTTTATATTATTTTAACTATAATAAAATGTAGACACATATAGATAGAAATGTTGCTGTTGTATTATATTATTTCTGCTTGTTAAGTTTCATCAAGAAAGCTTTTTGTGAATTTGGGAAACTTTTACAGGGATGATATTGATGATTAGAGTGCAAAAGCTGTGTCATGCACATGGAAAAGACTGGAATTTCTGGCTTAGAATATGGGATTTCTATTCATCCAAGACTGTTCAATACTAATAATATTATTAATCATGATTGGAAGCTCAGTATTGTATAGGTAATGAAAAATAAGGGCCACAATATATATAAAGTAGTGTGGTATCTCAGTATTCATCCTTAATTGGTTCCAAGAGGTGTGATAAGGAATCAACAACGAGTACCAAACAATTTTTTTTCCATCAGGAGTAATGTAATGAGTTACAAGGCAGCTGACACCAACAAGTTCTAGTTTGGCCATTGAGTACCAAACAAACAATGGGTTTGTTTGGTACTCAATGAGTACCAATGAAAACAAAGTTTTCATCTCAAAATGTGTTGAGTACCAAATTAGATGAGTTTCAAAGCAATTGAGTACCAAGATACCGCTGTATACATCTTAGCTAATTTTCATGTTCATCACCATTAAAACAGCTTACCACCTCTCTGCAAATGGAAGGAAGTATTTGATTGGTGTGCACAAGCACCTACTGGATCTTCTGGCTTCCAAGAATTTTTTTCTGAAATTTTGCTGGGCATTTCCAGAGTTCTTGGTTAATTAACTGAATATATTGGCAACCATTGCTTTGGACAGAATTGCACCTGAGCAGCCTTCCTTGGTTTGTTGATACACTTGCAGAATTGATTTACCAAAGAACTCTGAGAATTGAAGTGGCAAAAAAAATGCAGAGAGGAATGCTGGTGGAAAACAAAAAGTGGATCTGTCCAATCATGGTAAGATCTGATTTTTTTTTTGTTTACTTTTATTCTGTCCAGAGATTGCTGATTAGCATCTTTTTCTGAAGTATGCTCAAATCTTTTAGGAAAAGTTGGATGGCAGAATATTTGCTGGACCACTGTAAAGGATTTGCAGTATAACTGAATGATAAAACAGCTTAGATCCATGCAGAGTTTATTTATTTATTTTATTTATTTATTAGATTTTTATACCGCCCCCTCTCCCGAAGGACTCGGGGCGGTGAACAGCCAAAATTAAAAACATACAATATAAACATTAAAATACATTTAAAACAGAATTAAATCCAAAATGGCTCCCCAATTTAAAACGCCTTACCCATGACCCTATAAATAAGACAAATTTAAAATTTAAAATTTCCACATTTAAAATTTCCACATTTAAAAAGGGGGAAGATTTAGGCCAGGCCAGCTTGATGAAATAGAAAAGTCTTAAGCGCGCAGCGGAAGGTGCGCAGATCCAGGTTGCCTTTGCCAGTTGCCTTTTATCACATCAATTATAAAATCATTTTGAACTGTCTCTAGGACTGGAAAAGGAAGCATAATGTTATAGATTCTCTGGGACCTTCAGTTTCAGTTGGTAGTGATGGGAGAGGTTGTTGGGAGAGGTAGTTGGGAGCGGTCAAGTCCGAAAAGTACCAAAAGTGTTCAACTTTCTCTGCTCCATAGTTTAAGCAACAGTGGTAAGTGATTCATCAACACAGAGCCAAATATCATGATACCCATTGCATTCAGACCAACCAGAATATATGGTCAAAGCACTGTCCCACTGCATTGGGATTGTCAGGGTCTGGATAGGAATGAACAGATTTAGGCTTACTTCCTGCAAGATGGAAAAGCTGTAGGTTCAGAGGTCAAGGAGTCGTTAGTCTTCGACTGGATTGGTTCCCTCATTTTAAATTACTCTTTAACCTGTTTTCTTCAACTCCCAATTCTTGCTTATTGAGATAGTGACATTGTGATGAAAATGGTGATGATGGGAGGTTGTTTTGCAGCATATTGACTATTCATATTGCAACTGTAGGTTGTGGTAATCTTTATTATACAATTGGGATATATGTTCTTAGAGCTGTCTATGAATAAAAATGGCTTGCAAACCCATGAAATAAATAGGCAGCATGAATTTATTAAATTTTAAAATCAGAGTTTATTAAATCTGTCTGACACTTCTAGTCTACTGTTTTGATTTTGCTACAAAGAACAAGCAAGTGCCCTCTTTATAAACAAATCGTATGTGATTACATAGCCAATTTATATGGTGCACCTGGCAACAAGTCAAGATCAACAGGGAAGCAATGCCAACAATCAGATATGTACTGTTCCTAGAAAACATAATTAAGGTTTTGTAGTTCAGCAATTGTCACTTTAGCATTCTATGTAATACAGTCCATTAGGTTATGTATCTTTCCCCCCTTTTGCTACCCAAAGAGCCAGAACTTCTTTTTTCTTAGAATATTTTTGCTATAAAAGCAATGTCCTTCAAAACAAAGAGAGTTTTAAAAGTCTTCAATAGTAAATCAAAATAGATGTCTGAAGACAACTGTAAAGAACTGAAAAATGCAATTAGGCAGGATCCTCCTCCTCATTTTTTGTTCTAGTGGGACATATCTGAAATTATGAGTACAAGTTGTGCACTTTTTAGCAAAATGTCTATTTTCAAAGGGTCCTGGTTCATATGGGGGAGATTTATCAAAATGCAATTCCTGCTAGTGCCCTCTATCCCTGCAGACTTTTCTCTAATCCTAACCTTTCCCCAAGGTGATAAGAACACTTCCAGCACTTAATTTCTAAAAAGTCTTATGGAGTCTACTTATGGACCAGGAAATCTTTAGAAAAAGAGATTATGCAGAAGGTACTTTTCATGATGCAAATTATTTATTATTTTTACAAATTATAGAATGTAAAAAAACATGGGGCAGCAAACATAGAGGTGACATATGGGGCCTGTTTCCCTACTTCTGGTGGCCCAGAAGACCCAAAAATCAGCTGGCCGGTGCGCACATGCACGCCAGAACTGAGCTCACGTGCCCACTGATATGGCTACACGTATGCATGCCATAGGTTCACCATCACGGTCCTATAACTTCACCTTAGGTTCTAATGAAATTAGAAAAGTTTTTTTGTAAAGCAAAAAGGTACAAAGTCACTGATAGAAAATATTTATACCTCACAAATTCATAGAAGAGTTAGTAAAACTCTGAAGTTCACCAAGAAAAAAATAGAACAATGAATGGAAGAAGTAATTGTCCTTCACTATTACAACATTTAAAAACTAGGTATTATAAATTAAATGGAATTATTTGGAAGCTACAATTTACTGTAACAGCTAAAGAAAATCCCGCTAAAGAAAAAACAAATAAAAAGAAATTCAATATATATCAGGACATATAAAGAGCTACTTCACTTACCATCATATTTTGCTAAAACAGCTTGAACATCTGCATATGCTTGTAACTCCAGCAAAGCTTCTAGCAAATTTTCGTGGATGTTGAACATACTAAGAAGAGGGAATTCCTTCATCAACTATAAAGAAAGAAAGAAAATAGGCTTAGTATTTGCATGGTATTTTATATGGCAAATATAAAATAAAATTATAATGACTGTTCACATTTAATAATATCATCCCGCCATTCTCTGAACTTAGAACATGAAAACAATACATAGGCATATATGGTTAGTTTAATAAATCCAAGAACAGCAGCATTAAACAATGATGCATTGAAATTTTCTAGTAAAGCCCATACTAAGCTAGATGGACCAAAGAGTCTAACCTGATGAACAACATTTTTATTTTACAGACCAGTTTTCTATCTTGCAACCAAGAGAATGGAAAATGGATGAGTTGGGGCTTAATTAGGCTTCCATATATTATACCAAGAACCTGATTTGGATCAACTGGATATTCTGAAATGCTGGCAGGATGTAGTTAGCTTTAAGATAAACTTTCTTTAAGCCCAATTTTTTATGCCTTATTAAGACATTTTCATGTCATTTCCTGAAAGGGAGCATAGGAAAAGGGTTAAAGATGTGTTCTTTATTTATTTGATTGATTTCTATAGCTGCCCATCCCAGCCAAGTAACTCTGGATGGCTTACAATTTTAAAACTATAAAAGAGTTAAAACAATTAATGAAACATCCAAAAATTGTTTTTCATAATGTTACATTCTACTACCACATTTCCTCATTATTTGTGGGTTCCAGAAGTCAATTTAAAAAATTAGAAAAAGGAAGGAGTGAAGGATTAAGAAATGATGGAAAAATCAAGAAGTGGATAGCAGTATAGCATCTAAGGTCCATCTGAAGAAATACGTTCATAAAACAACTGACGTTAAAAGATTTTGCAAATACCAACAAACTATAATTATATGGATGAGTAACAATAGCAAAATATAGCTAAGCTAGCTTAAAAAATTGTAATTATCAAAACGCAGCAAGAATATGCTAAATTAAATTGATCCCATTCAAGACACATGAAGATTTGTTCTAGGGGTATATAATCATGATCACCTTATTAACGTTCATTTGTTTAATTATGCAGCAACAGCTCTTGTGTTCCTAATTTTACTTATAAAGATCGGAAAAGAGTATTTTAATTTTACTAGCACATTAAATTACATTCTCCAGAGCCATTTGTATCTAGAAAAAGACTGACTAGATGAAATATGCCTAATCCTCCTTATTCTGGGTCAATACATTTACACTGAAATATTCAATTTTTATCATTATTAACTTTCCAGGATTGAGTTAAGACATTGAAGTCAGCTTCAAAATTTATTTAAGTATTGCTCTACTTGTTACAGAAAATGTTTTAAAATGAAAATAAATGTCCTGTCAGGTTTGAGATACTTGTATCACAACACAGTGAGAAAGAACAACCAAAACTGGACTGGAAAAACTACACTTTACTAAACAGAAGAACTGCAAAAACTCAACATTTCACCTGTTGGTTAAAAATCCTCTAAGAGTTTGGTCTAAAACAAAGGTGCATGTGGCTGGGAAATTCTGCAATTTGAAGTTCACAAATCATAAAGTTGCCAAGGTTGGACACCCATGGTCCAAAAAGAGAATGTATAAATTTAGTCCAATTTTGAAGAACGGTGGTATATATATAGGTTGTATTTGATAAGAGCACAAAACCATTATAATTTTTAAAGTAACTTCTATGCATGTAAAAATCTTGATGCTTGGGGTGACGGTGAGAAGGCAGAGAGAGTGATTAATTGAAGTCCATTTTTATTGCAGAAATAGAAAGCCACAATGATCTCCTCTGAGTAAAAAACTAGAATCAAAATTTAAAATATACAACATAAATGGTAGGTTGTGAAGTGGTCCGGGAATAACGAGAGGCACAAGCAAGCAAGTGACAACAGCTCTTTAATTAACAGTGAGACTTCAGCAAAAACTCAGGGGCTGCAGTCCTCCTTATATACAATCCAGGAGGGACTGTCAGCCAATCAGAAACGTAGGCAAGTTTGAAACTCCCGCTTAAAAGTATCAATACATAACACCCCTCCCTTCCCAGAAGGCACTAATACTCAAAAATTAACATATGTACAAACAAAGTCTCGCAGGTGCTTAGGACGAGTTCTCGCCCTAGTTGACCTGCGCAGTTCAGAGTCTGGTGGGGCGTCGAGCTGGTCGGAGGGACTCTTTGTCTCTCCCGGCTCCGCCAATGGAACCTCCTGGATTTTGTCCGGGGCGTGGTTATTCCCGGCTGGGAGTGGCGACTCACTGGGGCGGCGCTGGAACCAGGGCTTGTCAGCTAAGTATTCGCGCGACCCCGGGCTTGAGTTAGCTGTTTTGGAGAAGTGGTCATAGTTAGGCTCGGAAATGTCTAAGTTGATGTTTGCCTCGCCAACCACCCGTTTCCTAAGTTGGTCTATGTGGCGCTTCCAGAGTCTATCTACCCCAACGTCCACCGTGTATGATTTTGGGCCTGTTATCCCCACTATGGTTCCTGCAACCCATAGAGGACCGCTGGCATAATTGCGAGCGAACACCGGGGACCCGACCTGGAACTGCCTTAAGCCACAGGTTTCTCCCTTAAAGTTTTCGTGCGAGTAGTTAGGGTGAAGCCTGTCCAACACGCACCGGAGCTTCCTCCCCATGAGGAGCTCTGCTGGGCTTCTCCTTGTTGCTGTGCATGGTGATGCATGCTGAACTGCTAGGAATTGATCTATCCTGGCCTGCCAGTCCCCATTGTCTAATCTAGACAGCGCTTCCTTGGCTGTCCTGACAAAACGTTCAGCCAATCCGTTGGAAGCCGGGTGAAATGGAGCTGATAGGGCATGGCGGATTCCCAGGCCGGCCAAGTAGCCTTCGAAAAGGGTTGCTGTAAATTGAGGCCCGTTGTCCGATACCAAGGTATCCGGCAGGCCGTGGGTGGCAAACAACTTCCTTAGGGCCTTGATAACGGCTTCGGCCGTTGTGGATGGCATTAATACAATTTCGAGCCATTTTGAGTAGGCATCCACAACTATTAAAAACGTTTGGCCATGGAACGGGCCGGCAAAATCAATGTGGATCCTCCCCCATGGGCCTTTTGGTTTCTCCCACTCTCGGATGGGCGCTACTGGGGGATCGGGGCGAGATTCCTGGCAGGGTCTGCACTTCCCCACCCACTCGGCAATGACCTGGTCCATGTTGGGCCACCAGACATAGCTGCGGGCTAAACACTTCATTCTAACAATGCCCGGGTGCCCTTCGTGCAGCAACTCCAAAACCCTATTTCGTAGTTTCGTTGGAATTACCACCCTGTCACCCCATAGCAAGCACCCCCCTTGCATGAACAGTTCGTTCTGTTTGTTGGCAAACCCTTGGTACTCCTCCCCTACCACCTTGTCCGGCCACCCTTTCAGAACCCAACCCATAACAGTCCGGATGACTGGGTCTCTATTTGAGGCTTTCGCCACCTCGCCGGAGGATATGGGGCCCAAAGTTAACGTGTCCAACAAAAGGACGGAGGCTTCCGGCGTTGGGTTGTCCAGTAGGTCGGGAAGGGGGCAGCGGCTAAGGGCATCCGCATGACCCAGGGTCCGCCCAGGTCGATGGACGAGTTGATATGAGTAGGCCGACAAAAAAATGGCCCATCTGGTCAAGTGAGGGGAGAGGGCAGCGGGGGTTGGCCTGTCGCCCGCCAGCAGTCCTAGCAAGGGTCTATGATCCGTCACAAGTTCGAATTTTCGGCCATAGAGGTATTCGTGGAATTTTTTAACCCCCGCAATCGCAGCCAGAGCCTCTCTGTCCAACTGGCTATAGTTCCGCTCTGTGCTGGACAGGGTACGGGAATAAAATGCAATGGGCGCCTCTAGGCCGTTCGGCAGTCTATGGCCTAGGACGGCACCAACTCCTACGGGGGAGGCGTCACAAACTAAGACGAGCGGCAGCTCTGCATTGTACTGTATCAGGAAACTGTCCTCAGATAGGAGTCTTTTCACTGCCTCAAAAGCGGCTGCTTGCGGTTTCCCCCAGACCCATGGTACATTTTTTCCTAAAAGCTTGTGAAGGGGATCTGCAACCGTGGCTTTATCTTTTAGGAACATTGAGTAGAAATTGAGCAGTCCAAGGAAGGCTTGGAGTTCTGCTTTGGATTTGGGGGCTGGTGCGCTCTTAATAGCTCTCACCTTGCTTTCGGTAGGGTGGATGCCTGTGCCGTCCACCCTGTACCCCAGAAATTCTACAGAGGGGACCGCTATCCTACACTTGTTTCTTTTAAGTCTTAGTCCCGCCTCTCTGAATCTGGACAGGACGTTCCGTACTCTGTCCCCCAGCTGGTGTTCGTCTTGGGCGCTGACTAAGACGTCATCGAAATAGGGCACCACTCCTGGGAGTCCTTGCAACAGGCGCTCCATGGTGCTTTGAAATAAGCCGGGTGCGACGCTCACCCCAAATTGGAGCCTGGTGCATTTAAATGCACCCCTATGAGTCACGATCGTTTGCGCCTCTGCCGTGGCGTCGTCGACCGGTAACTGTTGGTAGGCTTGGGCCAGGTCTAATTTGGCAAAAATTTTTCCGGGGCCCAGGGAGTGTAGTAGATGGTGCACGATCGGCACCGGATAGGCGCTCGGCTGCAAAGCCTTGTTGATCGTGCACGTGTAGTCGGCGCAAATTCTTTTTTTTTTTTTTTATTGAAAAAGTTTTCAAATACAAGTTTTTCCCCCTTTTTCCCCCCCCCTCTTCCCTAACCCACCCTTTCCACCCAACCCCCCCTGTGACTTCTTCACAACAATAGGCTATTTCATAACTAGTTACATACATAATATCTTCCCTTTCCCTTAATCCCTTCTCGGAATACTGACCCTTAACTTGTTAATCTTATAACTCCCATTTTTACGGTAATCTGCCCTTTTTCTCCTCCCCTAAACTTATTGAGTATTATTACAAATTAACCTTTAATCTTTTATATATATTAATATAACATTTTAAATCGGCCTTCTCCCTGCAACCAAATTTGTTCAATTCTGTCCACTTCCTCCACTCCTCTAAATATATGACTTGAAATCAGACAATACAATTCTAAATATAATCCACTACCCACTTTACTAGAATATACACATATCTATATATGCATCCCATTTTATAACAATCAGTAAACTAACCTATTTCAGCCCTTCAATTCCTACAAAATCATGCAATACGATTCTAAATATAATCAACTGCCCACTTTACTAAGATATACACATATCTATATATGCATTTCATTATATAAAAAGAGAAAAGACAATAACTTTAAGTTTATAATCCATATAATATCTTCTTTGATGTCTTTCCACTAGATTGTTAAATCCATCACCCATAATAGGGTAAAATAACATGCTGGTGCAAGTTTGTTCAAAATCTTCAGTCATCTTCTGCCCCCATCAGTAGTAGATATCCTCACACCTGTATAAAAGTAAAAACAACCACCCGAGTGACATTATAATTATGAATATATCCGTATGGTTATAGTTGTGGTATTCATCAGGATTGTTAATTCCCGTCATCCTACTGAGTAACATCCAGATCTTCTGCATGCCCCAGCAAAACTCTCCTGCCTTATAACTCAAAGTAGTTATAATATATTTCCAAGAGAAAAAAAAAGTAAATAAGAAAAAATTAGATGATTCAAATCCAACAAAGTGAGGCTCTTTCCACTTCCCAAAATCATGGCCTTGCAGAGATCTGCCACAATCCTCAGGATAGTATCAGACAATTGTTCGCCACCACTGTCTTTTCTAATATTCATTCATTTTTTAAAGCGCCTGGTTTCACTGTTGCTTAGTTTGGAAATTGCTGTTTCTAGAAGATCTGTTTCTTTTCTTTTTCTTTTTCGGGTTGAATTTCCATCCTCTTTTCTTGCTTACCAATTGTATATCTGCTGGTTGATTTTCATTCTGCTTTGTGGATTGTTCTTGTTGGGTTAATTTTATCATCTCATCTTTCTTCTCCATCACTTGTATATCAACTGATTGATTTGCGCACTTGTCTGTGACTTGATGATTCATCACCTTGGGTTCGGATGACACTGCTCTCTTATTTATAAACAGTCCAGCTGGGGTCTCCAAGGAGTCCAAAGACAATTTATCCATCACAGCCTCTGTAATTTGATGTTTTCCTTTTATTTCCAACTCCTTTTGCTTATCCTGTATTATGCCTAAAGGTGTTAAATTCATTTTTAGAATTTTTTGATAAAAATCTTCCGCTTTTTCAACAGTGTGCAATTGATATCTTACGCCTTGATATCTCAATATTAAACCAGCTGGGATGTCCCACCTGAATAGGATATTTCTTTTTTTTAATTCAGTCACTAAAAAGCCAAATTTCTTCCTCTCCATTAACATCTTGGGCGGGAGCTCCTTGAAAATCCAAATCTTTCTTCCATGAAATTGCAAATTGGAATTAAAAGAGTTCTGCACAATATTATTCCTAATTTCTTTATCTGTAAAATAGATCACCACATCTCTAGGCAGTTGCCTTTGCTTTGCCCACCAGGAGTTTATTCTATAAATTCTATCAATCCTGCAATACACTTCATCAGGTTGAACCTTTAAGATCCCAGCCAGAATTTCAGAAGATACTTTCCTTAAATCATCTCTATTATTTTCCTGCAGACCTCTCAATCTAATTGCATATTCTGTAAAATTATATTGAATCATTAAAACTTCTCTTTCAATCCTCTGTTGTACATTTTCCTCATTACCAATCTTTTGGTCAGTCTCCATTTTAGATTTGTCTTCCAAGCTATTATCCTGAATGTTTATCAAATCCTTTTTAATTTTTTGAGTCATGTCATCCAAATTCTCCTCGACTTCCTTCATTTTAGTCTCTAATAATTCAGTCTTTGCCTCCATCCGAATCAGAAAGCCTGATAAACCATTAGCAACTTTTGAAATCTTTTTATTCAAGAAGTCAGACTCTGATTTCACCAATTCACCAATTTCTTTAATTTCCTGCTTAAATTTTTCAAGTTGCTGATTCACAATCTCATCCCTTCTTACAATCTCTTCAAGGACAAATTCTAATATATTAAAATCGGGTTTCTGACGCTGGAGAGTTGAAATTTGTTGGCGCAATTTCTTAAGGGGGGAAATTCCCCCCCCCTGTTTGTCCAGCTGTATAAGTCCTGATGCCATTTCCCACACAGACAAGATTTAGCAAAAATAAGAGAAGAAATAGAAAACAAAAAGACTTTCCCTCATTAAAAAAAACTTCTGAGCAGCACAGGAGCGAGGTTTTCTCTAAAAATGTAGCCAGTGATATTTATTCCGCTACATTGTAATAATGAGAAACGGAAGGACTTTCCCTTTTAGCCCTTCTCCAGCCACAGCAGACGCCATTTTAGAAGGCTCTTTTTCCCTCTTTTCCTCTGCTCTTTTCTTTTAAATAGTTTTTGAAAGGGTGAGATACTTGCGGTTCAGTATTAAGGGTCCAGTTCTTCTTTTCTTTAATTATTCTTTTAGATTCACAGGCTTGCTCTTGACGCCTGGCTCTGCATAGGCAGAGGTCTCCCAAAGCCCGGAGCAGCGGCAGGGGATATGGGGCTTCTCATCCGCTCCGTCCCAAAAGTTAAAAAAAAACTTTTGGGACTCTGCGGGGAGTTCTACCCACCCCTGCCGGCTCTCTCTCCGTTTCCTCTTGGAAACGGAGTTTTTTCGAGCCGCCATCCGCTGTAACGGCGGCTCTATACAGGCAGAGGGAGCTGACGATCCCAGAGGAACGTCTGGCGGCGGCCAGCAGCAAACCGGAAGCCCCTGAATCTTCTAGTCGGCGCAAATTCTTATTGAGCAGTCGGACTTAACTGGGGTGACTATAGGGGTCTCCCACTTAGCATGGTCAACGGGGACCAACACCCCTTGCTTAATCAGTTTGTCCAGTTCCGCATCGATCTTCGGTTTCAATGCGAACGGCACTCGTCTGGCCTTTAGTCTTACTTGGGCTATGTTGGGGTCTAAGTTTAGTGAAATAGGGGTCCCCACATACTTGCCCAACGTGTCCCCGAAAACGTCCTGGAACTCGGACAGGAGGCTGTCTTTCAGGGTTGACTTGGACATCAGGTGGACGCCGGTGAAGCCCATGCCAAGGGCTCGGAACCACCCCATGCCCAGGAGGCTAGGAAGCTGCTTCGTGACGATGGTCAGCGGCAGGTCTCTTTCGTAGTCTCCGTAGGTGACCCAGAACGTGCCCACGCCTTCGAGGGGGACTCGGTTCCCCTGGTAGTCTAGGATGCGTAGTCTCTGTCTGGAGAGTTGATCCTTCCGGAACGACGGCAGGAGGGTCTTTAGGGTCGTCCACGACATTATGGAGAGAGCTGATCCGGTGTCGATCTCCATCGAGCACGGCCTTCCGTTGATCTCGACCACCGTGCTGACTTTGTCCTCGACCATCGTGCTGGCCTGGTCGATGTGTATGCTGCGGCCATCTCGCGGTTCAAATTCGCGCCGTTTTTTCGCGCCGCCTTCTCTCGTTGGCTGCTTCTGACGCGCTGATTTCGGTTGGCTGCGGTGCTCACGTGGTTCGTGTCTTCTGGGCAGAATGGCTCTACAGACTCGCGCCAAGTGCCCTTTTTTCTCGCAGCGCCTGCAAATAGCCTCCCTGTATTTGCAGGACAGTCTATCGTGGTGTCCGCCGCAGCTGGAACAGCTTTGCCGGGGGCTGCCAGTGTCTTTTCTCTGGTGCTCCGTTCGGAAAACGTCCTCATCCGACTCGGACTCCGAGCTGGATCCGGCGTCTTCTCTGTGCACCGGGGCAGACTTGGGGCTGTCTTTGCTGGTCAGCGGACGCTGCAGCGTTTCAGCGGCCTTAGTGGAGGCTTCATGAGCCCTGGCTTCGTCTAGGGCTCCAGCAAGCGTCAAATCAGGCTTGGCGAGCAGGCGTCGTTGCAGCCTAATGTCCCGAACACCACAGATCAGTTGCTCAAGCAACGCATCGTCCAAATCTCTATAGTCGCAATGGGTTGCGGCTTTTCTCAGGCTGGCCATGTACGCGCTGACCGGCTCTCCCTCTCGTTGAACGCGCTGCCTCAGTTGGTATCGCTGCACGAACTTGGAGGGGACGGGAGCGTAGTGAGCCCGGAGAGTTGCCATCAGGGTGTCCCAGGAGACTGTTTGAACCGGCGTTGGCTCACACAGTGACTCGGCCATCTCGAACACGTCTGGTCCGCAGTGGCTTAGGAATAGGGCTCTCTTTCGATTAGCCGAGAGGCCCTGCATGTCGCTGGCTTCTAGCGAGCATTCAAACCTCGTTAGGTACGAGACCCATTTTTCGCGGGTCGGATCGAAAGGCTTGGGCGGAACGTAGGCAGACATGTTTGGTATGCCTCCTGTGGTTCGCCTCGTCGCCTAGCTGAAGCTCGTGGTCGCACTGGTTGGCTTCTTGTAGCCTCAATCCCACCTTCGTCGCCAATGAAGTGGTCCGGGAATAACGAGAGGCACAAGCAAGCAAGTGACAACAGCTCTTTAATTAACAGTGAGACTTCAGCAAAAACTCAGGGGCTGCAGTCCTCCTTATATACAATCCAGGAGGGACTGTCAGCCAATCAGAAACGTAGGCAAGTTTGAAACTCCCGCTTAAAAGTATCAATACATAACAGGTTGCAAATAATCTAACTGAAAGCTCTTCCCTTACTTCATGTAGATTAACTCTGAGATAGAAAATAAAACAAAGAATTCATTGCAAATTAAAATATATATTTGTTTCATTTTATGAATCTTTTTGTTCCTTATTTTAAACAAGACATGAAAAGGATAAGAAGAAAAGTACATTGTCTAGATGCTAAGACTTGCAAACCAACTATTTTATCAGAAAAAAAATCCCTTTTTAAAGAGCCTTGCTTATCAGATTAAAGTGATTTTGGATTGTAAAACAACCATCCCTTAAGTCTTAAAATAAATGCAATAAAAAAGAACACCAATGTGCTTCACATACTAAGCTACTAAATTTGTCTTTTTTTAAAAAAAAGGATGGAATTCAAGGTTTTAATTCTGTTCCTAAAGGTCAACATAGAATTTCCCTTCATGTATGGAGGAGAGCTTCTGCCAACCTAGCAGTTCGAAAGCACGTAAAAAATGTAAGTAGAAAAATAGAGACCACCTTTGGTGGTAAAGCAACAGCATTCCAGGCACCTTTGGCATTTAGTCATGCCAGCCACATGACCACGGAGATGTCTTCGGACAGCGCTGGCTCTTTGGCTTGGAAACGGAGATGAGCACCGTCCCCTAGAGTTGGGAATGACTAGCACATATGTGCGAGGGGAACCTTTACCTTTTATGGAGGAGAGCTGAAATCTTTCTGTGGGCTGCAAGAACATTTCAATGGGAAAGGACTGCCTGTCAAGAGAATTTTGAAATAATTGAACTGAACTACATGGTAGCCTTATATGACAGTGGTTTCAAAGTTAAAGGTCGATTCCGGCCCATGGTGTCCTTAAATCTGGCCTGCAGGGCCACCCTGGAAACAGCAAAGGTCCAGCCCTCGGTGCCTCTGCCAGTATAAACAGAGCTCAGGAGGGCCCCGCACAAGCTCCATTTTTGGCTGTGATCGCTTCCTGCAGCCCTCTGCCAGCAAAAATGGAGCTCTTTGCCATTTTCACTGGCAGAGGGCTGCAAGAGGCCATCATGGCCGAAAACGGAGCTCGCGAGGTACTCCGAGCTCCGTTTTCGCTGGCAGAGGGCTTCAGGAGGCCTTCGCGGCCAACAATGGAACTCGCAAGGCCCTCTAAGCTCTGTTTTTGCTGGCAGAGGGTTGCAGGAGGCAGTTGCAGGCAAAAACAGAGCTTGTCTGGCTCCCTGAGCTCCATTTTCACTGGCAGATGGCTGCAGAGGCCTTCGCGACCAAAAATGGAACTCGCAAGGCCCCCCAAGCTCTGTTTTCACTGGCAAAGGGTTGCAGGAAGCTGTTGCAGCTGAAAACGGAGCTTGCAAGGCCCTTTGAGGTCCATTTTCGCTTACAGAGCGCTCGGGCCACAGGTGCCGAAGAATGTAAGAATGACAGAATAATCAATTATTTATGATACCTTTGTTTTAAACCATAAGGAAATATACAATTTAGTTTGCTATGTAGTTTGACATCCCAATCCCAAAACAGCATCTCTTTTAGGCTTTGCCATGTAATTTGATTGGGGTTGTTTTTCCTATACCGCTTACAGAGTTCCTGGTTTTAATAAACATTTGGTTTCTTTGGTGTTTGTTTCCAGGTTTCTCACTATGTTTTCTATACTGTTGTATTTGAGAATCATTGTTCACACTTTGGCAATCTATATCATTGCTTGGAATGTAGATCTGAAAGCAAGTTATGTGAAATTAGTATTTTCTTTACAAAACACTCTAGAGCGGCCCATAATAAACTAGTGCTTTTGGATACTATAGAAAAAGGCTACTTATAGAAACACAATCAGAGTTAAGAATACACAAATTGATATAAAAATTTCTTTTTTGACAATATGAGTAAATTAAGGCATACCAATAACAAAGACATTAAAAACCTGACATAATTTGATCTTACAGGGCCCATATATGATCCTTATACTAAGTCCAATTTAAAAAAAACAAAGGGGGGTGGGAGGAAGAATGTCCCTGTATGTGAACTAGAATTGTCAATAATTCTAGGAAGTTTTGCCTGGAAGGTTTGCACATTTGCACATCTATCTACACATTATTGGTATAGAGATAATGAAATTGCATACAGGGATAGACTGAAACCTTTAATTAAAGCTTCATTGTAAGATTCCTAATACCAGCAGCAAGACTGGAATGAATCCCAGGTTCCGTTTCATTTTCCTAATGATGAAAAAGTCTGTAATGTTCCACAGTTATACAAACTCGTTATATAAACAGCTCATCCAGTATATTTATTAGGACATAACAACATTCTGACATGTTAAAATTTCATTGAGGACAAACAACTTTGACAAGTTGAACAATATCAGAGAATATGACCCAAATATTTATGGATTTTTTTTAAAAAAAAGGATCCTTGTGATCAAATTATATAAATTATCCCAATCTTAGAATTTTTCAAGGATGGAAAGACTTGGAGGGAAAAATATTGTTTAATCATTCAGTTTCCTTCATTCACGGAAACTCTGTTCTATGGAGCAATTCACAATAACAATTCACAGAAGCAATTCTATGGTTATCTTATTTACTACTCAAATGGCTTAAGGCAGAGTTCCCCAACCTTTCTGGGTTGGCGGCCTGGAGAGGGGGGATGGGGAAAGAGGGTATGATTTTGTGGGAGGGACAAGTGCATGTGTGTGCAGGTGCAGGTGCGAGCACCCACAACATTTGTGAGCGGGGCACAAGTGCCTGTGATGAGGCTCACGTGAGTGGGGCCTTGCCCATAATGAGACCAGTGCAAATGGGACCACGAGCACCTGTGACAACACTCTATGAGTGGGACCGTGAACAATTGGGATGCTTGCGCGAGTGGGGCTGTGCATGCATGCAGAGACACGCCCACCAGCCAGCCACTCACACGGCCCAGTGGCAATTAGACCATGGCCTGGTAATAGGCCGCAGCCCACAGCTTGGGAACCCCTGGTTTAAGGAATGCTCTCTTTTTAAAAAAACACAAATATATTAATTTCTTGTATTTCTTTGAAACCTCCATAACTGTTGGCTGTAATAAATTCACCAAAAGGATTATTGCCTCTTTCCAATCTATCTTTTGCACAAAAACTGATCAATTCCTCTGAATGAATTTTGAGTGACATATATATTTATCACTCCAGGGCATTTTTTTGCAGCAACTTTCATTACATTCTCCACTTGAACAAATTATATACATTTTAAATGAGAAATTAAACAAGCATTGAAAGCTGTGCATTAAGTTTTATCAAATTTGGCACATTTAATCTCTTAATTGCAATTTGGCTTTCCTATAAATTTTTGGGTGATTTTTGTAAAAAGCAAAAAATTCTACAGCCGTTTTTTAAAAAAGCAATCACTTTTAAAAGCATATAGCTCAAAAAATTGGCCCTGATTTCTAAGAAATTTGACATAATTCCTCCCTACAATGTTTTATTTTTTACATGTAGTTCTCACTTAACAACTAATCAATCACTTAATGACTGTTTGGATTAATTTAATGACAGCTTTGGAAAGGATGCCATATGATCTCTAAAGCACTTTTGACAATCACAAAAGTCATACCACACTCACCATGGTTATGGATCGAGGGGATTGTGGGGCTGGAAGAATGCATAGAAAGGAGGGGAAACCCTTTAGCAAGTTGCAGAACAGAGCTAAAATCCTGAAAATTTCAACTTGGTTCTTGCAGCCCCACAAAGCCCCTCTGTGCATGCAGGGGGAGCTGAAATCCTTTGGTGGGTTGCAGGACCATTTGGGTGGGAAAGGTCTGCCTGCCAGGAGGATTTCAGCTTCGCATGAAGCTCCGCATGGAGCTGAAATCCTTCGTTAAGCAATTCATTTGCTCCCTCTGCTTAATGACCTGGGAGATTACTTAATGACCACAGTCAGGAGTGCCAAGAGTTAAGCAGTTAACAACTGCTTTGTTCAATAACTGAGATTCCAATTCCTTAAGCAAGGACTACCTATATTAAAAAACCAAGATACCAACATGTTTTTATATTTTTCCCATGCTAGATAGTGGAAGGGACAACCTTAGTTTCTTCAAATTGAGGTAAAGCAAATTGGATTGCTTTTAAAGATAAGATTCCAGTTACACAATGAATAGAATGTCCCTGAATTCTATACATTTTGTCATACAGTATTAAAAGCAAAGGTAGGAATAAGAATTCACCACCCACATAACCAAGGGAAGCAACAAAGGCCATGGGAGTAGTGGCCATGAAAGTTAAATAATGTATGCTTCCCTCCCAAAGATCATGTTAAAATTTATCTTTAATTATAGGTACATTCAATTTTATATTTTTAATGTTATTATTTAGATTTATTATGCTGTCCCATTCCATTTAAAACAGTTAAAATAGTTGTAATTTATACTATTTATATTTGTTTAACCTGCTTTTCATTTAGGAACTCACAATAATATTACTGCATTTCCTCCATCCAATTTTGTTTCCCACAGTGACCCTGTGAGAAAGGTTGGGTTGAGAAAGAATAATTTGCAATAAGTAATCCAGGAAGTTTACATGGCTGACACTAGACTTCTTGATGCCACTCTAACATTTGGGTCACTCAAGTATGCTGTCTCTCATCCTGAAAACAGAAAAACTGTGCAGGAGACGGAACAATTTGTGACATTTTGCATCTCTCTTAGCCCTTTTGAAATTGTAAATTAATTTCATTAGTTTGCATTCTTCACATTTCTTTCATTCTAAGAAATGGGTGTTTTTTAATTCATTAAAAAGCAATTTATGGCCTGCCTGAAGCTACCTGAGTACGAGTGGACAACAAAATCACTGGTTTTCAACATTGCATTTTCTTGTTTTTGATTTTGGCAAAATCAAGAAAAAGAGAGGCACAGAATTGGGTACTTTATGCCTCTGCAAGATTCCTTAAAATCATTCTCAAAGCTGTCCCATAACTAACAACATATGCCTCAGGGCTGAGTTGAAAAGCATCTATTGGTCACATAAATGTCCTTCTACATACCAAATTTTCTAAAATACTGTAACTAATCTTTTTTCTGCATATTACTGGTCTACATCAGAGGTGGTATTCAGCAGGTTCTGACCACTTCTGGAGAACCGGTAGCAAAAATTTTGAATAGTTCGGAGAACTGGTAAATACCACCTCTGACTGGCCTCACCCCCATCTATTCTCTGCCTCCCAGCTGATCAGAAGGAAATGGGGATTTTGCAGTAACCTTCATCTGGAGTGGGGAGGGAATGGAGATTTTATAGTATCCTTCCCCTGGAGTGGGGTGGGAATGGAGATTTTACAGTATCCTTCCCCTGTCACGCCCACCAAGCCACGCCAGCCAAGCCATGCCACGCCAACCAAGCTGGTAGTAAAACCACAGAACCGGTAGTAAAAAAATGTTAATCCCACCACTGGTCTACATTTATGATAAAATTAGGGATGATCCTTTGCTTAATAGTGTCCTTCCTCATACTCTCCATAATACACAACAATAAGAAAATCTGAAGATCTGAAGATTTTCCTTAGGTAGTTCTTGAATTCATAAGAAAAACCAATTTTTAATATGAAGTTCCATGTAAAAGTAATTAGTCAAAACAGGAGCAATAAACAAGAAAGGGCACAAATCCAAGTATGTTTTCAGTCTTTCACCCTGTATAGAAATATGAGGATGATAGGAAAAGAACCAGAAAAAGAGAAAGCAGGTTAAGCACACTAGATATCCGCACTGTTTTACGTAGATAGATAGGTTGGTTCTATAGCAAAAGAAAATTCCTCTCTGTGATTGTGACTAGTTACGTAAAAGACAAATATTAACACAAATCCAAACTCACATCTCTCATCATTTTCACAGCTTCCCTGGTTCTCCCCAGTTTTCTCGCACACATTGCCAGCCTCCTTTTAATGTAGACTAATACATTAGTGTCCCGTCCTGGGAAGAAAGAAAAAGAAGGGAAGAAAGAAAGAGAGAAGAAGGGAAAAGGTTTGAAGAGATTGAATGTTTATAGAAACTGACAGAACAAAAGGTCTATTTTGACATCTCCAAAGAAATGCCCTTTTTTAGAATTTATTATTGAATAGAGACAGTAGGACAACACAATAAAAAGAAAGCTCTAAAACCTGTCCATCACTAATCATGTTAGAGAAGTACATGTATATAGATGGAAAGAATATTTTTATTATGTCTACCAATTATGATGAGCATCAATATTAGATCATTGTGATACATTCACATCCTATGCCTAGCATGGTAACTTCCACAAAATGTTTTATTTAGGCAAGTGTACTTTCTGTGCACTTGAAGTAACAACTCATCTATACAGCATGGCACAAATGTGGGCCATAAGCCTAGTTGCTCATATTTTACTAATGCAGCATAGAAATTCTGATACGTTTTTAAATTAACTATTCCTCCCAGATACTTTTGTATACTGTAAACTGCTTGGCATTTCATAGAACTAACATAGGCCTATTTACACAAACCTGCATGACAATCTTAAGAAAGCCCCTTGAATTTGCTTTCTGTACATTGACACTGTATACATTAAAGAATGGTAAGAGATACATCGTTATGTGTGTAATGCAATTCCTTTTCATAATTTTGATAGCTCACATTTAATAATAATTTGCAATTAACATTTTTAAAAATCTTGGTTCTTTGAATGTGTATGATTAATTTGCAAAAGCGAGGAACTTAGTGCTTAACAAATTACTGCAGTAATTCTGACACTCCATGAGAAGTTATCCTTCTGTATAAGATTGTAAATATTTAATATAACACGAGAAAACAAGTGAGATATATACTAAAGAATACAACCCTCAAAGGTCAGCAAGCAGTAAGAGAAGATACTCATCATTTTTTTCCTTGTAAATCTTATTATGTGCCATCAGATTGGTATCAATTCTGAGTGACTAAATAGATAGACCTTAGGTAGAGCTAATTTTCTAGTCTGGATGTTTATTTTATCAATGGCGCACCTCTGCTGGAAATGAAATCTGTCAGACTAGAACTTTTATAACCCTAGATAAACTATAAAATATTGTTTTACATTTTACTGCCAGTAAAATGAGGACCCAGATTGTTGGGCCCAATGTGCTGACATTGTAAACTGCCCAGAGAGTGCCGTAAAGCACTATGGAGTGGTCTATAAGTTTAAGTGCTATTGCAAAATAATTATTTGTCTTAATATGCTAATAGTGGCTGACTGTTCTGTACATGAAGTTATTCTTGAAAACCATCTGGAAGCTTCAGCTGGCCCGAAATGCAGTGGCATGGGCAGTAACAATAGCGATAACAATAGCACTTAGATTTACCTACTGCTTCACAGTGCTTTACAGCCTCCTCTAAGCGGTTAACAGAGTCAGCACATTGCTCCCAACAATTTGGGCCCTCATTTTACCAACCTCAGAAGGATGGAAGGTTGGCTCAACCATGAGCTGGTGAGGATCGAACTCCTGGCAATCAGCAGAATTAGCCTGCAATTTAACATTCTAACCATTGCGCCACTACCGCTCTCTCAGTAATTGGCATGTCTCATTTGCCCGTGTAACACCTCTGCTTTGTGAGCTGCACTGATTGCCTGTTTGTTTTTGGGTGTGATTCAAGGTGTTTCTCATTATCTATAAAGTCTTATTTATTTATTTATTATTTATTATTCAAATTTCTATACCGCCCTTCTCCTTTCGGACTCAGGGCGGTGAACAGCCAAGATAAAAACATCTATACAAACATCAGTTAAAAAATAAAGTTAAAATAATTTATAAATTTGGCCCATAATTTAAAACTTGTCAATTAAAATCAATATTAAAATATTAAAACTAACCCTAAAATCAAGACAGACCGGCTAACTGAAAAAAATAAATTTTTAGGGCCCGACGAAAAATCCGAAGGTCGGAGATCACTCGTGTCTCTGGGGGTAGATTGTTCCATAGGGTAGGTGCCACCACAGAGAAGGCTCTCCTCCTGGGGGTCGTCAGCCGGCATTGTCTGGCCGACGGCACCCTGAGGAGGCCCTCTCTGTGGGAGCGAACCGGCCGGTGGGAGGCTATTGGTGGCAGAAGGCGGTCCCGTAAGTACCCTGGCCCTAAGCCATGGAGCGCTTTAAAGGTGATCACCAACACCTTGAAGCGCACCCGGAAGTCCACCGGAAGCCAATGCAGCTCACGCAGGAGAGGAGTCACATGGGAGCGCCCCGTCGCTCCCATAATCCCCCGCGCAGCCACATTCTGCACCAGTTGGAGCCTCCGGGTGTACCCCCAGGGGAGCCCCATGTAGAGAGCGTTACAATAGTCCAGACGAGAAGTGACGAGTGCTTGAGTGACCATGCGTAGGGAGTCCCGGTCCAGAAAGGGGCGCAACTGGCGTATCAGGCGAACCTGACAAAAAGCCCCCCTGGCCACAGCTGTCATATGCCCTTCTAAAGACAGCCGCGCATCCAGGAGGACACCCAAGTTGCGGGCCCCCCTATAGGACATAGGGGATAGTTACTTGAGGGGTTGCCTCTTTTCCTAGTATTGTTTAGCTGCTTTGAGCTGACAGGGTTGATGTGCTCTGGGCTTCATAGCTTGAACAATGTTCCAGGATCTAAAAGTGTGCTTCTTCTGTAGTAGCATATGCCTTCTGGAATGAGGCTCCCCCCCAAAATTCAAATGATCCCATCCTATGGGTATTTTGAAGGATCCTGAAGATGTGGCTCTTTATCCAGACTGTTGGTAAGGACAAGTGATGCCCCTTTTCTTCTTTTTTCCTATTTCTATCAGGATTTATTCTCTCCGCCATCTTCGTTTTATTTTGTATTGTATTGTTTTGTTTTGTGCTTCTTATATTTTGTCTTGTTTTGAAATATTTTTAATAATTTGTAAACCGATTACCGATGCTGACAGGCAACATGCAAATAACAACAACAACAACAACAATAATTGGCTGCAGCAAAATCTCACAGACTGATTATCTATAATGTCATGATTGAGTTGCCAAAATTATACATTGGAAGCTTTGCCAGATGTTTGGGTTTAAATGCAGCAAAAATTACTGGGAATACCAAATTGGCAAAGTTCTTGAAAACGAGCAAGTCAAGATCCTATGGGACTTTCAGATCCAAACAGACAGACATCTGGCCCACAACATGCCTGACATCACCATTGTGGAAAAGAAAAAAGTCTGGTTCATTGATACTGCAATACCAAGTGATGCATGAATTGAAGACAAACAGCTAGACAAAAATAACAAAATATTGTGATTTGCAAATTGAAGTTGAGTGACTATGGAGGAAGAAATCAATGGTTGTACCAATTGTAATAGGAGCCCTTGGAGTAATACCCAAAAGGCTGCCTAGATACATGGAAATTTTGAACTTATTAGACCTGAATATCCTGAATAACTGCCTATATAGTCAAACATTACCTTAACAGCTCTTAGGTCCTTGGTTAGGACTTGAACTGTTAAAATTTTTACTAGTCCCAGACTGTGAATTGAATTGAAGATTAAATCTTAAATAATAATAATAATAATCCTATCTCAGATCCTTGGAAAGGACTTGACAAGTAGATAAAATGCATATGCAATTAAAACACCTGGTTAACTGTGTGACAAACCTTAACATGCCGTTAAGTCAGAGGTGACTTTAAGCAACCATAGAATTTCTTGAGAAGCCTATGCTCGTATTACTACAAAACATTCATCTTTAAAATGGTAAACCCGTCCAGGTAAATATGGCTATAATGTGCTCTGTATCAGTGAACTGAAACATTAAATAAAATTTTCACTGATATCAATAATATTTGGCATGTTATCTTAATTTTAAAAGGAAAAAAAGCAAACCTTGGTAGATACAGTAAACAAGTAGAAGACTCATTCCTATCATTTTATCACTGAAGACTGCAATGCATAGATTGAGCTAGAAAGATACAACCTAGATCACTGAATGTATTTACTAAGAGCTTTACACATACTATGGGAGTACAGATTCTGACCAGCAAGTTTGGTTATGTTTTAATTTATGTGTTTGTTTCAATTCCAGAGGTGTTAAGAGACCATCTTCTGTCTTATTTTTTTTTTTATTATTTTCTTAGAGATAGATAATTTAGATTAGTGGGAGAGGACAACCTGAATATTTGCTAGAGTGCAATTCCTATCTGTCATTTGCTATGTTGGTAGGAATTATGACATTTAAGGTATTAGAAAGTGAACCAATTATTGCTGTCCCTAATCTAAACCATGTAAAACCACAAAGGACAACTCCTGTGCATTCAATAATGGCAATTTGATTTTTTTGATTATGTCTGACAATGATATCCTTCTATATTGTGCCACTATAAAGAGACTGCAAGTTCTCTGTTTTCTAGAAAAATCATTTTTGTGCATAAAATCTGTTATCATATAATATCATCCCTCTGAAAGCTCTTGACCAAAACCCCCATTCTCAGACTCTATGAAATGGTGCTATTCTTCTAGGATTTGAAAATATTCCTTTATTAGATAATTAATTTCATTCAATATATCTAGAAATTTCACTCCTGATTAGCTGATTTTCTTCTTATAAGTACCCTTTATGTCCGTGATGGCGAACCTATGGCACGCGTACCAGAGATGGCATGCAGAGAGCCCTCTCTGTGGGCACATGTGTCATGGCCAGCTGCTCTTCCGGGTTCCGTCACATACATGTGCGCCGGCCAGCTGGTCTGACATGTATATGAACCGGCCAGCTGTTCTCTTTTGGATTCCGATGCATGCATGCACGCCTGCCAGCTGTCCGGCGCATGACAGAACCCGGAAGAGCAGCTGGCCACTGTGCACATGCATACTGGCCAGCTGCTCTCTTCCAGGTTCTAGAGCTCTGGTGCACGTGCATGCACGCGCGGTCACACACACACACTCCGGTTTCGGCACTCAGTGCTGAAAAGGTTAGCCATCGCTGCTCTATGTTCTCAAGCTTTAGTCTTTCTACCATTTCTCCAATAACATCAACATGCAGACAAAAAGATAGGCAAATTTTAATTTTATGTTAATGATTCAGTCATAAATGCTCCCTAACAACAATGCCATTCTGCAACATATAATTCTCAGTTTTATAGATATACTACTAATTACTTGCATTCACCCATTTTGGAAGAAAAGCATAGAGACTCCAGTGTATTGATTGGGCTGAAACTTTGAGTAATACACACACACACACACACACACCACAGAATAATGTCACTAAACGTATTTTGGAAAATGTGAGCTGAAAAAAAAACATTTTTTTCATAAAACACCAAAAAGAAAAGGCAAATGCAAAAGAAGTATCTAAATATGATCCACTTGTTTTTATTTTACAAATTAAATTACCAAATTCTTCTATATTCTTTTTTTGTATGACACATTTCATTTTTGTGATTAAACCAATTAACTCATTGCCCTTATTCCATTTTGAATTCATCGTTCCTGTATGCAGATGACTGTAACTGCAAACTATGGATTACTTTCTCCAATAACCTAATAAGTATTTAAGAAGACAAAAACGTATTCTTTTTAGCTATCTGAAGATGTGCTCCCTAGAGTTATTTCTCCCATTACATTTTTTGCATTTTTCTTTCTTTCCAGTTTTCCCAATTATTTACATATATCTTATATTACTGAATTTCAGGTTTTTTTTCACAGAACCATTGCACTATTCACAGCTTTTATAATAAATAGAATTCAATGTTTGAGCTATAGTATTTCTCTGTAGTCAAATTATTCTTAGTCAATTGCAAGAAACTTGTTTCTCGGAGTTCCCTACAGCATTGTAGGAAAACAGCTGTATTAGATATGATAGCTAAAAACTAAGAGGAGTGTGGCAGCATCTTTTCAGACTATTTATTAAAGGCATAAGCTTTTGTGAACAATAGCTCACTTCATCATGCATGCACATGGAGTGGCTAAACAGATGCAGGATTTAAATCAGGATGAGAAAGTGAATGAAAGATAACCACCCAATCTTCTTCTACTTTTTTCCTATTGCCTCGTCCTAATTTAAATCCTACATCAGTTTAGCCATTCCAAACATCTAATGAAGTGACCCTGTGAGTCACAAAAGGCCCTACAGAGACCTTCTAATTTAGAGTATTGGTGACAGAAGGAAAGGGTCTTACTGTGCTGAGCTTCATATTGGGTACCATGGTGCTGTAATTGTTGGCTACGCCTGTAGCAGCCTTCACCTGCTTTCAGAGCCTGTTTAAACAGTTTTTCTGCTTCCACAATAGTTGTTGCTTCCTCTTCTGCCAAGAGAATGTAAGCAGTGGCACACCTGTCAATGAAATGACAAAGTAATCATCACAAAGAGTGTTAGAAAAATGAATTTGTTAGGATACAACAGGTGGGCAAGGGTCTTGGGCATGCCTAATTCTTTTAGATAAAACGTGTGCCTCAGTCCAGCAACTGGCTGCAGGCATGAAAAGTCTGTAACACATTTTCAGACCTACCAAGCAACCTTATTCACTTCATCAGGATACTACTGTGTATGTGCACAATTCTGCAAGTTCAAAGCTATCCAATCCTGAAGCTATGGATCTGGGCAGTAAACTACCATTTAAAATTCATGTTGTGATGGGATAGAACTCTGCAAATACCAAATTCCATATATTTCAACTAGCAACATGATTGATTTTGTATCGGATCCATACTGTATACATCAATGACTGAATAAATAATATCTAAGGAACAACTAAGATAGAAAGCCCAATAGGCAAACAAAGACCAATGTAAATGGATATGGCAAAAAGGGTGAATGGGGCATTCAAGTACAGTAAGATTTATACATCATGTCTGAAATAAGTAGATGGCAATACATCGCAGAGATATCATCCCTTAAAAGCTCAATAAATACATCAATCCATCTATCATGATTAGTATGAAAGAAATATTTCTCTTTCATCAACTCCAACTCATCCTTTTCTTAATTAAAAAAAAAGAAAATATCATGCATATACAACTTTAGCTTCAACAAATGTAAAGATATAGACTCCACATACATTGCTCAAGTGCTAAGAGTACTATTTCACAGTTTTTTCAGTTTGTACATGACTTTCCCAATGACAAGAAACTGGCACAAGACTCCCCAAGTAAATAAGAAATTATAACAAAGCAAATAAAAAAAAATCAAAGGACTTTTAGTACACTTACTCATTTAACTCTAAAGCTTCATGTGCTGCAGAAATTCTGGCCTGTGGGTTTCTTTCTCTCCAAGCTTTTTGCATTACTATGAAATGAAACATTTTTTTTAAAAAAATGCGGTAATTTGGAGGTCATGCTAGGCCAGGTGTGTCAAACTCAATTTCATTGAGGGCCGCATAAGAGGACCCCTGGGGGGGCATGGCCAGGGGGCATGGCCATCTTGACATCACTCCTGTTGGGGGTGCCTGTGGCAGCCTGAGTACTTTGCCAGCGAAAACAGGCTCTCCTGAGTTCCGTTTTCACTGGCAGAGGTTTGCAGGAGGCTGTGGCAGCTGAAAATGGAGCTTGGGAGCCTGTTTTCACTGGCAGAGGCGCTGCGGGACAGTCCTTCCAGGGACAGTTTCCAGGGTGGTCCCGCAGGCCAAATCTAAATACCCTGCAGGCCGGATCCAGCCCCCGGGTCTTGAGTTTGACACCCCTATGCTAGCTTATCTAGATTAACATATTAGCAGGACATTTCACCACACAATAATTCATTAAGTCCAAAAATATAATCAGATACTGATAGTAGAAGAGATTCTCTTTCAATATGTTTCAACAAGAATAAACTTACAACTATTAGTTAAGGTTAGCAATGCATTATGTATAAATGTGCTAAGAATAATTTACTCCAAAGCAGCTATGAAAACTATTAATATAATTAAGTGGATTCTGAACAAACAATAAAATGCTGGTCCTTCAGTGCTTTAGCAACCACATAAGGCATTTTTGATTATTCTGAAAAACAAAACAAAATCCTGCTCTCTTAAAAAAAAAAAAAGGAAGTTCCCAGAACCAATGATAATAACACAATACAACATTGAGTGCTATTCTACAGCAAAGTTTCAGGAGAAACAGCATTTGGAAAAGTAGATAGCCACATAATCCAAATTCCAAATCACCATATCAGGAAATACGATATAAATATCACATTATATAAATTATTAAATGAAACACAAACATTGTTAAGAATCAAGATATCTGTGATTATCTTTTATCCCCAATGTCTTAAAGCAGACATTTTTTACAATTTGCTACAAATTCAAATAAGTTTAGTAAAATTCTTACTGGCATCTGCAGGCCTTAAATGGTCAGTATCACATGTGAAAAATGTTTGATGATCTTGTGCTGAAAGATTCATATCGTAATATGTCAATGGTTCTCTTCCAGTCACCCAGGTGTATCTGCAAATAGAGTTGTGTTTTGTGCATTCAGAACAGATGTGCAGGATGAGAAATTGTAGAAATAAACATCATACATTCATAATGTGGTGGTTTTCCTTATGCTTTCCTTTTTCTTTTGGGTAAAAATGTATCCACGCACAACCTTCATCCTTCTTAATATAGTAACCTCCATCTATAAATCCAACCATGGTACTAAAAAATGATTTTGGAAAGAATTTTAATTGTTTTAAGTTGAAGAAAAATTGAGAAGTTATTAAAGTATTGTCCCATGGTGATATAGTTGCTATATACTGGCACATTTAATAAACTGAATTTAAAATAATCTTGAAGGCTGGCTTAATTGGTTTAAAATAGTCCTGGATGTACTGTATGCCAGTTCTACAATATCAGTTTTGATTATCTTAAGGAAGCTCCTCTATATATCATTGTATTATTTTCAGCTTCTCCCCTTTATCTTGAGGCTTTTGATTTGGGAGGAGATGGAGCCAAGGTGGCTCAGTGATTGAAATATTCAAGTTCAAATTCCTATTCAATCACAAAGCTCATTGGGTGACTTTGAGCTTAGTCTGACCTAGTTTACAGAGTTGTTATAGTGAGGAGTAAAATGATAGTTAACTCTATGTGTATTGCATTGGTTGCTTAAGAAAAACTACAATATAAATGTAGAAAAATAGAATATTGTTGTTAGTGAGATTCTTAATCTAGATTAATAGAGGTACTAAAAGAAATTTACACATTAACACTGCTTGAATGAAATGGTAGTCTAATTCAGGCATTCATCATCCTTAAGTTTAGAATTATCTGGAGGACAGCAAGACTAATCTCAACAGATTCGTGTACTTCAGCACAGTTATTCTTGATATGTTGAAGTAGAAATGCAGGGGAATGTGCTTTCTTGTCCTATATATTTTTTAAAACTTAAGACTAAACTGTGCAGGGTACTTATCTATGCAGGGTGATGTCAAGTGTTGATCCACCAACATAAGGACAAAGTAAAAGAGACTGGATTCAAAGACCATTTATCCTTATTTGAACTATTTGCTAAACATCTGAAAGAGGCACCTGATTTCTTGAAGTTTACAATGACAATGAGCTAATGCTTAAAATACTTTCTAAATAGACTAGCATATGTAACCAGTGTTTAAAAATACTTTCCAAACATGCTATCATATTTGAATAATAAATCTACATAGCACTCACCGGTTATATTCAGCCCCTCTAAACAGATTTAGGGGATTTCGCCAGACTTTACATTCTGTCACAAAAACAAAAATGCCTCTAATTATAACTGAATGCTAATAATTATTTGGAAACAAATTATATTCTAATTAGTTATCCCAGGTGGTACAGCCGAAACACTTAAATAGACAACCAAATGGTAATAATGTATTTATTATAGATTGGGCAATTAAGGAGCTGACAACACATTATATTTAATAAGAATTATAACGACTTCTTTGATTTCACGAATTATTGGTATATTCAGGAACCAATGAAGATGAATGCTATCCAATACTGCAAAATTAATAGTACATCAAAATTCATTGAGTTAAAATAAACCCTTTCAATAAATATTTGCTTAAAAAGCAAACAGAATATGTTTCAGAATGATTCCCAAATTTTAGATGAGAATAAAATGGAGATTTGTAAACAAAACAAACATTGCATAGAAAATATCCCTGGGTATGGCTAGAATAAAGTAATTGAATGAAAAGAACTGTCCTTTGAAAGCTGTTTTCAGTTACAACTTTTATATTGTAAATTATTTCATTCTACATTAGCCATTTGCCAACTGTGATCTGTTGCCACAATTCATCCTGTGGGCATTAACACCAAGCAGCAAGTGGATTCGCATGTGAAGTTAAAAATCAGAATTGAGGTATTTTCTTTAGTCCCTGTGGGTCTACTTCAGCAAAGTTACACTAGCTAGTTTACAGTACAGATCAGTAGAATAATACAGTAGTCAGCTTTTTAAAATCTTCGTCTGCTGTTCCATAATAAATAAAATAAGATATCAGGTACTGATTATTTATTTATTTATTTGTATCCTTTTATTATTATTTTTACAAATATATCAAGTCAGCAAAGCTAGCCAACAAATCTTCCTCAACCTATTTTCCCCACAAAAACCACCCTGTGTTGTGGTTTGGGCTGAGAGAGAATGACTGGCCCAAAGTCACCTAGACGGATTTCCTCACTAAAACAGGACTTGGACTCACAGTCTCTGGCTTTCTAGTTTGTATTTTAACCATTAGATCAAACTGACTCTATTAAATAATGTCACATTGACAAGAAAATAGAGAAATAAAGTCAGTCCATACAATCTGAGTTTCAATTTGGAGATTTCAGTACTCCATTTATCAAAATGGTTTCCTAGTGTTGTTTTGTTCTGATACAGTGAACAATAAAGCTATGCAAGAATTTTAGTGGAAAATATAAAAGAAAAATACTCCTTGGAATCAAGCTAGACTTCTAGGGAGTACAGAGACATATGGTTTACTTGGGAATAACTATGGCAGTGGTTTGCCATTTCCAAGATTAAAATAAATAAATAAAACAATTTAAAAAACTTTCTGACACAGTCTGCAAACCTGGGATTATCTTGTGATCTCTCATCAAGGCTGATTAGTATTTGCAGAAGTGAGCAAATCAGTTACCAGAAAAAACTAAGCTTTCCCAAATATATCAAACTTAATAAATGATTAAAAAAAATAAGCAATGATTTGCCCAATCTGCAGAAATGACTTTTAATATAAAATAGTTATTTAAATTAATTATTCATAATTAGTACATTATTAAATTGTAATTATGATTAAATTATAATTATTTTACCTGAAACACTCTGTCTGTTTGAATCTGAATCCCCATTGCTTGTATTTGAGTTACTGGGAGAATTGTTGTCCACCCCACCCAGCAGAGGGCGTAAGTGACTCACAGAGACTTGTTCGATGAAGGACGTTCCATACTTCCGAAAATACCACCATTCAAATATCTAAATCAGATGGGAAAACATGTAATTATTCGGCTTTTTAAGCTATTTCTACTGCCACTCACATTTACAGAATGTAAACTTAATATTGAAGCATATTTTGGGTAAAATTTATTTATCATTTATTATTTAAACTTGTATGCCGCCCTATCTCCGAAGGACTCAGGGCGGCTCACAACAATAAAAACAAGCAAAATCAATTTTAAAAATACCCAATAAGATTATGAAAAGACCATTAAAATCCCCTTTAAAACCCCTTCAGTCCAAACCAGTCAGACGAAATAACCATGTTTTAAGGTCACGGTGGAAAGAGCGAAGGTTAGGGGCCACCCGGAGCTCCAGGGGGAGCTGATTCCACAGGGTAGGTGCGCCCACAGAGAAGGCCCGCTCCCTAGGGGTTGCCAGCTGACATTGTTTGGCCGACGGCACCCCAAGGAGGCCCTTCCTGTGAGAACGCACCGGGCAATGGGGAGCTGTCCCTGGCTGCAGATGGTCCGCCAAATACCCCGGGCCTAAGCCATGTAGGGCTTTATAGGTAATTACCAGCACCTTGAATCTCACCCGGAGGGCAACCGGTAGCCAATGTAGGTCCCGCAGGAGAGGTGTAACATGAGAGTGTCGGGACACTCCCATTACTACTCGTGCGGCCGCATTCTGCATCAGCTGAAGCCTCCGAGTGGTCTTCAAGGGCAGCCCCATGTAGAGAGCATTGCAGTAGTCGATCCGGGAGGTGAAAAATATTTGTTATAATTTATACAATGCTATGTAGTATACTAGATTTCCTAAATAAAACAGGCAAAATAAATAATGGGTGGAAACATAACAAGGAATGTGAACAAATGAAATAACAGATACTCTAAAATCTGAATGGGAAGCACTCAAAGGGAATAGTGAATGATCACAAGAAAGATGTATCTTTTGGGTAGAATTTGAATTCAACACATGGGGAAGGAGACTAAAAAAGAAATCCAATGAGCTATGGATAATTGGGTAGTTCCCAAATAAGAAATTAGCTTAAATGGCTATTTAATTTCTATAGTTCTGTGATTCATCCTGCTAATTTTATTTCATTTTACATTTCCACTTATACCAGGGAAAAGCTTCATTCATATAAACCTACAACAGTGACCCTACAAGTGAAAAGCAGCAAACACCACCAATATGAGATGTTCCACAGATAGGGAAGAAAAGGATTAAGCCAACTCTGAATGTATTGTACATGTTTCAACTGTCAGGAAATCTATTCTACATCTCCCCACTGGAATGTATGAAAATAGGCTTTCCCCTCTCCTACGCTGGTGCAGTAGACATAGGGGAATTATTCTCACTCTCATACACTTATTACTGCACTATAAAAGCCCTTCAGGCAATGTGATGATTCTAGAGAGGAGACTTAGAGGTGGAGATATAATAATAAATATAAGATGACTATTAAGCAAATTCACAGAAGCTTCAATAAATAATTTCCAAGAACTTGTACTCAATATGACAGGGATGAAAAGCCATTTTTCAATTAGTCTTAATAATTTCATAAAAGCTACTATTATTTAAAAGAACTGGTGCACTGATTTTTTTAAAGGCAACAATGCACCATTTATTTTTTAATAACATATTTGCAATATGTGTGGTCTTCCGGGTGCACTTCAAGGTGTTGGTCACCACCTTTAAAGCACTCCATGGCACAGGACCTAGTTATCTTCGAGATCACCTGCTGCTAACGATGACCTCCCACCGACCTGTGCGTTCCCACAGAGAGGGCCTCCTTGTGGTGCCATCAACCAAACAATGTAGACTGGTGACCCCCAGGGGGAGGGCCTTCTCTGTGGGGGCACCTACCCTCTGGAATCAGCTGCTCCCAGAGATAAGGAGAATTCAAGACCTCGGTGCCTTCCGCCATGCCCTTAAAACCTTCTTTTTCCAGCAAGCCGGGCTGGCTTAACATAACATTTTTAAAAAATATTTTTAATTCATTTGTCATTTTAAATTGGGGCCAAATTAATATATCCTTTTAATTGTTTTTAATGTTTGTATTATATGTTTTTAGCTAGCTGTACACCGCCCTGAGTCCCTTGGGAGAAGGTGCGGTATATAAATTCAAAATAAAATAAAATAAAATAAATAAATAGGTAATATCAGTTTTTGCGAAGACCTATGGGTGCCAACCAGAAGCCGGCAGACATACAGTAACAACAAATCTTAGTTCACAGCTAAACTCAACCACTACATAGTGCCAAAAAGGAAGCCTACAGGAAAGGAGATAGAATGCTATACAATCAGGCCAGGAATGTATTAATAAGGAAGATCAGAGCAGCAAAAAGGGCTACTCTGAAAAACTGAAGAATCATCTCTCAACAAATGAATCAGCAAATGTGTGGAAAACCCTTAAAAATATCACTGGCTATAGCAAACTTCCTTCCCATGCAGGGAAGGGCAGATGAGCTGAATGTGTTTTACTGTAGGTTTGAGTGGAAACCACCGTGGAAACTATTGCCACCCTCTCCATCTCAGATCAGTGGTGGGTTCCTCCCGGTTCGGCTCGGTTCCGCCGAGCCGGTAGCAGTGACGATATGATGTCACCGAACCAGTTGTGCCCCCCCGCCACCCCACCCCGCATTATTCTTACCTTTTATTTGGCCCCACCCCCAATTTATTGCTGCCTCCTGAGTCCCAGCTGATGGGCTAGAAGGAAAAAAACTGTTTAAACTCTTGCCACAGGGCTTCAAAGGGCCGCCCTACAGCTGATCAGTGGTAAAAGGCAGTTTGGTGGTAGACCGGTGCCTCCAAAAACAAATGAGTAGATCGGTGCCTGCAAAAATAAATGTGTAGACCAGTGCCTGCAAAAATACATGAGTAAACCGGTGCCTGCAAAAATAAATGGGTAGACCAGTGCCTGCAAAAATACATGAGTAGACTAGTGCCTGCAAAAATAAATGGGTAGACCAGTGCCTGCAAAAATAAAAGGGTAGACCGGTACAGCTCTGCAAGCAGTTAAAAGCCTGGTAGACCAGTACCTCTGCTAAATCCTAAAGAATTGTGACATGACCATCAAGCCACGCCCACAAAATAAGCCACGCCCACAGAACCGGTAGTAAAAAAATTTAGAACCCACCCCTGTCTCAGATACACCAACAACAGCCAAATCTCCTACAACTGATTCCATTCCTCTGTCCCCCACCCCCACCCCAACCTCTGGTGATCACAGAATAAGATGTGCAAGGTCTATTTCAGAGACATAAGCCTGGAAAAGCACCAGGCCCAGACAGGGTAACTCCGTCTTGCTTGAAAGTCTGTAATGACAAACTGGCCTCCATCTTTATCAGCATTTTAATAAATCACTAGAGATGTGCTATGTTCCTTCTTGCTTCAAACGCTCTACTATCATCCCAGTGCTTTAATAAAATCGCCATCAAGGAGCTGAACGACTGCAGACCAGTTGTTCTGACATCCGTAGTTATGAAAATCTTTGAAAGGTTAGTGCTGGCCCACCTGAAAACCATCATGGATCCGCAGCGACACATCTTGCAATTTCCCTACCGAGCAAATAGATTGGCAGATGATGCTATTAATATGGCTCTGCACTACATTCTACAACATCTTGAATCTCCAAGGACCTATGCAAGGGTCCTTTTTGTAGACTTCAGTTCAACATTCAATACCATCATTCCAAATATTCTTCTCCCTAAACTGAGCCTTACCACACCTGTAAGTGTATCATAAACTTTCTAACAGATAGGAAGCAGAAGGTGAAGCTAGGCAAAGTCACATCAGATACCTGTACAATGAGCACGGGTGCCTCCCAGGGCTGTGTGCTCCCTCCATTACTCTTTTCTCTATATATCAACCACTGCATCTCAAATGATCCCTCTGTTAAAGTACTGAAGTTTGCAGATGATACAACAGTCATTGGTCTCCTTCAAGATAACAATGAATTTGCATATAGACGGAAGTTGGGTTAGGGTCCACAACTGGCCCTGTGGTGTGGCTGGAACAATCTTGAACTGAACACATTCAAAACTGTAGAGATGAAGGTAGATTTTAGGAGAAGTCCTCCTAAATCCTCCTCCACCATTTCTTACAATAATAGATAACACAGTATCAACAGTAGAGACCTTCAGGTTTCTGGGTTCTGTATTATCTCAAGACTCAAAATGGACATCTATCATCAAAAACATCACCAAAAAAGCACAACAAAGAATGTTCCTCCTGCGCCAACTCAGAAAGCTCAGGCTGCCCAAGGAGCTACTGATAAAGTTCTACAGAGGAATTATTGTGTCTGTCATTTGTTCAACCAGCCTGTCTTCCACTGAGGCTGTACAGTGCAGAAACTAGAAAGAGGGCAGGGAAAATATCTACAGAATCCTCACATCCTGGACACAAACTGTTTCAACTTCTTCCCTCGAGACAACACTGTTGGGCATTGCACACCAAAACAACTAGACACAAGGACAGTTTTCCCCATTCCATCAGTGCTAAACAACTAATTTTCACAACACTGTCTTATGTCTAATGCTCTAGGTCCTAGGATGTCAAACCATGTAGTAGGACTGTATTACTATTACCCTTCTCATCTTTCATATTACCTATTCCTTTAGTGTCTTATGACTATCACTTTGTTGTTTGTATCATATGATTTATTTAATATTCTATTATGATTTATGTTGATTGCTTATTTAGAATAGAATAAAATAACAGAGTTGGAAGGGACCTTGGAGGTCTTCTAGTCCAACCCCCTGACCAGGCAGGAAACCCTACACCACTTCAGACAAATGGTTATCCAATATCTTCTTAAACATTTCTAGTGTTGGAGCATTCACAACTTCTGGAGGCAAGTTGTTCCACTGATTAATTGTTCTAACTGTCAGGAAATTTCTCCTTAGTTCTAAGTTGCTTCTCTCCTTGATTAGTTTCCACCCATTGCTTCTTGGAGAATAGCTTGACTCCCTCTTCTTTGTGCAGCCCCTGAGGTATTGGAACACTGCTCATCTCTCGCCAAGTCCTTCTTTTCCTTAAACAAGACATACCCAGTACCTGCAACTGTTTTTCATATGTTTTAGCCTCTAGTCCCCTAATCATCTTTGTTGCTCTTCTCTGCACTCTTTCTAAAGTCTCAACATCTTTTTTACATCGTGGCGAAGTCGTATTAACCCTTCACATGATCTTGATTCTATCCGTTTGTTTATGCAGCCCAGAACTGTGTTTGTTTTTTTATTTAGTACCCTATGACTATCACTGAGAATTTATGTTATGATTTATGATGATTGTATTTATGATTATGATCATGATTTATCACTTGTTGCTTGCATGTACAATGAGAGCTTATGCACTGGAGACAAATTCCCTTGTATGTCTAATCACACTTGGCCAATAAAGAATTCTAAATTCTAAATGGAGAAGTAATGGAATTAACCACCTGCATTCTTGCAGTAACAACAGTTACCACAATGATGGACCCAGAAGAAAAAGGTCAATAAAAATACAAAAAAAGAATAAGACTGATCCCTGCTGTTGTTTCCCCCTTACTCTTTCATTGCAGCAATACCCCTTAAAACAAAATTACATTTTATCTATACTTGGCAAGATACACTCACTTATTCCTTTGCTGTTATTTATAAGGTTAAAATTTGTATCTAAAGACAAAATATAAATTCTGAAAATTAATGTTTCATTGTTGTAATTATTGCTTTTTCTCTCTCTCCTACAAAACTCAAATCATTCTGAAAACTTTCATGTGTTTTTTATTTTCATCTCTGATCATATATCCTGAGATAAAATTAGTTCATGGAATACCCAAGATACACTCATTAGGAAAGTAATGATTCCTTTATTGCTTAGAAACAACAACATCTCTGAACCTCTTTGGCAGACATGGTTATTCTTCGGAGAGCTGTTTCCTGAATGAGCTCTAAGTATCTTGAGGGACTAAACAGAACTTGCAGACATAGACAAAACAGCTGTGTTTGATATATCCTCTGGGTATATGTCTTTTCTTTCTGTTATGTTAATGGTGAGTTTGGAATATTTTGCTGGTTTTAGTGTGGACTTTTCTGGCTAACTAAAAAATAAGTTAATTATTTAACGGAAAGAAACCCCTTTCTGGAAAAAAATTCATCAAGAAGTCAAATTAGAAAGTCAATCCATAGGTTTAATTCAGAAAGTAGCCTATCTCAAGAATTATTTTGATATTCTGGATTTACCCAAACTTCTTTTTCCTAAGACTGTTTTAAAAGGATAAAAACTATGGAGAAACAAATTTCACTGACATTAAATGCACTCTGTTTCTGGACTGGTCATAATCTCAAAAAGTTGGAACTCTGGACATATTCTAACCTTTTGTGTTATCACAGATCTAGACCAAGATTATAAAGTTTAGGAAAAATTGTCAGAACAAGGTCAAATTACGTAGTTGACTAAGCTTCTGAGTAACATAGACATTCTTTTTATGCTGCCAGATGCCCCTCCTGACAGCACTTGAAGCAAGCAGTTGATTGTGGCTGTGGGTTCTCTAGGTCTGGAAGGCATTCATCATGAACTTCATGGATTGCTCCATCATCAGGTTAGCATGGTCGGGTTCTCTGCCTGCCTCCTCGTCATCCTTGAGTTCTTCCAGCTCCATTTGCCCTTCCCATCGACAGCTCCACGGCTACAGTGGATGAGAGTGGCCCTTGGCCCTTCCTTCCAAGTCGCCTATGGACCATCTTGGTCTTGACAAGTCACCTAGGTCCCCAGCCTCTTCTGCCTACTCAGAGAGGTCCAATTCCCAGCATGAAGCTTCCCCCCAGCATTAAGCTTTTTCCTGGTTGCTGCCTTGAGCCGATATTGTGTGCACGGTCCCCACGGTAGAGTTGTAGGTCTCTCAGAGTTGACCACTATTGCAGATTTCACCTAATGTTTGACCTGCCCCAAGTATGCCGTCAGGAAAGCAAGGTTCTTGAATCCACTGAGTTGAATCAAAGTAACTTTTACTAAGAGAAACTGGATGCAGTAAAGTCAAGTTGAAGCTGAAGGTCCTGCTCAAAGTGTAAAGCAAATATTTTGGTTTCCCAATCCCAACCCCCCCTGGCCAGTCTTTCAGCAGCCATGTGATGCTGAGAAGATGTTTTGACAATGTTGAGGTGCTAGGCAGACCAGTTCACGCTCAGGGCGCAATGGCCTTGGAAACCAGCTGGGAATTCCCTCCCTAATTCGTCAAGTGAACAACAGAAGCAAAAAAATCCCAAGTATGCCACCCCATCCCTCCTCAGCACGATGGCAAGACACCAGAGTACAATGGTGGACCTGACAAAATTATGTGGTAATTAAACAAACTTGGCTTTCTCCATTGACTTTGCTTATTGGAAGTCAGCTGGGAAGGTTACAAATCAATATTATTTTATTTGAACTGAATTACATAATAAAACTAGTTTGACTGAGATTTCCAAACAGATTCATAAAATAATTTCTATGCAGGTGCAGAAGGGCATAATTGATTTGCAGCACCCAATTTTTAAAAATTGAAATGTCCCTTTTTATTTGGAAAGTAAATCAAATTGCATTTTAGTCAAACCTTCAAACTGAGGGTTTGCACAATCCTATAAAATATTAAGGTTTTATATAAGTTTGAGAAAGAAATATTTTAAAAAAACTGCAGAATATGTCACACTTTCCTCTCTGATAGCAAAGAAAATTAAAGGACTAAAATACCCTGGCAATTATCAATATTTCTTAAATAATTATTATGTACTATTTATTAAAGGAGAACATCATCAAGTGACTTTTTTTGTGGAAAAAGAAATAGACCTATTTAGACTGAGTAGGGCTTGAGAATATATACCATGAAAAGACAGTATGCTTTTAGTTACTTTATTGCTATTATAATGTTTAGGCAAAATAAAGTTTTCTAAGTTTATTATACCAAATTAGATAGCCATTTCTGGTACTAAGCTAATAAATGTAAACTGCAGGCCAAACAAAAAATTAACTCAGGAAGTTTAGCACAATGCATTCAGATTAATCTATGCAAATAAATAACAAATGGCACAAATGGGATAATATAATCATAGGATTTCCTGAAATTTTGCACAGAAAAAAATTCCTCTGTAAAAATAAATTGCCCAAAACTAAGAAGACCTTACTTTTAAGATGATGCATTTAGGATTATGCTATAATAAATGATTATCTGTATTAAAGCATTTTAAAAGAATTCTAAACTCTGATTTGCGGTTTTCAATAGAAAACGCCTAAGACAAATTTAATCATAAACCAGAACTTTAGGAAGGTATGTGTAAATGTGTATTTAATCTTAACAATTATTGATGTTATAAATGTATAAATTGTAAACATTTTGAAAACTGTTACAGTAATTTAGCAATGCCCAAGCAAAGCAGCAATAAGGCACTTTTTGTTCAAATGGAAGCTTGAGACTTATATTTTTCTGAAAAGATATGCAATAACTTTCTTTCAACTCATTGCTGAAATGACTGTTTTTCCCAGGTTTCTTCCTCCTCTAGGTTTTGAGCAGTAATCAGCTGATCTTATCTCCCTGAATGAAAAACAGTTGCTGTTTTTCTTTGTCACATAGTTGGACTACAGAATGTATATTAAGTATCATGCAAACATCTAATAAATTAAACCATGTTGTATTTATCTTTAATGTGCCATTAGTCTTTGTTTTATGTGTGTGTGTGTGTGTGTGTGTGTGTGTGTGTGTGTCTGTGTCTGTGTCTAGTTTCATGGCCAGAAATTTGAACTAATACATAGAGTGTACTTTGAACAAATTGATTTCCTTCTGTGCTAATTGACAAATGTATGATTTCTCTAGTATGTACTGTAGCAAAATTGGCTCCACAGAACAAGACTTAATGTTCAGATTAATTAGTGACTAATATGAATTGTACACGGTACATAGATATAGAAACTTGAAGGAAAAAAGACAAAAACCATGTAGCTGAAAAAAATCTAATGTATTATAGAAGATTATAAAATATTTTAAAAATAGATCTAGTACTTACCAAAATAAGCCCTGAGATTAATGAAGAAGTGCCTGTCAAGGCAACGTAGAATTTGGGTGTTAACGTGTTCAAAAACATACTCACTGAAAGAGAAAGACAAAAAAAATATCACCAATGATTTGCCTGGATTTTCCTTTACTGCAATCTGAAATAAAAATGTGAATATACACACATCGTATGCAGAAAGAACAATTGCAACCAGCCTGCCTTCCAACCTATATAGTGCACAAGTCAGAAGGAGGACTGAGAAAATACCTACAGACCCCACATATCCTAGACATAAATTGTTTCAATTCCTCCCCTTGGGATGCCGGTACAGGGCATAGCGTGGCAAAACAACTAGATACAAAGACAGTTCCCCCCCCCCCCCCCGCATGCCATCACTTTGCTGAACACCTAATTCCCTGTCTTGTATCTAAGAATATTTACCTGTGTAGTATTACTATTATCCTTTTCATTTTTTCTACTGCCTTCTCCTATTAGTATCTTATGATTATAAGATTCTTGTTTATATGTACACTTTTTGTTTGTATGTACATGTTGTTTGTATGCACACCGATTATATTACCTTGTTTGTTTGTATGTACACTGAGAGCTTATGCACTGGAGACAAATTCCTTGTGTGCCCCATCATATTTGGCCAATAAAGATTCTATATGTATATTAAAAATAATGTTATCTTTAATTCTTCTCCACAATGGCTTGTCTCACTGAGAAAAAAAGCTTCTCTCCCTTATTTTTTATTAGCAACTTCCTTCTATTTCATTACCCCCATTCCTCACTACAAGTAATTAATGTAATTACAAAGAAATAGCAGTGTTGTGTACCTATTATGGTATTGACCTAGGACAGAGGAAACCCAAGTTCAAATCTCAAAGAGCCTTGATGGTACAGTGGTTTAATGCACCCTGTTATTAACACAGCTGCCTGCAATTTCTGCTGGTTCGAATCTCTCCAAGGCTCAAGGTTGACTCAGCCTTCCATCCTTTCTAAGGTAGGTGAAATGAGGACCCTGTTTGTGGGGGCAATAAGCTGACTTTGTATAAATATACAAAAGGATGAAGGCTATTGCTTAACGCATTGTAAGCCGCCCTGAGTCTCCGGAGAAGGGCGGCATATAAATCAAATTTAAAAAAAAAAAAAAATCTATCCTCAACCACAAAAACTCTTTGGGTGACTTTGGGCCAGCTGCTCACTCTCTCAGTCCAACCTATCTCCCAGAGTTATTTTGGGGATAAAATGAAGGGAGCTCCCCATGGAAACAACACTGAACTCCTGGAACAACAGCAGTATATAAACAAATAAAACAAACATTTGAATCAACATTAGACATCTGTCAACTTCTGGGAAACTTTAAGATCATCTTCAAGTTGAATTCAGTAACAATACACTAATTTCTTTACATTCAGTTAATCAAGAAGCAAATTGGTGCTGAGATTTAGCATATTCTTCAGCTACAGAGATCTGACTAACTGTCACAATATACAAATATTGTGTATTTGTCACAATATACAAATATATCAATTAAAAGAAGGGTCTAAATTACTAAAAACAGTGATGCTTGTCCCAGGACCAGACACAGAGATTAATGACCCAAGTAGACTGCTACACCTGGGATGGAAATAAATGTGTCATGCTAGGGATGTCACTTAATATATTGCACAACCAACATATTATAATTTGCCCAATGTTATATTGCTTATAGGCAATCAAGAAATAGAATCCATATACAGCATGGGTGTCAAACTTGATCGCATAACATATTGTGATGTATCATGATGTTTTTTGCTTTGCGGAGGCAGGGTGGGCATGACCTGCATGTGACCCACAGGCCGCCAGTTTGACAGACATGATGTACAGCTTTGTTAAAGATTTAACAGTTGTTCCACAGCAGGTTTGAAGAAATGGCGGCCTGCAGGTTGAGAGAGACTAAATAATAGAAAGTCGATATCTACATATATTTTCTTATTGATCTTTTATTTAGGCACAAAAGAAAAAAGGGGAAAATATGTGGAACAGGTAAACAGGTAAACTCCACTCATTTCATAGCATTTTTTTCAAAAATAGTTTTAAAAATCAACTTATTTTAACTTCAGCCATTATAATGTTTTTGTTGAAACTGACTGATTTGTATAGACAATAGAAAGTAGGAGTTGCAAAGGCATAGCAATATAAAACCACTCTATTTCTATTTCTTTTATTCAGATACTCTCATTTTACTTTTTCACCATAACTATGAATAACCATTCATAATTATGGTGAACAGGGCAGTTGCTTAACAAGGACTACTATGTAGTCCTCCATTTATCTAGGCAGGTCCTAGGCAGGTGACATGTCTCAGAAAACTGACCAATCTGTGACAAATCTGTCTGTCAGAAAGCTTACCCAAACAGAAAATAATTTTTTGGCCAAATGACCAAATTTTGCAGTAACATCAAAACAGCTGGGCTCCCCAAAATCCACAAAGAGGGAACTGCACTCAGACCAATTGTCAGCAGCATCAACTCTGTCACCTACAACACTGTAAAACATCTAACCACCTTATTAGCTCCTCTAGTTGGCAACACCACTCATCACATCAACAATTCACAGGACTTCGTTAGCAAGGTTTGGAAATTAAAACTGGATCATGGTTTCCTATGATGTGACTTCTCTCTTCACCTGCATTCCAAAAACCAAATCTGTCATGGTAGTGAAAAAACAACAGACCGAGTGGCTGTGGTTTCCGACATCCCGATATAGTCAGTTGACGCGATCGCTTGCGCTGCGAGATTCCCCACTCTCGCAGGCCTGGCCCTCCACGTTATCGAGGGCCTACCTTGATGACGGATTTTGGAATCCTGAGAGATGGCATGCAGCGAAGAGGGGGTTGAGGGGTTTTTTATTTAAATTTTTAAAGAAAATTTTAAGGGGACCCGGGAGGAAGGGAGGGGGTTGTAAAAGTGGACCTGGAGGGGTCCAGAAAGCTACTGAGCGGGGTGATAGGCTGATTGGCTGCAGCAGAGGGGTCAGGAAAGAAAATTTATCCGGGGAGCAGGGGGATAACAAGAAGGGCAATGCAATTGAAATAATGAGTGGGAGGGGCAGGTATGACAGGCGCAGGGGACGATATCATGTGTCGGGGGTGCGCATATGCTGTTTACGAGCAATTGCGCACTCCGGCCCCCAATGCGCGACTCGTGGCCTGGGTTGTGCAGAGTCTCAGGCCCAGAGTCCACGGCTGATGTTGTGTAATGCCAGGTCAGTTGTTAATAAAGCCCCCCTCATCTGTGATCTTATATTGGAGGGGGGTGCGGACCTGGTTGAGCCAAGAGGGGGGGTCCCCCTCGTGCCCACCAGGTTTCCGTGCATTTCAGCAGCCAAGGGCCCAGGGGAGGGGTGGGGGAGTGGCGGTGATTATTAGGGAGAGTCTTTGTCCAAGGGAGACCACTGTTCCTCAGATAGCCGGATGTGAGTCCCTCTTTGTGAAGTGGGGCTGTGGGGTGCAGATGGGTTTGCTGACTGCGTACCTGGCTCCCTGCCATGTGGCAGGGAGCCTACCCAAGCTACTCGACGTCATCGCCGGGGTGGCGGTGGATACCCCCAGACATATTGTCATGGGGGATTTCAACCTTCCATCCACGGGTGAGGCGTCAGAGGTGGTTCGGGAGTTCATGGCTTCCATGACGGCCATGGAACTGACCCAGTAAGTTCAAGGCCCCACTCACATAGGGGGACACACTCTGGACTTGATTTTCATCTCTGGTCAGTGGTTGAATGATCTTGGTAGAGGGGACTTAGATATTAAACCCTTGTCATGGACAGATCATTCGCTCCTTCACTTGGATTTTCCTACCGCTTCCCCCTGCCGCAGGGAGACAGAACCAACCAAATGGTTCCATCCCAGGCGCCTGATGGATCCCGAAAGGTTCCTGACGGAGCTTGGGCCGTTTCCTGAGACTCTGACACATGACTCGACTGAAGAGCTGGTGGCCGCCTGGGAGAGTGCGGCTGCCGGAGCTTTGGATCGTGTCGTGCCTTTGCGGCCTCTGACACGATGCCGATCTCAATTGGCTCCTCGGTTCTCTGAGGAGCTGAGAGAGATGAAGCGTCAGAAAAGACGCCTAGAGAGCATTTGGAGGATTAGTCATTCTGATTCCGACCGGACACAGGTGAGGTCTTATATCAAGACCTACCTAGTGGCGATAAAAGTGGCGAAATCTAACCATTTCTCTGCTCTTATCACATCTGCAGAGAACCGCCCAGCCACCCTGTTTAGGTGACCCACTCCTTCCCTTGCAGGGTCGAGCTGAGGATTTTGTGCAATTCCTGCACGATAAAGTCGCTCGGATTCGGGAAGGCTTGGACTCCGACTGGGGGAGTCTGGGGGAGGAGACGAGGGTAGGTCTTGAGAATATTACCTGGGAGGAGTTTGATCCTGTGGCTCCCGAGGATGTGGACAGGGTTCTGGGTAGGATTAGTGCCGCCACATGTTTATTGGACCCGTGTCCCTCCTGGTTGGTACTGGCCTCCTGGGAGGTTACACGAGGCTGGCTCCAGGGGATTATAACTGCTTCTCTGAGTGAGGGTGCCTTTCCCGCCGCCTTGAAAGAGGCGGTGGTGAGGCCCCTCCTCAAGAAGCCTTCCCTGGACCTGGCTGAATTAGCTAACTACCGTCCGGTCTCCAACCTTCGTTTTGTGGTGAAGGTTGTTGAGAGTGTGGTGGCACGACAACTGCCCGGGCACCTGGATGAAGCTATCTATCTAGACCCATACCAGTCGGGCTTCAGGCAGGGGCACAGCGCAGAAACGGCATTGGTCGCGTTGGTGGATGATCTCTGGAGGGCTCGGGACAGGGGTTGCTCCTCTGTCCTAGTCCTATTAGATCTCTCAGCGGCTTTTGATACCATCGACCATGCTGCAGCGGTTGAGAGGATTAGGAATAGGGGGCACCGTTCTGCGGTGGTTCTCTTCCTTCCTCTCCAACCGCTCGCAGTTCGTGTTGGCAGGGGGGCAGAGGTCGACCTTGAGGCATCTCGCATGGGGAGTGCCACAAGGGTCGGTCCTCTCGCCTCTTCTGTTCAACATTTATGTGAAGCCGCTGGGTGAGATCATCCGTGGCTTTGGGGTGAAGTGTCATCTGTACGCTGATGATACTCAGCTGTACATCTCCACCCCAGACCACCCCAACGATGCCCTTGATGTGATGTCTCGCTGCCTGGAGGCCATGCGGGTCTGGATGGGGAGGAACAGGCTCAGACTCAACCCGTCCAAGACTGAGTGGCTGTGGCTGCCGGCGTCCCGATATAGTCAGCAGGTGCCATTGCTGACTATTGAGGGTGAATCTTTGCCCCCCACAGAGAGGGCTCGCAATCTGGGTGTCCTCCTGGACACACGGCTGTCTTTAGAAGAGCATATGATGGCCGTGGCCAGGGGGGCCTTTTATCAGGTTCGCCTGATCCGCCAGTTGCAGCCCTTTCTGGACCGGGACGCCTTGCGCACGGTCACTCATGCCCTTGTCACCTCCCGGCTGGACTATTGTAATGCTCTCTACATGGGGCTCCCCTTGAAGAGTACTTGGAGGCTCCAACTGGTCCAGAATGCGGCCGCACGGGTGGTTATGGGTGCAACTCGTTGTGCCCGCGTGACACCCCTCCTGCGCGAGCTGCACTGGCTCCCAGTGGTCTTCCGGGTACGATTCAAGGTGTTGGTTACCTTTAAAGCGCTCCATGGCATAGGACCCGGGTACCTTTGAGACCGTCTTCTGCCACCAAGAGCCTCCTCCCGACCAGTCCGTTCCCACAGAGAGGGTCTCCTCAGGGTGCCATCAGCCAAGTTATTTCGGCTGGCGACACCCAGGGGGAGGGCCTTCTCTGTGGGAGCCCCAGCCCTGTGGAATGAACTGCCCCCGGAAATACGTAAGATCTCTGACCTCCGGGTATTTCGCTGCACACTGAAGACCCTGTTGTTCTGCCAGGCCGGGCTGTCAACATAATAATTTTAAACTGGGGTATTTTAAATTTTTGGGGTTTTAAATCGGCCAAATCTATTTAATTATTTTAATTTTTAATCATTGTTGTGTCTTGTGTTTTTAAATTGGCTGTACACTGCCCTGAGTCCTTCGGGAGAAAGGCGGTATAGAAATAAAATAATAATAATAATAATAATAATAATAACAATATATTATTATTATTATTATTATTATTATTATTATTATTATTATTATTATTATTAGGGGCGAATTGCTGGCCCCCACGGAGAGGGCTCGCAACTTCGGCATCCTCCTGGATTCACGGCTGTCTTTAGAAGAGCACTTGACGGCCGTGACCGGGAGGATTTTTCATCAGGTTCGCCTGATTCGCCAGTTGAGTCCCTTTCTGGATCGGGACTCCCTACACACAGTCACTCATGCCCTCGTCACCTCCCACCTGGACTATTGTAATGCTCTCTACATGGGGCTCTCCTTGAGGAGCACCCAGAGGTTCCAACTGGCGCAGAGTGCGGCCACGCGGGTGGTTATGGGAGCAACATGGCGCTCCCGTGTGACACCTATCCTGCACGAGCTGCACTGCCTCCCGGTGGTCTTCTGGGTGCGCTTCAAGGTTTTGGTTACCACCTTTAGAGCGCTCCATGGCTTAGGACCTAGTTATTTACGGGACCGCCTACTACCACAAACAGCCTCCCACCGGCTGGTACACTCTCATAGAGAGGGGCTCCTCCGGGTGCCGTCAGACAAGCAGTGTCGACTGGCGGCCCCCAGGGGGAGGGCTTTCTCTGTGGGGGCACCCACTATCTGGAACGAGCTCTCCCCGGAGATACAGAGGATCCTGGACCTGCGCACTTTCCGCCGTGCTCCTAAGACTCTCCTATTCCAGCAAGCTGGCCTGGCCTAATTTTTTCTCCCCTTTCTTTTAAATTTTTAAACTGAAATTTTAATTTGTTTTAAATTATTGGGATTTTTAATTGTCTTGGGCTAAATTATTTAATTTGGTTTTAAATTGTTTCTAACTTTTGTATTTCTGTATTTTATTCTGTGCCTGTTCACCACCCTGAGCCCTTCGGGAGTAGGGCGGTATACAAATTTAATAAAACAAACAAACAAACTGCTAAAAGACAGCACCTTAGGTGACAGAAGCAACCTCAGCCCAGACCACATATGTGCCATGATGGACTTCACAGATAACATCCGTGAGAACTTATGGGGGAGGATTTTCTTATCTACAAGCGGCTTGACTTTGGGAGAAAAAAAATAAAAAGAAAGTATTGTAACGGAACTCTTATAATTGGAATAATATTAACTTAAAAAAGAAAATGGCGCAGGAATTAGAGAAGGAACAAATTGATCTATTTGACTTGGACAGTGGAAATAAGAGAAATAATTATAATATTGCACAGAGGACAAAAATTCGAGGATACAGAAGTTGAAATGTATACATTTCATGTATACATACAGAAGTTGGAGTATACATAAGTGGACAAGAAAATGAAGGAGGAGGAATAAGATATAGAGGTGGAGAATAAAGAAGATAAAGACAATATGTTTAAATATGAATAAGTAATTGATTATGTGAATAGTAATAACAAAAAGGAGATCTCTAGAGATTATATTGAGATTATAACAACATAATGATGATTACACTGGGATTAACAGTGAATGATAAAAGAATAAAAGTTTGGAAGATATTAAGGAAAATAAAAATGTTCAGGACTTGGATTTATAAAATGACTATATTGAGATTAATAAATGTGAGAAGAAATATGTTACAGATACTTGGAAATGAAATATGAATTGAAGTTAAAACATATAAGAAATAGACTATGTTAAAAGAAAATATATTAATTGATATAATGAATCAATTTTTATTAAGATGTTACAAGGTATTACTTGAGAATTTTTTTTTATTGAAAAGTTTTACAGAAAAAAAGATTTTTCCCCCTATATTCCCCCCACCCTTTTCCCTCTCCCCACCATCCCCACACCCCTTCCCCGTATCCCGCCCTCCCCCCCAGACTTCCCAGAGCAAAATACAGGGTATTTCAGTTAACAATCATAAGGTAAATTAACCTATCTATCCTTAGACTACAAAATCCCCCCCCCCCCCGAAACCTTAACTCCACTATAGATAATATAATACTTCTAAAACTTAACATTCATTCATAAGATATTTGATATTTCCTTGTCTGATACTTATTTTGAATATAATCAATCCATCTTTTCCATTCCGATACGTATCTTTCTTGTGTATAGTCCTTCAAATACGCTGAAATTTTTGCCATTTCCGCTAAATTCGTTACTTTCAGTGTCCACTCTTCAATAGTAGGCAAAGAGTCCTTCTTCTAGTATTGCGCTACCAACAGCCTAGCTGCTGATATTAAATTTAAAATCAGTTTGGTCTCTAATGCTGTACAATCTGTAGTTATACCCAATAAAAAAAATTGCGGAGTAAATTTCAACCTTTTTTTCAAGATGTTCTGCATCACCCACCAAATTTTTATCCAAAATGCCTTGATTTTCTTACAAGTCCACCATATATGATAATAAGTTGCATCATCACATTCACATCTCCAACATTTAGCTTGCAAATTTAGGTACATATATGATAATTTTTTAGGATCTAAATGCCATCTATAAAACATTTTATAAAAATTTTCTCTTAGGTTTTGTGCTTGCGTAAATTTAACATTTCTAACCCAAATCTTTTCCCATGTTTCTATCATCACTGGTTCCTGAAAGTTTTGTGCCCATTTTATCATACAATCTTTAACCAATTCCGTTTCTGAATCTATTTCCAGTAATGCGTTATACAACCTTTTAATATGCATTTGACTTTGATCTCTAATCTGTTTTACCAAGTTTTCCTCATTTTGCATAACACCAATTTTTTGATCTTCCCTCCATCTAGCTTGAAGCTGACCATACTGAAACCAAGTGTAGATTATCCCTTCTTCTTTCAATACATTTAAGGGTTTCAATTACAATTTACCCCTTTCCATAAAAAGAAGCTCTTTATAAGTAATCATCTCCTGTTTTTGTTCTATACTTATATTTTCTATTGCATGTCTGGGATTTGCCCATATAGGTATCTTGTAGTTTAACTTATATTGATACTTTTTCCAAACCCTCAGCAAGGCATTTCTATGTATGTGACCCTTAAACACATTATCCACTTTTTTTTCATATAACAAGTAAGCATGCCATCCATATAACAGATCATAACCTTCTATATTTAACATTCTCTCTTCAGTTAAATTAAACCAGTCACTAATTTGTGATAAAACAGCTGCTTCATAGTACAATCTTAAATTAGGCATTTTAAGACCTCCTCTCTCACATACATCCTGTATAATTTTCAGTTTCACTCTTGGTTTCTTCCTGCCCCAAATAAAAGTATTTACCCCTTTCTGCCACTCCCTCAAGTTTCCATCTTTCTTAAGCACTGATATCATTTGAAACAAAAATAAGAACCTAGGTAATACATTCATTTTTATTACTGCTATCCTTCCCAGATTCCTTTCACAGCTACAAAGTCCCTTGAACAATTTTCAAAAGCTTGTAATTTATAGTCTATAATTTATCAAGCAAAATAGTCTTTTCTCCACAAGCTCTCAATTCCCAGCAGCTTTAATCCAATCTCAAAGTGCAAAGTTCCCAATAAACACTTTCGTTTCTAACTTTCACTTTCACACCCATAACAAAGGCGGCATCTTCAGCCTCCAGCTCAAAGAGATTCATTAGAAACAATGTAAATCTGGTGTTAAGCACTGTTAAGTCCCTTGAACAATTTTCAAAAGCTTGTAATTTATAGTCTATAATTTATCAAGCAAAATAGCCTTTTCTCCACAAGCTCTCAATTCCCAGCAGCTTTAATCCAATCTCAAAGTGCAAAGTTCCCAATAAACACTTTCGTTTCTAACTTTCACTTTTAACACCCATAACAAAGGCGGCATCTTCAGCCTCCATCTCAAAGAGATTCATTAGAAACAATGTAAATCTGGTGTAAATCTGCACTGTTACTTTTAAAGCTTGTTCTACTGTTTCCGCTCTGCCTGCGGTTGTATTCAATCAAACTCACTTTTGCGTGCAGGATTGGTCGCGACATCTGGCTCTGTTTAAAAGACAGTTGTCCCGGATCCAGAGCTTTTTAGTGGGCTGACCGGGGAGCTCTCACCCTCCAAGCCTCTGGAATTATTCCAGCGGGCTTTTGGGGAGCTCTACTCGCACCCACTGGCTCTCCTCTCCTTCTTCTCCTGATGGAGAGGTTTTTAAGCCGCCAGACAGCCGATTAGCGCTGTCAAAGTGGCTTTTACGAAATCGCGGGGCTGGCGGTCCGAAGAGACCGTCCACGACGCCTGCGGTGCCAACCAGAAGTCCGGTATTACTTGAGAAAATTGATGGCTATAATAACTATATAATAACAATTTTAACAATTTGAATACTCTTAATGTATTTATTCAAGTAAAAGATGATTATGCTGGGATTAACAGTAGAATGATAAAAGAAGGTTTCTAGAGATTACACTAAGATTAAGGGTAAAAAAAAGATGATTATACTGGGATTAACAATGGAAAAAACAAAGATGATTACACTGGGAATAGCAGTGGAATAAAGAAGATTACACTGGAATTAACAGTGGAAAAGATAAAGATGATTACACTGGGAATAGCAGTAGAATGATAAAAGGAAAGGTTAAATTAGACCAAGTAAAAAGAAAATATAATAATGGACATAATGAATCAATTTTTATTAAGATGCTGGATGGTATCTTTGAGAAAACTGATAGCCATAATAATTGGGATATTGTTTAAATATGTATAACATATGTTATACATAATGTAATAAATTGAACATTTTTTACTTAATCAAAAAAGAAAAGAAAAATTGAAACAATATATGATTATGATTTACAAACAAAAATTACTTAATTGGTGTTTATAAGATTTAAATTTGATAAAGTAATACTGGAATAAAGATTTAATGAGAACTATATGAAGTAATAAATAAATGTAAGGATGTTTTAGAAATGGAAATAATTTTGACATGTATAAACATGTTTGAACTGTATTGTTAACAGTGAGGACTTAGGGTAAGAATTGTGAAATGTAGTATGGGGTATTAATTGTTAAGATTTAAGGTGGGTTAATAGAAGGGTTGTTGTTTTTTGATTAAGTAAATATGAGTAATTTTTTTCTAAGATGGTATTAGTTGGAATATGTGATTTAAGACTAAGAAATAAGTGATATGACAAAATAGAATATATAAAATTTGGTTAAAGATGACAAAAAATTGAACAAATTTATGACCGGATCAAAGCTCTGTTCTGAAAAGATGTAGTTTGTGTGTTTGAAAAAAAATAAAAAAAACTTTTTGCACAAAAACCACAAAACAACACCACGGCTACGCTATGGGTTCACCTGTGTCCCCCACTGTGGCCAATCTGTATATGGAAGTGGTAGAAACCAAAGCCCCAGACTCCTTCACAGGAATTCTACCCACTCACTGATATAAGTATGTGGACCAGGAGTGAAATGCTCCCGGTTCGGACCGGATCGCCTGATCCGGTAGTGATGGAGGCGGGTGGTTCAGAGAATCGGTAGCAAAAATCCCTGCCCCCCCCCCCCCCATGCCCAGCTGAGCCGCACAATCATCAGAGGCTTTTTTTTTTACTTTTAAAAGCATTTTTTCTACAACCTCTTCAACCGAAAAAATGCTTTTAAAAGTAAAAAAAAAAAGGCTCTGATGATCGCGCCGCTCAGCTGGGATCATCAAAGGCTTTTAAAAGAAAAAAACCCTTTTTTTCTTTTAAATGCCTCTGACGATCCAAGCTGAGTTGCCTGATCGGCAGAGACTTTTTTTCTTTTAAATGCCTCTGACAATCAGGCAACTCAGCTTGGATCGTCAGAGGCATTTAAAAGAAAAAAACCCTTTTTTTCTTTTAAATGCCTCTGATGATCAGGCAACTCAGCTTGGATCGTCAGAGTCATTTAAAAGAAAAAAGGATTTTTTTTCTTTTAAATCCCTCTGACAATCCAAGCTGCGTTGCCTGATCGTCAGAGGCATTTAAAAGAAAAAAAGTCTCTGCCTGGTAATACAGTTCAAAGTTAGGCAGGCCAAAACCACCCCTCATTTTAGTGTCTTGTAACAACTTTAACTTTATTCTCGCCTTCTTTCCCTGCCAAATATATTTCAACATCATTTTATTCAAATCCACAAAGAATTCCTTACCCAACTTGATTGGAATTGTCTGGAATGGGTACAAGATTCTAGGCAAAATATTCATCTTAATAGTTGAGATCCCACCAATCAAAGATAGCTGCAGATTTCCCCATTTTGCCAAATCTTGCCCTATCTGTTCCTTAAGCTTATTATAATTATTTTCTTTAAGTGCGCTACATCTTACTGTCAAATATATCCCCAAATATTTTACCTTATTTGTGACTTGCATCTTTGAAATCTCCATCAATTCCTCTTTTTGCTTTTTCAACATATTTTTAGTCATTATCTTCGTTTTATTTTATTAATTTTCAAGCCAGCTACTTTCCCAAACTCTCCAATGGTTTCTGTCAATTTATTTATTGTTATTAATGGTTCTTTGATAATAAAGACCAGATCATCTGCAAAGGCTTGTAATTTATATTCTTCTTTTCGAATTTCCATACCTTTTATCTCTTTTTCTTCTCTAATATTTCTATTTAAAACTTCTAAAGTCAATATGAACAACAGAGGGGACAACGGACATCCTTGTCTAGTACCTTTTTCTATCTCGATAGGATCAGTCAATTCTCCATTTATCATTACTTTTGCTGTCTGCTTAGAATATAAATTTAATGTGGATTAAAGAATGGATAACTTTGAGAAACACTAGATTATTGAAATTGGAGGGACATGATTTGTTGTTGGGGTGGCATGCCCTTTTATGATATAAAGGAACAAAAATACAGGGGTACTTTAGAAGGCACCAGATACGAGAAGCTTTATTGTTGAATTTGGAGAAGGTTAAAAAACATTATTATTTGAAAATTCCAGTCTGGGTATCTACAATTGAAGCTTTTTCATATGCAGTAATATTTAAAAGGGAACAAATTGTTAGATATAGTGAATTATTGGATGAAAAGGGTGAACTTAAATTAAAGCAAGAACTAGAAGATCAGGGATATAAGATGGATTGGTTTTCATATATGCAAATAGGCACTAGATATGAAGAAGATCTCAAACAAGAAGGTTTTTATAATGTTTTGACTAATTTAGATATGATTTTAATGGGTTCTGATGATCATGTAATCAAAAAGCTATATGGATATTTGTTAGAAATAAAGTTGGAAGAAGAACAAGTTAAAGAATCAATGATAATGTGGGGGGAAAATTTTGGTCATGGTATTGATTTAGAAAAATGGAAAAAATTGTGGTCGCATAACTATAAAATGACTATGTCTACAGCATATAAGGAGAATTTGTATAAGATGTTTTACAGGTGGCATTTACCCCCGACGAGGATAGCCAGAATGTTTCAGAATAAATCGGAGAAGTGTTGGAAGTGTCATCAGACTCCACGATCTTATTACTATATGTGGTGGACACGCGCAGAAACAAAGAGATATTGGAATAAGATACACACGTGGTTGGAAAAAATGACAGAGACACACTGACTTTAAATCAGAGATATTTTTATTAGGGATCTTACCAGAGACATATAATAAAGAACTGCAATATTTAATTGTGAATGTTTTAACAGCGGCCAGAATTGTATTTGCTAAAAACTGGAAAAGAAAAAAAAAACCTACTGATGAAGAAGTTATTAAGAAAATGATGGATTGTGCTGAAAAGAGTAAATTGATATTTGAAATAAGAGAACAGGAAGATAAACAATATTATTTGATATGGGACTTATTTTACCAATGGATAGATAATAAAACATGGAGATAAATATGAAATATGAAGTGGAAGTTGAGATAAAATAAGTGAAATTTTTTTTATGAAAATAAGCTTTGGTCATAAATTGATATTTTGAAGATGGGATTGAGCACAAAAGGATGTTAACCGATCAATACACTGTCTATAATTCTTTGGAACGATGATGTTTTTATGTTTTGTTTTGTTTTAAAATAAAAAATTGTTTTTGCAAAAAAAAAAGTCTCTGCCGATCAGGCAACTCAGCTTGGATTGTCAGAGGCATTTAAAAGAAAAAAGCCCTTTTTTTCTTTTAAATGCCTCTGACGATCCAAGCTGAGTTGCCTGATCATCAGAGGCATTTAAAAGAAAAAAAGTCTCTGCCGATCAGGCAAATCAGCTGGGATTGTCAGAGCCTTTTTAAAGCATTTTTTTACAACCTCTTCGGCTTTGAGGTTGTAGAAAAAATGGTTTTAAAAGTTAAAAAAAATTGGCCACACCCACCCAGTCACATTACCCCCACCACCAAGCCACGCCCACAGAACCGGTAGTAACAAATTTTAGATTTCATCACTGATGTGGACGATACTTGGGTCAAGATCAAAACATAGGAATTGGAAGTGTTCACCAAACATATCATCTCTATGGACAGATACATCAAATTCACATAGGAAGATGTTAAGGGAAATAGTCTAACCTTCCTGGACTGTGCAGGACACATTAAGGAAGACAGAAGCCTTAGCATTGAAGTTTATAGAAAACTCACACACAGAGATCAATATTTACATTTTGATTCCCACCATTCACTGGAGCACAAAATAGGAGTCATCAGAAGTCTAAACCCACCGAGCTGAAGGCCTGCCTACCAGCAAAGATGGGAAAGAAAAAGAAAACTAAAACATATCAAGAAAGCCCTCAGAATGTGTGGCTATCCCATGTGGGCCTTCATTAAATCTCCAAAAAGACCCTACAGGAGCTCCTCCATAACAGACAACGAAGAGAACAATAAACGAAGCAACATTGTCATTCCATACATTGCAGGAATATCGGAAAAGTTCAGGAGGAACTTCAGCCAACACAACATACATGCACACTTCAAACCCAAGAATACATTAAGGCAGAAGCTTGTCCACCCCAAGAATAAAACACCCAGACACAAACTGTGCAACATGGTATATGCAGTACAGTATAGTGAGCCATGTGCAGATCTGTACATTGGGGAAACAAAACAACCACTTCATAAACGCATGGCACAACATAGGAGAACAAACCCATAAGGACTAGATTCAGCAGTCCATCTGCATTTAAAAGACTAAGGCCATTCTTTTGAAGACAGCAAAGTCCACATTTTGGACAGAGAGGACCACTGGTTTGAAAGAAGGGTCAAAGAGGCCATCTATGTCAAAATTGAACAGCCCTCTCTCAACAGAAGGGGAGGGATACCACTTCATCTATCTCCAGACTACAACAAGTCCTTGCAACAGTTCAAAAAATGCTCCACGCTCACTTCCACCAGTCAGTTGACCCTGAGGATAAATCTACAGGTGGCCTTAACAACTTGCTAAAAGAATTCAAATGATCAGCTGTCTGCAAGGAGTATAAATTCTTCCATTTCCCACCATCCAGTCAGAGTTGAAGAAGCTTCTTGGATGAGAAGCGAAACATCTTAAAAAAAAGCAAAAAGTCCAGTTGCCTCTTAAAAGAACACCTTTGTTAAAGCAAATCCATTTGAAGAGAGTTATCTTCTTTGTACCCCTGTTTGTTGCAAGGCATCTTTTTCAATTGCTTTGCATTCAGTAGGATATTCTTATGTTCTTAAATAAGCATTATGCAAGTTTTTACATGCGACTTTATATAATTTGTGTATATGGAAAATTTATTTAATTCTTTAACTGTCTGGTTTCATCCCTTAGAGAAAGAAAATACTGTAGAGATCAGAGATAAAACATTTTCAGTGGTTTCAAGAGCAAAGAAAATCCCAGCTGTCGGGTTGGAAGAATTTGCAGCTACAGTAAGTTTGTCTCAAGAGAGAAATGAGTTGACAAAAGCAGTTGAAACCAACTCTCAAATTTTGTGAAATATACTGTGATCATATAAGTAGCATGCTGAACAGTTCCATGGAGACCAAAGCTATAATTATCAAGAAGTAGGAGGTTATATTTCAAGCTTTTTGACTGCGCAACGATATACCCTTCTAAAAATTGCTGGTTATGAATCAAGTATCATACTTTCTGGCACACAGAATAGCCATCAAAACCATGATGCAGTGTACAAGGATTTTCATTGGCTATATAATAAATAAATCTGTTTGGAGACCTAAATAGCATTATTCAAAATTAACCTAGTCCAATTCTTGCAGATGGCAGCAATAACTCAACTTTGGCCAGTCTGGAAAAGCTAAGCAGAATTGGACTTGATTAATTTTAATTAAAGACCACCAGGAAATATCAGGACTGTAGTACAGTAATATTTTAATAAATCATGCAGTATTTTAATACAACTCATTGGAAAGAACAGCCAAGTGCTTTGAATAGTGTACTTAGCTATGGGGAAAAAAACAGAATAGTGAAAGTCAAACTAATGAAAACTCATCTAAAATTAGTTTTTAAAGTAAAAATTATCAGGATCAAATCTTTTTCATATCTTTCCTTGGAAAAATTATGCCAAAGTTTAGGCAACATAATCTACTGTTTTCTTTTTAAAATAAAATTTAAAAATACCCCAAACTTAAACAGTTTTTTTTTGGGGGGGGAGTCTACATTTTTACGATCATAAATTGATGATTCAATCCATAAGAATTCCAACTATTGTTGATTATCTATTAACTGACTCAAGACCAAAGTGGCTGGCTGGTTGGCTGCACACACATATACACACACAGACACTCAGATAGATAGATAGATAGATAGATAGATAGATAGATAGATAGATAGATAGATAGATAGATAGATAGATACACACAGACACAGACACAGACACGCACCCAGTTAGTGAAAAGAGGTCCATATTTCTTGATTATATTTGGAAGTTGCACTAAATTATAGATAAACAAATCCATAGTTATAAAGGGAAATTTGGAGTCTTTCAATTTTTATTAATCTTATCTTTCTTTCATGTCACATGAACCTGCAATAGTAATTAATCTTCACAATGGTCAACTCAGCTTGAAGACTGAGCTTTAAAATGTGGTACATACAGGCTTCCAATATTATAAACATATTACACCAATTATGACCTACTCTGAAAACACCTGTTGTTTTCTGGTCCAATTCAACTTATGAGCTTTGGCCATTACAATCTTACCTGACTAAAGACTACTAGGCAACCAAAGGGTCTGACTGTCTTATTATAAACTTGTCTGGTTCTCAAGATGCAGAAAGTGAGGTTCTTTTGTTAAACTCATAGGAGATTAGGAGCTCAGCACTCACTTTCTGATTTCTGAAAAAAGCATTGATGCACGCATACTAAACAGTACCTTTCAGTATTTTAAATTACTTCACATATTTTATTGCTTTAGTGTTTTAAATATTTGTTATTGTTACTGTTATTACTGGTTCACTGTGAATCATGTTGGCTGCTTTTTAACAGGCAGCATAGAAATATTACTGAAGAAAGAAAGGAAATGCTAGTGGTAAAGCACTACCAATGAAAATATTAATGCTGGTTATTCTAAAGGTTTATCTTGGTGATTCTATCCATTCTTCAATAGCAAAACACGTTTTATATACATGATACTGCAGCTTCATTTTGCCAAATCTCTAGATGCAAATATCCCAGATGGGTATACCTATTGCTATTGCAGGAAAAAGTATTGGACCAAAGATAAAGCTGCTTCATTTGGTTTAACTTTCTTTTTTTTTGTTTCAAGTTTTTTTATTTTGTTTTACATATACATATCAATGAACAGTGTGGCACCTGGGTGTCATACATTCTAATAGAAATGAAACTAGTAAGATTAATCATAATATTACATCTAACCAACTTATATATTTCTAATAATAATACCCATTTATATTAAATTATTGTCTATCATTATTTAATTATTCCATGTTTTAATATATTGCTCTAATGCCACTCACCATATTATTTGATCATACATAATAATACCTCCATTCAATTTCCAAACTTCCCTCTTGTTATTGCTTTTATTATGTAAAAAAAGTATATGCTAATATTCCCCCTTTCTCTTATTTCTGTCTCTATTCTAACTTTTAATCATGTCACCCTTTTATTAAAAGACATTTAAATCCTGTTCATTTTTAACTTACCTCCATATTTCACTCTGCATCTATTTGTATTAAGATACAATCATTATTTCATTATTCAGTGTTTCAATACACAATTCTAATACCACTCACAATATTATTTAGACATACAAAATTATTCTAATTTAGTGTTCCCATTTTATTGTTATTTTTATTCCATTATATAAAGGTATGTATATACAAATGTTTCCCACTTCCCTTGTTTCTACCTAACTTCTAATCATGCCACCATTCTAGAAAAGAAGGGAAAGAAAGAGATAAGCAAATTAAAAAGAGAGAGAGAGAGAGAGAGAGAAACCCTTTCCTTTCTATTCATTGTCTCTTGCCCACTTCAGGACTTTAGCTGCTATGCTTTTTTTGACTTATGTCCCATATTCCCATATTCCTCTCTTGGATCTTTATCTCTGTCTGCATCTACTTCTTGACTATTCAAGCTAAGTATTTCTCCCATCTCTACCCTCTTCCACTGACTAGCTTCCAAGATATCTGCCCAAACCCCTATCTCCCTTTCAAAAGTATCTTCCTGTATCTCCAATTCTCTTTTCAACTCTCTTGAAATATTTTTCCACTGATTTAATTCATCAATCACTGTTATTTTTATTATTATCTCATCATCTTCTTTTGTCCACTGGTTCTTCCATTCTATCTTTTCCTCCATTTTTCTGAGCGTCTTGATCTTTACTCATCATCCCTTGTATAGTATTGTCCATTTTTTCATAATCTCCTTAAATCCTTTTTCCATGATGCCTTTGTGCTTTGAAAAATCAATGCCATCTCCTTCGAAGTTCCACTCATTTCTTCCTTATGAGCATCTTATTTTGTTTTTAAAAATCCAACTTTTGTCCAGTAGTCCAAGAACCATTTATTCAGTGCCCTTCAACAAGTGCACTAATCAGTTTTTTGTATCCCATAGGTGATCAATCAGTTCCATTTAGATAGTCCCAGAAGTTCTCAAAAGCCTCTTTACAGTTTCAATCTTCTAGCATAACATTCAGGGGTCACTTTAATTAAATAACTTCCTTGTTCTCATATTTGAGTCTCCAGTAGTCATGGGGTAGTTAAATATAACCCAGTAAATATTTTAACAATCCTTCATATAAGTATTCCCAGACTTGTATATTTTTCTTTTGTCAGCAGGTGGCACTTTCAACTTAAACTTCAGTGTTACCACTAGTCAGTCTAATTTTGGTTCTTTCAATTGTAATTTTAATTATAGTTCAATTATAGAAGCAGGATAAGTTTTTTAAGTAAATAGTTCCAGCAAATTAAAATGCCTTCCCATTATCACATTTTTATGTGTGATTTTAGTCCAATTTTCTGTATTTTTAAAGAATTATTGTTTTTCTCTCTTTAAGTCGTATCTTCTGTATTAAGTATTTTTATCAGAAAGCTTAATCACCGCTTCAACAAATAATTCTGAGCAAGTAGTTCTAAATTATTCCTTGGGGTTAGGGTTTAAGTGAAAAGGAATCCTTTCCCCCAGTTCCAGTCAATGTTCACCTGCTTCGCTCCAGCACCAACCTTAGTTGTTCCTCGGTTGTCTCAGCTTTGTGGCAGCCATCTTTAGGCTGCCTCTTCTCCTCACCATGGCTGAGAGGAAAAAAGAACCCTGGGTGAGACAGGAGTGCTTTGACTCTCCATGACCTCGCAGGGCACCACGCTTTGCTTCACTGCCCCTACAGGGTGGCTTTGGCTCCTTTTGGAGCCCAACAATGGGGACAACTAGGCACAGGAGCGTGGAGACCCACTCCTCATGTCTGATCTCGCCACAACATCAACCAGAAGCCGGTTTAACTTTCTGATAATGATTTTCAATTACTTTTCTTACAAAATCCAAGCAAATGTTAAAGTGTTTTTAGCCATTTTGATTTTCAAACCACATTTGGGAGATAAATTAGTTTAATAACTAAACACAAACATAAATATGCTAAAATGTGCAATGTAATAGCCACATTTAATTATCACAACATGGGCATCCTGATATGGAGAAAAATGTAAGTGGGAAAAAGTTAACACTCACAATTTGAATTGTGCCTGGAAAGGAATCAAGAACCAGCTAACCAGTTGCTTAACAATTCAAAGAAGTGCTCTTTTTACTCGTTTTTCTTTTCAGAGGCTGTATCAAAACACTGTGCAACAGTAGCTTCTCCTGAATTGTGGCCTCCTATGCAGGTCTGGGACAAAAGTCCCCATCAGCAGTATTGATTTGACTGCCAAGGGAGCTGTTCTTTTTTCCTGCTGTTGCAGTTGCAGGTTAAGGATTATTAGTTAAGCCTCAGAGATTCATTACTATTTCCCTCAAACAGGTTGATAACATAGTTTTCTCCTGGGAGCTTCCTTGGGTTAATTTAATAGTCTTGTCTAGCAAACTCTGCAGAGATTGTTCTGCAAATCCCAGGCAGAATATTAACATCATCATGATGGTGCCTTCTGAGATTTTAAAACCACTGTTCTGATAGAAATGCTAATTCAAAAGTGCTAATGACTGTTTTGGATGAAGGAAGGGATGTTACAGGGAACAAATGTAAATACAAAATAACTTGCTGTGAAATATATTGGTTTTACATTTTTTTGCCATTATGAAGCTCTGGCAATATCACTGCCCAGTGGATAAACCAAAAGAGCTGGAAATCTTACTAACACAAATATCAGCATATTATAGGGCAATGATCCCTCACAATAATCTTTCACCTTTATAAAAAAACTGCATCATTGTCCTAATTATATTCACTCGTACATTGTAATTTTAATTTTATAATGCAGTTCTGTAATGAATTAGATATGGGTGAAGATGCTAAAATCATGTGTTGTGTGTCCGCCCCAAAAAGGGAGGGACCTCTAGAATAGAAATAACATTCTAAAAACATGAGACAGACCTCTTCCCCCAAGGAAAGTGAATGCACACTTATGGCTTCCTTTCACGTAACAGATTAAATTGACCACAAAAATCCTCAGGCTCTTTACAATAAAATGGGACATGATAGAAAAGATCTGGGTTGCTTCCGGTGCAGCTGTCAAGGCGGATGATTGGCCCGGCGTGAGCTCCGTTGTGCCGATCAAGTTTCTTGAAACTCCGTGGCTTTTTTTAGCCGCTCTCAGCCCCAGAGAGGCAGGGGGAGCAGAGGGGCTTTCTTCGGAGGCGAGGAGAGGGTATGCGACCCCCTCGCTGCAACGAAATGTGAGCCCCGAGGATTCGGAGACCAAGAAGAAGGCCGCGTATAAGTGGCCCCGAAGCCAATGACGCTGCGGTTTTGACTGGCACGGGGAGACAGGACAGAACGTGAAGGGAGAAGAAGAAGGAAATTGGATTGAGAATTGCAGGGACTGTGCAGCGACTGGAGAGAATAACGGCAGCCCAGATCAGAAGGGAAGGAAGTTTTTACTCACGAAGCTTTTGGTGATCTCGCTGCTGAGGAATTGGAGAGAAACGAAAGGGCGAGTGAACTGGATTAAGTGCTGGTGATTACTGGAGTGAGTGAAAGCTCTTAGCTTGGTTAAGAACTGAACCCCAGCGGATAAAGGAGCAGTATATAACGATTAACTTTATAAAGCCAATGATGATTTGGGGGTGAATTTTCTTTTCTCCGAACCCCCCTTCCTCCCTAGGAGTTTAGCGTGACAGTGAGCCTTTTCCTGCCTATTTCAACTAGCTGGACAAACAGAAATAAGAGTGGGGATTAAGGAAGCTTTCTTTTTTCTTTGAAGATATAATCAATTTTTAGTATTAATTGTATATAATAATTATGGTCTAATCAATTGAGCATATAATTACCTATTTAGATTTATTACTTAATATAATTTGATATAATAATTTGTATATATAGTCATATAAATTTTAGTTAACTATAGATATATAAGATAAGGTTGAATTGATATATGGTTATAAATATTGAAATCTGAGAGTGTATATTAATAGGAGTGAAATAAGGGAGAAAGTGGATTGAGTGTGCAAATTCAAATAGACTACATAATAATATTTAATAATAATAATAATGATAATAATAATAATAATAATAATAATAATAATAATAATAATAATAATAATAAATAATAATAATAATAATAATAATAATAAGTAACTCAAGTTCTTGTGGGACTTTAGGATTCAGACTGACAGGCACTTGGTCCACAACACACCTGACATAACAATAGTTGAAAAGAAAAAGGTATGGTTCATTGACATTGCAATACCTGGTGATGCACGGATTGAAGATAAGCAGCAAGAAAAAATCACAAAGTACCGAGATTTGCAAATTGAAGTTGAGCGACTGTGGAAAAAGAAATCGTGTGTTGTCCCGATTGTAATTGGAGCCCTTGGAGCAATACCCAAAGGGCTACCCCGCTATTTAGAAATTCTAAATTTGCCGGACTTGAACATTTTGACTCTACAAAAAACCTTACTTGGAACAGCTTACATCCTCCGACGATACCTTAACAGTTCCTAGGTCCTTAGTTAGGACTCGAGCTGCTGAGCTATTAACCAGCCTCAAAGGCTGTGAATCTCACTAAAGATTAACCAATAATAATAAGTAATAATATTAGTGTATGATAATCTGGAAAAGCTTTCTTTGTTTAGCAAATATATCAACCACAGTAACCTCCACCAAAGTGACCAAAAAACATATAGCCTCTACAGTGGCATCTTCACTGATTACAACGTCTCCAGGGCTAAGAAAATCAGCTGAAAATTTACCAACAGCAGAGAAACCAATCACAATGCAAGGAATGCAGACGATGTTCCAAAATATCCAAGAACTAATTGAAAAGAATCAAGAAGTTACATCTGAAAAGATCTGGGACTCACACATCAAACTAAATCACTATATGACTCCTTCATTTTTATTTTATCATGCCATGCAAATAGCGATCAGTAACACACCATTTTTTTACTCATTAAAACCCAATTTTGTTGCATTTTTGTATGGATGGGGATGCTGGTTTGTTTACAGCATCCTGTTTTGTGCCTAATTCACATATATGAGGGTAAGGCAAGAAAAAATTAAATATAGAAAAAAAGCTAGAAATTGGTCCTTAAAACATAGATACTTTATCTTCAAGCTCAACTCTCAGTTGTTTTCGAAATCATGATTAAAGTAAACCAAAAGTTAGTACGATACAGGAGTAGAGTTATACAGTACAGGTAGTCCTTGAGTTACAACAGTTCCGCTAGTGACAATTCAAAGTTACAACATCACTTTGTAACACCAAGGTTAAACTTTGCTTTTAAGGGACTGATGCTGCAGCCATTCAGGTGTCAATACTGCATGTTTGCATAATGTCTCATTATTTTAAGTGTAGAATTGGGAATAGTAAGATACAGCTTCTGGTGAACTGACACCCCCTTATCCAACTACAGAGATCAAGGTTAAATCATGGTTTAGATCAAACCCCTCTATCATGAATCTCTTACTTCAGTTAACCTGTAAGAAAAAAGGAACTGCTTTGACTTTTTTTTCTACAAAGAAACAAGATTGTTTTTTTAAAAAAAAACATGAAAAATTCTATAGTGTCAAGCAGAACTTTACCTCGTTTAGCTTGATACAAGTTAGCTGTCTAAGTACAATCTTGGCTACATATTCAAGAATATATAGAGAAAGAACACAAACTCAAACAGAGCACTTTGTCCATTTTAATTGGAGAGATTGAGCCATGTTTTAATCTTCAAAAAGATTTATTTATTTATCTATCTATCCATCCATCCATCCATCCATCCATCCATCTTGTATGCCGCCTTTCTCCGAAGACTCAAGGCGGCTTACAATGCATTTAAAAACCATATATAAAAACATTAAAAACTAAAACATTAAAAACAATTAAAACCCATTCACACCATTCATGGCCGGATCTCGCAGATCGCAACAGCGAGATCAGTGGCCCCAGGCCTGCCAGAAAAACCAGGTCTTCACCACTTTTCGGAAGGCTAATAGGGTGGGGATGGTCCGGATCTCAGGAGGTAACTGGTTCGAGAGAGCTGGGACAGCCACAGAGAAGGCCCTCCCCCGCGGGCCCACCAACCGGCACTGTTTAGCCGAAGAAGACCAACTCTGTGGGATCTTACCAGTCACTGGGAGCTATGCGGTAGAAGGCGGTCTCGAAGATAACCTGGCCCTGAGGCATAAAGATAAAGGTAAAGGTTTCTCCTCTCCAGTCAAGTCTGGTTCTAAGTGGCGGTGCTCATCTCTGTTTGTTACTCAAGGGAGCCAGCATTGTCCAAAGATACTTCTGTGGTCATGTGGCCAGCATGACTACACTCCGAGGCGCATGGAACACTTTTACATCTTTATAGAAGTCTAAAATCAGTATAAGTTATGGGTAATCAATGACTGTGACCCCTGTTTTATTCAGGTTTACATAGGATTAGCTGAACAAATGATCTACAATATACATTATTTGTCTGCTTTTGTTTGAAGTACTAATTTTCAAAAATTGTGAAATTGCAAAACTAAATAAAAGCAATTTTCATTCTATCAAATCTATTCCTACGAAAGTTAATATAAGGATTGCAAATTTTTGTCATCTTTTATTCCATGGTGGAATACATTACATTAGATTACTCTATTTTATCAGGCTACAAGTAATTGTGATCCAGGCGGTGTTATACAAAACATCATTCATTCTGTGGATTGTTTAAGGATTATTGTGGTTTACAAAAAAAAAAAGAGATGTTCAATTTAAGCAGCCAAGCTTATCTCATTTGTATGTTCTTCTTTATTTCTATGCTGCATATTTGAACAATCAAAAAATTGCAATTTTCCATCTGCTCTGAATTTAAAAGGAAATTTATGATGGAATCAAGATGTGGGATAGATTCTGACATTTCAACTTAGAATGAATCTTGGAACTCTGAGCTTTTCTCATTCTCTCACATAACATTAAACGCTAAAAAAAGAATAGAATTTTTTTTGAGGTGGGGGGAGATCCACACATCCTCAGTATATTGTCCTCAATTTATGACAATTTAGCCCTATATTTATGTTACTAAGTGAAACATTTGTTGTGAGTTTTGCCCATTTTACTACTTTTCTTGCCAATGATTGTTAAGTGAATCATTGTAGTTGTTAAGTTAGTAATATGGTTATTAAGTGAATCTGGCTTCCCCATTGACTTGTCTTGCCAAAAGGCCACAAAATGTGGTCATGTAACACCGGGACACTGCAACCGTCATAAATATCAACCAGTTGCCAAGCATCTGAATTTTTATCACATGACCACGGGGATGCTACAACAGTCATGTGAAAAATGGTCATAAGTCATTGCCATTGTAACTTTGAACAGTCACTAAATAAACTGTTCTAAGTCAAGGACTACTTGTATTCAACTGCATTTGCACACCTCTCATACAATTACATATCTCCGGTATTAACTTGTAGTCTGCTAAAATCACACATAAAAAACCTTTTCCAAAGAAGCAATCTAAGTAGCAACAGGAAAGCAGGGGCTTTTTTTAGGCATGACATACCAGACATGGAATGCCTATCATCAGATTTGCCTGGCACTAATATTTTAAGATACAGCAGAAGCTTCTTATTTTAGCAGACTTTCAATGTATTTTTACTCTACCTTGAAGTACTGTTGACTGCTATACTATGTTTTTCATGCATGTATGCAAAACTATTCTTAATGAAGTTTTTGGCATTTATTTTCTAGGAAAATTGTAATGAAAATTCTTTCTGTAAAAACATATGTTGCCATTATTATTTTTTCCCCTCAAAAAAGTAAAAGTACTCCCATTTAGAGTATTATCCAGAATATGGATGCATGGAAAGACTGTTGGAATGTTAACGAAGTTGAGACTTTGGAAAAAGTACAGAGAAGAGCAACTAAGATGATTAAAGGCCTAGAGCAGTGGTTCTCAACCTTCCTAATGCCGCGACCCTTTAATACAGTTCCTCATGTTGTGGTGACCCCCAACCAGAGGTGGGTTCTAAATTTTTTTACTACCGGTTCTGTGGGCGTGGCTTGGAGGTCATGTGACTGGGTGGGTGTGGCTAGATGGTCATGTGACCAGGTGGCCATGGCTATGTGTATAGGGACTACTCAGAGGGCTGAAAAAAGTCATTTCTGACAGGTCCTCACACTTTTGACTGGTCCTCACACTTATGACCATCCTCACATTTATGCCCATGCAGCATTCTTAACAACCATGTCACTCATTTCACAACTGCTTCTCTTCACCATGGTGACAAGATAGGGCAAAAACGTAAAATGTGAGGACAGTCGTAAGTTCGAAGACTAGTCAAAAGTGCGAGGACCAGTCAGAAATAACTTTTTCAGCCCTCTGAGTAGTCCATATGCAGAAAAGGACTACCCAGAGGGCTGAAAAAAGTGATTTCTGACAGGTCCTCGCACTTTTGACCGGTCTTCGCACTTATGACTGGTCATCATTTATGCCCATTGTAGCATTCTTAACAATGTGTCACTCATTTCACAACTGCTTCTCTTCACCATGGTGACAAGATAGGGCAAAAACGTAAAATGTGAGGACAGTCATAAGTTCGAAGACTAGTCAAAAGTGCGAGGACCAGTCAGAAATAACTTTTTCAGCCCTCTGAGTAGTCCATATGCATAAAAGGATACAGCAATAGAGAGGGATGAAGGAAAGGAAGGGAAATTAAGAATAGGAGTGAGGGGAAGAGTGGAGGAGAAGGAGAAAGGAAGAGGAAGTAGGGAGAAGAAGAAGAGGGTGAGGAAGAGAAAGTAAGAAGGAAAGAAAAGAGAGAGGTGGTAGGTTTGAGGAGAAAGATTGCTGTACAATAAAAAAGATGAAAGGGAAGAAAGCCAACCCCAAACAAATATAAAGATATTAAGATAAAGAATGAATTGTTAAACTTTAAAGAATAAAAGAGAACAAATATGAATAAATAACAATAATTAGAAACACACATACAAACATACAATGTATTTTCTTTGAACAGAGTATTTGGCCGGTTCATAAATTTAAACAGCGCTTAGTCATTTCAATTAAATTTACAATTTCTATATTTCCTTTTTGCCATATTCATTCCACATCTATTTTTGTAAAAAACCAATATTACCCTTCATCCTCATCTCTAATCTTAATCAAATTCAATTTTTCCCTTCTATTCTATATTATACCCCTTCCTATTGTCATCTATTTTTATATCCATTCCTCACATTGGTTAATTATGTAATATTACAGTTGTTTAATATGAATTCAACATTTTAATATAAACCAATTAGTTATATAACTACCTTTTTTGTATATTAATCAATATGAACATGAATATTCCAATTATTTCCATGCAATCCAATTTCTTACAAATCAATTAATTATATTTACCAATAATAATAAACCAAATAATTTCCTCCATATATTCCTCCAAACCACAACTTAACCATTTCTGCTTTCAACACAATATACAATTAATAGTATCTCAATTATTACAATTCCCTAGTTAAATAGAGCTTTTTTTCTTTTGTGTTTTAAAATCTCCTCTTTTTCCCTAAATTTCCCGTTGTTTGCACCTACTTTTTTTGGTGAGGAAAAAGAAATCTGCCTGCCTAATTTTCCAACGTGAAAAGCCAACAGCCTGCTTTACTTTCTCTTTCGTTTTTCAGTATAGCTAGGGGGGAAAAAATCTGCACTCTTTGCAAGGAAGCCGCAGAGCCCTGAGCAAAACAGCTGAGAGCAAATCAGCTGGGGGTCAGGAGCCGATCTAAGCAAGGGCTAATTAGCCTATGCTGAAGCTCCGGGAGCCAATAAAATTACAAAAAAAAACACCGAACTGTTTGTTAAATTGCTGGCTCCCCCGCTCCTCGCCCACCACTATTTATTGGCAATAAATAGTGGTGCAGAGGGGCGGGGCAAGCCAGCAATTTAACAAAGGGTTCGGCTGCACCACTGGCTCTAGGGCAGCCCTTTGAAGCCCCGCGGCAAGAATTTGAAGTTTTTTTTTCCTCTAGCCATCGGAGGCAGAAATAGATGGGGAGTGGGTGGGGTAAGCGAACGGCCGGCGATCCAACAGAGCAGAGAGTGAGGGTGAGTGAAAGCATGGGGGGGGGGAGAGAGGGCTTTGGCGACCCCTGTGAAATGGCCGTTCGACCCCCAAAGGAGTCGCGACCCCCAGGTTGAGAACCGCTGGCCTAGAGACTAAAATATATGAATAACAGTTGGAGGAACTGGGCATGACTAGTCTAGAGAAAAAAAGGACTGGGGGGAGGGGAGATATGATAGCAGCAAACCAGTATTTGCGGGGCTGCCACAAAGAAGAGGGGATCAACTTATTTTCCAAAGCACCAGAAGACAAGCAAGAAACTAATCAAGGAGAGAAGCAACCTGGAATTAAGAAGAAATTTCCTAACAGTGAGAGCAATTAATCAGTGGAATGGCTTGCCTTCAGAAGTTGTGGATGCTTCATCACTGGAAGTTTTAAGAAGCAACTGGGCAGTCACTCGTCTGAAATAGTATACAGCAGTGCTGGCGAACCTTTTCGGCACTGAGTGCTGAAATGGGAGCGTGTGTGTGTGTGTGCTGGAAACCAGAACAGGAGCTGCCCCGTGCGCATGTGCACACCGGGTGACTGCTCTTCCAGTTTCCGGTGTGCGCATGCACACTGGCCAGCTAGTCTTTGCGCACCAGAAACCAGAAGATCATCTTCCCGGCACGCGCATGCGCACCAGGTGGCTGCTCTTCCAGTTTCCCGCACTCCCGCGTGCGTGAAGACCAGCTGGCCAGTACACTGGAACCCGAAGAGCAATGGGTGACAGCTCCCATGCCCGAAGAGATAGCTCTGCATGTCACTTCCGTCACGCATGCCATAGGTTCGCCATCACGGGTATAGGGTCCCTGCTTGAGCAGAGGGTTGGACTAGAAGACCTCTAAGGTCCCTTTCAGCTCTATTCTGATTTACTGAGTCAGTCTAGAGTCTCCTCCAAATCCCTTGTCAACATTGTGCCAAATAACATCAGAAGTTACAAGCTGATTACAAAGAACCTCTTATTTCTGTTCCCTTCAATATGTTCCATGAGCTCTCTCTAAAATTCTGGCAGACGCAATTCTACCCAGTCACACACATATTCATTTAACATGTGTTGACTGGACATAGCAACTATGATGACATTAGTTGTGTTTAGCATTGATATTTATCCTTGCCATTTCAATTCTGAGGTTACTCAGTCTCTTCCCTGCAAGGTGAACTTTTAGCCTTCTAAAAATGGAACAACCAGCAATATGTTAAACTTATTGCTCCAAGCAAAGATATTAATTCCAGTCCCAATTAAGTCTGCATTTTTGTCAATACAAGATTACTGCATAAAAATTTTGCAATTGTCTTAAATATTGTACCTAGATATCTGAAAAAACAATTGGCACATGCAACACACTCATAGTTTTAGAAGCACTTGATTCTGAAAACTGATTCTGCAGGCTATCAAATACTATTGGTAGATCACTTGCTCTTTACTATTGTTAGGAATTATTTCACTGGGGAAAATGTGATCAGAATATACAATAATGTGAGAGCTCATGGATTGTTCCTGATAATTCTGTAATTCTTCTTTAAAATGAACTGTGCTGTACTGATACAAAAGAACAAGAATGCATTGTTTATTTATTGGAACTGAAGCACATGGGTTGCTTGTAAGGACAACATAAGATAAAATATCAACAAAAGATGGTATAATAACTAATAAGCGCTAAGCAAATATTTCCTTGCCAGAATAATGCCAGTGAACCTATTTCTGCATAAATCTGTAGTATTTTAAATCATATTTTTAAAATATTAACTTCCAGATAGATTAAAATCATACAAAATATTTCAGTTTGGATAAAGAATATTTGATTTGAGCAATAAACATTCATTTTTCTAATTTCATCTCACAGTTATAATCCTATACAAACTTCCCTATAAAGTATAATCATTTACTTCTAAGTTAATGCAATCAAATCCTGTTCATAAATTATATCAAGTATGCATCAATTTAAGCTCTTTTTCAAAAATTATGGATAATGGAACTTTGCTCGCTTTTTCAGCCACAATCACCTTGTATTTATTCATGGAAAATGCATAGGCCACTATATCCCTTGTATATAGTCAAATATGGCCGGTCTTTCAAGAATCTGTTGATTAACTTAAGCTATTTTTCTAAATTTCTAGAAATTTTCTAGTTGTATTGATATAAGTATTTTTCTTCCTGAACAAAAAAGTGCTTCTCTCATATTTGGGAGTTCTGAACTTGAAACTAGTATTTATTTTCTGTTTTGCTTTGTTTTATTATAAAGTTTCTGCAATCTGAAACTCGGCAAACAGGAAGGCAAGTAGGATTTGTAAAGCAAATCACCAGATGGGAAAGTCAAATATTAACTTTCAGTGACATATCATGTGAAACTTCAACAAATAACCAAAAAAATAAACAAAATGTGCTTAGAAGTACAGATGTACAAGACAACATAAAATTAATGACTTTTTTTAAATAACGGTCAGTATGTTTGCTGGACTATGGATTACTTATTTTACAGGTGCTTAGAATAATATAAATTTATATAAAATATAAATTTATATAAAATATAAATTTATCTTCCAAATGAAGCAACCTGCTTGCACATTATGGTGGTAAGATTTGGTCATCTAAATTTTCTTGTGCTCTAGTATTTAAAAGCTATTTTTTCTCTGTCTCTCTGCAATTGTAGGAATACTAGTTTGTCTTTCTCCATCTATCATCTCACAATAAATGTACTATTAAGTACATTTAATATTATGTACAAAACTGTATGAGCGGTAGTATATGACCTAAAATCCATGACTTGGTACTAAAACAGAAAAATCCAGATGTGTCAAATCTCTTATTGCGGAGAAAGAAATTGCTTAGTTTTTTAATTTTTGTAAGATACTTAGAATAATACAAGTCTATTAGGGAGTGAAATAACTTAAATCAGAACTATAATCAAATACATTTAAAGACTATTAAAACAATGAGAAATTAACCTTTTTTAAAAAATTTGGCTTGTTGATGATCTTAAGATACTTTTAAGGTGTTTTCTTCTATGTTAGGATACATATTGATTAAAAAAAAAATCTAGCATGTTCAAGTGAACTAAAGAAAATATTCCTTCCCTGCACTTTGGGTTCATTCCCAACTTTTCATAATGATATTGATCCTTCCGATTTTGGTAAATTTAATTAAGGCAATGCAGCAGATTACAACTATCTTAGATAATCTAAGCCCAGTTTTCTATATTGCTGCTAACCTTAAATGCTAAAAACAACTTGTTTTTGAACCAATTTGTTTTTCCTCTAGGCTGTCCAAGAGGAGACTGCAAGGAATGAACTTTGATCAACATCTACTGTGTGCATTTACCAATGGATTTCTTCAAAATATATTTGGGGGGATGGGGGTGAAGGAAATGCAAATCCATCCAGGTATTATTCCAGTGTTGCATGATCTAAACGATGTACAGCAACTGAACTGAAAGGTTGGCTTGGGCCCAGGAGTTGAAAATGGGGTAGAGAGAAATTTCCACCTTTGCTGAGCTTCTGTGTAATGGAAAAAATAGATTTTTATGTGATTTTAAATACAGGTGAGAAAAATAAATTGGGTCATCTGCCAAATGCAGATAATGGAATATGTTTACACAAATGTGGAGTTTCTTCTAGAATACTGCAAAAGCCCTGTGAAGACATGACCTTCTTTTCTCAAGATAGTTGTCCCCAAATTGTTTCCCCCACATTGTCTGTGTTGAGGCAGTTTCCAGAATTAGCCATGTAGCTGGAAATTATAGGAGTTTCAATACATGGAACATGTAAAGTCAGACAAAGGTGCTTTATGAGATGAAGCATTTAGTAATGGTCATTTTTTTATTGTTTTTCACCCTTCAGTTTTGTTTTTTTTAGAGAAATGTAGTTACTTACTACTATTTTGAAGGCTACTCATTTCCAAAGGCAATGAGCAGCTAACAATCAAAAGCATAAAAGAACAGTTGTAAGTTTTTCAATATCTGTATACTTGCGTGTTGGTGATTCTTCAAATGCTATCCAAAAGACTTCTCAAGAATTCAGTTTTATAAATGAAATAAAAGTTTTAGAACAGAAAAAAAATTGTAATAAGATTGCTACAGGATTTAGAAAAGCAAGTTTTCTAAATCAAGCTCAGCTCAAGCTCATAATTAATTAATTATCTCTCACACACACATACGCACACTAATTATCTTTCTGTATGTATATGTGTATTTTTTCTCAAAGATAGCTTGGCTAATTTGGTAAAAAAAAAGTCAACGAAGTACAAATGCAAAGAAAAATAAAAGTAGAACATATAAAATTAAACCAGAAGGACAGTAAACTGTTATTGTATTATTACTGGTAATCCTTGACTGATGACTATTCAGTGACCTTTCAAAGTTACGATAGTGCTGAAAAAAATGGACTTAAGATCCGTGTCTGATGTTACAACCATTGCAGTGTCACGTGATCAAAATGTGAGCAATGCAACAGCCATAATGGGTCCACTAATTGGAGAATTGCAGGAGCCCCATCCTTGCAGTGCTTTGGAAAACCTCATTCTCCAATTTGTGTGCACCATTCCTTTTCCAAATACCTCATCTTACACAGACAAAATGTATATTTAAAAAAGACTTAGAAACAAAGCTAGCCATATACTTTATCAGTAGATTTATGAAATCCCGAATGACTTGGTTGGAGCAATGGAATTTACCATGCAAAGCTTCAATTTCCTATAATTATAGGGACCACACCTTGAAGCTATTTCTACATTTACAGAAATAGGAACACTTACATTCTTGTTTTATCAATCAAGTGTTGAACTTTTGTAGCTCTGCTTTCGTTTTGTTTCCTTTCTGTTCTGCTGGAAGGATATTATTTTCTTCTAAATAATCTTGGAGGTTGTCCACTATTTTGTCTATGAGTAATTTAAACATTGTAGGCAAGCATATTATCAGCCAATAGTTTCCTGATGTTATCCCTTTCACTGGGTCTTTTGAATCATATATGTTTTGCCAGTTATTAACTAGTCACTGATGTCTTCTTTATGAAATACTTCATTGTCGTTTAGCTATAATTGGATGCAAGCTATCATGTATTTGAGCCAAAAGTTATGCAATTGATCATTTGCAGGAGATATCCAGTTTTTAATTCTTGCTTCTAGATTTTAACCATTACTGTTCTTAATATAAGGTCGTTCATTTGATTTTTTACTAAATCCTCCTTCAAATTCCTTTTCCATTCAGCATTTTTATCATAGTCTTTTTGAGTTTCCCATAGATTTTTTCCAAAACTAGATTGTTTCTTTTTGGTTTGGTTTTACTTTTTCAGAATTTCTATTGCCATTTATTCTTTGGTAGAATCACCTCTGGTCTGATTGAAATAGCTATTTTGCATAAATTGGTTAATTCGTGCCACATAGCAATCAATCTTCCCAGATTTTTTATTTGTTGCTTTAAGATTTCAAATTTTTCTGCTGGTAACCAATATTTATTATTAGCCTTGCCTTATCCTTGCATTCTTTAAACACTTTCATATTTTTAAATTACTTGCACCTGATCTTAATTTTTTTTTATTTTGGCCTCCAGTCTGATCTTCTACTTTGGGATTGAATACAATTTTGCTTTTGCTTTTCTAATTTGTATATCTAGTTCATCTATAACCACCACAGCTGTACTGTAAGTAAGCTGATTGGTCTGTTCAATTGATGTTATTTTAACTATTGAAAGCACTTTAGTCATAACTTTCACTCTAGATGCCAGGCAGTGGTGGGTGCCCCCGGTTCGCACCGGTTTTATAGAACCGATAGTAAAACTGGCGGGAGGCTCCACCCACCAACCCCGTCATCAAAATGCTTCTGCGCATGGCCTATTGCGAACCGGTAGTAAAGGTAAGTAGAACCCACCCCTAATGCCAGGTCTTTTTTGTGCACTACTTTCAATATTGGCAGTCTTTTGCTTGTCTATTGATAATTCTGCATATGCCATAATCTTCGTTTTTAATTCTTTCTCTGATTTTTTTTCTATTATAATATTCTATTATTGTTTTTACAATTATAGCTTCAATTTAAATTTAACTCATTTTTATGTCTATGTATCAATCCTGGTTACATCTGGTTCTTCTCCACATTGTCTTCATTATATCTTTTACCATCAATATCAAAATAATTTTTAACAATATTCTAATCTCCTATTCTAATTATTTATCTTATAATTTTATCACAATTATTAAATTCGAGTTCAATACAACTCCATTTTGTTAGTTTATAAAGCACAATTCTATCTGTATCTTAGTTCCTTGACCCTTTTTATCAAATCTTAATATCTTGAACTTTATCAGTTTTGTCTTTGATTTTATCCCATTTATCATCTGTTACACATTTCATACTACAGTTTTATCAGAAAAAAATCATGCTTTATTTAAGCTAATTTCCAACATAATCTCCTCCATACCTCTCTCTATTTGTTTAGCTATTTTCTAGCATATTATGGTTGGCTGATTCCCAGCATAACCTCCTCCAGAGCACCAACTATTTCCCTCCAACTCTCCTCCTATTGTTTGGCTGATTTCCAGCATTTTATTGGCTGGTTTCCAGCATATTATGTTTGACTGATTTACAGCATAGTCTCCTCCATCTCTCCTACAATTGTTTGGCTGATTTCCAGCATTTTAATTAATTTCCAACTCATTTTCTCCGAGTCTCAAACTCTTATCTAGTTAGCACCCATCATCTCTTATTTTAACTTTCCCTGCAATATAGTTATCTATTTCATGTCAGTTTCCCAACATACTCTTTCAAATTAATTCTCAATATATTTCATAATAATCCTCATTTCCAACATATATTAAATTATATCACAATTTATCGCTAAGATCTGTGTACCTTATGGTTTCATTCAATAGAATATTAATCAATCATATTCACCAGTCTAGCATTTGTTTACAAATTAAAATTAAGACATATTACAACAAGCAATACATTTTCTTAAGGTTCTCTCATATTGGTATATATTCTTCTTTATGCGTATTCTTTCAAGTTAATTTTCAGTATATTTCCTAATGTTAATCATTTCTAGCTTGCGTTGAATTAAATCACAATTTGTAACTGAAGTCTATGTGTTTCATAATTACATCCAATAAAACCTTAATCAATCACATTTACCATCTAAATTTGTTTACAATTAAGGTTAATACATATTACAATAAAAAAAATTCTTGGGATTTGTTACTCCAGAGGCCCTCCTATTTTTATTCAAAAATCTTTTATATATTTAAGTTTTTAAACATTACATTTCAATTTTATCTGTTTTATTTCTTCCTTTTCCTGTCTGTCCATAAATATCCCACTTAAAAATCCATGTATCCAAGTTGAAAACTCTGTATGTCACTTTAATGCTTTGTAACATCTGCTCCATATATAGTACATCAACTTCCTGTTTTTTATTCTTGTGCCACACCTTTTTCTTGCTAGGCCAATTAGTTTCAATTCTAGTAAATCCAGAGTGTTTCTTCTTTCTTCTTTTTTAAAATCACCCAGCGACAGAACAGGAATCTCCAAAATCCTTAAGTCTAAAGTTAATTTCAAAATAATCCAAAGTAAAACTCCATTTAAAATGTTTCTTTTCCGAATAGAAGGGAAGGCTCCTTAATCCACATTCCGCTTAGTCACTGCAGACTCCATAGCTACAATGTAGCCATGCATCTGCCTTTCTTCATTAACTTTCCAAAGTTGTTGACTCCCAAGAAAAAAAGCAAAAAAAAAAACTTTTCTCCAATCCATTCCTATTAGAAAAATAGGGAAAATAAAATCCAATTTTCTAATTCATTAAAAGCCAATTCTTCCAAATCAATTATATTAAAAAATTCTAACATGGGTCATTTATTTCCAATTAATTATTCCGTGTCAAATTTTCAAGCCCCAAAGCTCTCTAGCCGCTTTTTAAATTTTCGGTTATTTTTTAAAAAAATACAATTCCGTTGTTTCTTGCCTGGGTTGGTGTCACTCACCCGGCTTCGAAAAATTATTCCTTTCCTCTTCTCTCCTGCACATTCTTTTCACGGTCCGCTGCGGCTTTGTGGCAGCCGCCATGGCTGCCTACCCCCACCACCGACTTCGAGGATTCCCTCTGGCTTCTGAGGAACTTGCCTGTTCCTCTAAGTCTTCCAAGGTGCTCCTCGTCTCCCCCTATCCCTACGAGACAGGGTCGGTCTGAAGATCGATCGGTGGTTTGTCAGTCTGGGTTTCCGCGGGCTTGTTAGAGCCCGCCATAGCCCCGACTGTAGCACTGTGGCGCCAGGCGCCAGACCGGAAGTCCCCAAATCTGGATAAATTCTTTTTCGCTGTTCAAACATTCATTTTAAGTATTCCAGCTTTGTTGGTTCGAGTTTACAATATGAGGCCATCGTGATACAATTTTAAAACACAATATACTTTTACTTGTTTGTAGTTGTTCTTCCAGTAAGCCTAGAGAGCTAGGTCCTGGTTGCCCAGCCAGACCTCCTGAGTCCAGTTGTCACTTGTTGACAGATGCCCAGAAACTCTAGCATCTCTTGTGGTCCTTGTTCACTCAATGTACCAAACTGGTATTGGATTTCCCCCCCCCCCCCCCGGTTTTCTCACTATATTAAATGGGTTGATACATACACTTAGTCTGACCCGTCTGCTAAGAATTGTCTGGCATGGGTGACCTTTCTAGTAGAATACACTACAGCCAGCATAGCTCACAACCTCTTTGGAGCATCCCAAGGCCCACTCTCATAAAAAGGAGGGTTACATGGGGACATTTATTTCACTATTATTAATATTTTATGAATGATTTTAAAATGCATACTAAACATTAATAAAAATGAATAAATAAAAATGAAAGAACCAGATCAAAGATACTAATGTAACAATATGTTTCTGCTCAGAGTCCCCACATGTCAGAAAGCAGAAGAGCAGTTGCCCGCTGCGCAAGCGCACACCAGGAAGATGATCTTCCGGTTTCTGGCATGCATGCACCCCGGCCACCTGGTCTTCCGATTTCTGGCATGCATGTGTGCGTGAAGACCAGTTGGCCAGTGCACATGCTGGAAACTAGAATATCATGTTCCCGGTGCGCGCATGTGCACTGGGCAGCTGCTCTTCCGGTTTCTGACCAGCGTGCCAGAACCCGGAAGAGCAACAGGCGACAGCTCGCATGCCCAGAGAGATGGCTCTGCATGCCACTTCCGGGCCATAGGTTCACCATCATGGCTATAGAGCTTAATGTTGCTAGATATATAGTAGTTTATGTTATCCCAGCCTCATCCCCAACATGTTGTGTAAGATCTTGGTAACACTCCCTGGTTCATTTCACCGAACAGTATATATCAGTTAATCACACTACCTATATATATAACATTTTTTTCTCTATTTTGAAGATCTAATAATATTCTTTCTTTTGTACTAGAAGTTTAAGACCAAAAATTGAAGTTTATAGATTATGCAGGTGACAAAGTCAGAATGAATAAAAATTTGCACATCAACCCATGAAAAGCTGCTGCAAAATATCTGACTACCTCTTTAATCCTTGAACAATGCCATTAAAAAAACACATTACATGGGAAGTGAAAAAGACCCCTCTGTAGACAGACTTAATGAATTTTGGGAACACAAATGAACTAGTTATACTTGTTTATTTACTTTTAAAAAAGAGATGCAAATGAAATGGAAACGCCTCATTTTCAGAGTTGCTGAGAATAGTGCAAGGGCACATGCTGCCACACAGATTGTATTCAAGTATATTGCTACCGTCCCAGCTGAATGACTATCAGTATTAAGTGCTGGCCAGGCTAAAACAAAAGATCACCAAGCCATTCTTATTCTTCTTTCTGATTTGGCAGTTTCAGTCTTTTAAATGCAGCTCCCAATTTAGTCTGAAGCAGTATACTATACAGATCATATTGTACAAGAGTCTATGGCACTGGGCTCATGCCAGTAATTTTCTGCATAGATTGTTAATAGAAGATGGTTCAGCCATCTGAGAAAAAGACAAAAATGTGAGGCTATGTAATTAAGGGTTTGAGTTAAGAAAACAGGACATCTAAAGATTGCTATGGTCTGGGGAAAATAGAAAACTAAAAACTGAAACATTCAATAAGCAAAGAAGTACAAAGCAATATGACATATAGTATTACAGGTTGCATAAAAAGAAACTTGAATGCTTCACCTTCATGTACATTATTATTTCATCTTCATACTACATTAATATGTATGCTCTGGAGATACATTCCCCTCCCCCAAAAAACTCTATTGCATTGAGTAAATGACAGTTTTACCTTTACAATAAAACCTAATCTACTCCAAAAATAAGTCATTGACACTCATAGAGTTATATCCCATATATTCCTTATATTTTCATTCAATTATTAATTTGATATTAGTGGAAATAGTAGGTTGTCGATATTACTAGATTTCATCCAATTATTCTTTGATGTATTTGTTAAATCCCAAGTGCCATTCAGTATAGGTAGCTATATTGTTAAAGCTAACCATGGATGAACGCGGTTAGCACTGAGATGACAAATCATAACTTAATACTAAGCATAATTTCCATTGGTCTTTTAAGCCATACAGAAGTTTGTGCCTTTCCTTTTCCAGATGATCTTGTCAGTACAGAAAATTAGAAGGGTTGATTGCTGTTTCAAGCAACATTTAGTTCCTTTTCCAGCTTCACTTCTTTCAGTCTTGTTTGCGTTTCTAATTCAAAGGTAAAGAAAGTGTTGCTCAAGGGCACACTTGTTTTATGGCAACAACCACATGCTGAGCAAAAGTAGACCTACTTTGGAAATGGGATAGGATGTTTTAAAGAGATAAACTTTAAATGTGTTATGATTCTGAAAGATTTCAAACTTTTGTCCCAAAAAGCAGGTTTACATATTTGGGATTACCCACTTTGACCTGTGTTTGGAGCTCAACTTTATAAACTAGTGCCTAGATTGCTATATTAGAGTGCTGTATAACTTGATATAATCTCACATACTCTTTATGGTGCATTGCACCGGTCTTATGCTCTTGCTCCTTCTTTTAGAGTCTTACTTTATATGTATATGTGTGTATGTGTGTTTAGTTTTTTTTTAACATATCTTTTATATAGACTAGCTTTTTAGAATACTTTTTAGTTTTCAATGTTTATTCTTGATGCACTCCAGCATGCAATAAAGATTTGATGACCCACTCTGAGGCTGTCAAAGGTGTATGCTAACATATTGGCTGACCCACAACCGTACCGTGAGGCTTCTCTTAGCCAATATTAGAACTAGAAATGGGCATTGATTCAAGGATTTGATAAGTATGCTTATTGCAAGAATTGGAAAAGCTGTAAGAGAAGCATTCCAACTGTACGACCCAAGCCCTATTTATAGAAAATAATTATTTTTTCTTTCATCTGTGTGGCATCATGAGCTTAGAACATTGCACTTTGGATAGAAGGAGTGATTATATTTATGTAAAGTTCCTATAACAGGCTTTATCTTCTTTAGTTGTTATTTTATGGATATAAGGTGAATAGAGGTTTGTAATGATAGTTATTTAAAAAAAAGATATAGCCTTTCATAATTGAAGAATGTTAGAAAATACTATACACATGGGGAAACTACTGCAATATGAAAACAGTCAGTTGCTTGCATTCTGCTAATTAAAAAGGATATTCATCGTCCAGCATATCCTTCTTGCTCTTGTTCAAGAACAGCCCATCTACCTTTTGCAAATGAAGTATTCTCAAAGCAGAGCCTTCATCCTGTTACCAGCATGGTTCTGAGACAGTCTGAAGTTGGATGAAGGTAATCTAGCAAGAAAGTGGTACTGTCCATCGAAACTGGAAGAAAATCCCCTCCGAGAATATTTTAGTGCCCCTGAAGAAGTCTTTTGAGAGTGACCATCTGAATTTCAGTCTACGTATTGGAAGACTGTTTCCCTATCCAGCTGCAGAGCTACAAGTATATACCACAATGGCCATTTCTGCTTTGGTTGCAGGAAAGAGCAGAACCTCATCCAGCAATTTATATTTATCTCCAAAATATTGGTCTTGTGAAAGATCTTCTTGCTGGTAAGCTCCAGGAAACATGTGGCTACACTGACTGAACATCAAACAGTATTTTGAAGTAGTAATATGATGTTGCAGCAATCAACAAATCATACTGCCTATCAGCATCAAGGAATTGGCAGTAAGAGAAAGAAGAAGGGTAATACTGGAACAGGATGCCTTTGGATCTGGCAAAGCATCTACTTTAATGCATCCCCTAATGACAATTGCATTTCCTTGCATCCCAAGGGAATGCAAGCCTCATCAGAAAAAAATATATTCTTTCCAATGACTAGCAATGATTTCTAAGAGTCATAAACTATCAGGTGCAATTAACCAGATCCACACGTGAAGGGTTCAAGTTGATTACTTTATTGTGTTTTACCTGTAATACAAGAATCTCCCAGACTGCTTTCCTTCCCTTGGAAACAAACAGATAAGGTTCCATGGAACTTGGGGAGGATGGGTGGTGGTGGTCAGGCCTAGGTCTCTTGCATCTGTGCAAGGACTCAAAGCTAATTCCCAGCTTGATTCCTCCTCCTTGCCTGGCTGGGAGTTTTCTGACATAAACTAATCTTTTATCTGAATATATTAAGTCTTGAATCTGGGGCATTTTACAGGCATCACCTTTTTCATATAGCTATGTTAAGCCCCTAGATTTCCATGCTTAATAATTGCTTCCTGAATTGAGCCATCTAAGATGGCAGTATATTCTGACAGTAAGCCATATTTATACAAAATGGAATCCTCACTGTGAACTGATTTTTTAAAGGAATGCAAAATATTAAAAAGCCCTTAGAAAGATTACTTTTAAGGAAGAACCCTAACATTATATCTTTACACATTTTTGTAATCCTATGCAGCTATTTGTCTGTTCATGCATAGAAGTTATGGTGGCAAATGGTTTGCATGTAAGCCTCTTTCCCCTATGCCCATGATATGGTTGCTTAGAAAGATATTTGTATGGATAGACTGAAGTTCTGTACTGCCTAGCTTTTATGGTTTTAAGCAGCATCAGGATAGAAGGACAATAGAAATATCTTTCATATCTATTCTAAACATAGCTCTGAGAGGAATTTAAAAGGATTTTAAACTACAACTAATGTTAAGAAGAGAGTAACTCACATAATGTAATTACACTAATGGAAAGCTCTGTGAAATATATTTGCAGAAAAGTTTTTTTTTTAAATATTACTAAGCCAGATGGCAGTAGCTTCTTACTTCCTTACTGAAGATTTGAATATCTCCTGGTAGAAGAATCTCACTAACCCATAGTTCTTCCCTATTTCTTACCGCAAAAATGGATTTCCTCAAAATGCTGACAACAGATTGCCATGAAGAATTTTGGAAGAGTTGCATCTATGCTGGTTGCCTTCTCAAAACAGTATTGGATTCACCCCTTCAATCAGCAGATTTCATCAGATTTTGAATAGTAATTTCCATATTGATGGTGCAAAAGATGGAAGAAATTCTGAAATAATGTGGGGATAAGAATTCAAAAATTGGGTAGAATAGACCAGGCATCCTCAACCCCGGTCCATGGACTGGCAGCGTCCACAGCACACCAGCAAGCAAAGCCCTATTTGCGGGATGCAGGCAACAGACAAAACCACACCCCCCACCAGTCCATGGAAGAACCTTTCTCCACTGAGCCAGTCCCTGGTGCCCAAAAGGTTGGGGGCCGCAGAAATAGACAACTTGAAAGTGTTTCCTACCAAAATCAATAAGGTCAACACATGAGTGGGGTTTGATATAAGAAGCAAGGCCATTCCAAAAAAAATGGGAAGATTTGGGCTAAAAGAAAAGATCAACGAAGGAATGACTTATCTTATAATGGATAAAGACTAACAGTCTTTTGGAACACTTTCAAAGTAACATACTACTGAAAAATGCCACTAAATCAGTGTTATGTTTCCTTTAAATTGTAATTCATCATTTCCACATGGAGTGAACAGAACCTCGCATACTGCAAACCTCAGGTTTTCAACACAGTTAAGTGCAAATGTATGGCTGCCTGCAGCTAATGATATATAAAAAGGAAAATGAAAAAACCTTGCAAACTCTCTATGATCAGTTGTGATGGTGTTAATATCTGAGCTGAAATGTTACTACAATTGAATAAAATAGCATTTAACTCTGCCTAATTTTTTGTTTCTGGAATTCTCAAGAACAATGCTTTTTATTTGTTGCTTTTAATAAAAGAAACTATACATTTTATAAAATAAATAGTTCTTCTTGATTGTATCACAAACTCTTTTAAAATAGAAAATTCATTAATCTGGATGTCATAGTAACAAAGGCTTGCCCAGCTGTTACTAGAATAGCAGTCGGTTAAGCAGCACATTGACAATCCACTAAATAGTTCAGTAAACAATGAGAAAATCCTTTATGCTGTGGACAATTTATTAGATATCCCTACTCACCATTAGCCATAATTACAGAATATATCCTTAGTACAAAGCTTGCAATAATAGTCCAGGTTTATTTCCTTTTTCTTCTGGAACTGCTTAGGAGGATTCTTATAAATTACATTGCCCAGATATTTAGGGAAGTGCCATTTCATAAGATTAAAAGCATTTATGGTTTTATTTCCAATATCATCTGTTAAATGTATTAAAAAAGCAAGCATCAATTTAAATTAAATGATGACATGGATGAAACATTTCTAGGGGAAGAGAAAGGAAGAGACCTCTAACAATGTACAGGCAATGATGCATTTTGTTCTGCCTTGACCTTGAGCAGGCATTGTGTTACAAAGAGTGGGAAGCTAAATCAAAAGAACCAATTAACCCTTTGAAACCATTGTTTTTAAAGTGTCAGATTTCCTAAAATGTTATTGCTCTGAATTATCTATAATCTCTGTAATCTCTTCAGATTAACTAGAAAGGAAAATAAACTGATTCCCATGTCATAAACATTTACATAATGAAAGGTTAAGTAATTCTTTTTGAAGAATTCCATAGTATCTAATTATTATTTTTATGTTTGTTAATAGCCTCATTGGCTATTAATGTTCCCTGGCTCTTATATATCCATGTTATCATCAATAATGTTATTAGGAATGAACACTCAACACAATCATCTCTTATTTTAGATTTCTCCCCAAAAAGTCTTTAAAGAGGAAACAAATCCATCCAGTTTTCCAAGTTAGGCATCCATACTGCCTCTGCTACATCAGATGGAGCTTGCAAATTTCTGTATCCCACAAACGACTGGCATTATCTTCCTCTTACTGTATCCCAAATGTTTGCCCTTTCCACCCCACCCCATCACTTCAGTAAATTAAGCTAAAACAAAGCATCCCTCCCCCAAGAAATGCCCATTCTTACATAGCACAAAGCTACACTCTTTTGTTAAATTAAATACATCCTAATTTTCCAGCATATAATCCATCAGTCTTTCAAACACCTTCATTAATGCACCTTTAGAAATGACTGTACTGCCATAATGTGTGTGAGAGAGAGCATTTCAAAGATACACGGATATCCATACAGGTTGAACACCTTCAAGAGCAATCCCAGTTTTTTTTCAAGTAGCCTGGATTCGGCAGCGTCCCTATCCATTCTACCATGCCTTGCAGCCAGTGTCAAAGACATGCATAGAGAAAGCCGGGTAAAACCTTCACAGCATCCCCCATTTCTTAAACTAGAATAACATATTCCGTGGCTGCTATTCAGCATACCAGATAGTTGTTGCCTATGGATCGAAACCACAGAGCAAGTTCTGTTCCAAAACAGAAATACAAAGTCAGGCATCCCATTTACTTACATGACGACTCAGTGCCAAACATGGCTGGCTCCAGATGCTTCAAAGGATGGGTTAAGAGGGAGAGAGATAGAGGGAATCTATAAGAGAAGGGATGAGACTGCTACACAGCAGGAATCATGAAGCCAGACAATGCAGTTCCCACAGCTATCCAAGTGGCAGATTTTATGTCCTCCCAAGCTTCGCTTTACAGACAGCCTTTCTTGTTACCCTTAAAGCAAAAATCTTCACGGTAGCAACAGAAATATTTTTTTAAAAAATCAGGAGTATTGATTTTAAAATCCAGAAGACAAGGAATAGTCTGTCTCTCTTCTGTTGAGCAGGGAAGCAGAAATAGATAGCAGAGACTATATACTGCAATCCACAACCCCTGCTCTCAGTAAAACAATAGCATAGCTTATGCATACACTGGATGACGTCAGAATACTGCAAAGACTGACTGCTGTTAATCACGGGCTCAGAGGGAGACTGAATAGAGCACCGCAATTCAAATGGGAATTCTTTTGTCACAAAATACAGAAGACAAAGAACCACATATATTTTGCATCCTTGCAAAGAAAGGAAGGAAGAAAGGAAGAAAGACCCACTCCATAAAGGGCATTGCTGCTGGTGAATTTCAAACGTATTTGTTCTGCTACAGCAAGTACTGCTTGTGAGTGAAATGCATTTACCACAATATTAAAAACAAAAATACTCAGTTCAGAATGATGTTCAATAAATATCTTGTAGCTGATTGCTTTTATCAAGAATGATAAAAGCAATAATCCAAGGCCTATTCTTTATTCAGAACCCAAACTAACAAATTATCAACCAAACTATAAAAAGATATTTATCTATTTATTCTATGTGTATCTATGTAACTCAATGGACTAACTGTATCTATTTACACTAAATGTATGTATGCAGGTTTAATACTGATGTGGGGGGTGGGATTTAACTGAAAGCCCACTGATTGAATGTGGCCTCAAGCCAATTTTGTCTAATTGCCTCACAAAGGCACAGAGAATCTGTATCCTTCCAGATGTTCCTAAGAAATCCTAATACACCCTTGCTAAATTGAGCAATGATGAAGAATGCTAAGAGCTGTAGTTCAGAAACATGCTTTGTAACTGTAGAATCCTGTTTTATTTTGCATATATTATATATATGGCTATTCTGCCTTAGGAGAAAATAGAGGTGACCATATTTGCCTTATAGAAGCTTCTTCTATTTCTCCTTCCAAAAAAAGGGCTGACTTATTTGTTTCCTCTCCTATTCTTGCTCCAGTTTTTCTCTGAACAGCTAAAAACAGGGTTGTGTAGTCCTCTCTTTTGCAGTTGCGAAGTCTGCCTTTCTTTCACATCTTGGTAAATAGAATCAGTAAAATATTGCTGTTAATACTTTCCCAGCTCCATTGTTAATTTATCTTAATTCTGTTATTATCATGTGTACTTAAGCAAAATATTTATAGTTTGTTCATTTCCATTAAACAGGGAATGCAGAAATACAAATAACTGTATATATAAATACCAATAAACTGAATGTGATCTGGGATTCATCAATATGGTGACAGACTGTACAAAGGCTCACACAAAACTATTACAACTGCACTTAATTTTGTTCTTTCTTTATTAAACTATCATAATGAAAAATAAAGAAAACTTAGTAAGAAAACCTTTAAGTAAGAGCCAGTTTGGTCTACTGGTTAAGATACTGGCTTACAAACTAGAAGAGTGTAAATTCTAGTCCTGTCTTGGGCATGAAAGTCAGCTGAGTGACTTTGGGCCAGTCACTCTCTCTCAGCCAATTCACCTCCCCGGATTATTGTTGTTGTGCGGAAAATAGGAGAAGGAAGGAATATTAGGTATGTTTGCCTCTGGATTGATCTGGAGCTCTGTTATTGGCTGCAGAGGCCTTTCCTGAAGGCCTCTGACAGCAAAACAGAGGCTGGGGGTGACATGTGTAAGCTGCACAAGTGGCTGCAGAAGAAGTGGCCCAGCAAGGCAAGGCAGGTGTGGGGTGTGCGAGCCCTGGTAAGTAGGGCAGCTCCACCCTTCCATCCCCACCCTAGCTTAATTTTTACCCATGCGCCTCGCCTCGCCCCACCCCCTGCACCCCGGATTGAGCGGTCTTAATTAGGGCTTATTTGGGGGGGCAGGCCTTGTATTAGGCTCATGTGTAAAAATCAAGCTAGGACTTACTTTTGGGGTACGTCATGGTTTTTTTTTTTTTTTGTCTCTGATAAGTATTGTCACTGAATAAGCTTAGTTTTTGTATATTTTATGCAATTTGGCATCTTTTTTACATCATAGTTACTTTTGAATAGTAATATAGGTCAGCATCATCTTGCTTTTATACATTTTTCTATTGGAGGTTCTCTAAGCTGCTCCTCATATTTTTATTTCTTCCATGTGAGAGGAAGGACTGTGGCTTACCGTATTTTCCGGCGTATAAGACGACTGGGCGTATAAGACGACCCCCAACTTTTCCTGTTAAAATATAGGGTTTGGGCTATACTCGCCATATAAGACTACCCCTCTTCCAACACACACCAAATAAAAATTAAAAAACATCAACTGCCTCAACACAATGTAAAAGCAGCTGTGCTAGACCCAAAATGGCCCCTGCAACTAGCAGGAACCTCACACAGCCACAAAGAGCCCCAAAAAACAACTTTCACACTTTACACACACACACACAACACAACACAACTGGCTCACCCACAATGTAAAAGCAGCTGTGCTAGACCCAAAATGGCCCCTGCAACAAGCAGGAACCTCACACAGCCACAAAAAGCGCAAAAAACAACTTTCACACTTTACACACACACAACACAACACAACTGGCTCATCCACAATGTAAAAGCAGCTGTGCTAGACCCAAAATGGCCCCTGCAACAAGCAGGAACCTCACACAGCCACAAAAAGCGCAAAAAACAACTTTCACACTTTACACACACACAACACAACACAACACAACTGGCTCATCCACAATGTAAAAGCAGCTGTGCTAGACCCAAAATGGCCCCTGCAACAAGCAGGAACCTCACACAGCCACAAAAAGCCCAAAAAAATCAACCTTCACACTTTACACACACAAAATTCCACATACAGCTTTGTGAGATTTTGTGTGTTTGTGTAGTTAGAGTGAAACACTACAGAAAGACACCACATCTCAGAAAGCTGCACAAATATTATTTTTATATGAAAACTAAATTTAAAACTTCCTAAACTTTAAATGGCTAGGTCTAAAAAAGAACAACTAAAAAAACCCCAATTAACTATTTTTTTAAAGCTCCCAAAGGGTTAAAAAACTTACCCAATAGAACAGGGGTCTCCAACCTTGGCAACTTTAAGACTTGTAGACTTCAACTCCCAGAATTCCTCAGCCAGCTTTGTTTTTACTGGCTGAGGAATTCTGGGAGTTGAAGTCCACAACTCCTGCCTGCATGATTGCAGGCAGAAAGTGGCTTGCTGATGGAATGGATTCAGGCAAGCGAAGCAAGGCAAGCGTTGCGATTACCAGCTAAGGTAAGCAAGCTGGAGGGGGAAAACTTTTTTCTTTTTACAGGGCTCTGGGCTCTGGGCTCTCGTGATCCCAGCTGAGTTGCCTGATTAGCAGGCAACGCAGCTGGGATCGTCAGAGTTTGCAGAGTCACGTAAAAGGAAAAAAGTTTTTTCCTTTAACATGGCTCTGGCATCCCAGCTGAGTTGCCTGATTAGCAGGCAAAGCTGGGATCGTCAGAGCTTCGATCGCCAGAGCCATTTAAGGCTCGTTAGAGTCTTTTGGGCTGGTCTGCCTGGTTACAGGAGAACGACACCCGGCGTATAAGACGACCCCCGACTTTTGAGATGATTTTCATGTGTTAAAAAGTCGTCTTATACGCCGGAAAATACGGTACATTCCTTTCTGTCCCATCACATTTTAGGGATTCTTCTTTTTCCTTATTTGGTCCTTTAACCAGGAATCTGGAGTGTGGGTGACAGAAAAGAAATGATAATGTGGATAATTGAAAGATATGTGAAATAAAGCAACAATTGAAAAATAGAGAAAAGAAGAGTTGAGGAATGAAAAGAGAAAGAATAGGTATAAGAAACTCAGGGCAACAAAAAAGAGTTAGCATAAGGTTCATCTACATTTCTGTAGTCTAGTAGATGCCATCTGACAGGCATAATTAATCAACAATGTCCAGCAGGATACTAGTACCTTTAGAAGAACCCAGCATGGCTTAAGATGGTATACCAAGTCTAAATAGGATAAAGCCAAAATGGACTAGAAATAGCGAGTCACAGAAAACCCTTGAGATAAAAACCACTGAGTCACCACCAATACAACAGACAAGGTGCAACCACAGTAGTTGAGGTCACACAGATTATGGGCAATCTGAGCTGGAAAGGAGTAAAATATAAGCATAATTTTATTGGAAATGTTATTGGAAATAAGCAAATCTAAAAGGAATCAATGTTTCATTTTAAAACAATATGTGGCAAGAAATAATAAGAGCCATCATGGAGATATTTCACAGTTTCTGGCAGATAAATATATGCATTGGGGGGCAGTCTAGTATAGTGGTTAAGTATCAGGCCAAAACCTGGGACACCGGAAGTTCTAGTTCTGCCATAGGCACAAAGGTAGCTGAGTGATCTTGGGCCAGTCATTTTCTCTCAGTCCTAGGAAGTAGACAATGGCAAAACCACTTCTGAAATCTTGCCAAAAAACCCTACAGGGACTCGTTGAGGCAATTTCTGAGAATCGGACATGATTAATGAAGAAAAAAATGCACACATATCTCTTTATATATTCCCATTATCAATTTAAATTCTGGTTATGATTCCATCCCTACAGAAAGAATCTAGCGGGATGTGTTTCATCCATAGATTGGTGGTTACTTGGCTTAGTTAGAAAGTTGCATGAAACGTTATACAAGTTAATGGTAGTTGTGGCTACCTCATTGCAAATGTTGATTCAGAAAGAAACAAAGCAGGGTTGTACTCTTGGCCTCTTCTTTTCAATATCTAGATGAAATCAGTGATCACCACTTTAGTGAAAGAATAATTCCACAATTAAAAATAGATAGCTGTCTGCAGTTCTCTATCCTGATGATAAAGTCATTGTGTCCCCAACTCAGATTTCAGCACTTTCCTGTAAGGAAGAAAGGCTCACAGTAAAGTATTCTATAACTAAAATCATAGTTTTCTCAAAGGGATTCAGATATTTCAAATATCAAATAACAATACAGAACAGGTTTTATTCTTTAAATATCCTGAAATAGCTTTGCAACCCTCTGGAATTTCGCATGAACAAATTAAATCTATTTTTGAAAAGGCCAATATTAGCGCTAAGGACCATGTTTATTTCATATATAAAGGCAAGAATATAATCATAAACATACTTTCTAAAGCTAAATTCATCTCTCAGATGGGTCTTAGGTACATGCATATAATAACTTAAAGGATTTTGATATTATTAAGTCCAGATTGCTAAGGGTGCTGTTCTGAGTACTTTGCTGAATTTTGAGTACAATACTTTAATCAGAAATAGGAATGATACTACTGAAATTTAGGATCCACATGTTTAGGCCCAGTCTTTACTTTTCAAGCAGTTCCACAGCTGCCATGATCCTTCTTGGTAACTTGACATTTTTTTTAGAAAGCCAGAATTTAGAAACTCTTTGGCCTCTCGTGCAAAGCTCTCTGGCCATAGGGCTATCAAGCTGCAATCCAGCAGCAGGTGTTTGACAAAGCTTTTGTATGTCAATTGGACAAGGACAAATTAGGTAATCAATATTGGCAGGATATAAACATAAAATCCTTCATGTCAACGAATAACAGAATCAATATTAATTGTACAAGGCCCTGTAGAACTTTTTCCCAAAGCACTTTACTGCCTTGCTCTAGGAGGTATCAGAAGAAAGGAAAACAATTACTCTCCTGCAGTGTGGACCTGCCCATGATCTAGAGGAAACTGAGATTTTAGGCATGGGTTCCTTCAATGACTCTTCTACAGCAGGGTCCTCAACCGTTGGCCTATGGATCAGCACCAGTCATCAGCATGCCAGAAACTGAGCTGCACAAACAAGCGAAACCCCATCCACGGTATGTAGGCAGCACATGAAACCACGCCCCCTCTAGTCCATGGAAAAACCTTTCTACACAGAAATGGTCCCTGGTGACCAAAAGTTGGGGGCCGCTGTTCTACAGCAACTTGCTCATGACCTGCCAGGACACTGCAACCGTCATAAATAGAAACCATAAATAGAAAGCCAAGCAACTGAATTTTGATTATGTGACCATGGGGATGCTGCAATGGTCGTAAGTGTGAAAAACGGTCATAAGTCCCTTTTTTCAGTGCCATTGTAACTTAGAACAGTCACTAAATGAACTGATGTAAGTCAAGGACTATCTGCACAACGGCACTGAAAAAAGGGTCTTATGACTGTTTTTTACACAATTATTGCAGCATCTCCATGGTCACATGATCAAAATTCAGATGCTTGGCAACTGGTTTATATTTATGACGGTTGCAGCGTCCTGGGATCATGCGATTCCCTTTTGCGACCTTCTGACAAGCAAAGTCAATGAGGTAGCCAGATTCACTTAACAACTATGCTAGTAACTTAACAACTCCAGTTATTCATTTATGGCAAGAAAATGGAGAATGGACAATGGAGAAAAATCATTTAACAACTGTCCCACTTAGCAACAGAAATTTTGGGGTCAATTGTGGTGATAAGTTGAGGACTATTTATACAGCATATTTATCCCTTTTAATTTGTTGCGGTGTTTTATGCCATGGTTATGTTTTTATCAGTTGCCTAGAGTTATTTGGTTAAAATGAATAGCCATATACATTTGCTAAAATAAAAATGTAATTTAAAAAAAATATATTTCAGCTGATGTTGCTTTATGCAGAAAATTAATCTCCTAATTTTACAACCTTATACAGTTTTAATGCTTTCTGATTCACTGACCAAAGAGAACCCACATATAATTATTTAAAAAGTTAAACATTAAATTCTACATGTTCTCTTTTTTTCAAAAAAAAAGTGTTTGATTATACTTTTTATGGGATTAATCTATTTCCTACAAAGTAAGATAGCCTGATTTCACGATCCAAATCTTTTAAGGCTACAAGGCCAGAAGTAACAGAATTGAATATCTTTCTTATCATTAAGAAGCTCAGAAGGAAGAAAATATTTCACCACTTGAGACAATTTAAAAATGAAATAAGATGCCTGCAGGAAACACATATAAGGACAACTGATCAAAAATATTTAATAAATACAAAATTGGGAACACATTTTGTTGCATCAGCCCCAGAAAAAAAAGAATGGAATAGTGATCTACTTGAAAAGAGATTTGATGGCTAAATTAGTTGAGACAGATCAACAAGGAAGATTTCTGGCAATTGAGATAATGATAGAAGGAAAGAAAACACTCTTATTAGGGATATATGCTCCTAACCAACAACAAGAGAAATTTTATAAATTGATACATACAAAATTACTACATTGGGATTACAATTCATGTATATTGATGGGAGATTGGAACGGAGTGATAGACCCTAGTATTGATAAGAAAAGAATAATACAATCTACTAAATTGCGATCCAAACTGCCTAAGACTTTTTTTGACATGATGGAGGATATGGAATTAAGAGACATTTGGCGTGAACGGAATTATAGAGAACAAGATTTTACATTTTTTTCAGATAGACATCAGTCCTTTTCAAGAATCGATTTTATATTAATTACAAATGATTTTTTTTCCAGGGTAAAGAAGATAAAGATTTGTCCCAGAATTTTAATTGATCATAGTCCAGTTTGGATGGAACTGGAGTGTGGGGAAAGATCTAGGAGATCTTGGCGGTTAAATGAAAACCTTTTCAGATATGAGAAAAACGTAATAGAATGTAAAAAACTAATGAAGGAATTTTTTGTTTTTAATATGAACAAGGGAACATCTATGGATATGGTATGGGATGCTAGTAAAGCATACATGAGAGGAGTTTTGATAAATATGAATAATGCATATAGGCGTAGACAGGTGGAAAAAAGGATGGAATTAGAAGAAGACATCAAGAAAAAAGAAAGGGTGTTAATTGATAACCCAGGGGATAAGAAAATCAAAGAAGAGATCAGTCTATTACGTGGGCAATTTAATATGATGCTTTCAGACCAAGTGGCAACCAATCTACAATACACTAAATATAATACTTTTTGTAATGCAAATAAACCAGGTAGATGGTTGGCATACATGCTGAGGAAAAAACAAAAATCTCGTACCATAGAGAAAATAGAGTACAAAAGTAAAGAGGTGTATCACCAAAATATGATTAAAAAGGCATTTTTAGAATTTTATGCAAGACTGTATACTGCAGATAAAATACAAGGTACAGAGATAGAGACATATCTGGATAGACAGAATATTCCTATAGTTACAGAGGAACAAAGAGAATGGTTAAACCAATTAATAACAGAGGAGGAGATCCTCTCAGCAATTAAACAGTTAAAAACTGGTAAGGCTCCTGGCATGGATGGATTAACAGCTGTGTATTATAAATATTTACAATTGGAGATGGTTGTACCTCTTAAAGAATTATTTAATAGAATTCAGTTGGGTGAAGGGGTACCACTTTCATGGAAAACAGCTTTTATTTCGTTAATTCCCTAAAGAAGATCAAGATTTGACACATCCCAAAAACTATAGACCCATATCATTATTGAATACAGATTATAAAATATTTGCTAAGATATTGGCAAATAGGTTAATGCTAGTAATGCAAAAAATGATTCATGCTGACCAAACTGGTTTTATACAAGGTAGACAAATGAAAAATAATGTAAGACAAATTGTTGACATATTGGAATATTTGGAAAGGAATAACCAAATCCCTGCGGTGCTTATATTTTTGGATGCGGAAAAAGCTTTTGATCGATTAGATTGGCAATTTTTATTGAGAGTGATTAATAGGATGCAATTCGGGAATTGCTTTATGCAGTCCATAAAAGCAGTATATCAGGAACAGACAGCTCAGATAATTATTAATGGCAGTTTGACAGAAACTTTTAAAATTGAAAAAGGTACGAGGCAGGGATGTCCCTTATCGCCATTATTATTTATATTAACTTTGGAATTGTTGCTAAACAAAATACGTAATATAGATGAGATAAAGGGAATCAAAGTTAGAGACTATGAATACAAGGTACGGGCATTTGCAGATGATTTGGTTATGACCTTAACTCATCCATTGGAATCAGCAAAGGTTTTGATGGATATAATAAAACAGTATGGTCAAGTATCTGGGTTTAAGATAAACATTGGAAAAACAAAGATGATAGTTAAAAATATGACAACAAATCAAAAAGAGGAGTTACAAAGGGTAACGGGATGTGAAATAGTTAAAAAAGTTAAATACCTAGGAGTTTATATTGCATCTTCTAATGGTAAATTGTATAAACATAATTATGAAATGATATGGCATAAAATACAAGCTGAAATGGATAAATGGAAAAAATTACAACTGTCCTTGTTGGGTAGAATAGCAGTTATAAAAATGGATGTTTTACCTAGGTTTTTATTCCTCTTTCAAACGATACCAATACTAAAAAAGGATGCCAACCTGGAAGAATGGCAGAAAGGTATTAATAAGTTCGTATGGCAAGGTAAGAAACCAAGGATAAAACTCAAAATAATGCAGGACATACGAGAAAGAGGAGGATTGAAAATGCCAAATTTAAAATTGTACTATGAAGCAGCTGTTTTATCAGCAATTAGTGATTGGATTAATCTAACAAATGGAAGGATATTGAATATTGAAGGGCATAACCTGGTCTATGGTTGGCATGCTTATTTAGTGTATGAAAAAAGGGTGGATAGAGCATTTAAGAGTCATATATTGAGAAATGCTTTATTGCATGTCTGGAAGAAATATCAATACAAGTTAAATGAAAAGATACCTATATGGACAGCACCCAGGCACGCAATAGAGAATACGAGTATAGAAAGTAGACAGGATGTAATTATATATAAAGATATTCTCATTATGGAGGGAGGTATATTAAAATTAAAACCTGTGAATGTGTTGAAAGAGGAGAAAATAATTCAAACTTGGTTTCAATATGTACAATTACAAGCCAGATGGAGAAAAGACCATAAAACTGGTGTTATACAAAGTGATGAAAATTTAATTAAACAAATTAGAGACCAAAGCCCAATGCATATAAAAAGATTGTATAATATATTGATAGAGATGGACTCAGCAACAGAGTTAGTTAAGGACTGTATGATAAAATGGGCGCAGAATTTTGAACAGCCAATAATGATGGAAACTTGGGAAAAAATATGGGTGACAAATGTGAAATTTACTAAAGCGCAAAATTTAAGGGAGAACTTTTATAAAATGTTTTATAGATGGCATCTAGACCCAAAAAAGTTATCTCGTATGTATCCGAATGTACAACCAAAATGTTGGAGAAGTAATTGTGAGGATGCCACTTATTTTCACATTTGGTGGACATGTAAAAAGGTTAAAGTGTTTTGGATAAAAATTTGCTGGATTTTACAAAATATTCTTAAAAAGAGGTTGAAATTTAGACCACAGCTGTTTCTGCTGGGTATAGTTACGGATTGTACAGTTATAGAGACTAAATTGATTTTGAATTTAATAACTGCAGCAAGACTATTGGTGGCACAATATTGGAAGAAGCAAGATTTAACTACAATCCAAGAGTGGACAATGAAAGTTACAAACCTAGCGGAAATGGCAAAAATTTCGGCGTACTTGAAGGATCATTCAAATGAAAGATATTTAAGAGACTGGAGAAGATGGATAGATTATATTCAAAACAAATACTGGAATAAGAAATTGCAGATAGGTTATGAATGACTATATAGATATTTGGTGTGTCTTTAAGTAATCAAGTTAGGTGGGTAATTAGGGAATTGAAGGAACAAGAGATGTGGAATGTTATAATTATTTAGATTAGGATTGATCATGATTGTTGAAGGTTATACCCTGTAATTTGTTCTGGGAAGAGGAGGGGGAGGGGTAGGGAAGGGGGGAGGGGAAATATGTAAACTTTTTGTAAAACTTTTTAATTAAAAAAAAGGTCAAATTGATTGAATCTATCTCTTTATCATTGAGGAGTTGAGAGAAGGACACTATTAATATTAAGTTTTTTATTTTTTATTTTATACATCTCATTGCGTGGATGGTGTGATACCTGGGAATCATACATTTCAATACAAATAAACATAACATTATTATTCCTGATAATACATTCAATTTTCATTTTTCATCTTTTTAACACAAAGCTTTTACTATCGTCCTTCAGTTCTAAAACTTTCTCCTACTTCTTCCATACATTATAACATTTTAATATCTATTTTTACTATTATTCCCCTCTTATTTCTATCTCTGTTTTATTTTTTTTTCCTCCCCCATGTCACTCTAATATTCAAAGACATGATCTTTCCTTCTTTCATTATTCAATATCTCAGTATACCCTTCTGGTACCAGTCAAATCATTCCAACATTTAATATACATCTATTCAAATTCCTATTCTTTCCAATCCTTCAATCCTTATATTTCTACTATGAATACACGTTTTCATTAAAATATATTCTTTCTTTTCTAATCTCAAATTGTTTAATTTTAGTTTCCACCATTAATCACATTTTTATATCTATTCGCTAGTATGCTCACATAACTTCTAGTTATCTAATTTATAAGGTAATTTTCCAATTTATATAATACTTACATTGATATACAATATTAATATATATTCAAAGATAGTTTTAAACTCCTTTATCCCCTTTTATCCATCATCTCTTGCCCATTTCCGAATTTGTAATCTTATTTTTTAAACTTGCTTCCCATGTTTTTTTTAAGCCTTTTACTCCATCTATTTCAAAATTTTGTTCTAGGTGCTCTAAATTTTTCCCCTCCCTCTACCTTTTCCTACTATCTAATTTCAAAACTATCTATTCCATGCCCCTTCTCTTTCCCCCAATTCTCCTCCTGTTTTTCCCATTCGCTCCTTAAAAATTTTACAATGTTTCCCTCCTGTTTTAAATTTTTAATCATTATTAATTTTAGTGATATCTCTTCCTTGTTGTTATCTTTGTATTGTTGATTCTTCCAGTCTTCTTTCTCATTTTTTTCTTCTAGCAGCTCCATTCATCTCCAGTGTCCAAGTTTTTACTCATTATCTCTTGCATTATATTTTCCAGTTTTTGATCTATACAAACAAACAATTGATCCATGTGGTCTAATATTTCCTTAGTATTTCGAGACAGCTCCATTCCGTTTAGCTTGTAAGACTTCCAGATCACAGTTCTCAATATTTCATCAATACACAGTCTATTCAATTTTATTACACCAGGAAGTTTTCCACACATCTTCAAGTCACTTTTGTTTGTTCAGTAAAATTCAAGGGTCTCTTATTTAAATTTCCAGTGGTCTTAAGATAGAAGCTTGTCCAATTCATCTTCTAATTGCTTTTCTTGTTGATTGGTAAGGTTCTTGGTTATTATCTTTGTTTTCTGTTTATTAATTTTGAGCCCAGCTACTCTCCCGTATTTCTCTATTTTATCTAGTAACTTGATGCCGGTTATTATTGGTTGTTCTATAATGAATTCAATATCATCAGTGAAGGCTTGGAGTTTATATTCTTCCCGTTTAATTTTAGGCCTTTTATTTCATTATTTCTTCTGATTTCATTTAAAAGGGTTTCCAAGGCTATTCTAAATAGTAGGGGAGACAGGGGGCAACCCTGTCTCACCCCTTTCAATATTGGAAATTGTTCTGTCAAGTCACCGTTAATTGTTATTTTCGCTGTCTGGAAAGAATAGATTCTCTTTATCATATTTATGAATTTATCCCCAAATTTCATAGCTTCCAGTTGTAGAATAAGAAATTTCTAATTGAGATTGTCAAATGCCTTCTGCTCATCTAAAAAAATTAAGGCCGATTGTTTGTCTATATTCATTTCATAGTATTCTAGTACGTCAATTATTAATCTCATATTATTTTTTAGCTGTCTCTTCGGGATGAAGCCATTTTGATCTGGGTGTATATAATCTTTAATTATTTTCTTAATTCTTTCTGTAATAATTGATGTAAATAATTTGTAGTCCACATTCAACAAAGATATCGGTCTACAATTTTGAATATGTGTATGGTCCACTTTTTCTTTAGGTATTAATGTAATAATAGCTTCTGTCGAAGAATTTGGAATTTTGGCTTCCATAATTGCATCATTGAATACTCCAAGCAGGGTTTCATCTATTGAGTGTTGGCAGTTCTTGTAGAACTCTGCTAGTATTCCATCCGGTCCCGGGGTTTTATTTATCTTCTGTTTTTTCCTCGCCTCAATAAGTTCTATCATTGTAATTGGCCTGTCCAATAAGTCTCTGTGTGTCTCTGTTAGTTCTTTAATCTCAGCTTCTTTTAGGTATTATCTAATGTCTTCTTCTGGGGGTTCTTCCTGTTCATATAGTTTTTGGAAGAATGTTCTTGCTATATTCTTTTTGTCCTTATTCCTGTATTGTATCTCTCCAGTGTTGTTCTGTAATTGATGTATGGTCCGTTTTTCTTTTTCTTTCTTCAGTTTGTATGCCAGCCATCTCCCTGTTTTATTGGCATGTTCAAAATAATTTTGTTTCACTAATTTAATCTTCCTAGCTATTTCTATTTGTGTGATCAAATTTATTTTGTGTTTTATCAGACTTATTTTTCTTTGATTCTTTTATTTTGGGGTTCATTCTGTAATTCATATTCATGCTCCTTCAGTTCTTCTAACAGTCTGTCTCTTTTCTGCTGTTTTTCTTTATTTTTCTCCATCAGATATGCTATTGTCAGACTTCTTATGTATGCTTTCGCCGTGTCCCACAGATTTTGGAGGGAAGTTTGCTCTTTGCTGCTAATCTCGAAAAAAATCTTCATTTCTTTTTCTATCATTTGTATATATTACCTTACCAATCAACAAGAAAAGCAATTAGAAGATGAATTGGGCATACAAACGACGAAAAAAGTAAAATACTTAGGAATATGGCTGACTAATAAAAGTTCATCAATTAGAGAAGATAATTACGATAAATTAATAAAACAAATCAAGAAAGACTTAGAAATTTGGAAAAAATTACAGCTATCACTCTTGGGAAGGATTGCCTCAATTAAAATGAATGTGTTACCCAGAATATTATTTTGTTTCAAGTGATCCCAATAAAACCAGGGAAGAACTTTTTCAAGGACTTTAACAAATTAATGACAGATTATATATGGCAGGGGAAGAAAGCAAGAATTAAATTAAAGCACTTGCAGGACACAAGAGAAAGAGGAGGATTGGCACTACCCAATTGGGAAACATATTATAAGGCATCAGCATTAATTTGGATTAAGGAGTGGATGGAACTCAAAAACCAAAGACTACTGAACTTGGAAGGATTCGATCTCCAGCGAGAATGGCATGCCTTCCTATGGGAGGGCACAGACAAAAGACACGAATATTTCCAGAGACATACAATTAGACATGCACTATATCAAACATGGCAGAGTATTAAAAAGGCACACTACAACAAGATTCCGGAATGGTTGTCAACAATGGAAGCCCAGATTTACCCAAACGCCATGGACCATAACAAAATGAAAACCTACAAAGTTCTACTAAATAACCTGGGGGAACTAAGAACAAGGCAAGAATTGAAGGAGATGGGTACAGACATTGACTGGTGACCCTATGCACAAATAAAATCAAGATACAAGAAAGATTCGGCTCAATTTGAATTCCAAAAAGGTCAAACTGAATTAGATAAAATTTTGCAAGGGACACAGGACAAACTGATCAAAAAAATGTATAATTACTGACTTCCGGTTTTGCTTGCCTCCGGTGAATGACGGTCCCTCTCTAAGGACCACCAGCCCCGCCGTTTGTAGAGCCGCTTTGACTTTGAGAAGCAGCTTGAAAATTCCAGAATCTGAAGGATTTGAAGGAGGAGAGTGAGCAAGGTGCAGGTCGAGCCCCTGTCAGCCCCCAGAAGTTTGCTACTGAGGAGGAAACAGGTGCGGCTCCCTTTCAACTTGCGAAGACTCCGGACAGCGTGGGACAACTCTGCTTGTTGCAGAGCAAGCCGGCTGCAGCAAACATCTAAATTGATTCAAATCAACTTCACTAATTAGCGGATAAAACAACCTGAACCGCTAAACCAAGAAACTGCAAGTATTATTTCTTTTTCTGTGACTTCTCGATCTAAGCAAAATTCAAAGCGAGTGGAAGCGGCTTGAAAAGATGGCGCCGCTCCAGCGTTAACAAGCTGAGAGCGAAAGTGATTTTGCAAAGCTATTCTAACAAGCTACATTGTTGCGCTGCTTGTAGCAAGCAAACAAGAGAAGAGGGGGGAAAAATCCTCTTTTAAAATAAGTCTGAGCTCGCTTCAGCTTAACTCTATCATCACTCTGACTGAAACTGGGGGACTTTTTTAGAGGACTTTGTGGTGCTGGAAAAGGGAAAAGGATTTCCTTTTTCAAAAAATCTAATCTACGTGGCAGAATGGCTTCTAAAAAACAGGAAGGCAAGGCAGCAGGGGGGGGGATCCCCCACACACAAGCCTGATTCTTCTGCTCAGCAGAGTCAGAAAAAAGATTTTGATTTTGAAAGTTTAAAAGAATTTATTACTCAGGCTCTGAATGATAATTCTCAAAAATCTCAACAGGAAATAGATGATAAATTCCAAAAATCTCAACAGGAAATCAAGCAGGAAATTATTGAAATGAAAAAGTTGGTGAAAGAGAATTATGGCAAGGTGACTGACAAATTATCAAATGTGGTGTCTGGCTTGTCAGAAATTATTATTAAAGTGGACTCTAAATTGGAAGAATTTAAATCAGAAGTGAATGTCAAAATAAAGTATACTGATTTCAAAATTTCTGATGTGGATAATAAAATGCAGAGAGTTGAGAACGAAATTACGATGATACAATTCCGGTCTATGGAATTTGCTATAAGACTTAGAGGTATTAAGGAAGATGACCGACAGGACTTGAGACAGGTTTCTGCTGATGCTTTGGCTGTGTTGTTAAAAATTGATCCTGAAGAGTTTTTTTACAAAATAGATTAAATTTACAGAGTGAATTCCTGGGTGGCCAGACAAAGACAACTGCCTAGAGATGTGGTGATATATTTTACAGATAGAAGAATGAGAAATGACATCTTGCAAAAATCTTTTTTTACCTCTGTGCAAGTGGGGGGAACCCAAATTTGAATTTATAAAGAACTACCAACAAAAATGTTGAAAAATAGAAAAGATTTTGGTTTTTTTAGTAAATGAATTAAAAAAATTAGAGATTCCATTTCGGTGGGATGCTCCAACTGATATAATTCTGAAGTACAATGGAGAAAGACATCGATTGAATACTGTTGAAAAGGCAGAACATTTTTATTATACTGTTTTTAAGGAGAGATCATTATCCCCACGTACATCTACTGTGTTGGAGATAAAGGAGAGTGATAAGGAGACGCAACCTCAGCAAGAGTTGGAAGAGCAGCCTAAGCAAGTTGAATCAGAGCAAGTGGAAGTGCAGGGTGCTGCAGGAGGTTTTCTGGAGGAACCTCTGTCAGAACCCTCTCCAATTTTGACTACAAGAGATGTGGCCTTGGACCTAGCTCGTATGGCTGAAGCCAAAGACCAGCGCATAACTCGTGCAGTTTCTAAACAACTTAAAGAAAAACAATTACAAGAAAGAGCTAAGGCACAACAATACAAAAAAGGAGTTAAGAGTACTACACAACAAAGTGAAGCCATGGGGGGAGTAAAGCTGAAGGCCTCGGAGGATATCAGGCAATTCTGCTTGTCGCTTCAAAAAGGTATACATGACGGTTAAGTTTTTATCTTGGAATGTGAATGGATTGAATTCACCACAGAAAAGGAAGAAGATATTTACATATTTGAGACAATTTAATAATGATATAATTTGTTTACAAGAAACTCATATTAGAGCACAAGATCAAAAATATTTGATAAATTCAAAATTAGGAACACATTTTATAGCTTCAAATTTGGAAAAAAAGAACGGTGTGGTTATTTACATAAATAAAAGACTATCAGCTAAAATTATAGAAGTAGATGAAGATGGTAGGTTTGTAGCAATTGAATTGCACACTGTATATGGCCAAATTCTTGTGATTGGAATTTATGCTCCTAACCAACAACAGGATCATGTTTATAAAATTTTGCATGCCAGAATATTGCAATGGGATTATAGATCTATCTTGATTATGGGAGATTGGAATGGAGTAATTGATTCCAAACTAGATAAAAAGAGTTTGGCAAAGTCAAGGATCAGACTACCACAAACCTTTTTTGATATGAAAGAAGATTTCGAATTAAAAGATGTGTGGAGAATACATAACTCAAAAGACTTGGACTATACTTTTTTCTCTGATAGACATAGATCTTTTTCTAGGATTGATTTTATTTTATTATCAAATGATTTACTTGTCAAAACAAAAAGAACTAAGATTTTTTCAAGAACTCTATCTGATCATAGTCCAGTATGGATAGAAATTGAGACTGGAAAGATTGAGAGAAGATCATGGAGATTAAATGAAAATTTGCTTAGATATGAAAAAAATATAATAGAACTTAAAAAGCAGATGAAAGAATTTTTTGAAATAAATTTGAATAAGGGTACCCCTATTGAAATTGTGTGGGATGTGAGTAAAGCGTATATGAGAGGGGTACTCATCCATATGAACTCTAACCATAAACTGAACAGACAAAAGAAAAGATTTGAAATCGAAGCAGAAATAAAGAAAAAAGAACAGTTACTTATTAAAAATCCAAAAGATGAAAGAATACGTGGTGCTATAAAACTTTTGAAAGATCAATTCCAAATGCTTATGGCGGAACAAGCTGCAACATATTTACAATATGCAAAGCATAATACATTTTGTAATGCCAATAAACCAGGCAGATGGTTGGCCTATACATTAAGGAAGAAGCAGAGTATGCGGACTATTGATAGTATTGATATTGGAGGGAAAGAAATTTTTCAACAAAAGTTAATTAAAGAAGTCTTTGTAGATTACTATACTAAATTATATGCTAAAGATGATATACAGAATGGACTTATAGAAAAATATTTAGAAAATAAAAGAGTTACAAAAATTACCAACCAGCAAAAGGAAAGAATGAATCATCCCATAACAGTTGAGGAGATAATTGCAGCAATTAAACAACTGAAAACAGCCAAAGCTCCTGGAACGGATGGCTTGACTGCAGTGTATTATAAAACTTTGCAAGCAGAAATGGTGGAACAACTCAGAGACTTATTTTGTAATATACAACAAAGGGGGTAAAATACTCCCATCATGGAAAACAGCTTATATTTCTTTGATACCAAAAGAGCAAGCAGGTCCTAAAAAACCGGAGAATTATAGACCAATATCTCTTCTGAATAATGACTATAAAATTTATGCAAAAGTACTAGCCAACAGGTTGATGCCAGTAATTCAAGAGGTGATTCATGATGATCAAGCGGGATTTATAGAGGGCAAGTTATATGAAGGACAATGTAAGGCAAGTTATAGGTTTAGTGGAATATCTTGAGAAGAATAAACAGATCCCTGCAGTGCTGGTTTTCCTGGATGCGGAGAAGGCCTTTGATAGAGTGGATTGGAATTTTCTATTAAAGACTTTAAAAAAGATGGACTTTGGGGATCAATTTCTACAGGCGGTTTCAGCAATTTACCAAGAGCAAAAGGCACAGATTATTATTAATGGATGTTTGACAACAGACTTTAATATTGAAAAAGGACAAGACAAGGTTGTCCGTTATCCCCATTGTTATTTATTTTAACACTAGAAGTCTTACTGAATACAATACGGGATTCGAATATCTTGAAAGGAATAGTGATAAGGCAAGGGGATTACAGAATAAAGGCATTTGCAGATGATCTGGTTGTTTCCCTAACACAGCCGATGGAATCAATAATCCAGATGAAAGACATTATAAAAGATTATGGTATAGTATCAGGATTTAGATTGAACCAGAAGAAAACTAAGATGATAGTTAAAAATATGACACAAGATTGCAAACACGAACTTGAAAGGAGGGCAGATTTTGAGATTGTACCAAAGGTTAAATATCTAGGAGTTCAGGTTGCAGAATCAAATATGAAACTGTTTCAAAATAATTATGAGGTGTTGTGGCGAGATGTACAGAAAGATATGGAGACTTGGAAAAAACTGCAGCTGTCTCTACTTGGAAGAATAGCAGCAGTTAAGATGAACATTTTGCCAAGATTTCTTTTTTTGTTTCAAATGATTCCGGTGCTTAAAAGTGATAAACAACTGAAAGAATGGCAAAGAGGACTGAATAAGTTTGTCTGGAATGAGAAAAAACCGAGAGTGAAACTGAAAATTATGCAAGACGTTCCAGAAAGGGGAGGTCTTAAACTTCCAAACCTACAGTTATATTATGAAGCAGCAGCTTTGACTCAAGCAAGCGATTGGTTTGGAAGGAAAAAGACTGGAATATTGAATATAGAAAGTTTTGACCTTGAATTTGGATGGCATGCTTACTTATTTTATGAAGATAAAGTGGATAAAGTATTTAAAAGCCATATACTTAGAGATTCCTTGATGAGAGTTTGGAAGAAGCACCGATTCAAATGGGATTATAAAATACCGTTATGGCTGGATCTTGGTCATATTATGTGGAATACAAATATAATGTCACTCGGGGGGTTTTTATATAAAGAAGTTCTTTTTACAGATGCGGGCAGATGGCAACTGAAGACATTAGAGACACTGTTGGATGAAGGGATTAATCTAACTTGGTTACAGTATAATCAACTTCAACTGAGATGTAAAGAGGACCAAAAAACTGGTATTATGTTGCATGAAGAAGAATTGGTTAGACATATAAAAGAGAAAGGTCCAATGCATATTAAAAGGCTATACAATGTTTTGTTAGAAAGGGATTCAGAAACTGAATTGGTCAAAGATTGTATGATTAAGTGGGCACAAAATTTTGCAGAACCAGTGATGTTGGAAACATGGGAAAAAATATGGGTTCAGAATGTTAAATTTACACAATCGCAGAATTTGAGGGGAAATTTTTATAAAATGTTTTATAGATGGCATTTAGATCCCAAGAAATTGTCGTGTATGTACCCTAATGTTCAGCCAAAATGTTGGAGATGTGATTGTTTAGATGCCACATATTATCATGTTTGGTGGACCTGTAAGAAAGTTAAGGCTTTTTGGATAAAAATATGGTGGGTTATGCAGAATGTTTTGAAGAGAAAAATTCAATTTTCTCCACAATTGTTCTTACTGGGTATAGTAAAGGGTTTTACATTGGATGAAACTAAGTTGATATTGTATATGATAACAGCAGCGAGATTATTGATAGGTAAATACTGGAAAAATGAAGCTTTGCCCACTATTGAAGAATGGACTTTGAAGATGGCTAGCTTTGCAGAGATGGCGAAGATTTCAGCATATCTAAAAGATCGCTCACAAGAGACTTATGAATGGGAATGGAAAAAATGGATAGATTATGTTCAGAACAAATATCAAACTAGGAAGTATCAAATAGCTTTTCATTGAAAGTATTATATGAAAATAGAAATGTATGAATTTTGTGAAGATGAAAAATTATAAGGGGGTTTGAGGGGTTCAGGTGTTATAAAAAGGGGATTTTGATGGGATTATATTCTGTGGAAGTCAGGGGGGAGGGTTAGGAGGGGCTTGGGAGGGTTAGGGTGGGGAGTATGGGGTGGGTTGGGGGGAAAAATGGGGGGAAATGTAATTGTAAAACTTTTGCAATAAAAAAATGTATAATTACTTAAGATGATACAAATTAGAAGAAGAGGCAGTGAAAGAAAATATGATAACATGAGCAAAAAATTTCGGCTATAATATCGATCTAGACAAATGGGAAAAATTGTGGACAATAAATTATAAATTGACAATGTCTGTACCCTACAAAGAAAATATTTATAAAATGTTTTATAGGTGGCACCTGCCACCAGCCAGAATGGCAAGAATGTTCCCCAGCATGCCATCAACATGTTGGAAATGCAAACACCACAAAGGCACTTATTATCATATGTGGTGGATCTGCCAATGGCAAAACAATATTGGCAAATGATTAAAACACAAATAGAGGAAATAACACACCAAAAGATAGAATTAAGACCAGAAACCTTCCTACTTGGTAACCTTCCTACACATGATAACAGCAGCACGAATAATATACGCACAATATTGGAAAAGCAATGATATACCAACAAAAGATAGGGTAATTAGCAAAATCATGGAATGTGCAGAACTAGATAGACTCACAAAGGAACTACAAAACAGGGAGGAACATGACTATTATTTAGTATGGGAAAAGTGGTATGTCTGGTTAGAAGATAGGAAAGGGATAAAAGACTAGGAAATAAATGAAATGACCAAATATAGAAAGAGGAATGTAAACCATAAATATAGGTCAACCAAGAATTATAAAGATAGACAGAAGGGAAAGACCGAACAGGGAGGAGTCAAAATACAAATGAGAATATATATTACAGTTGCGATAAACTGGATGTGTATGTAAATTTATGTCTATATGTTTATATGTTTTGTATGTTTTACTGTTTTGTTTAGTCTGTATTTATAAATAAAAAAACTTTTGAAAAAAAAAAGATAGAAGCCTGTCCAGCAGATGATTTCAGTCTTTTTAAATATTTATTTCCAAATTTGCACAGATCACCTTTCATCAGCAGATGGCGTTCTCACTTCACTCTACTCCAGCCTCTTTTCCATGTTGTTAAAAAGTCCAATTTCAATCATTTTGAATTGTAAATCCAATAAATGTGCAATAATAATAAAAAAGAAGTTTTCGGGTTATAGTTCCAGAAGTTTAAAAATGCCTTCTCCACATCACGTCTTTTCTCTTTGAGAATCCAAATTTCTGTTTGTATTTTTTAAAAAAAATTTTTTTCCTTCAATTCCCGGATATTTTTTCTAAGTGCCTGGTCGCCGCTTATGCAAATGTCTCAAAAAATATGTTCTCCCTTGATTTCTTGGGGTCAAATCAAGATCAAAAGTATTCTCTCACCCAGTTCTCTCACTTTCTCCGCTCCAGCACAATCTTACATGTTCAGACTGTTCATGACTTCATGGCAGCATGTTTTTGCTGCCGCGCCTTCAGTTTGAGAGGGCTTTCTGAGTCAGGGAGGAGATATGCATCTCTCCTCAACCTGCATGGTAGTCCCCCTTTACTTCATCACTCCTCCAGAGTGGTTATGGCTCAGATTTGAGCCCTCTGACAAGGAGAGATCAGAAAAGTATTGAGATTAACCTACTATATTGAATTCTTTTCTGGAAAATTAGTGCCGTGATGCAGAGATATCTCTGAGACAGAGGTAGTTCTTGATTTATGACCACAATTGGGATTGAAATTTTGGTTGCTAAATGTAGCAGCAATTAAGCAAGTCATCATGTGACTTGACCTGACTTTATGACCATTTTTATCCCAGCCCTCAAGCAAACACACGATTGTTAATTAAGTGACTCCTGCTTCCTGTATTGGCTTTGCTTGCTGGAAGCCTGCTGGAAAGGTGTGGTCTTAACAGAGTAGCTTTCCCTTTGAAAAATAAAGTTCATACCTTGGGAATACCTGATCTCCTCTGACCAGGCAGAGAATTCTAAAAGAAATTAATAATATTTATGGCTGGATGGTAAAGGATTTCTTTCAAAATAAGTTGAAAAAGAGGATTAAAATAGAAAATGGGGGTTGACATTTTAAACATTCAACATCAAAATGCTTCAATTACAGTTAAAAAACTTCTTAAAATTGCCTTCTTTTCCAAAAAGTAAGATATGTATTTTCATTTTCCCCCCATGGATCAAGATGATTGTGATTGTTTCTATATATCTTTAGATACTGTAGCTACATTTAGCCATGCAGGATAGACAGTATTTTCAGAGGAACAAGATTTTATACATGTTAAAGAACCATTAAACATTTTGAGTAGTGATATTCTTATTTGGTATATGAAGATGCTCGCCTCGCATTCAGGAGGTTGAGAATTCAATACTAGGCAGTGACAAATGTTTCTCTATCAGGGCATAAAGAAAAAATGTCTGCTGTAAACTCCGCATAAGCATCAGGAAGGATATCCGGCCAGTAAATGTTCAGTTCCATTCAGTTGCCTGACTCTACCCCGATGAAAGGGATTACAGGGTTGTAAAAAGAAATATATGTGTTTGGTATGTGCTTACACCTTAACATAGGGTGGACAATTAATTTTCTCAAGAGGCCACATGAGAAATTGGGACTGTTGTGGAGGGATGCTGCTGCTTCTGTCCTGCCACTGCCCCCCTATTGTGTGCCAGATGGGAACAACCAAAAGGCCAATGCAGCCCAGGGGCCATAAAATGCCCAGGTTTGCCTTAGCACAATTCAAGAGATAAAGAGACTCGGTTCACCTGATTTCAGCTCGCAGTTTGTCAAACAGAAATGGGAGGGGCATTGGTAAATTCCTGGGGAGGGGAGAAGGCTAAGGAATGCTGCCTGATAAGAATTACCCACCAAGGTCAAGTTCTGAGAACTATTCAAACAGTGCAGACTGTTTTCCCAAAGAACTGCATGTAATTGGTGAACAATGAACTGTGGGTGGCCCAGAGAAGAAAAGGAGGTTTTACCTCAGAACCGACTTTGCTTCTGCTGTGCCTAGATGGATCTTTCAATAAAGTTTACTCTTTTTGTGAACCAATCAGACCAGAAGTTCTTTTTAAAATGTGCTAACTGGGATGGTTGACATTAAGTCAGTTCTCACAGAAGTGCCTACCTGAATCCTACCAGGAGTCAGTAAGTCTGAGATATCATCCACAGACAAGGAGTTGAAGAAGTAGAAATCGGGGAAACCCTCGTCCCAGTGGATTGCAGACAGGGGTAGGGGTGCAGCCAGTGGGTGGGCATCCCAAACAGAGAGCCAAAAAGTCAGAGCTGCAGCCAATGATCTCAAGGGAGGGGCTGAGAGATGCCCCCTACCAGGGACTCAAAACCCACTGGGCAGCAAACATGGGGAAGGAGGCGGAAGCTGAGGATCTCCTAATCCCATCAGGAGGGACCAGTGGGAGCAAGTGGAAAGCAAGGTGACCAGTCAAGTTGGATGAGCCGATTGAGGGAAGCTTCCAGTGGCAACTCGCAGCCCACCAATGGAGCAACTGGGGGAAAGTTCAGTGGGCTGGAGATCAAAGGAATAGTGTCACCAGGAGCTGCGGTGTCAGTGACTGGGATGTGGGGAGTGAAATCGCTGACCATACCCTCTCCTCCCCTCCTGCAGCCAGTAATGCTGGCACCTGCTAGGATGATTGGGTCCCTGGTGCAAGGAGCAGTGGCAGCGGGCTCAGCCATCCCTCCCCCAGCATGGCAGCAAGCAGTCCCCATGGCCCCAGGAGCAGCTGGGGTTCCTTCCCCTCCTCTTCAACTGGAAGCAACAGTGGTGTCGAGAGTCAAGCAACTCTTGACACCTCGCGAACTGATGACAAACTACCTGGATGAAGGGAGGGGGGGGAGGGTGAACATGGGCATGGGTGACGGAAAAAGGGATAGGGACCAGGAATAGGGCTATCCATCACTGGTGATGGGTATAGAGGGATCGTGTGGGGATTAAGACCAGCGAACGGAGGTTGCGAGGAGAGATCGGTGAACGGAGGTGTGGAGGAATGGTGACATCATAATCCGGAGACCAGGCTGCTCCCGGCAGCAGCAGATACGAACGTCCCTCCAGCTGGAAATGATTCGAAAAGCACAGTGGACTGATTAAAAGGCGCTTAGTAGCGGACGCTCTCAATGCCAACTTTAGTTGCGTTAGCAATCCAGCAGTGAGTAGGAGCTGTTGTGTACAAGCAAATAAACCAAGATTGATTCACTGAGTTTAGGCTATGTATATTCCCTACAAGCTTGCACCGGCAGCCTAGCATTGCCAAGAGAAAGTCGGCGCTCCCCTTTCCTACTGTATGGTGAGCAGCGGCACAGCAGTCCATGGCAAAGGGTACCTCAAACGGGACACCAATTTCAGAGCCAATGGGTGCATATACGACCAGGGGAGGAATGGAAGACTACTTTTAATTGTCCCCTGGGGAGTTACCAATTCCAGGTAATGCCATTTGGGCTACAGGGTGCTCCAGCTGTATTCATGCAACTTATCAATGAAGTCTTGCATGAATATCTATATCGCGGGGTCCTGGTGTACTTGGATGATATTTTGATTTACACAAACACACTAGATGAACATACTTGGCTGGTCAGATAATTTTGCTGACAAAATTGTTAGAAGCCCAGTTGTATGTGAAAATCTCAAAATGCAAATTTCATCACACAGAAAGATTATCTAGGATTCCGGATAACCGGTGAGGGGTAGAGATGGACCCAAAGAAGGTTGAGGCAGTCGTAGAATGGCAAGCGCCAAGGATCAGAAAACAATTGCAAAGCTTTCTTGGATTCGTTAATTTCTACAAGAAATTTATTCCCTCATTCGCTCAAGTTGCATTGCCCTTGACGGATCTATTACGCACCAAAACTCTATCAAACCCAAACCAGGACAAGTGCTGAATTGGTCTCCTGTATGCCAAAAGGCTTTCGACTGCCTAAAGCAACTATTTGCCAGGGAGCCTGTCCTCAAACACCCTGATATGTCAAAGCCTTTCGTTATACAGGCTGATGCTAGTGACGTGGTAATCAGAGCAATACTCTTGCAACGGAACACAAAAAAGAACTTTCAGCCATGTGCTTATACATCATGCAAATTCACATCAGCTGAACAAAACTGGACCACATGGGAAAAAGAGGTGTTTGCTGTAAAGTGGGCACTACAAACATGGAGACACCTATTGGAAGGCGGTGAAAAACTTTTTGAGGTCTGGACAGACCATAAGAATCTGGAAGCACTCCAAACGCCCCATAAATTATCTACAAACAGGATAGGTGGGCACAATATTTCCAACGGTTTAATTTTGTACTCAAATATGTCCCAGCAGGACGAAATATCCTTGCTGATGCCTTATCCCGTATGCCCCAGTACAACAGTAAATGGGATGGGGTAATGCAGGCTCTAATACCACCCACACAAACAGGAACCCGAGTAGTGGATAAACAATTGAAACAGGAATGGCTAACAGCATTAAAGAAAGAACTAGAGACTGATACCTGGTTGATAACCAATCGGTCAGAAGTATCACAGCGAGATGGACTAGCATGGCAGGGTGACCGACTTTATGTTCCTGCGTCCTTGAGAACCAGAATACTAAAACAATGCCATGACGTTAAAACAGCAGGACATTTTGGGTTTTTAAAAACACTACACTTGACCAGACGACAGTTCTGGTGGCCTAGAATGTGTGCTGAAATTGAGAAATATGTTTGTGGGTGCCCTGTCTGTGCAACCTCCAAACCCAGACCAGGGAAACCTCTTGGCTTATTACAATCAGTAGCTGAACCCAGTAGGCCATGGGAAGAAATCACCATGGATTTCGTCATGGAACTACCAAACAGCAAAGGACACACAGTAATATGGACTGTGCTTGATTTATTTTCTAAGCAGGCACATTTCATTCCATGTAAGGGCTTGCCATCTGTGCAATGCTTAGCGAAATTATTTGTTCACCATATATACCGATTACATGGAGTGCCTAAGAGTGTCATATCGAATGGGGGGGTACAATTTACCGCCAAGTTTTGGAGGAAATTTCTACGTTACATCGGATCAATGCAGGGCTTAAGTTCTGCCTTCCACCCTAGCACAAACGGGGCCGCTGAACGTGCCAATGCTATGGTGGAACGCTATGTTTTGTATCAACAGGATGACTGGTGTGATCTTTTACCATTCGTGGAAACAGCATACAATAATTCAGTTCATCGGAGTACAGGGTATACACCATTCAAGATAGTCACAGGGAAAGAGTACCAGCTATTCCAGACCTGGATATCTGAAAACCAGATTCCACCTCAGCATCCGACTGGATAGAGAGCATCCAGAATGTCTGGCGCCATGTGAAAAAAGCGTTAGATAAGGCATCCAAGGAATACAAACATTAGGCAAACAAAAGGAGGGATGATTGTCCACTGTTCTGGGTTGGAGATCAGGTGTACTTATCTACAAAGTACCTATGGTTACGAATACCTAGTAAAAATCTAGGTCCCAAATATATAGGCCCATTTACTATACAGAAAATAATAAACCCAGTCACAGTGGCATTAAAACTGCCTCCTCTCTTGGGTAAGATACATCCAGTCTTTCATTATACCTTATTGAAACCAGTAACGAACCCCCGTGACCCCAATACATGTCCTGGACCTATATCAGGTGAACAGTACGAGATCAAGAAGATCATTGATTCTCGATATTACAAAGGGAAGATTAGATACCTTATCCGATGGAAGGGATATCCAGATGCAGATGCATCCTGGGTACGGGTAGAGGATATCAATGCCCCTAGATTATTACGAAGGTTCCACAGGGCATATCCCCAGAAACTGGGAGGCCCATTGGCCAAACACTAACATGTTTTTTCTTCTCATTCATAGGCAGACTCCTGGTAGAAGGGGCCTGTCGAGCGTCAAGCAACCCTCAACACCTCATGAACTGACAACAATGACAAACTACCAGGATGAAGGGAGGGGGGAAAGGTGAACACAGGCACTGGTGATGGAAAAAGGGATAGGGACCACGAATAGGGCTATCCATCACTGGTGATGGGTGTAGAAAGATCGTGTGGGGATTAAGACCAGCAAACGGAGGTTGCGAGGAGAGATCGATGAACGGAGGTGTGTAGGAATGGTGACATCATAATCCGGAGACCAGGCGGCTCCTGGCGGCAGCAGATACAAATGTCCCTTCAGCTGGAAATGATTCGAAAAGCACAGCGGACTGATTAAAAAGCATTGAGTAGCAATGCTCTCAGCGCCAACTTTAGTTGCGTTAGCAATCCAACGGTAAATAGGAGCTGTCGTGTACAAGCAAATAAACCAGGATTGATTCACCGAGTTTAGGCTGTGTGTATTCCCTGCAAGCTTGCACCGGCAGCCTAGCGTTGTTCTGCTCCAGCTCCGGATTCCCGAGGATACACACCAAATTTATTAAATAGCAAGAATAAACCAAAGTCCACGAAAGGTTGGCAACCAGCCCAGAAAACAAGATATGATAAGAGCATTTCCAAAAATGCTCTGATGATAATTACAAGTTGTTTCCAGCAAGAAACTTACTAAAGGTGTGTGACTTAAATAGGCTAAGGGAATGGCCAATTATCCTCAAGCCTTACTCTCAAGGAGATCTTCTCCTCCTGAGTAGCCACTCCTGCCTTTTGGCAGCCCTGCGTGCTCGAGCACTGAGAAGAGGCTCTTCCACTTCACTCTCTCCACTTGAAGGAGCCTCTGGGGGTTCTGAAGGCCCTGGCTGAGTCTCTGCCTCTGGCACCACATCCTCTTCAGCGTCCTCGCTGTCTGATGCGAGCGCCGGCTGTGCCGGCTGGATCAGGATCAGCCATGATCCCTGTAGGCCGCTGGCGGGCCACAACAAGCATTGCCGAGAAGCGGCCCTTCCACCTGGGTAACATCATGATATACTTGAACGATATATTAATATACACTGAGACCTCCTAAAGAACATGTGAAGTTGGTCAGATAGCCTTGCCGATCACCAATTTGCTGAAAACAGGGGTGGCAGGGGGAACAAAATCAAAACCCAGTCAACACCTGGATTAGTCCCTTGACTGCCAAGCTGCTTTTGAAAAGTTGAAGTGCCTATTCGCTGCAGAGCCGGTCCTGAAACACCCCAACCCAGAGAAGCCATTTGTAATACAGGCTGATACCAGCAAGGTAGCAATACGGGCTACCATATTCACTGTTCCAAAAGAACACTGAAGGGGAACTAGAACTTTGTGCCTACATGTCTCGCAAGCTGTCCAATACTGAAAGGCACTGGGTGATCTGGGAAAAGGAGACTTAAGCAGTCTGGTGGGTTCTCATGACGTGGAGACAGTTCCTGGAAGATAGCAATATCCTGTTCGAGGTCTGGACAGATCACAAGAACCTGGAAGTGCTGAAGACCTTCTGGAAACTATCCCCAAGCAAGTCCAATGGGTTCAATACTTTAACTGATTCAATTTCATCCTCCAATACCTGCCAGGAGGGAAGAACTTCCTTGCAGAAGCCCTCTCTCACATGCCACAATACAATAGCACCCAAGAGGCAGTAGTGACTTCCATTATCCCATCCAGACAGTGCACAGCACCAGCCCTCACTCAACAAGAAGTGACATCCCAACCAGAACCATCACAAGACCTAGCTCAACCCTTAAAAGATGCCCTGGCAAGAGACACGTGGTTCCAGTAGCACAAAGACAACCTGTCCCTGAAGGACAGGTTGGCATGGAAAGGAACAAAAATATATGTCCCAGCCAGCCAATGGATCTCAATTTTATAGAAGTCATGACACAAAGGCAGCAGGACATTTTGGGTTCGTAAAAACTCTTCACTTAGTGAGGAGGCAGTTCTGGTGGCCAAAGATGATAAAGGACATAGAGGCTTATGTGGACACCTGCCTTGTGTGTGCTTCAATGAAACAGCTACTCAGGAAGCCTCCTAGTCTATTGCAGCCAGTGGCCAATCCGATGAAACCCTGGGAAGAGATCTCTATGGATTTTATTGTGTGAACTTGTCAGAAAGCATGGGGGACACTGTAATCTGGATCATCACTGAGCTGTCCGAAGAATCACTCTACCCGACCCCTGGCAAAGATGTTCATACAGCATATCTATCAACTACATGGAATCCCAAAACACATCATTCCGAGGGGTGCAGTTCATGTCAAAATTTTGGTGGGAATTCCTCAAACTGATTGGCTCCTCATAGGGCCTTAGTTCCACCTATATCTTAGCACCAATGGAGTTTGTAAATGAGCGAACTCAGTGTTGGAGCAGTACCTGGGGTGTTATATCAATTACCAACAGACCAATTGGGCCGAACTTCTGCCTTTTGTAGAAGTGGCGTACAATAACTCTGTGCATAGTAGTATAGGATTTATCCCATCCCAGGTAATTACCAGAGTAGAGTTTGCATCCATGCCAGAAATCCCTCAGGGACAGCCGTCCTCGGTATCATTGGCTGAATGGATGGAGACTTTAAAGGAAATATGGATGGTAGTGCGCAGATGGTAGTGCGCATTGCAGGAAGCTAGGGAGATGCAAAAGAGGCAGGCAGATAAGAAGAGGGCACCACAGGGGGAATTCAAGGTGGGGGATAAAGTATACCAGTCTACTAAGTTTGTCAACCTGAGGGAACCTTGTAAGAAGCTAGGTTCCAAGTACACAGGATCTTTCCAGATTATCCGGATTGTAAATCTGGTTACTGTAGAACTGCTGCTGCTAAAAAGCCTCAGGCGAGTGCACCCAGTGTTTCACTGCAACCTTGTTGTGGCCCTGCCCTCTGAGCCTGTCCCATCGGAGGAAGAAAGCTCCGAGCATGAGGAAGAGGAGTCAGCCAGGCCTCCCTCTCCAGGCCCCTCCCCTCTGACATTGTCTCAGGTGCCGGCCGAGGGAGAGGAGATTAGCAGGGAGACAGCTGGTTCGGATCAGAGTGACGAAGAAACATCATTCCTGGACGCACGCCTCCGAAGGCGTGATAAACGATTGCAGCAGCTTAGGAGGCGTGCTAGGGATTAGAACTGAGTCACTGGACCACACCCCAGAGACTATATAATAGAGGGTAAATAGTCACTAAAGCCTCGTCCGGAATTGTTGAGAGAAAGATTTCTTGTTGTCGGACATTTGGACTCTTGAGTATTTATCTTTCTGTTTTACTGTGAAAATAAAGGCACTTGGCAGACGGTGTGTCTATCGCTGCCAAGTGGGAGATAAAGATACTGGGTGCGTTCCAAAGTGTTTCCTTAACCCTCGGCTGGCTGTGTTTGTGTGTGGGGGGGGTATGGGGACAGATCAAACCTGTTGAAGCCTATCCATAGCTCAGAATTAAGGCCTGCTCTGGAGGTGCCTCCCCCTCCCATCATAGTCAAAGGAGAGGAGCACTATGAAATCAAGGAGATTCTCGACTCCCAGTACCATAGGGAAAAATTGCAATATTTGTTATTATTGAGGGGCTATCCTTTAGCCAATGCAGAATGCAAAATGCAGAATGGGTGGCAGTGACAGATGTGAAGGCAGCTAGGCAAGTGTGCAGATTTCATGCCGAACATCCAGCTCAGCCCCAGTAAAATCTTAATAAGAACATGCCATGTCTAATGTTGTGTGCATTTTTGTGTTTATTTTCTAGGGCTATCATTCCTCTGGAACAGGGATCCCCAACCCCTGGTCCACAGACTGGCACCGGGTCGTGGCATGCCAGAAACCAGGCCACACAAACAAGCAAAGCCCCCTCCGCAGGATGTAGGCAACACACAAAACCATGCTCCCTCCGGTCCATGGAAAAACCTGTCTCCACAGAACCGGTCCCTGGTGCCCAAAAGGTTGGGGGCCGCTGCTCTGGAGGATCGGCATGTCAAAGCTGACTTGGCTTCATCATTACTTGCAACTAATTTTGGCTTGCAGTTTATCTGAGGGACCATCTCTTGCCAGTCACATCTACACAACTCATTAGAGTGGGGAGGCAGGGAATGCTGCGGGTCCCATCCCCGAGGGAGATGTACCTGGTGGGACCCAGAAGAAGGGTCTTCTCCATGGTGGCTCCCTCTCTCTGGAACATCATTCCCTGAGATTAGAACGGCCCCCACCCTAATTCTCTTCTGGAAGGTGCTAAAGACCTGGTTCTGCCAGCAGGCCTGGGGAACCTAGAGCGGGATAGAGCCCATTAAATGGCTCGTGTGATCGGCTGTCACTGGGGCAGGAGGTGGGGGTCAGGGGTGATTTAATTACATTAATTAATTAATTAATTAGTCGCATTTCTATGCCACTCAACTCCCTAGGGACTCTCGGTAGCTTACAGCAAAAAAACAATGCGAACAATATCCCATTAAAAAATGTTAAAAGAACATTAAAAACCCATACACTCCATTCCATGGCAAGATCACCGTAGCGAGATCAACAGCCCCAGGCCTGCCGGAAAAGCCAGGTCTTCACCGCTTTCCGGAAGGCCAATAGGGTGGGGGCGGTCCAGACCTCAGGAGGTAATTGGTTCCAGAGAGCTGGGGCAGCCACAGAGAAGGACCTCCCCCGTGGGCCCGTCAACTGACATTGTTTAGCCGACAGGATCTGGAGGAGACCAACTCTGTGGGATCTTACCGGTCGATGGGAGCTATGCAGTAGAAGGCGGCCTCGAAGATAGCCTGGCCCTGAGCCATGTAGGGCTTTAAAGGTAATAATCAACAGCTTGAATTGCGTCCGGAGACCGATAGGGAGCCAGTGCAGCTTGCGGAGAAATGGTGTAATGTGGGTGTATCTAGGTGCACCCACAATAGCTCATGCGGCTGCATTCTGGACCAACTATCTCCGAACACTTTTCAAGGATAGCCCCATGTAGAGCGCATTGCAATAATCCAACCATGAGGTGACAAGGGCATGAGTGACTGTGACTATTTGATTCTTTATGAGTTTTACTGTTTTTTAAATGTGGTTTTTTATATTCTGTATTCTGTATTTTATATTCTGTGAGCCGCCTTGAGTCGCCATGGGCCTGAGTGGCACAGCAGACTAATGCTACTGTTAAATGTAGTATTTAGCTTCCAGCTGCCTGCAATTACTGTGAGTTCAGTTCTCACCAGGCTCAAGGTTGACTCAGCCTTCCATCCTTTCTAAGGTAGGTAAAATGAGGACCTGGTTTGTGGAGGCAATAAGCTGACTTTGTATAAAATATACAAAAGTATGAAGGCTATTGCTTAACGCATTTAATAAATAAATAAAATAAATAAATAAAGAGAAATGGGAGACGGGCTGATAAATTCCTAGGGAGGGGAGGGCTAAGGAATGAGAGTCTTCTGCTAGTCTCTTTCCTTAGACCAATCGGACCAGGAGTTCCTTTTTTAGAATATGCCAACTGGGACTGTTAACACTTAGGTTCAGTCCTCTACAATCACACTATGTTTTTATACATAATATGGCAAATGAAATTACTTTCTGGCCTTGCTGAAGCAAAAACTATGATTCAGTAAATTACAGTTTTTTGTTTTGGCTCATTGCCAAGTCAAAGTATTTGCATTATTCATCCATGGCAAAAGATAGGCAAGATCTTTGCATTCTCAGAGATTGGGGGAACAATCATTTTCTGTGATCTTGAAAATTAGAAGTAATTTGATACTAAAAACATCTAAGAATGATTCTGTAGTTTATCTAGAGTCCATTTAGGAATGACACTGAATTACTGCAACACTCATGCATTATATTAACATTTAAACTGATAAAGAATTCAGTGGAACTGAAAAAGCTTGCTCTCCTTTGGCATTACATTACTTCTAATTAACTATTACCAAGTTATGTGTTTTGAATTCCTGCACCACTCCAAAACACAACTGTGTGTTTTATGCTTTTCTTCCATCATAGCTTTCAAATGCTTTTCTCAACTATTTAATCCAGGTCTATGCTAGGAGATTTTTTCTTCTTCTTAAACTCTAGGAATATTTTTGGTGAACCAATGGTGTGGCCTTTTATCAGAGGCGGGCTGCTGCCGGTTCAGATTGGTTCAGACGAACTGGTTGTTACAATTCAGTGCAGTTCAGCGAACCGGAAAATCCCACCACTGGCTGGAAGTCCCGCCCCTGGCCCCTTTGCTGGATCCAGAAGCCTTGCCTGCCGGGCTTTCTGGGCAACATGGAGCTGGGCAGGATGCCGTGATCGTCCCTTCACACCCGGTCTCTGGGAGACTGGCCAGGAGCATCTGGTGGGCTCGGGCTTTTTCTTTAGGAAGGAAACTGTTTCTCTCTACAACCAGCCTTGGAAAAGTCCGCCCTCACAATCAGACTCCCTTTCTTCCAATACTTGTGCAGGGAACCCAGGCTTGGAGCAGCAGCAACAGTTTGGAGCTTGCTAAGGAGGACCGCTCTGCCCCAGCCATGCGTTTTCCAGGGCTGCTTAGAGTGAAGAGCATGCAATATGCTACCGCTAAGCTCCTCCAGGGTTCCTTGCACGAGTGCTGGAAGAAAATTGGCCAATGGTCGGTTACAGCCAGGCTCCAGGCTTGAAGCAGCAGCAGACCGAGTTCAGGCGCACAATCTACTCCTCAAACTCCCAATGCCTGAACCATCTGTCATGATGGTGAGTACGTATGAACCGAGTAGGCTTTTTGCTTCCCCCAACCCCCACCTCCTCATCCCGATCGAGCATGGTGCAGACAGCCCAATGGCCTTTCTCTTTTCTTCCCTCTAGCCTCCTTTCACCAGCATGCACCAGGCAAGCTCAGCAGGCAGTCGCAATCTTTAAATGGGCTTTTATTTTGTCCGCTCAAGGGGGGAAAGGGGCTCGAAATGGGTACGTAGGAAATTGCCCTGTCTCTGCAGCATTGGCCCGCCTGTGCCACCCCACCTTGCCGTGAGTGATGTCGAGTTGGCCATGCCCACTCAGTCACATGACCCCCCCAAGCCACGCCCACCCAACCAGTCACTAGGCAAACTGGTTGTTAAATTACTTGAAGCCCACCACTGCCCTTTATACTATTCTAACACATGCCAATTCTATCACTGGCAAAGACATTTCTAAAACTGTAAAATATTACATTTAAAAAGTAAGACAGTCTACCAAAAATTGATTTCAAAATATTCTGATAGGAAGGAAAGTACTGGAGACCATAAAAACAACTTATAAAGTTGGTTTATAAAAATAGCTTGCATTATAGTTGTATTTGAAAGAAAATACTTTTTAAATAATATCTCCAAATTGATTTTCTTCATCAAATAATAGAAACAGATAATCTGCATGCACAAGTTATCCATTCTTTATAAATAATGTTATCTAATCACAGATTCATCATGTAATTTTTCTAAAGAAAAAAAATCATCCAACTATTTGAAAAGTTTTCTTTGAAAAACATTGACTTAACGGATGCATTGAAACATTTCATATCACCAAACAGAAAGTCAATCTGAGAGCAGTGAATAAACAAATTAAGCAATTTGTCATACCACGTCATTAAATAATTTATCATGCTATCATGCTATGAATTTTAATACATTCAGCAAATTAAAACTTTCTTAATTGCTATATTTTAACCTGGCCCACTCATGATAGCTGTTGTTCAAAGATTCCGTATTAATTAGCTTAGAGAACTTTCTCTCTGCCAATAACCTTAGTACTGTCATGTGTGTTTATTTGAAAACAGGTTTTGCAACATATTACAAGAAAATCTGTAAGCATTCTTATCTCTAGTCACAGCCTCTAATTCTGGCCATTGTTTGATTGTTTGGTGAAACATGAAAATCAATATTTGTTTTAGCAGAACAATCTTATTAAAGGACAATCAGCTTCATCTATGTAATAGTAAATATTGTGTGTATAACTAAAGTGTATGCAAGTTTGCTTTAAAATAGTACTGCTTTTTTACTACTTTTATTCATTAGGACATTCGTAAAACCTCTCATGTTTATTCAGGAGGTTAATCATGCTGGCCTATTACACATTTTACAAGACTGCTTATTATATTGCAAGTATACACTACAATTTGAGCTGCATCACCCTACAGGCATATATAGTACATAAAGTTTGGAAAGATAGGAATTAGCAACTTATTAAGTCATTACAACGTACATCTATAAAGTACAGATAGTGACAATTCTATTGTTGATATAATGCAGGCATGCACCCACACAATATATACCCGTTGCTGAAAACACAACAACCTGGCAAAATTCAGCAAGTTAATTAATGCATACATATACTGTAATTAAAAATAGATAATTAAGTCTTGATAAACATTAATTCAGATCATTCTTTCTTATCTCCCTTGAAATTCCTTTGCTCACAAATAATTGTAATGTCCATTTTACAACACTGGGGACTGAAATGTTCTATTTCTTTCATTATTTCTTTTGCAGAGTCTGGCTTAATTATCTTCTGCAGACTGTAAATGGGCACTACTGCCAGATAATGATAGACATCTCCCTTGTAGATGAGAGATAAATGAATTATTGATATTGTGGATGATAGTTGTTTAATTTATTTATGTACAGCTCTGGGCAGCTCAGCTCCGGACAGCGTCCAGCCAGGTCCGGGCAGCTTCCAGCCAGCCATACCTGGCCTCTCCCTGCAGCAGCCCACGTGGATCCCAGGCAGTGCAACTTCGGGGCCTTTCCTCATGGTGGCGGTGACGAGGCAGGCAGGCAGCCGGGTGCACGGGAGCGACTGGCAGCAGTGCTCCTGGCTGGAAAGGGCGGAGTCCCAGGGCTACATGTGGTCAATGACGGCATGGCCGGTGCGCTCACGCACTAAGACGTTAAGGCCAGCTGATCTGAGACAGATAGAGGAGCGGTGTCTCGGTTCCTAAGACCATCAAAAATATGTGTTTTCTTAGACGACCCCTGTGAAAGGGTCATTCGACCCCCAAAGGGGTCGCGACCCACAGGTTGAGAACTGCTGTTTTAGAAGCTTCTGATGATCAGGCAAGTCAGCTGGGATTGCCAGAGGCTTTTAAAGGCATTTTTTTCCCTACAACCTCTTCGGCTGAAGAGGTTGCAGAAAAAAATGCTTTTAGAAGCTTCTGAGATCCCAGCTGAGCCGCGCGATCATCAGAGGCTTTTGTTTAACTTTTAAAAGCATTTTTTCAGCCAAAGAAGTTGTAGAAAAAATGCTTTTAAAAGTAAAAAAAAAAGCCTCTGATGAGGTGGGCAGGGTAAGCAAGCGGTGACCGGGCCGGGGACCAGTTCGGGGGTGTGGCCAGCCAATGTTATTACCGGTTCTCCGAACTACTAAAAATTTTTACTACCGGTTCTTATGAACCGGTGCAAACCAGGAGCAACCCACCACTGAAGCAGTCCCAGAGCCATGCGGTTCTGGGGTATTTGCCACTCTGCAAGGCAGGGTGCAGGATGGGCAGAAGAGCAGAGATTGGTGGGGAAGATAGGCATTGAGGAGGATTAGAGGCAATTCCTAAACTTTAGTGAGGCTCAGGCTGGGAGGGACCAAGTCCAGAATGGTCTGGCTTGGCTTGAATTCTCAGCTAACAACTTCAAATAGCAATATAGTGACTGGGAGCAGATACCGATTAACAGATACAGAGTTGGAAGGGACCTTGTAGGTCATCTAGTCCAACCCCCCTGCTGAGCAGATGCTACACCATTTTTGACAGATGTCAGTCTCTTGTTGAAAGCTTCCAGTGATGAAGCTCCCACAATTTTTTTTAAACAAGTTTTATTGGTTTTTTCTCCTCTCCCACATTCACCCCTATCTTTTTTTTTTAACAGTGTGTTGGCCATTTCTTATCTTATACAATTAATCAAATTTAAATACATTTTACTCATTACAATTTTTACCAAAATCGTCTTCCCCCCTTTTCTTTTCTTTTTTAAACATGTCTCAATATTTCTATACTTGCATACATTCCCTTTTTCCTTCAAATCTTTACTCAAACAATCTTCTAATCCTTTATCTTTTTTATTTTTACCAATGTATTTTTTCTGCTTTACTTCCTGCATGTATAACATTCAAATCATTATCATTTTAATTTCATTCAATTTTACATTTAATTTCAATTATTGAATATATTTCTCTAAATATCTTAACAATATATTTCCACTTATTCAAATATATATTTATAAAGCGCATCTTAATCATTTCTCATTTTACACAATCCAATTAGTTCTTAAAATATTCTTAATTTGCCTTTTTTTCTCTTTTTGATTTTGTTTCAGAAATATAGTTTGAAATATTCCAATTATTGCATTTCCCCCAGCAAGTTTATTCATATTATTAAAACCTATCATTCTATAGACTTCCAATATTATTAAGCATATGACATTTATTAGTTTCTCGTTTTCAGTAGAGCATATTTAAAACTTAAAATATAGAGTATGTCTTTTTTTAATTGAAAAGTTTTACAAAAAAAATTTTCCCTCAGTATTCCCCCACCCTTTTCCCCTCCCCCCAACACCCCCACACCCCCACACTCCTTCCCCCCATCCCACCCTCCCCCCCAGACTTCCCAGAGCAAAATATAGGGTATTTCAATTAACAATCATAAGCTAAATTAACCTAACTATCCTTGAACTACCAACCCCCCCCCCTGAAACCTTAACTCCACTATAGATAACGTAATACTTCTAAAATTTAACATTCATTCATAAGCTATTTGATATTTTCTTGTCTGATACTTATTTTGAATATAGTCAATCCATCTTCTCCATTCCGATATATATCTTTCTTGTGTATAGTCCTTCAAATACGCTGAAATTTTCGCCATTTCCGCTAGATTCGCTACTTTCAATGTCCACTCTTCAATAGTAGGCAAAAAGTCCTTCTTCCAGTATTGCGCTACCAACAGCCTAGCTGCTGATATTAAATTTAAAATCAATTTAGTCTCTAATGCTGTACAATCCGTAGTTATACCCAATAAAAACAACTGCGGAGTAAATTTCAACCTTTTTTTCAGGATGTTCTGCATCACCCACCAAATTTTTATCCAAAATGCCTTGATTTTCTTACAAGTCCATCATATATGATAATAAGTTGCATCATCACATTCACATCTCCAACATTTAGCTTGCAAATTTGAGTACATAACGTGATAATTTTTTAGGATCTAAATGCCATTTATAAAACATTTTATAAAAATTTTCTCTTAGGTTTTGTGCTTGTGTAAATTTAACATTTCTAACCCAAATCTTTTCCCATGTTTCTATCATCACTGGTTCCTGAAAGTTTTGTGCCCATTTTATCATACAATCCTTAACCAATTCCGTTTCTGAATCTATTTCCAGTAATGCATTATACAACCTTTTAATATGCATTTGACTTTGATCTCTAATCTGTTTTACCAAGTTTTCCTCATTTTGCATAACACCAATTTTTTTATCTTCCCTCCATCTAGCTTGAAGCTGACCATACTGAAACCAAATGTAGATTATCCCTTCTTCTTTCAATACATTTAAAGGTTTCAATTGCAATTTACCCCTTTCCATAAAAAGAAGCTCTTTATAAGTAATCACCTCCTATTTTTTTTCTATACTTACATTTTCTATTGCATGTCTGGGATTTGCCCATATAGGTATCTTGTAGTTTAGCTTATATTGATACTTTTTCCAAACCCTCAACACAGCATTTCTAAGTATGTGACCTTTAAACACCTTATCCATGCTCTTTGCCTCCCTTATTTTAAAATCACTTAATTAATATCACTGTTTTATCTTTTTTTCTGACATTAAACTCATCTATTAAATTTTACAGTTCTGAATATATTTTCATTTCTTTCTGTCTTTCTCCTTTTCTGCCCTATATTTCCCATTGTTTCTACTTTTCCTTTCCTTTTTCGTATCTTTTAATTGTTAATCCTAGTATACTTATTTTGTGTTTTAAAATCATAAAATCTTTTATTTTGTCCTTTATTTCTTATTATTTTCCATCTCTTTTCCCTCTTTCTTATATTTCCACTATAAATCCCAGTGTAATCATTTAAATTTTTTATATTTTTCCTATTCCACCCTCTTTTCCTTCTTTGTTTCTTTTCTTTTTGTCCATACTTAATATTACAATTGTTTAATTTTCCATAGTCAGTCTGTTTGTCTTTCTCTTTTTCGTTATCCATCTCTCTTTCTTGTTTCTCATTAATCATTTCCTTTTCATCTTCAGTGCATTCTAGCTCAGTCTTTACATCTTCGAATTTCGATTTTCCAGGCAAATTTATAATCATTTCCTTTATTTCCAAACACATCGTCTTTATCATTTCGTTAAATTCCTGTTCCATATTATTCTTTCTGGGTTGATAATATTCCAGTTTTAAGTCGCATTAAAGTCCTTCTTTTTTAATCATCAAAGTCTATTCTCTTATAGGCAAAACATATCATCCTTAGTTCTCTCCAGTTATCGTTTTAAAAGTTCAAGGTTTTTTTTCCCCTCGCTTCTTCAAAGGTTTTCTCAAAACAGACAATTCCATGTCATGCTCTTCTTTCTCCTACAGATGTCTCTCTGTAATCCACCGTTCCACTCAGCTAATTAACAAATCACCATTTTATTTGTAATCCACATCTGTTTTTACCAAGTCAAAAAAAAGAAAAAGCCAGTTTTTCACTTCTTCTTTCATCTTTATATACAACCAATCAGTTTATAATCCAATCCAAATTAAATCTAAGTTCCAAATTTCCATTTCCATTTATCAATCACTTTTAATTCTTTAGTCGGGTTCTTTTATGGCGCGCTTGTCATTCCCACTTTCTCTCTCCATCCGCCATCTCCCCCCATCGCTAATTTAACCGCTATTTCCACACCGGGGTAATTTTAGTAGTTTAAAATATTTAGAATTTTATTTTTATTGTCTATGGGTTAGCCAATCACTCACCCAACACCAACACTTTGTCCAAATCTTCCCTCCTGCACATCGCTTGCTCCAGAGGCTCCAGCTTCATGGCGATTCACCCCTGATCACCGCCCCCCCATCACCAGCTCGAAGAGTTTCTCAGGCTATCCAAGGGACTTGCCTGTCCCTCTTTAGACACCGAGCTGCCTCTCCTTCTTTACTGTCCCTACAGGACAGTTTCAGTCTGAAGTCCCTCCGGTGTCGGTTCATCTGGCTGGTTTTTGCCAAGCTCGTCGGCAAAAACCTTCTGCGCATGTGCAAAACTTTCTGCGCATGTAAAGGTAAAAAACACATTACTTCCTGGTTAAAACCAGGAAGTAATGACACCTGGGCGGGTGGACAGAGCTTTGCTCCACCATTGCTACCAGATCACCGAACCACCGGCCATGATTGCTACCGGACCGGACGATCCAGTCCGATTCGGGAGCATTTCACCCCTGAACTTAATGCATTTTCAAAGTTATGTTTTGAGTCACCTATCATTCATGAATCCTTCTGCAGGAAATGATTCAGAAAATAGGAGATAAATTCAATGTACTTTTCCTCTTTCACATTCAAAACAGATTTTAATTCTACTTTAGAAGTCTAAAACAATGCTATATAAATCTTGGGTAAAATTCAAAAATAATTTATTCTTATAGTCATATAACCACTAATATATTCCATATTGATATTCCATACTGATATTGATATTTAAATATGTAAGATTGTTTATAAAGGTATATGTTTCCTCTGCCAGTTGTGTCCAAGTCTAGGGGTGGTGCTCATCTCCGATTCACAGACAAAGAGCCCATGTTGTCCAAAGACGTTTCCATGGTCATGTGGCCAGCATGACCATACCCTGAGGTGCAAGGAAAGCTGTTACCTTCCCACCAAAGTGGTACTTATTTATCTACTTGCATTTTTTACATGGTTTCTAACTGATAGGTTGATAGGAGCTGAGACAAGTCATGGAAGCTCACTCTGTCATGCGGAACTTAACTCTCAAACTGCCAACCTTCTGTTCGACAAACCCAGCATCTTAACTGTTCGGCCGTTGTGCTCCTTAAGATTGTTTATCCCATCTTTATTTGATATAAATAACTCAAGGCGGTGAACATATGTAATACTCCTTCCTTCTCTTATTTTTTCCACAAGTGAGGTGGGTTGAGATGAGTGTGTGACTGGTCAAGTCCATTATCAATTTCCTGACAATTTCTAGATTTAAGTATTTTTTGAGACAGTAAGAAGAATTTGAGTTGATTTAAGATAAAAGAGAGTTGGCAATGAAATGATAATCTGCACATCCATATTTCCAGATAGGTAAAAACTTTTGGCTGATCTTAACTGATATCTAAAAGCTAAGGAGAATAAGATTTGAATTAGTATTTGAGTTCATCAGGTCACCAAGGCTTCAAGCTAGACTGTGAAGTGGAAAAAAACAGATACTATTCTGATATCAAATGGACTTTATTCCTATAGGAGTAATGCAATTCCATGCATTCCTAGCCTTGCATAGATCCATGTGGACCAATATAAACATAATTCTCGAGAAACTGGGGTGATTCTATTTACTTCTTCCCACCACATAATAATAATCTGTCCCACTAGATCCATCAGAATGGGCATGCTCTGCGTCAGTTCTATGAAGCAGTGTCATCTGGCAGGACACAGGCAATGTTTATCTGTTATGATGTCTCCTTTATGCTATCTGGAATATTAGAATCAACACATTTAATGCAACTTATTGTTAGTCAAGTATTTCATAATCCCTTTCCCACAGTCTGTTCAGTTCGGTATCAACCTATATATTCTGAAGATTATGACAGATGGTTTATAGAAAGATTTGACAACATATTAAGATGAAGCATGAATCAGCCCACTTAGCAATAGTGCAGAACATCTGAGACTTCCTTACAAGCACATTGATGATCAAAAAAAAAGAAGTCTGATTCTGTGTTGTTTGTTTTCCTTTCCCTACTCAAATTTCTAATCTCTCTTTTAAAGATATTACGTAACATTTCCACAGTCCTAACTACAATGAAATCTTAGGGAGTCAATGATTTTAACTTTTATTGTGTTTAAAGAGTGACCTCTAGTGTCCAGTCTAATATAAAAATTTAGCCATTGTGAAAAATAAACCTGTTCAGAGTTCTTGAAATTTGTTACCTTTTCTTATTTACAATAGAAATATTCAAATTGAACCTTCTAAAACATCATTTTAACATTAAGCAGATTAGACATGGAATATGAATTCAAAATAATGGAGGTCCCAGGTATGTTTACGACAATCAGACTTTCATATTTTTCTAATGAATTCCACCATGGTTTATCAGTATGTTTAATGTTTTATGGAATGGAATGGAATGGAATGGAACAGAATGGAATGGAATGGAACGGAATAGGAATTATTCTTTATTGGTCAAGTGTGATTGGACACATAAGGAATTTGTCTCTGGTGCATAAGCTCTAAGAGTACATACAAACAACAAAGTTATGTCATAGGTTATAAATCATAAGATACCAATAGGAGAAGGTAATAGGAAAGATGAGAAGGTGGGAAAGATGAGATGAGAAAAGAACAAATTCATAGTAACAAAGATTTATCATACTTTCTCATTAATTCAAATGGTCAAAATAAGATTCTGAACTTTCAAAATGATAAAAAGCAATTGCAAAAATATGCATTCATCAAAATGTTCTTTGTTAAATTGAAGTTTGTGTTTAATAAATTTTTGGCCCACTTGCAACATGGCTTTTAAATTATAATTGATTAATTTAATATATAAGTGATTATTTTTTATTACATTCATAATTGTAAAATGTTAAAAGAGCTTCTTCAACTTAGATTTCAAATAAACTTATACTTAAAATAATTTAATTCAGTTTCCAAAGAAAGATTAAAAAGATAAATTATATTTATTTCCCAGAACAAACAAATTTTACACCTGGAACAATATACTTAGATCATGGCCTGGATTCCACCACAGATTCTATCAGAAACATGAATATGTGAATCTTTACACCAGATTTTTTTCAAACCTAAAGATGTGTGGACTTCAACTTCTAAAATTCATCTTATAATTACCAAGTTTGGGGGAAAAACCTGCTTTTACACAGTGGGCTTATTTTCTGGAATGCCTTTCAAGAACATCTACTAACCTATTAACAATATCTTCCTGTGTTATTTGAATAACAATCAGTATTATTTATTTATTTATTTATTTATTTTTACTGCAGGAGCAGTAGAAAATATTAGAAGAATGCTTTTATCATCTCTACTGCTGCACATTCTAGATCCAATTATTGTTATGTTTATTTTTAAGGGCTATGCCATGCTGAAAACATAAAAAAATGCACACAAATGAAATCTAAACATTAAAGAATGTTTATGTAGTTGTTGAATGTTGTGATGCAATGAGATGGCACCTGAAGAAGGGAGGGAATTCCAGCAAGAGCACTGTAGTTTCCCAAGGAGGAGTAGCACATTCCAGAAAGAAGCCCAAATCAAGACTTTATGCAGTTTGAGCTGGATGGGGAGGGAAGGAGAGATTCAGAGTATCCACACTTTAGAATTTCTCAGGGTGATTAGATTAGAATGTTATAGTTTGACAAGATTAGTTTGACAAGATTCTGCCATTGGTATAAGCAAACAAAGAATTGGATTCAATTGGATTTCATTGAGTCTTCTTTGGCATTGGGTCTGACAATTTCACCTCTTCAATGTTGCACTAGAAACAGCTGTCTTTTTAAATTGCTAATTTCCTCCATGCAAATTGTTTTCCCTTATGAAAACTTTGAACACAAATCTGTTTTATAAAAATTAACCCTTTGTAGAATCCAGACACATGGGGTGAGAAAAGTATTTGCTGCTCCTTTGATTTCATTTGTCCATTTAGCAGTGCCTTACTCTTCATTGGCCTTTATAGATCCATCCTTGTAGCTGAACTCTGAAACAACCTCCAATAAGTAAGAATTATAGCAATAGAACTTAGACTTACTGTATAAACAATCCCAGAGCGCTTTATAGCAGTCTCTGGGTGGTTTACACTGTCAGTATATTGCCCCCAACAAACTGTGTCCTCATTTTAACGATCTTGGGAGGATGGAAGACTGAGTCAACCTTGAGTCCCAACAGGATTGAACTCCAGGCTGTGGCCAAAGTTTGCCTGTAATACTGCATTTTAATCACTGCACCACCAGGGTTTCATTATAAATGTTATATTGAAGCATTAGCAATAGCATTAAGACTTATATACCGCTTCACAGTGCTTTACAGCCCTCTCTAAGTGGTTTATAGAGTCAGCATATTGCCCCCAACAATCTGGGTCCTCATTTTACCTTGGAAGGATGGAAGGCTGAGTCAGTGAGACCCGAACTGCCAAACTGCTGGCAGCCGGTGATCAGCAGAAATAGCCTGAAGTACTGCATTCTAGCCACTGCACCACCGCGGCACACAACAATAGCATAAAATCAAACTATATACTGTATTTAATAAGAATTGCTGTCTGTCCTTTTCATCACAGGGAACCAAGGGGGATACTAAAGTCAATTTGAAAGTAATCAATTAAGAAACAGAATTTGTGATACAATAATTCTGGTTCCTATTCTTCAAAAATGAAATCGTTAAACTGAAGAATTTTCAAAATAATTAAGAGCCTAAAACATCTCCCATCTCAAAGAACATGGTTACAATATTGGGTCTTTTTGCCTTAGATCATCTTTTTAACAGAGTATAAAGTTTTTAAATACTTATTTTTCAGCTTTCAAGGGCTGCATGCATAATGACTGGGGCCTGGGATAATTTTATAAAAAACATATGTATTAAACATCTGTTATATAGCTTATATTATCAAATGAAGAGTATATACAATTCTGTTAAATAAATCATTATGTTGCCTCTACATGTTGGTGATGTTATTTTAGAAGACTTTAAGGATAGCAAAACTCAGAATCGGTCCTATGTAATCTATGGGTCACCCAGTATTATTATAGAAGAAAGCTACCGGTATTTTGTGGGAAACAGTTGTGGATAAAAGCAGACAAAAAAATGGGATTTTTTTCTCTCTTTTTTTTTAGCATGCGCTTTCATCCCCAATTCATCTGAAGTATTCATTGCTCACATTAATTTAATTATCTGAAGAATTCACATTTGTTTCTCTGAAGAATTAAAGTTGAGTGGACAATTTCTGCTTCTCTGAAAACATGTCCACTACTAAAACATGTCCTGAGGAAGGAGATGGAAAGAATCATTCAAAATGTCTGAATCAGAAATGAGAAGTTCAGTTGTAGAAGATGTTTCTCTTTCCCGCTACTGGATAAGTTTCCTAAAAGTAGTTCATATATATATATATATATATATATGTATGTAAATGTCTCCTATGTTATGATTTTTATTGACATATCTATAATAAAGAAAAAAGAGCTTTATATTATTCCCATATCAATCTAGTACCTTATTGCTGGGCAAGAAGAACTGATCCTTCCTCTTTCCAAGTTCCATTTCCTTCCCTACCTTCAATCATTTGTAAGATTTTGATCATTTGTTGAAAAATAATATTTGCTAATAATATGTGCTGCTGAAAAAAAGAAAAACATGCATCACACTAAACATATCCAAATCTACTCCATTTCATTTGCACATAAGAAATATCACCTGAAACAGTTTTATACATACAGTACAAATTTTATTTTGTAACATAATTGTTAAGATGAAGCAGCAATTGTGATCCGCAAGGTTGGTGGTGTTTTCCTTATCTTATTTTTCCCCAACTGAGAGAGTTTGATAAAACTACCGGTACATAACTCCATAGCAAGTTAAATGATACTTTTTCACTAACAGAAATAAACAAATTCAGATATGTTATAGAAAGAACAGTTTATTTTTTCATTTCACAGCATTCTATAGGATAAAAAAAAATGCTAAAGACCAAACAATGCTTTTTTAATCATTTTCACATCTGAATCTGATGTTAAGATTCTGTGACAAAGACATTGATTTTGAAACTAATTCAAAAGTATTACCTTTGGACTTTTATTTCTCAGATATCTCTGGGACACTGCTACTTGACATTGGCCACAGGACAAGTCAAAAGACAAATGGGCCTGTAGTCAATGAAAGAGACATTCTAGTTCTATCTGAGGTATAAAAGCCAACTGGGTGTCAGTCATTCTCTCTCAGCCCACTTACTCACAGAGTTGTGGAGAAAATAGGAGGAGGAAGGACTATTAGGTATGTTCACCGCCTGGATTTATTGATAAAAATAATAAAAGTGGGATATAAATAAATACTGGTACTAAATATATTTTAAAAATTAACTAGTCAAACAGCAAAACAACAACGAAGGAGCACTTGAGGGAATCTGAAAGAACTGACTAGTCAGCAGCTAATTGTCTGGAGGATTTCATTTGTGAGAGAAGGAATATTTTCAGAGTATTCTGCTGATGAAATAATCCAAAATTTAAAATATAAAGGAAAAAAGAATAAAAAGGTATTGTACAAAACTCCTATGGCATAGAATAAAATAAAACAAGTAAAATTTAAGCCCTTATCCAAATATTTGCATTTGAAAGATTAAAAAGAAGAATATCAGAAGATATTTCAATCTGATATTTCTAGAAGAGAATACTGATTTAGATTTTGGCAAATCTAAATAGCTTTATTTTTTCCTGGCCTACAAGTTCTACTAAGAACTCTATTAAATGCAGTTAATTCATTAAATAAGTTATTTATATCTAGACTAAGAAATAAATACATCTTTGTCTTCTTTTAGTAACTACTTTTGATTCAAACTTTGAATTACAGTATATATCCATTCTATAGACTTAAATGTAACAACCTTGTTTTTGTTTTTTAATAAAAGCATTACAAATTTCTTTTCTGTCAGATGACTATCCAGCTTGTTTTTCATGATCTCCAGCAAAAGAAAACTCACTAATTTTATGTGGCAGTTGTTTCCACTGGCTGGCAGCCTGTTACAGTCAGGAAGTTCTTTCTGACATTGAATCAAAAGCTTCTTCCTTGTTCACCTATTGGTTCCAGCCCTGTCCTCCAGGCCAATGGAAAATAAGTTGACTGCCTCTTTTGTGTGACAAAATTAGAATTGCACAGCAATATATCTGCAAGTGTTTGGGTCTGTGTGTGAGTCTTGGTGCTATGCTTCTGCCATAATTTATCCCAAATTTGTATTTAACAGATATATTTTCAAAGAAAGTTAATAATAATTCATTAAACTTCTACGCCACTTAATTTTTGATAATTTAAGACAGCACACAACAACCAAAGAAATTACAATAAAACAATAAAACAAAAATAAAAGATGGCAGATGTACAGAAAGTTAGTATGGTGTTACAATTAAAACTCAATGTAATATTGTTTGCTGCCCAGTCATTGCTTCTTGTCCTGCCTTCAGGTGCTTTGGAGAATAGATTGACTCCCTCTTCTTTGTGGCAGCCCCTGAGATATTGGAACACTGCTATCATGTCACCCCTAGTCCTTCTTTTCATTAAACTAGATATACCCAATTCTAGCAACCGTTCATAGTATGTTTTAGCCTCCAGTCCCCTAATCATCTTTTTTTTGTGTGTGTAATAAGTTTTTATTTTATTTTATAGCATACAAAAATTCCAATTTCAATTGAACAGTGTGTTGTCTGGGTACAAATCATTTTAGGAAATAATAATCAAAGTGTTTACAACAACATTCATTGCATTAATATTATTATATTAATATTAACAATAATAATAATCATACTATTTGTTTAACCAAGTTAACATATCTTCCTTATATCATTGATCCTTACATATATTTCCTTGTTTCTAGCTAGCTATTGATAAAATAAGTCCCAAGTCAAAAAATATTCAGTTTCTTTCTTTTCCTCAATTGTAAGTGTTCGCTTATCCATTTCTGCTGGGCCTGGTGGCTCAGCAGACTGATAGCATTGTGATTAACACCAGCTGTCTGCAAGTACTGTAATTTTGAATCTCACCAGGCTCAAGGTTGACTCAGCCTTCCATCCTTTCTAAGGTAGGTAAATTGAGGACCCAGTTTGTGGGGGCAATAAGCTGACTTTGTATAAATATACAAAAGTATGAAGGCTATTGCTTAACGCATTGTAAGCCGCCCTGAGTCTCCGGAGAAGGGCGGCATATAAATCAAATTAAAATATATATATATTTCTGCACAATATTTTTCTAATCACATCTTCCTCTGTTGGGATCTCTTCACTTTTCCATTGTTGTGCAAATACTATTCTCACTGCAGTCAATACATATAAAATCAGATATACATTTCTTTTGTTATACTTGTCTGGTAAAATGCTCAACATTTTACCAAATGCCCAACAAGAATATTTTTCCAGCCATGTATGTATTTTTGTCCAATATTTTTTCACTTTTTGACATGCCCACCACATATGATAGTATGAACCAGGTATCTGGTGGCATTTCCAACATTTTGCAAATTTATCCTTAAACATCTTTGCTAACCTTGAGGGCGGAAAATGTCATCTATAAACATTTTATAAAGATTTTCTTTGTATGCAGTAGACATTGTTAATTTATAATTTCTATCCCATAATTTCTTCCATTTGTCTAACTCAATCGAATAACCAAAATTTTAACCCATACTATCGTCTTTTACTTGTTCCTCTTCCATCTTAATACTTAACAAATAGCTATATATTTTCTTTATTAATTTTTCATCTGTCCCTGTTAGTATCTGATCTAATTCTGTTAATTCTTTAAACCATATATTTTGACATCCTTCTCGTATCTAGATTGTATCTGCACATATGACCACCATGTTATCTCAATCCCTTGATCACTCAGTTCCTGTTTAGCTTTAAGTTCCCCCTTTTCATTTAAAATATCTTTATATCTGGTAATCTTCTCTATATCAATAACATTTGGATAAATCAGCGCCTGCATTGTAGAGAGTCAGACCAGTATTTTCAAATAATGTTGTTCTTTAATTTTCTCCCATAATAATAATGCATTCCTAACATAGTGTCTTTGAATTTTTTTTGTTTTTTTCTATACTATAAAAAAGCATGCCAACCTAATTCAATATCATGTCCCACTAAGGTCAATAGTCTTTTGTTCCTCAATCCATTCTTTCACCCAAGTAAGTATTGAAGCCTGGTAATACAATTCCCAATCTGATAGCCTAAAACCACCTCTATTTTTAGACTCTTGGAACATTTTCAAACTTAACCTTGCTTTTTCCCTTGCCAAATATATTTTAATATTGTTTTATTTAATTCTTCAAAATATGTTTTCCAGTTTTATTGGTATTGTTTGAAATATAGTAAACTTGCCAAGATATCCATTTTTATAGTAGCTACTTTTCCCATCAATGATAATTGTAGATTTTTCTACTTCTCCAAATCAGTTTTAATTTGTTGCGCCAATTTATAATTATCTCCTTTAATCGTCACATTCCTTGCCATTAGTTGAATTCCTAAATATTTAACTTTCTTGACTATCTGTATACCTATTTTCCTTGTTAGTTCTTTTTTCTGTGTGTCTGTAACATTTTAAACTATTTTGGCTTTTTCTTTCTTTATTTTCAGTCCTGCAACTTCAACATATTCTTCTATTTTCCTAAATAGTTTAAGTCTATTTTCTTGTGGGTAGTCCCCTAACCATCTTTGTTGCTGTTCTCTGCACTCTTTCTAGAGTCTCAACATCTTTTTTACATCATGGTGACTAAAACTGGATGCAGAATTCAAAGTGTGTCCTTACCAAGTGGCAAGTGGCCTTACCACTTTACCAATAAAGTGGTATTAACACTTCACGTGATCTTGATTCTATCCCTCTGTGAATGCAGCCTAGGAGTGTGTTGGCTTTTTTGGCAGCTGCAGCACACAGCTGGCTCATATTTATATGATTGTCCACTAGGACGCCAAGATCCCTCTCACAGTTACTACTTTTGAGCGAGATACCATATATACTGCACCTGTGCATTTTGTTTTCCTTACCTAAATGTAGAACCTTACTTTTTGCACCATTGAATTTCATTTTGTTAGATAGCCCAATGTTCAAGTTTGTCAAGATCCTTCTGTATCTTAAGCCTATCTTCTGGAGTGTCGGCTATTCCTGCTAGCTTGGTGTTGTCTGCAAATTTGATGAGTTCCCCATCTATCCCCTCGTCCAAATCATTGATGAAGATGTTGAAGAGTACTGGGCCTAAAACAGAGCCTTGGGGTACCCCAATGCATACTTCTCTCCATGTAGATGCACTTATATTATCGATGTTAAAAAGAAAAAGAAAAAAAAGCACACCTAAAAACAAAATAGATAAACACTTAATTTTTTCCTTTCCTCTTTGTTTTCCAACTGATTTGCGGAATCTGTCGGTGTAAACCCTGGTCCAAATGCTTGTATTTTTCTTGCTGCATTTTTTCTTCTGTTCAGTCATGTCTGATTTTCAAAAACTGCCTGGATAATTCCCTTCAGGGTTTTTTTTTACAAGTTTTTTCAGAAGCAATGGTTTGCCATTGCTTCATTCTTAGGGCTGAGAGAAAATAACTGGCCAAAGGTCACCCAGTTGGCTTTGTGCCTAAGACAGGACCAGGAATCACAGTCTCCCTGTTTTTCTTATCAAAATGGTTCTCATTCACACGCAATACCTTACTTCACATAACAAAGTGAGTAAAGCACACTAGTATTCACAATCATTTTTGCTTCTTGGAGAAAACATTCCTTCCCTTCAACAGACCACATATTAGCTTCTACTTTTCTGCCAACATTTGTATTTTTAAATTTCCATATACATTTCACTATTTTTGGTTTAAAAAAAACCCTATGAAAGTAGTCATCTCAAAATATTCATCTACCTGGTCTAATTTTTAGGCATTTATAAGTTATTTCATACAAATATTTAGATACATTCAAACTGTATAACTCAACAATATTTAAAAGCAAGTCCTATTTTTTGTTACCTCCTGTTGTATGTTGACATCATGCCACTTCAAAGTTCTAAAAACATATGACAAACAACACATTAATCTCCATACTAACCAATATTGGTGTATTAGTGATTATGTGTCATACAGTGTAACATATTTATATCTACTTTTTTAAATGGATAAGGAAAATCTTAGTGTCCTGGCCACAAGAACACTATCCTACTTGCTCAACATGCTGATGTCACTGCTGCTGGTGATCAAATAGAGCAAGGAGCAAGTCCTATCAAGAGCTTGGAAAGATCAGCCTGTGACTTATGACATATCATAACTTTCTGCTGTTGTTGACCCACAGCATTCCGTCCCTACCAATTATTACTTGATTATTACTTTTTGTAGGCATGCAGTGGAATAACAGTCTTTCCCTGTAGCCTGCAAAATGCTTTACTTTGCCCTGTTTATTCACTACTTTCATGGAGCAGAAACGTGCCAACTCTCACAGTAGTGATTATTATGATAGCTAAATGAAATTTCCATAGTTGTCTGTTCACCAAACCTATGGACAGGATTATGGTTCCTCCTATCCCCACTCAACATGTTGACCAAAACCTCTAAACTGCAGCCCTATACATCCATAGACACAAGATCTGAAAAGACTCTTTTAGCTTGGCTGGCTTTTAATGTGCATAGTTGCCACATCTGGATGAAGGAACAACCTTCCAATATTTTTCCATAACAGTTTTAGTTTGGATCAGAACAGTCTAAGGAGCCAACCAGCTTTCCCAAACGCTCCCACTCTTTCTCTCCACAGGAAATTGGGGAGGAGAAAGTGAGCATAAAACCTTGATAGCCAACTCAAAAATGCCTCCTACGGAGGCTCATGGGGCTGAAATGGAGTTAATTTTCTTTCTAATAGGGGACAAACAAAACAGCAGGGCAGGGAGCCAGCCTGAGTCTTCTCCAATTTTATTACCTAAGAGATATAACTGGAGCAGAAGGAAAACGTACACTTCCCTACTATCAAGAGCGACAGTGCTTTTCAGCCTGCAGCGTGGAACTGGGTGGGCTCTAAAGAAAGTTTCTATCTCGCCTTTTTCCTTCAGAGAACCCATCATCCGCCACCTTCCAGCCACCCCGGACCTGCACAGCCGAAGGCCCTCGGCGTGGGGTTAGGCGAGGAGAGAAAAAGGCGCGTTGGTTACCTGAGGTCAGGTTGTCATTGATCTTTAAAGGTACCCTCAAGATGTAGACGAGAAAAAGCATGGCGAAGAACCAGAAAGTCCACAAGTACGTCCAGGACCAGATGATGCAGGACTTGAGTTGCTCCAGAAAACCGCCCCCGTTTTCGGCCATGTTTGGGGAAGAAAGGGAGCGGGGGCGGCTTGAGAGGGGCAGAGCGAAGCCACACGCGCTCTGCAGGTCGCTCTCTGCTACCTCGACCTCGCACTGTGTACTTCTGGGATGATTCATGTCTCCCAAAGTAACGTGTCCCGCTCTACCTCCGCCCTCTCTCAGGGTTTCCACGCAAACATCTATTTAAGTCTCGGCTTGAGTTGTAAACAAACCCAGCTGTAAGAGGAGCCTCTTCCCTCCCACCATCCGTCCCTTGCCTCTAACAACCCTCTTCTGCTTGTTGGTTTGCACCGGCACGCAAGGCTACCTCCGGGGGCCAAAGTCAACACGATCCTGCCTCTGCAGCGCCTAAACTTACAAATCGATGGCAGAAACAGGGAGGAAGCCAACGTGAAGGAAGTGATTCAGAAGAAATAGCCTCCACGTTTATTTCATTTTAGTTGTATTTTTCTTTCCGTTTTCGACGGCAGCCCGGTCCCTCTGCTACCATCCCCATTAAATAAGGAAAGCATTAATTTTAAGTACCGAGGTGGGATTTGGAATATTCTCCATCTTCTCCCAGTGGAGAGAAAAACTTTGGATGAAACTAGGGAAACATACAAAAACAGGTCGATAAAAAGCATATTTAGCCAAAGTGGGAGACAAAGTCTACAAAATTCTTACAATCTAGAGAACCATCCAAAAAATTGGGGCTGAAATACTTTCCCCAATAAAAGGATTATTAGCCCAGTGATTGTTGAGTTGCCAAAAATGCTCAGATGTGTATACCCAGTATTTCATTGCAGCCTGTTGAAACCAGAAATCACATCTTCTTTCCATCCCAAATTGCAATCACCTCCCAACCCCATTGTGACAGAGGGAGAACAGCACTTTGAAGTAAAAGATCTTGTATGCATTGGGGGAAAACCCAGTATTTGGTAACCTAGAAGGACTTTCCCCCCTCAGACACTGAATGGGTTGACTCCCTACATATCAAAACCCCAAACTGCTTTTAAAATTCTATGATCAATACCCAGATAAACCCCATTGAACTATTTGCTAATTTAGAATATTTGTGTATCTTTCCCTCCCCTCTTCTTTTTCTTTTGCTGAACATCTCTGTCAAAGGGGGTAGAATGTCAGATCTGCTTGGCTCAGCTTGGCATCACACGAGCATCCTGCAATCAAAAACTGGAAAGTGGGGGGGAGGAAGGGATAGAAGGGCAATAAAGCACTGTGTGTATGTGATGGGAAAACGGGAGGGGGAATGACAGGTGATAAAAGATCAGAGCAGCTGGATCTAGTTTGTACCAGCAACCCAAGGCCAGGCACCCTGAGAAAATATGCGGACTACCCCCCCAACATCTGTGTTCTCAAAACATTTTGGCAAGCTCCAGTTGGCTGGAAATGGAATGGTGTCGTAGTGTGATTATGGGAAATGGGCCAACTAGTCATAAGTCATTTTCTTCAGTACTGTTGTTACTTTAGTCACTAAACAAATGGTCATAAGCTAAAGACTACCTGTATAGCTTTTGCCCCATAGAAGCTGATGAAGGAACCATCTCAACAAAGAAACTCACCCCATTTCCAGAAACCTAAAAGTTAGATGAAGTCTATTTAAACCACTAAGTCCAGTGTTCAATACAGGGTCCAAATTAAAGTTTATAGTTTTAATGTTTTTTGTGCAACGTTTAGAATTGTTCAGCATTGGGCGGCACATAAACTAAAAACAGACTTGATAGTTATGCCCTGCCTTTGCTTGAATATACCTACTGAAAAGGATTCTACCAACTTTCTCAATAATCACTTCCATGGTTTAACTTAACCATTAAAAACCAATTTTCAGGCAAAATTTGCATTCTGTTCCACATTCTCATGTGATATGGAATAGCTCTTGCTTTCTTCTATGTGCCATCCTGTCTAATGTGATTGATCACATACTCCCTCAATCATCTTTTCTCAAGTCTAAATATTTATCTACAAATCTCCTTAATTTATCAAGATTAATTTTCCAGAATCCTGATCACTCTTGTTCTTTCCAACTGCATCTTTAAAATCTGGTGTCCAGAACTAGATGCAGCAGTTGAGGGGGGAATCTATGTACTGCTTTCTCCAAGTTGGAAACAATTTCTGCTAATGCAAACTAAAATTACATCTGCCTTTTTGGCTGCCCCATCACTGCTGAGTCATATTCAGCTTGAGACTAGCTATAAATTCAAAATCCTTTGACATCAATTATTACAAAGCCAACTATTTTTATCTTCTATCACAGTACAAAAATTATATAGCTTCTGCACTATGAACAGAAGAGGCCAGGTATTACTTGAAAATGTCTGTTTTTGCATTTTAATATTTAAATCAGACTCTGATTTTACTTTTAAAACCTTAATTATTTCTTGGATTAAGAAATTTGAAATCTGCAGGTGTGTGTGTGTGTGTGAGGGACAGAGAGAATCATCAATTTTATGCATAGTAGATATGACTCTCACCTAATAATAGCAAAGGATTCTGAGATTCTAACAGATGCAGTAGAATAATTATTAAGAGATTTAGTTTCAAGCCAAAGTTAGTATCTTCTTGATTAGCGTATTATGATTTTAAAGAACAAGGAAAGGAAGATGGCATCTTCTTGTCTGAGTTCTCTACTTCTTGTTATCTCTCTCCTTTTTCTGCTGATTTTAGTACTTTTCTTAGCCATTAACAATCTCTTCCTACAACTTTAAAAAAGGCATCAATATGACATTTTGGGGTTCTGGGATCTTGATTTCATCTGCAGAACTACCAAATTGCTTGACCCATGGTGGCACAATGGTTAGAATGCAATTCTGCAGGCTATTTCTGCTGACTGCCAGCTGTCTGCAGTTTGATTCTCACAGGATTCAGCCTTCCATTCTTCCGAGGTTGGGAAAATGAGGATTCAGATTGTTGGGGACAATATGCTGACTCTGTAAAGTGCTTAGAGAGGGCTGTAAAGCACTGTGAAGCGGTATATAAGTCTAAGCGCTATTGCAACTTTTTAAAATCTATGCATAGTCTTCTAAGATTGCTTAATGTCAAGAGTACAGTGCATTTGCTATTTCTGCCTTAAATGTAAGATTTTAAATGATATCAAAATCTCCCATGTCAGGCAGAAATGTAACATTTCAGAATTCTAATGAGAAATTGTGAGATCCCTAGAGGTGATATTCCCCCAACCCCTTGAGATGTTTATAGCTGCATTTGGAGGAAGAAAAACCATCAAGCCCATCAACTGTTTTAGTATGCAATACTAATTGCAGATAGCAGAAGTTGAATATATCCTGCCGAATGGATGAAATGAAATATAAACTACTAACTTAATATAAAGTAATAAATAAGGTAACAAGCATTTGATAGCAATAACACTTTAAATCTATATTAGTTAATAAATCTCTCAAATTGACTAATTCCTGATAATTACATATACATGCAGGATTTTTTTTTAATCAACAGGACAGAAATGATTTAGCATTACCTTCTGGAATATTCCATCTTCCCAGTCCTCAGATTTTTTGAAGGTATCCTATCCAAGTATTAAATAAATACAACTTGTCTTTCTGAGATCAACTAAGGTCAGTTAGACATTCCTTCCTTATGTGACTAGTAATTCTAAAGTAAGAGGGAAAATACTGCCTACAGCAATGATAGGAGATAAGGAAAACGATACGAGAAAGTGTGGTACATGTCTCTTTACAATTCTATGCACCAAACATGTTATTAATGGGTAGGCTTATATCAAAATAAAGTTGTATATGGGTCAAGACCATATACTGTAAAGGTTTAGTTTTGGGACTCCAAAGTTTTGGGACTCCAAAATTAATTGAAATTAGTAAAACTATTGCAGAATAGGCATAATACACTCAAACAGGCTCAGTCATCAGGCTGATGACCACCACATTCTGTGTAGTAATCTAGGAAAACACTTGGTTAAGGCATGACTGTATGGTAAAAGCATTACAATTTTTACTTTATCACACAATAAACTATTTAATTTATTGTGTGATATTTACTATTTACACACTATTGCAGTGGCAATAGTAATTAAATAGTAGATAAAGCATTAATATGCTTTTTAGAATAATTAAATCCTACTAAGGATCTTTTTAAGAAGAGAAAAGAATGGCATTATCCATGATATAACACCTGTTGATTTTTCAACACCACCTATGGAAACAACAGAAAAAACAAGCAGTATTCTATGCCCACCTGGCAAATAAATTATAAATTTACTGGACAGACATTCTGCGTATGTTGTTTTTTATCTCAGGATAGATATATTGAACATCACCTACCTTTGAAACTTGAATATTTTACATATTAACAAAATATTTTAAGGATAATACAATAGGATAATTTATATCTTTATTTTAGGAAATTTCATTATTTATTACAATTCTAATGATAAATGTGAAATATTGTTCTGTAAAATAGAATTGTACAAAAAAGAATACCATGCACCACTTAAAAATTTTCCAAATACAACTTCCTGCTTTTAGTTTGCTTCGGAGGTTTCACTGAACTATTTAATTAAGGATTTTCATAATGGGAGTACCGGCCTCCTCTCCTTATATAACTGACATTCGCACTGAAGAACTAAGATTTCTCACCGTATCTGTACATTTTCCATCTAAATTTGAGGTCTATTAACTGTATTGGTATGAGTGGATATAGTATCATCAAAGAATGTAACTAGATCTAATTAAGTCTTACATGTGTGATCAATAATCAATAAGTAGATTTATTGAACCTAATGTAAAAGCCATCCTCTACCAACTATTTTTATTCTGAGTTTTATTTTACCAAATCTGCAAAACTATATAATATATATCAACATTTGAGGGATGTTATGTAATAATTAGAAAATATAGCTTAATAGGAATCATACATTTAAATCTAATTTTTTGCTAGATTTTCACCTTGTACCTAATGTGGTATGGAAATAAAACTATACATTGTAACTGTTTCATACAGGAATGTGCCTGGATCATGAAGAGAGTGCCCAGCAAATCCTATTATTGTAGTATCTTACTTCTGTTCTGCTTTGTAAGTAGTCCAAAAGACTTATATGCAATATAAAAAACAGTTGGAAAAAAGGAACTGATTTTCTGAAAAAAAATATGTGGCAGAATGGCAGCCTCTGGAGAAAGTTGATTTTCTGATAGTCTTCTGATAGTTCAAATAAAATAAAAATAGTTCAAATAAAAATAGCAGAACCGAAATAATAATTATTATAATAGTAAGTGAAGCAATTATCTTCACTTGCATTATCTCATCATTATACTGTGATTTATTAAATTTTCCCATCCTTTCCTTTATTTCATTAATTTACTTCCATAATTGAAAATATGAAATGGAAACTTTTAATTTTCTCCTTCAGCAACATTATGAGCTTGAATCAGTTTACAAAGTCCACAACAATTCTAATTGAGACTGGCAACTCTGTTGCTAAGTGATTGGTCATTAAACAAAACATCATGACTGCTACCTCGATCCAAGCCATTTTTGGAAGGGACTGCCTCCACTGCAACTCCCCCACACACATCTATTTCCCTCCTTATCTCTGCCTTCATTATTTTATTATTATTTTTATTGTGGGCTAAATAAGTTCTTAAACTTGTTGCAAGATATATATTTGAAATGATAATCATAACTAAATAGAAAATTTGCATGTTTAATTCACACTGATTTTTAGTACATTTCAATTGAAGAAAAAACTGACAGACACACAATGAGTATAGGATTACATATATATATAACAATATGCCTTGCTATAATACAATTATGCTGCATGATAAAAATAACTTGATGACTGATAAAATCCTAACTCATCTGAGGTGCTGTCAAATGGAACATTAAATGCAGTTTGAACATAAGCACTAATGTTTAATTTCAACTTCTTAAAATTAGATCTTGGCTTTAAAAAAAAATTAACATCAAGCTATTTAAATAAGTGAATAGGATTGGATATAGAAATGCTTTTCTCCAGCTTTCAAATAGTGGAGGGGTAGAATTTTTCTGCAATATACATGGTTAAAATCCATGTTGTCCAGAAACAAATCTTTTCAAAGGAATTGTGTTTGGTAAGCTGCCTTTTGCATGAAAGCAAGCAACATGGGATAATCTTATGCAAAAATATTTTTTTAAAACTGTTTAACTGAAAACTATAGGCATATCATTATAAAAATCTAAATATATCAGAAGCTCTCAACATTTCAGCTACACTGATTTTTTTTTATAACTTTGTAAAGGAGAAACAAATGGACAAATAAAAAGAGGAAGTTACCTAAGCCTTGTGTTCTAACCAAACTACTTATAGTTATTTCAATGGCAAATGGCCAAGGTGATACATCACAATTTTGAATACCTTTGCAATAACTTTATTTTGTACAGAAGAACGAAATTATTCATATTTGCCACATTCATTTTAAGCATTCTGCATTTCCTTCCCAATCTTGTAGCTCAGTATCTTGTTCCAGTCAATCTTTGTGCGAGTAACTGGCAGTTGTCTGCGCAAAGCCTTGAAAGTAGTGTCTGACATTGTTTGATAATTTTCACTGATAGCAGTCTGTAACAAAAAAGAAAACATTTCTTAAACAATGCACAATTTGTTGATATAAAGCAACACATTTCCAACTGTATACTTTATCATTATGTTCCAAAACTTTTTTCCATCTTTATTTATTCCATGTCGATATTCTAAGAGCCTTGGTAGGGGTTTAAGGCACCCTGTTATTAAGCTGGTTATTAAGACCAGCTGCCTGCAATTACTGCAGGGTTCGAATCTCGCCAAGGCTCAAGGTTGACTCAGCCTTCCATCCTTTCTAAGGTAGGTGAAATGAGGACCCAGTTGTGGGGGCAATAAGCTGACTTTGTATAAATATACAAAAGGATGAAGGCTATTGCTGAGCACATTGTAAGCCGCCCTGAGTCTTCGGAGAAGGGCGACATATAAATCAAATTAAAAAAAAAAAATAGAAACATGATATAAATCAAACCTTAGCATATTTTAACAATAATAGAGTTAAATACAGTACCTCTGTATTCTAACTCATTGGGAAAAACGTATGGTTTATATCTTATAATTATAAATATAATTTATTATAATTTGTAAGGTCAAGTATCAAGAATGCTTTTACCAGATGATATATTCCTTTCCCAGCATCTGTTATAATTAAGAACTCAAGATTAAATCAATTGTATCATATAACAGTGGAGAAAAGAGAATCAAGCAAGCTATAGAAGATTGGACTTTGGTCTAAATCTGCTATGTCATCTGTTACCATACTGATAAAATAATGTTCCACAATAACTGTTATTGCAAATAAGTGACCTGCCAAATATTATCTCTGTGTGATCACATCCTGAATGGTTGCACATTGATTTTTATATTTTTTCTGTCATTAAGTATATGGTTCGTAAATTTTATTTTATGTATTGCAATCATCTTGAATTTAACAGCCTTTCATCTTATTTTGAACATATAATATAAAAGGAACAAGATAAGCTTCCCAGCAAGATTCTGAACAATAGTTGAGATTATATCTGCCACCAACAGCCTCCCACCGACCAGTTCGCTCCCACATAGAGGAACTCCTCAGGGTGCCGTCGGCCAAGTTATGTCGGCTGGCGACACCCAGGAGGAGAGCCTTCTCTGTCGGAGCTCCTGCCCTTTGGAATGAATTGCCCCCGGACATTCATAACATCTCTGACCTCCGGGTCTTCCACTGTGCCCTCAAGACCCTACTGTTCCGACAGACAGGGCTGTCTAACTGAATGATTTTAAATTGGGTTTTAATTTTGGGTTTTAAAATTGGGCCAAAACTATTTAATGATTTTAATTAATTTTAACCATGATATCTGTATATTTATGTTTTAATTCGGGCTGTACACCGCCCCGAGACCTTCGGGAGAAGGGCGGTATATAAATAAAATTATTATTATTATTATTATTGGTTAATCTTTAGTGAGATTCACAGCCTTTGAGGCTGGTTAATAGCTCAGCAGCTCGAGTCCTAACCAAGGACCTAGGAACTGTTAAGGTATCGTCGGAGGATGTAAGCTGTTCTGAGTAAGGTGGGTTTTTGTAGAGTCAAAATGTTCAAGTCCGGCAAATTTAGAATTTCTAAATAGCAGGATAGCCCTTTGGGTATTGCTCCAAGGGCTCCAATTACAATCAGGACAACACACAATTTCTTTTTCCACAGTCGCTCAACTTCAATTTGCAAGTCCCGGTACTTTGTGATTTTTTCTTGCTGCTTATCTTCAATCCATGCATCACCAGGTATTGCAATGTCAATGAACCATACTTTTTTCTTTTCAACTATTGTTATGTCAAGTGTGTTGTGGACCAAGTGCCTGTCAGTCTGAATCCTAAAGTCCCACAAGATCTTGAGTTTTTCATTCTCTAAAACTTTCTTAACCTGATGTTCCCAGTGGTTTTTGCTGTACTCAAATCCAAACTTCTGGCACAATTTCCAGTGAATGATCTTAGCAACACGGTCATGGCGTTGTAGGTAGTCAGTTTGTGAAATTTTGCTGCACCCAGTGATCAGGTGGTCGACTGTCTCATCTTTCTCATTGCAGAGGCGGCATTTGCTGTTGGTGGTAACATGTTGAATTTTTGCCTTCATGCAGTTTGTGGCTAGGGCTTGTTCTTGAGCTGCCAAAATAAAGCTTTCTGTTTCTTTTTTCAGTACTCCTGATCTTAACCAGTTCCAAGTTAGTTTCTGGTCAGCTTTGCCTTCAATACTTTTCAAGTATTGGCCATGCAGAGCTTTGTTTATTATTATTATTATTTGTGTTTATTATTATTATTATTATTATTAGTAGTAGTAGTAGTAGTAGTAGTAGTAGTAGTAGTAGTAGTAGTAGTCATTTTATAAAATGCCATGATACCTGGTATTCATTTTCTGCAGCCTCTACGATCTTCACAAATTCCTTTGCTGTTTGGGTTTCATTCTATAAAAAAGAAAATGTTTCTGAATTAAAGCTACCATAAATAGATAACTATCAGTATTAAGGTCAAATGTCAGTTCAAATACAGTACACAAGTTGCAGAGAGTAGCTATTTTGTTTAAATTGTGACACTTTTATCAGTATTATATCTAAAGGATGATGTAAGAGATGCAGAAAAGCCACAAAATAATATTACCCATTCAGATTAACAAGCTTTATCACAATAGGTATAGACTCTAGATTATCCCCATTTAACAATGGTAATTGGAATTAGCAACAAGGTAATGCGCCAATTTATGGCAGTAGTTTTGGCAGTTCCAGGGGCCACTGTTATGTGAATCTCACGTGGTTGCAATGTCCATGGTTATGTGATTGCCATATCCTGCCAGCTTCTCACTATCTTTGTTGGAAGCTGGCAGTGAAGGTCGCAGATGGTAATCACATGATCCAACAGTTGTAATTGTGAGCCAATTGCCAGGTACCTGAATCATGAGTACCGTATTTTCCGGCGTATAAGACGACTTTTTAACCCAGGAAAATCATCTCAAAAGTCGGGGGTCGTCTTATACGCCGGGTACCCGAATCTGAGTTGCTGGCGCTGACCGATGACACTTTGGGAGCGCCGGCAACATTGAGGGGAAGCTGTACTCCAAATTAGTTCCAACCTACAAGAGGTGCCAGGCAGTGCGCGGCCCACGAGAAAGGAACGCGTCCCCACTCTACCCCAGAATTCGGGTCACCTTCCTTTCTTTCCCAGCAGTCCACGGTGAAAGCGGCGCCGCGGTTGACCTGGGCCAGCGCCTTGCACTCCTGGCTCTGCGCCTCCATTATGAGAAGCTCCATGCGACTTCGCATGTCTCCGCCCCAGACGCGCAGCTCTCGCAATCCGCTCACCGGAAGAGCCATGAAGTGCTCGCACCGCCTTGCCAGATCTTCCTCATCCTCCTTTCCCCATGGCTTTTCCGGTTGTAATTGTTGCTGCTGCCGCCGCCGAGGCTGCTCCTTCATCTCCGCCCGCCGCACCAGACCCAGCCCGGCCAGCGCCGCCGTGGCTCCCGCAGTCCAAGCGGATCGGCACCCGGGCTCGCAGACGAAGGGTGGGAGTGCACAGCGCACTTTCCTGGCTTGGCGCCGATCCGGACGGCTGCAGAAGGAACTGGGCACCGGCTGTCATGTCTTTTCTGCTGTGCGAGATTCGGCACCTGGGCTCCCGGGGTTTAAGCCTCCGAGCCAGCCTGCGCTGCTCCAGGATGTTCGCTTCGGGCTCCTTGGAATCGCTGCCGGGTGGTTCTTCCCGTTGGGGCGATGGTGGGTGGCAGCGATCGGCGTTGCTTGGACTGCGGGAGCCACGGCGACTCCTTCCCCACGAGGTATTGCTCTGCATTTCACCACCTCTTCCAGGCTCGCAGCCACCCACCATCGCCCCAACGGGAAGAACCGCAGCGATTCCAAGGAGCCTGAAGCGAACATCCTGGAGCAGTGCTAAGTTACCTTCCGGGGTGGAGGGGTGTGTGTGGAAGAATAGGTGAAGCTAAAACAGCTTTCTCGTTCATCCCGGTGTCGGGAGAAGCGGCTTGAGGGGCGCCCGAGCTTTTAAGATTTTAACCTGGGCTAATCGGGCGGGGGAAAGAAGTGCTCTAGTCTGCTTGTTCCAATGCCTTCCCGATAAGCCGGCAGAATCAAAACTCTTTTTTTTCTTTCTTTCCCTCTCTCTCTCTCTCTCTCTCTCTCTCTCTCTCTCTCTCTCTTTCTCTCTCGGCGGCTTTGAACCCGTGGAATTGGGTGGGGGAGAGGGGGAATGTTATCAGCAACAAACAACAACAAAAAGTGTGTGTTTGTGGAGAGGGGAGGTAGTGGTAAAGGCGGCAGACCGGTTTTTTTTTCCCCCAAGCCGATTTCTTTCGCGGCGTATCCAGCCCGACCCCATTCAGAAGAAAGGCTGCAGCCGCAAAGAAACGGGGGGGAGACATCTGCACCTTTTATTACATACACACACACACGAAACCCACAGTTTTCTGGCCTCTCGCACAGATCTGTTGTGGGGTGGTGTGGGTGGGAGCCACATAATTCCGGGAGGCGAAAAGGGGCGCAGGGATATTTCCAGAAATGAGTGAAATAATGCAATCCACGCAGCGACGCCCATATTCTCCCATTCAGATTCTACCTCTGGCTGAGAGAAAACTGCCTTGAAAGTTTCTCTGCCCCCCCACCCTTTAAACCCAAGACCCTGCCTCGTTTGCAGACTAGATCACTTCTTTCCCCCGCCCGATTAGCCCAGGTTAAAATCTTAAAAGCTCGGGCGCCCCTCAAGCCGCTTCTCCCGACACCGGGATGAACGAGAAAGCCGTTTTAATTTCACCTATTCTTCCACACACACCCCTCCACCCCGGAAAGTAACTTAGCGCTGCTCCAGGATGTTCGCTTCAAGCTCCTTGGAATCGCTGTCGGGCGGTTCTTCCCGTTGGGGCGATGGTGGGTGGCTGCGAGCCTGGAAGAGGTGGTGAAATGCAGAGCAATACCTCGTGGGGAAGGAGTTCGCTGTGGCTCCCGCAGTCGCCCCAACGGGAAGAACCGCCCGGCAGCGATTCCAAGGAGCCCGAAGCGAACATCCTGGAGCAGCACGGGCCGGCCCGGAGGCTTAAACCCCGGGAGCCCAGGTGCCGAATCCCGCACAGCAGAAAAGACATGACAGCCGGTGCCCAGTTCCTTCTGCAGCCGTCCGGATCGGTGCCAAGCCAGGAAAGTGCGCTGCGCACTCCCACCCTTCACCTGCGAGCCCGGGTGCCGATCCGCTTGGACTGCGGGAGCCACAGCGGCGCTGGCCGGGCTGGGTCTGGTGCGGCGGGCGGAGATGAAGGAGAAGCCTCGGCGGCGGCAGCAGCAGCAATTACAACCGGAAAAGCCATGGGGAAAGGAGGATGAGGAAGATCTGGCAAGGCACTGCGAGCACTTCATGGCTCCTCCGGTGAGCGGACTGCGAGAGCTGCGCATCTGGGGCGGAGACATGCGAAGTCGCATGGAGCTTCTCATAATGGAGACGCAGAGCCAGGTGTGCAAGGTGCTGGCCCAGGTCGACCGCGGCGCCGCTTTCACCGTGGACCTCCTTGGAATCGCCTTGGAATGCTGGAACCAGCCCCAGGCATCCAGGGAGAGATTACCGACGCTCTGACTTCCCCAGACCGGTGGAGCTCGCCATCAGTGGGGGTCAGCTGGGGAAGTTGGAGCGTCGGTAATACCCCCCTAGATGCCTGGGAGAAGCTCCGCTCAGCAGCCAGCTGGTTCCAGCATTCAGCAGCATGCAGCCTTGACTAGATCGGCACAGCTTTCTGTCAATGTTGTCGGCGCTCCCCTAGCGTCATCAGTCAGTGCCAGCAACTCAGATTCATGAAGCTGTGCGGATCTCGACAAGGCTGCATGGGTGAAGGAAAAAAACCTGGTACAAAATAGCCCTCTTGCCACTACACGTAGCGTAGCCCATTACCTTTCTCTACAGTACAGCAACAGTACATACAGTATAGTATACAAATATAACAGTCAAGACCCCATCATGGCTCCACCAGCAAGAAGAAAGAAATATGAAGCCAGTTTTAAACTTAAAGTTGTAAACTTTGCCATGGAACATAATAACTGTGCTGCTGCAAGACAATATGGAGTAACAGAAAAGATGGTTCAGGACTGGAAAGCAAATGTAAAAGCGTTAAAGAGTATGCCAAGGGGTAAGTGTGCATTAAGAAGAGGCACCCCACATTGGCCAGAACTCAAAAAACATGTAGCAGACATGGTGAATGAGCATCGCCAAAACGGTTATGTAGTGACACGAAATAAAATACGTTTGTTTGCACTTCAGTGGGCCAAATCTAACCCAGATCACAGCAACAGATTTAAGGCCACTGTATCCTGGTGTACTAGATTCTTGAGAAGGCATAAGCATTTGAATTAAAATTACCATATTGAAATCAAATCTGATGTTTTTTAATTTTTATTTGGTGTGCGTTGGAAGAGGGGTAGTCACGGCGAGTATAGCCCAAACCCTATATTTTAACAGGAAAAGTAGGGGGTCGTCTTATACCCCCAGTCGTCTTATACGCCGGAAAATACGGTACATGACCATAGGGACATTGTTACAGCCGCAACTATGAGGAATGGTTGTAAGTCCCCTTGTCCATTACCATTATAACTTTGGATGGTCACTGAATGAGTGGACATTCTACAAGAATTATCTGATTGCAATGTATTTTACATGGAGTGCCTTTAAACCAGGGGTGCCGAATCCCCTGATGTGGCCCACTACTGGCACGGGCCTTATTTGGAACCAGGCCATGCGACCTGCGGGCTGGTGCACACACATGTGCAGCTCAACTTGTGAAACATTGGCCCACTACTCACACAACTTGAGTTAGGCTCACACACACATACGTGCCAGCCCACTGCTCATGCAGCCCAGTTTCCCTCCCTCCCAGCCGGGCTGCCAAGCTGCAATGGTTGGGGAGTGCTGCTTTCAACAAACAATCTGGTAAACAAACAAGCTGATCCAGCAAGGCGCCAATTTTTAACTTGAATCCGGCGATCAAGCGCTCAGGAGAGATGCGGAGAAAAGGCGGAGGACACGTCAGAGCCTGCAGGGCGAACCGTGCGGGGAGCTCCGGAGCCGCCGCTACGAGCCCGACGAACACAAACAGAAAAAGGTGGTGTGGGGGGTGGCAGTGGCAGCCGTCAGCCCCTCGCGCACACCGGCGGCTAGAATAAAGAGGGATCTCCCCTGAGGAGGGAATCCCCCGCTGCGGGCAGACGGTGTCAAAAAAAAAAAAAAAACGCCCGGGCGAAGGGTGAGGGGAAGGCTCCCAACTCAAACCCCCGTCTTGCAGCAAATTTAAGGGCTCAACCGAAGGAAAAATTCAAAGCAAAAATAAAGGAAAAGCCTAACGCAGGAAGCTAAAAAACACTTTAAAACGCTATAAAATCACCACGAAGAGAGAAATACACCAGTCTGAAAGCGACTGAGTAAAAAGACTGATGCATCATGGGACAGCAGGGCGTGGTCACAGCACGGAGAGAGATATTGTTAAAAAATTACCCAGTCAAAGATAAGCGATGAGGAAAACAACCCGTATATGGATTGCATGAGCAGTGAGCTGGAAAATGCAGTTGCTTGGCTACTGGTGGCTAAGACTCACCACAGGCATATAACAGTTGTGCTATAATCTTGAATTGGCTTCCAAGTGCAATTGGTCACACGAACAAGCACTACTAACATGGGCAGCTTCCTGCCCGCACCACCTTATCTTTCTTGGGCACTTCAATTTGCCGCTTATTAATTGGACCCTAAACGAATGTACAACTGAACTTATACATGCAACCCCGTTCAATGCTGTTATGACTCTGGGGCTAGAGCAGTTGGTAACGAACACTAGGCTCAACAATTGCTTAGATCTCATCTTCTGCAATAGCTTAAACTCAATTTATGGCCTACAAGTTAAAGAACCTTTTTCCAACATGATCACAGAATGATTGATTTTTGTCTCAATTTGTGTCCTTGCAAAGAGGGTCATAATGATGGGACTGCAAATTATAACTTTAATAAAGCCAACTATGATCTCATAGCTGCCAACCTCGCATCTCTTGATTGGCACCTTCTGTTCACAGGTTGTATAACTGCAGAAGACCATTATAACACTTTTTTGCTCGAAGTCAATCGAGTCATTAATTTGTACGTACCTAAAATAACCCCTAAAGCCCCCCCCAAAAAAAATTACCCATAACAGTAAGAAAGTTACAATCTAAGAAAAAATCTCTGGCGAGAAAACAAAACTGGCTATATAGCCAACTTTAAAAACCGCAACAAAGCCTTATTCCGCTAGATAAAGGCCGAATGTACCAATCACCATTGCAAACAGGAAGAAGAGTTGTTAAACTTGAACTCCTCCCAAGCCTTCTATAATTTCATAAATGCCAAACTCATTTGGCAGAAAGACTAGAAAACTATCCCACCCCTAAAAGGGCCTAACAGGGAAGAACTATAACGAAGAAACTGCTAAGGCCAACCTCTTCAATACGTTCTTCAGTTTAGTCTTTGTCGTCAGCAATGGCTGCTGCCCCCCCTTTCCTAGTCATACAATAAATTGTAGCAATTTACTACATATTGATTTTACAGTAGATAATGTTGAAACAGCACTATGTAACCTAAAGCCATCTCTATCTATTGGCCCTGATGGATTATGTGCCTACTTTTTGAAAAAGGTTGCCACTGCCCTAGTTGTCTATGCACAATCTATGAGGTATCCTTCAGAACCAGCTCCTTGCCCGACCTATGGTCATTAGCCACGGTTATACCTATCTTTAAAAAGGAAGACTCTAATCTAGTAGAAAATTACAGACCAATCTCACTATGTTGCATCATCTGTAAAATTATGAAATCAATTATAAACCAATCCATCACCCTCCACTTAGATACAAACAACCTGCTATCTAACAAGCAGTTTGGTTTTAGAAAAAAATTGTCCTGTAATCTGCAACTCCTACACTATAGAAACACTTGGACCACACATCTTGACCAGGGTAAAGCAATAGATGCAATTTACATAGACTTCTGTAAAGCCTTTGATTCAGTTATGCATGACAAACTACTGTTGAAAGTTCTTACGGCATCTCCAGATCCCCGCACAAGTGGATAGCTGTGTTCCTGTCCAACAGGCAACGAATAGTCAAAATAGGGAGGGCCCAATCAAATCCAGCACCTCTTAATCGCGGTGTCCCCCAAGGCAGCGTTTTAGGACCCACACTCTTTCTGCTTGACATCAATGACCTATGCGATCATATTAAAAGCTGTGTCCTCGTCACTTACGATGTAAAATTATTTAACACTACTGACAATGCTGCTGCCCTACAAAGCGACCTTGACTATGTGTCAGAATGGTTATGAATTTGGCAACTCCAAATCTCAACGAATAAATGCTCTATCCTATACATTGGCAAAAAAAATCAGAACTCCAAACACAAGTTGGGCGATCTCGTAGACGACCTTCGCTTTGTCAAGAACCTCATGAGATGCATACTCATCTCAAACAATCTTAACCCCAGAGCTCACTGTAACAGCATTGCCAAAAAGGCATTAAAACTTGTTAACCTAATCTTGTAAAGCTTCTTCTCCAGTAACATTATATTGCTAACTAGGGCATACAAAACCTTTGCCAGACCAATTCTTGAATACAGCTCATCCACCTGGAATCCATACTGTATATCGGACATTAACACGACTGAGCTGGTCCAGAGGTATTTCACGAGAAGAGTACTCCAGTCCTCTACTCACAATAGAATCCCTTATGCCACCAGACTTCAAATTCTGGGCTTGGACAATCTGGAACTGCGCTGCCTGCAGTCTGATCTAAGCATAGTACACAAAATTGTCCGCTACGTCTTACCTGTCAACAACTTCTTCAGCTTCAACCACAATAATACACGGGCAAACAACAGATATACTCAAGGTAAACCGCTCCAAACTTGATTGCAGAAAATACAACTTCAGCAACAGAGTGGTCAATGCTCTACCCAACTCAGTTGTTATAGCCTCAAACCTTCACAGCTTCAACCTCAAACTGTCTACCGTGGACCTCACCCTATTCCTAAGAGATCCGTAAAGGTCCGTAAATTCTAAGTACTAGTTTTACCACATAAATTTCATATGGCTTTGCCCTCAGATAACTTTAGCCTCTTTTAAGAGGAATTGATGCACTCAATATTTTTCTAAGAGGAAAGATTCCTGAAAGTCCATTGCTTTTATCTCCTTAAGGCCTTGATGATCCAAAAAGTTAGACAATATTGAATTGTTTTTGGAAAACTTTTGGGGAATAGGAAAGAGGCTGCCAGGTTTATAATTAAATTAATTATAGTAGATGTTTTATTGACTTTATTTTTAATGTTATGCTTATATTGTGAAGAGACTACATAAATTTGGATAAATGTATGTATGTGTATATGTATATCAGTGGTGGGTTTCAACCGGTGTTACAACCAGTTCATGCACATGCACTGCATTTCAGAACAGCTAAGGCAGGGCAATCCGCTCTGCTGCACCTATCAACTGGGCTAAAAACAAACAAATATAGGTAGGTACAGTGGGAGGGCCTAGTTGACAGTTGGAGCGAACCGATAGAAACCCACCACTGATGTATATGTGTACACACACACACACAGTGCACAATTATTAGGCAAATGAGTATTTTGACCATATCATCATTTTTATATTTCCTCCTCAAGCTATATAAACTTGAATGCTTAGTGGATATAAGCATATCAGGTGATGTGTATTTGTGTAATGAGGGTGTGGCCTAAGAAGATTAACATCTTAAATCAAAGTGTGCATAATTATTAGGCAGCTTCTTTTCCTTGGGTAAAATGGGCCAAAAAAGATATTTAACTGACTTCAAAAAGTCAAAAATTGTAAAGTCTTTCAGAGGGATGCAGCACTTTTCGAAATTGCTAAGATATTGGGGCATGATCACACAACCATCAAACATTTTATTGCAAATAGTCAACAGGGTTGCAAGAAACGTGTTGAGAAAAAAAGATGCACATTAACTGCCAAAGATTTGAGAAGAATCAAATATGAAGCTGTCAGGAACTCATTATCCTCCAGTGCTGTCATATTCTGGAACCTATCTAAAGTGCCAAGAAGTACAAGGTATTCAGTGCTCAGAGACATGGCCACGGTAGAAAGGCTGAAACCCAACCACCACTGAACAAGACACATAAATTGAAATAGCAAGACTGGGCCAAGAAATATCCGAAGTCAGATTTTTCAAAGGTTTTATGGACTGATGGAGATGAGAGTGACTCTTGACAGACCAGATTCGACTCAGAGGCCAGCAAGGTGGAGGTAGGATACAGGCTGGTATTATTAAAGATGAGCTATTGGATCTTTTTGGGTTGAAGATGGAACTCAAAATCAACTCCCAAACCTACTGCCAGTTTTTAGAAGACACTTCTTCAAGCAATGGTACAGGAAAAAGTCTGCATCTTTCAAGACCATGATTTTTATGCAGGACAATGCTCCATCGCATGCATCGAAGTACTCCACTGCGTGGCTAGTCAGTAAAGGCCTTAAAGATGAAAGAATAATCACATGGCCCCTTTCCTCACCTGACCTAAACTCTACTGAGAACTTATGGGCCCTTCTTAAATGGCAGATTCATGGTGAAAGAAAACAGTACACCTCTCTGAACAGTGTCTGGGAGGCTGTCATTGCTGCTGCACAAAAAGATGATCATCAACAGACCAAGAAAGTGACAAACTCCATGAATGGAAGTCTTATGACTGTTATTGAAAAGAAGAGTGGCTATATTGTTCAATTTATTTTTTTGCAATGTCAGAAGTGTTTATTTGTACATTGAGTTGTTTATTTATTATTCTCACTTACAGATGCAAATAAACAAGTGAGATGGGCAAATTTTCATTTTTTATTTAGTTGCATAATAATTCTGCACACTAATAGTTGCCCAATAATTGTGCATAGATAAATATCCTCCTAAGAAAGCCAAAACCTCACTTTTACTTTCTTAAATATTCAGGTTTGAGGTTTATTAACATTTTGGATTGACCAAGATCACTGTAGTTGTTCAAAAATAAAATTAATCCTTCAAAATAAACTTGCCTAATAATTGTGCACACAATGTGTGTATGTGTGTGTGTACATGTACATATACATACATACCCATTTCCCCCAAAATAAGACATCCCCTGATAATAAGCCCAATCGGGCTTTTGAATGCATGGCAATAAGGCCAAGCGCTTATTTCAGGGTTCAAAAAAATATAAAGGTCTTATTTTCAGGGAAACACAGTATATACATACATACATACATACATACATATACATGCACACACACATGTATGTATGTATGTATGTATGTATGTATGTATTACAGTTTAATGGATACAATAACAGGATAAAAACTGGAAGACTGTAAGTTCTAGTTCCACCTTAGGCACAAAACGAGCTGGGTAACCTTGAACCTGTCACCTTCCTTCAGCTCCAGAAAGCAGGCAGTGTCAAAGCACTTCGGAAAACTTCCCAAGAAAACAGCAGGGACTTGTGCAGTTATCAGGAATCAACACTTACTTGAAGACACACACAACACACAGGCAATTATGACTCCTAAAATTAATGCTCCAGATGGTATAGATATATAGTTTCTATTTTTATTTCTGAAACAGCAGCTGTTTATAAAAAATACTTTTATTGAATAAAATATGCTTTCAAAGTGAAATAGAATATGAATTTGAAAATCTTCTATATTAAAATAGAATTTTAATCTTCTAGATTAAAATCTTCTATCTCAAATAGTTCATTACAATGAATTTTACTTACAAATAATGCTTTAAGTACTAATAGTCTGTGTTAAAGTTTAGCAAAATGATTCAGAAAATAAAATCTGTTCAGCTTTGTAAATCAAAGTATTACTTCTGTTAATTACAAAATTCTACAAAGTCAATTGTAGAAAGAGATCTAAGTATTTTTTCTACTTATATGTGAAGGTTCCCTTCAAAAGGAACATACATGTAATTCTGCAAGTCACAATGACAAAAAGTTACATGTATGTGACAATGTAATTTCCATACTTATATGTCAACATCAGACACAATGTAATAACCTTGTGATAGGTTGCTTATTGCTACCTGGAAGTTCATTTTTATTAGAATGCTAACTTTTCACTAATATAAAGAAAGCAATGGCAACTTCTTTTATAATATGTAATATGAAATATATGTAATGTTCCTATACCAATGCACAGAAAAAAGATACTTACAGTCACTGTTAGAGAATCTTGTATGTCTTTATGACTCACTAGCTGAACATTTCCATCTTCATAATAATGAACCTATGTATAAGAAAGTTCACAGTAAAATAATTACAAACGGAAACTGGCAGCATATACCAGTGATATTTTTTGCCTTCCAAAATAAGAAATAGTCTTTAGCAGATTGAGATATGTTTCAGATGTCAAGGATTCAAATACTTTTTAAATCTAATAAAACATAACTGCCTACCACTTGTAGATTTAAATTTACTTGTATTGTTCAGATCTTATTTTTATCATTTAATATATATCTTTAAGATCTTAAAGTGGTATATATACTGCTCCCTTTTCACTTTTCCACAAAAAAATAACCCTGTGAAGTAAGTTGGATAGAGAGAAAGTGGCCCAAAACTGCACAGCAAGATCTTTTGTGCCCGAGAATGGACTTGAAGAAATGTTTCTTTGCAGTAGACATTAATCATTATACAGTACTACACTGGCTGTGTATTTTTACTTTGTTTTGATAAGAGAGTATATAAGAAGAGATATCAAAAATATGTTCAGTTGAACAAATAAGCAAGACTCAGCCCATCTCCTTGACAAATCAAGTTATTTATAGCATGCATTTTCCATCAATTATTTACTCCCAACTTCTTCCCAGGAAAATGAAATTTTCAGAGAGACCTAGATATCAGTGACCAAACAGACATATACTTACTGGCAAAAAATGTAGGCAATCCCCAAAGTATAACCACAATTCCCGTAGGATTTAATAACTTCCATTAATAAGTGATGCAGTCATTAAAGGAGTCATATCCAATCTTATGTCCTTGTTTCTTTAAGTGAATCCAGCTCTTTCCACTGACTTTGCCTGTTGGAAGCCGTTTGGAAAGGACTCAAAATGGTGATCATGTGACCCAGGATGCTGGACTATTGTAAATATATGCCAGATGTCAAGCACTTGAATTTTGATTACAGGATGCTTGTGATGGTCAAAAGGACAAATGTTAAGTCATTTTTTTCAGCACTCTCAGCAAAGGTCATTAAATGAATAACAGTAAGTCAAGCACTACACATAAGTAGTCTCTTCGGAACAGACATGTGATACTGGTTGGCCAGTGCGTACCACCACCTGCACCTGTGCGCAGGTCAATTTGCACAAACAAGTCTTCCCCCCCTCCCCAAGTCATAAAGGTTGGGGACCACTGCTGTATGGTGTATATAATATTTTAATTGTTTTGTATAGGTAGTCTTCAACTTACAACAGTTCATTTAGTGACCATTCAAAGTTTCAATGGCACTGAAAAAATTGACTTGTGACTGTTTTTCTCAGTTACCTTTGCAGCATCCCCATGATCATGTGATCAAAATTCAGATGCTTGGCAAGTGGTTCATATTTCTGACAGTTGCAGTGTCTCAGGGTCATGTGATCCCCTTTTGGGACCTTCTGACAAGCAAAGTCAATGGGGAAACCAGATTCGCTTAACAATCAGGTTACTAACTGCAGTGATTCACTTAATAATTGAGGCAAGAAAGGTCGTAAAATCAGGCAAAACTCACTTAACAAATGTCTCACTTAGCAACAGAAATCTGGAGCTCAATTGTGATCATAGGTTGAGGACTACCTGTACATAGTCCCAATAGAAAAATGCAAAATAATTTTTGAAAATATCCATAAATTAACTTTTGAGATTTGCATGGGATATTACTAGGTTATTGAGTTTATTCTGGTAAATTAGGGTAGCCATACCTGAATTTTTAAGATACCTGCTACCTGGGTGGTTGAAGGCGTTATTGGGAATTTCCATTCTGATCGCCAACGACCATTCCTTTTAAAAAAACAAATCATAAAAGGAAACAGGGGAGGAGGAGAAGGTGGGGGGGAGAGGAGAGAGAGAGAGAAATATGTTTTGAAAATTGCTACAAAATGCTTTTTTAAAAAATGATGTATTTCAAGGAGTTCTGCTTTAGCTCTTCAAAGGATTTTTTTCTAATTTTCAACTCTTTACACTGTATTTAAATTAAAAGTAGTAAAAACTTTATTTACAAACAGCTCGCATATATTTGTAATAAAATTTCAACACACACATACACACACTTATATATTAGGCATAACCTATTCACATCAAAAAGTGTTTATGCAATATAGCTCAAAAGCCTTGGTAGTACAGTGGTCTAAAGCACCCTGTTATTAAGACCAACTGCCTGCAATTACTGCAGGTTTGAATCTCGCCAGGCTCAAGGTTGACTCAGCCTTCCATCCTTTCTAAGGTAGGTAAATTGAGGACCCAGTTCTGGGGGCAATAAACTGACTTTGTATAAATATACAAAAGAATGAAGGCTATTGCTTAGCGCATTGTAAGCTGCCCTGAGTCTCCGGAGAAGGGCGGCATATAAATCAAATTAAAAAAAAAAATCTTGCACCAATTTAATAATACTGAAGCCTCTGCCAAGTCTCCTAAAATTGCTCTAGAGGACTGAAGAATCTTTACAGCAAATTTTGCAAGATACTTTTAGGAGACTCAGCAGAAGGGAGACTAGTATGTCACAACTGAAATATATATAACAGTTGATATTACCCAAGATGAACGTATGTTTTAAAATAAAACTGAAATAAAAATACCAATAAAACTTTCTTTGAAATCTATTTCTAAATAAAGCAATTTATACATACCAAAAGTTCTTTGCTTGAAACTGATGACTTTCAATGCAAACAATAATTGTTTGATGTCCATCAATAGTTTTTCCATATACCTTAATCACAAATAGGGAAAAACGTTAATTTTCAAACTTTAATTTCTTTACTCTGCAATCAGACAAAAACACCTTCAGACACTGACGTTAGTTTTCATTAAAAACATATTGCTAATATACAGTACATTTATGGATCCATCAAAATACTGAATAACCTAAAGAATATTAGCTAATAAATCCTAACATGCTAAACAACAAATTTGGAAATAGAGGATCATATATTTTCATTTAATTTGCAGCTAAATATTGCTTCTGATAAAATGAGAATAGTTCTTTTCTTATTCTGTAATGAAAAACAAAAGAAAGCACTTTTCCCATGAATTTCCTGGCAGATTGTGGCTCAAACTGAATCTCACAAATTCACTTATATTCACCTCACTGGATTTATCTATTACGTAGTGCAATAATATAAATTTAGATTATGACTTGGCATTATGATGAACTATTTATTATATGGGAAAATCATCGTTACTATTAGCTACTTGCTATTGATTATGATTACATATTATCTCTATTAGTGAACACAATGTACCTTTAAATACTAGTTATTAGTAAAAACCAATTTCATTGTATATATGATGTACAATGACAATAAAGGCCATATACTATATAGAGTACTAATATGCTCATATTTTGTATGCAGCCTTACTCAGGAATCAAACACTGTGGAAACAGAATAGTTGTGGAAACAGAAGGCTCTTAGCCTCATTCTGTTGAATTCTTTGTATATTTTTTACCTATTAGGGATGTATAAAACATTATCTACCTAATGAGATAAGGTAGTGAATAAAAGATGGTGATACATGGCAGTTAAAGGGAGACAAGTACAGATAGTCATCAACTTTAACCATTCATTTAGTGACCATTATAAAAGCACTGGAAAAGTGACTTATGTTGTGGCATCCCATGGTCAAAATTTGGGTGCTTGGCAACTGGCATGTATTTATGACAGCTGTACAGTCCCGGAGTCATGTGGTCACCATTTGTAACCTTCCCAGCTGGCTTCCAACAAGAAAAATCAATGGGGGAAGCCAGATTCACTTAACAACCAAATAATTCACTTAAGAACTGCAGTGATTTGTTTAACAACTGTGGCAAAAAAAGTCATGGGGCATAACCCAACTGTCTTGCTTAGAACCAGAAATTTTGAACTCAATTGAATTTTAAATCGAAATCTACATATAAATATACTGGCAAGGGCATGGATAGGGTGGCTGATATGTATGTAACAAAATCAGTGGACAGGCTGGCACACAGGCCATACAGAGGAAGACACAAAAGGAGAGCAAGTACACCAATCTTTCTGTACTTATATTTTGACATTCTTGTGAACTGGGTCTCAAGTAAAATTTGGAACAATAAAAACTGCAGCACAACCCACCCAAGAATGGTTTGGCCAATGTATGAGCAGCAACGGGCAAAAACATTTTCCATTTCATTCATCTCTATAATCATACTAAATAGAACATCCCAGTGTATACAGTAAATGAGCACTATGTTGAAATATAATGCCTTGCTAATGGTTTTCTTCCTTTAGTATTGATAACTCTGTTGGTTATCAAAATTCCTAGTTGCCATATCTATTTTCAGCCAATTCATAACAAGATGACTGTATTATAGCTGTGGCTGATTATTTGTGCAATATCCATGATGTCCCATGAATTAAAGCAGAAATAAAGATTTTAATTATGCAATCTAAATAATAGTTTTAATCCAAGCATTTTCCAGATTGTGATACTTACTGTGCAGACACCATTTGGATAGTGTTCCTTCACATATGCTCTCATTGCTGTTTCTATGGAGTTTCGCCATGACTCAATTGCATTTTCAACATCGTGAGGCTTTGGATCTGTAGCCTCCTTTCGTAAATGATCAAATTTAAAAGCAATCTTGTTTTTGGGATCAAAAAATTTCCCATTGCCCAAATCACCATGCTCTGTTATTAATATCTACAAAAAAATTATAAAAGGGGCATTTCTAAGTTAGTATTTCTACTTCTTTTAATTAATATAAACAGTACTGTTTATACACATCTGATTATACATTAACAATCTTAAGTACAATATCCATCACATATAAAGAATATGAAGTTTGAATAGAAAATTAAAATAACTCATATCAATTAGTATTTGTTTTCATTTGTTTTCCACTAAAAGAAATAGATGATTAAATCAATTATATGATTGGCTAACATTCTGATAACTTTTCTTCCTTTCAGTTTCTCTCCATTTAAATAATACAACCCTCTGCAGATACAACTCTTTGCAGTTCTGTAACTATGATTGTCTCTGTTGCAATATTTGGAGAAAAATAATGGTGATTAATAAAATCAGATTAGAATGGACTATAAGACAAACATTGTGAAGTTAATGTTGCAGCACCAAAACCATTTATTTATTCAATCAGCTGCAGACCAGATTGTTTAGACACCTCTGAATACTCCATAATTAACCAAAAATGTGATCTATAATCTGCATTATCAAAAACTACTTAATTAAAACATAGTGCTAATTTGCGTCACATTAGAAGACAAGCTCTTGTTCGGCTATGGTCAAGGTTGCTGAATAACAAGGCCCTCCTATTCACTAGGACTATGCACAGTCCATCACGAGATTGAAATCCTGTAGGCCAGGATGAAAAATAACTATTGCTTAACACATTGTAAGGCGCCCTGAGTTTCCGGAGAAGGGCGGCATATAAATTAAAAAAAAAAATCTATCCAGTTTAATGTCTGGAGAGAATAGTGATCTAAGGTACCTTATTATGGCCTAACTTCTACCAAGCCATCTGGGTTTGACCTGCCTCACTCTGTTTGGATAAAATTGTATAGAATTAGGTATGATACTGGAATTAGTCCCTCTGCCCTATATCAGTGGGGATAAAAGAGTCCCCTTGTTGTGATTGTGATGTTGATATGCAAACAATTAAATATATTGTGCAAGGTTGTCCACGACATTCGTTCTATGGTTCCCTAGATGATCTGCATGAAGCAACCCGAGACAATTACCTGGATAGCTGAATTCAACATCCTGTTATGAGACCATTGCCATACCCACATAGAATTTTTGTATGTGCATTATGTGTATATGCTTACTTCTCTTCTGTCATATTCTCATCAGATGTTAAATAATAATAATGTTCAAACTTAAATATTTTCAAAGATACCTGTTCATCATAGCCTTCTATTTTAGCTGGAGTAAACTGGTCCAAATTATACTGTGCAAATGCGCTAGAAAGACAAGAGACATCAGATAAAATTTTGCTACATATTAAAGTAAGTACTAAAACAAATATTTATTTCTGTACAAAGTGCAGATATTTATTTCTAATCACTATATCCTCTAGATTAGGGGTCAGAAACCAGGCCACACAAAGCCCCATCCACGGGATGCAGGCAGCACACAAAACCACACCCTCTGGTCCGCGGAAAAACCTCTCCCCACTTAAAGGGTTGGGATCCGCTGCTCTAGATAAGTCATGACATGACTTGTTTGTCTTTAGATTAACATGTTGCATGAATGGTAAATGAACTATGCTGTTTTTAGCAGTGTATGAGTCATATATTGGTTTACATAGGCACGCAGAGTAATGTGCAAGCAGGGATGCATAATCTGATTGTAAAATCACTGGTTTGGTTGGATGCAAAAAGTTGTACTGACAAGAAACTGACAAAAGTTTCACATCCCCTTTGCTCACACACAAGACTGACTGGACTGTTCAACAAACTAGAGTTAAAAATTTAAAGTAATTTGTTTTAAAAAGTTCAATTCCAAATTTATTTTAATTCAGCAATTAAAATTTTGAAAGGGCAATGAGAAATATTATCCTCTTCCTTGCCTACCTATATGTCTCAATAGACATTTTCAATGTCATTCTTTCTTAATGCCATGAAAGATAGGTATTGTATTAAGAGGTTAATACTTACTGTGCTGCTCCTTCCCTGAGAAGATTATCATTATTAAGTAGCAAACGAACATCTGAAAAATACTGAGCATTAGTATATGGTAAATATAGTGGATATAAACCCTGTCAGAAAAATATATGCTAATAAATAAAAAATATCCATCTCAAATGCATGCCAACCAAACTAAAGGCTTTTAATACTATATATTTATGCCAGCTATGTATAAGGATGAAATATACTTCTTGAAGTTTCATAGGAAATAGCATTTAAATTTTCTGGGGGATCTATTCTATATTTAACAGGACATAACTTTACAATTCTGCCCAGAAAACAAACACATTTGTATATACCGTATTTTCCGGCATATAAGACGACTTTTTAACACATGAATATCTTCTCGAAAGTCGGGGGTCATCTTATACGCCAGGTGTGGTTCTTCTGTAACCAGGCAGACCAGCCCAAAAGGCTCTGACGAGCCAAGCTCTGACCATCCCAGCTGAGTTGCCTGCTAATCAAGCAACTCAGCTTGGATTGCCAGAGCCATTTAAAAAAGTTTTTTTCTTTTAAATGGCTCTGACTGACTGCTAATCGGTAGCGAAAATTTCCCCCCACCCACTCCAGCTTGCTTACCTTAGCTGCTAGTCGCAACGCTTGCCTTGCTTCGCTTGCCTGCAATCGATTGCATCAGCAAGCAACTGAATCTCCCTGCCTGCAATCAAGCAGGCAGGGAGTTGTGGACTTCAACTCCCAGAATTCCTTCGCCAGCAAAGCAAACTTGGCTGAGGAATTCTGGGAGTTGAAGTCTACAAGTCTTAAAGTTGCCAAGGTTGGAGATCCCTGTTCTATTGGGTAAGTTTTTTTCCCCTTTGGGAGCTTTAAAAAAAATAGTTAATTGGGTTTTTTTTAGTTGTTCTTTTTTTAGACCTAGCCATTTAAAGTTTAGGAAGTTTTAAATTTAGCTGCTTTTATATAAAAATAAAATAAAATAAAATATTTGTGCAGCTTTCTGAGATTTTGTGTGTTTCTCTAGTGTTTCACTCTACCTACACAAACACTCAAAATCTCACAAAGCTGTATGTGGAATTTTGTGTGTGTAAAGTGTGAAAGTTGGTTTTTGGGATTTTTGGTGGCTGTGTGAGGTTCCTGCTTGTTGCAGAGGCCATTCTGGGTCTAGCACAGCTGCTTTTACATTGTGGGTGAGCCAGTTGTGTTGTGTTGTGTGTGTGTATTTTTATTAATTTTATTTTATTTATTTATTTTATTTTATTTTTATTTGGTGTGAGTTGGAAGAGGGGTAGTCTTATACGGCGAGTAAAGCCCAAACCCTCTATTTTAACAGGAAAAGTCGGGGGTCGTCTTATACGCCCAGTAGTCTTATACGCCGGAAAATACGGTAATATAATAATAACTATAGTATTAAAAAGTTTAAACGAACACATAGAAAAAATATAAAAAGCATTTATATAACAGCTCAAATTTAGAAATTCAATCAAAATTTCTCCTTACATTTCAATATGCACATAATAGAGTTCAATGTTTATTATACACTGTCAAAATCTGCATTTATATGAAGAAACAGAATGTAGCTTACAGTAGCTTACAATGGCATTATGTTCATTATGCAGCTAAGAACTAAAGAACTAAAATATTTCAAGGTTGCGCAAGATGGCGACTTCCCTGTGACTCTGGTGTTTTCGGGGGAGTGATCATGGTTTCGGGGGGCCTCGGAGGGCTGAATTTTGATTGCTGCAGCCCTGCTCCAGCTGGAGGAGTGTCGGGGCTCTCTGCTGAGGGGTCTCCGGCTTCTTAGAATGTCCTGGAGGCCCGCGGAGGCTCGCGGCTTGAGGAGATTACAGGACGGCGAGAAGCGGCCCGAAGGAGGAGGGGGCGGCGGCAGACCTCCCATGGTGAAGGCGGCAGAGCCAGGAAGACGGCGTCAGCGCCGCGACGATGGTGGCGGTGCGGCACCCTCGTCGGGATCCTCGCCAGCCCAATCCGCCCTTTGGACATGTGTTAGGGCGGTGAGGGGGGCGAGGTGAGGACGGGGAGGCTGGCAATGGCGGCGACGGCGATGCTGGCGGCGTGGAAATGGCGGCCGCCGGCTCGAGGAAGGGGCCGCCGCAGTTTTTGGTGTGTGGGAGTGTTGAAGATGGGGGCAGCTGCTTACTCGTGGTTTAGATCTCCTGGGTGATCGTGGGGCGTTGTTTGGCCCTTGACCGGCCCAGAGGCCTTCATGTTGATTTGTGAAGGCTGGGCGAGATGAACAGCATGATTATAAGGAAGATCTGGAGGGATGGGGGAGAGCTGGACCATGACTGAGGGTTCCCCCCCCGGCATTTTTTTCCTTGGCTCTCCTCTCCCCCCCCCCCCATCATCATCTCCTGGACTAGGTATCATCTTGACCTCCCTAGAATTTTTGACTGCTATGATCTCCACCGTTGAGCCTGCCCCGGACTATGTGGACTGACCTGATCCCATTCTTTCCCTCCATTGAATGGAGGTTTACATCTGGGGGTTCAAGTCTTGGTGGAGTAGGTTCACAGCTACTGTCTCAACTCCGGTTCTTTGGACGATCGTGGTTGACCAGCCGCCGTGAGAGGGGGGCTGGGTCACCCTTTACCGGTTCGAAACAGCATTCTTACTCCTGCCATTGCCGTGAGAGGGCAATGAGGTCCAATGTGTCCCATTGGAATTCTGTTGAAGCCTGGCACTCACTCCTCTTGACTGTGATAACATCAAATTGTCCCCTGGCTATTGGCCATGGACTATCATCTCCCCTTGATGTCCAGATGTATTCGGTGAACGACCTTCATGCCCTGCGAGATTCCCCCCTCTCGCAGGTTTGGCCCTCTTCGTTATCGAGGGCCTATCTTGATGACGGGCGTTGGAGCCCCGAGAGATGGCATGCAGCAAAGAAGAGTTTGAGGGGTTTTTTAAGTGGGTTTTTTAGTGGGTTTTTAACAAAAATTTTAAGGGGTTCGGGGGGGATTAGGGTGGGTTCTGGGGGAAATCCACCGGGTTCAAGACCAGCCTTAGCGAAGGGCTGCGACATTAGGGATGTAGAACCGGAGGTCGGGGAGGGGGTTGGAGTTCCATTTGAAGAGGGCTGTTCCATCAGCATAGTGAGTGGGAGGGGCAGATATGGCGGAAGCTGAGGACCACATCATGTTCAGGGAATGCGCACTCGCTATCTTAGAGCGATTGCACACTCCGGTCCCCAATGCTTTTCTTGTTCCCCAGGTTGTCCAGATTCTCAGGGCCAGAGTCTTCGGCTGATGTTATGCAACGCCAGGTCCGTTGTTAACAAAGCCCCCCTCATTCACAATCTTATTCAGGAGGGGGAGGCGGACCTGGCGGGCATAACGGAGACCTGGTTGGGCCAGGAGGGGGGAGTTCCCCTCGTGGATATGTGCCCACCAGGCTTCCGTGCATTTCATCAGCCGGGGGCTCAGGGCAGGGGCGGGGGGGGTGGCGGTTATTATAAAGGAAGGTCTGGATCCGAGGGAGACCACTGTTCCACAGATAGTCGGATGTGAGTCCCTCTTTGTGAAGTGGGGTCGTGGAGTACAGATGGGCTTGTTGGTCACGTACCTGGCTCCCTGCCACGTGGCAACGGCCCTGCCCGAGCTGCTTAACGTTATAGCCGAGGTGGCAGTGGACACGCCCAGACTTGTCATCATGGGGGATTTCAACCTGCCATCTATCGGTGAGACGTCTGAGGTGGCTCGAGAGTTCATGGCTTCCATGACGGCCTTGGACCTTACTCAGTTAATTCACGACCCCACTCACATAGGGGGACACACTCTGGACTTAGTTTTTGTCTCTGGTCAGTGGTTGAGTGGCCTTGATACAGGGGATATAGCCATCAAACCCTTGTCATGGTCTGGCCACTCGCTCCTTCAACTGGACTTCCTAACCGCTGCACCCCGCCGCAGGGAGGCGGGACCGACCAGATGGTTCCGCCCCAGGCGCCTGATGGACCCCGATAGGTTCCAGATGGAGCTTGGGCCATTTCCTGAGACTCTGGCTCATGACTCGGCTGAGGACCTGGTGGCCGCCTGGGATAGTGCGTCTGCCGGGGCCTTGGACCGTGTTGTGCCTTTGCGGCCTCTGACCCGGCACCGAACTCACCTAGCTCCTTGGTTCTCTGAGGAGCTTAGGGAGATGAAGCGCCGGAAAAGACGCCTGGAGAGTAGTTGGAGGACCAGCCGCTCCGAATCCGACCGAACACTGGTGAGGTCTCACATTAAGACCTACCTAGTGGCGATAAAAGCGGCGAAATCTAGTTATTTTGCCGCTCTTATCGCGTCATCAGATAATCGCCCGGCCGCCCTGTTTAGGGTGACCCGCTCCCTCCTCCATCTGGAGGTGCGGGATGACCCCTTGCAGGGCCGAGCTGAGGACTTTGTGCAATATCTGTATGACAAAATCGCTCAGATTCGGGAAGGGCTGGCCTCTGACTGGGTATGTCCGGACGGGATGACTGAGGCAGGTCTTGAGAGTGTTATCTGGGGGGAGTTCGATCCTGTGGCTCCCGAGGACATGGACAGGATCCTGGGACGGCTGAACGCAACCACATGTTTATTGGACCCGTGTCCCTCCTGGCTGGTACTGGCTTCCCGGGAGGTGACACGAGGCTGGCTCCAGAAGATTGTTAACGCTTCTTTGAGTGAGGGGGTCCTGCCGGCCACTTTGAAAGAAGCGGTTGTGAGGCCCCTCCTCAAGAAGCCTTCTCTGGATCCGGCTATTTTGGCTAACTATCGTCCAGTCTCCAACCTTCGCTTTGTTGCGAAGGTTGTTGAGAGTGTGGTTGCGCAACAGCTTCCCCGGTACCTGGATGAAGCTGTCTATCTAGACCCGCTCCAGTCCGGCTTCCGGCCTGGGCACAGCACGGAAACGGCATTGGTCGCGTTGGTGGATGATCTCTGGAGGGCTCGGGATAGGGGTTGTTCCTCTATCCTGGTCCTGTTAGACCTCTCAGCGGCTTTTGATACCATCGACCATGGTATCATGTTGCACCGGTTGGCGGGGCTGGGGGTGGGGGGCACCGTTCTGCGGTGGTTCTCCTACCTCTCTGACCGGTCGCAATCCGTGTTGACAGGGGGGCAGCGGTCGACCCCGAGACACCTTGCTTGTGGGGTGCCACAGGGGTCGGTCCTCTCGCCCCTTCTGTTCAACATTTATGTAAAGCCGCTGGGTGAGATCATCTGTGGCTTCGGGGTGGAGTTCCATCAGTATGCTGACGACACCCAGCTGTACATCTCCACCCCAGGCCACCCCAACGATGCCCTTGAAGTGATGTCCCAGTGCCTGGAGGCCGTGCGGGCCTGGATGGGGAGAAACAGGCTCCGACTCAACCCCTCCAAGACCGAGTGGCTGTGGCTTCCGGCGTCCCGATATAGCCAGCTGACACCATCGCTGGCTATTGGGGGCGAATCACTCGCTCCCACGGAGAGGGCTCGTAAATTGGGCGTCCTCCTGGATGCACGGCTGTCGTTAGAAGATCATATGACGGCCGTGGCCAGGGGGGCTTTTTATCAGGTTCGCCTGATACGCCAGTTGCGCCCCTTTCTAGATCGGGACTCCCTACGCACGGTCACTCAGGCACTCGTCACTTCCCGCCTGGACTACTGCAACGCTCTCTACATGGGGCTCCCCCTGGGGTGCACCCGGAGGCTCCAGCTGGTCCAGAACGCGGCCGCGCGGGGGATTATGGGGGCGACGAGACGTCCCATGTAACACCTCTCCTGCGTGAGCTGCACTGGCTCCCGGTGGTCTTCCGGGTGCGCTTCAAGGTGTTAGTAACCACCTTTAAAGCGCTCCATGGCTCAGGGCCGGGGTACTTACGAGACCGCCTTCTGCCACCAATAGCCTCCCACCGGCCAGTACGCTCGCACAGAGTGGGCCTCCTCAGGGTGCCGTCCGCCAGACAATGTCGGCTGGCGACCCCCAGGGGGAGAGCCTTCTCTGTGGCAGCGCCTACCCTCTGGAACAACCTCCCCCCAGAGATACGTACAATAACAGACCTCCGGATTTTTCGTCAGGCCCTGAAAACCCATTTATTTCAACTAGCTGGGCTGGCTTGAGTGAATTTTAAATCGTTTTTAAATTGGGGTTCTTTTAATTTTCGGCCAAATATTTAATTATTTTAAACTGTTTTTAAATTTTGTATATATTGTTTTTTACTTTGGCTGTTCACCGCCCTGAGTCCTATTTTGGAGAAAGGCAGTATAGAAATTTAAATAATAAATAAATAAATAAAAGGTTTAAACAGTAGATTGTCCCAAGATTGAAGCACCTCAACCTTGAAACATTTCATTTCTAGTATTTACTACAGGAAAGAAAAGATGGGTTTGCAGTAACGGGGCTGGAAAAAATATCCTGGCTTTCCGAAACTTAGTTCCTTCTACCAGCTCTAAAATATTCCCTAATCGTCACCTGCTATCAGCTCTCACTTCAATGGCTCTTCATGTAAGTTGGTGTTGCTTCATTATAAAATATGCTTTCCTTTCATATATAGCAATTGATCACTAATTCTAAAAGCACCACCAAAACTTCAAAGACTACAAGATAACACCAATAACAACGCTTCTTTAATTCATACGTTAACAGGAAGAAAAAAAATGGGTACAAAATAATGAGTAAAAACTGTCAGGCAAGTGCAGGATTTGAGGCAACAGAATCACTCTGAGGTTGTCTTTCTCAAGAATGGTACCATTTCAAATGCTTATATAGTTTGATTATTGCCAGTTTCAATTTAAAGACAATTGGTGACTCTAGATATTATACTAAGTCTATTCTATTTGTTAACACCTCTTCAGCAACTATCATGGCTAATCACTTTGTAAGTCATTTAAAAAAAAAGTCTCCTTTTATATCGTTTTCTCAAATCCCCTCAAACTTCATAAAAGGGAGATATGCAGATCTATTAATTAGATCTTGAACCAATTATCAATTCCACAGCTTAGTCCCCCACTGTAACAAAGAACATGACATGGGGGAGGACCTATTAAATAGAATATTCTATTAAATAGACTATTTCTAACTTATTTTATAACTTTAATCTTATATTCAATATACATTCTTTTTAGACCTAACAGTAATAGAGAAATTTTAAAAAATAGTCAATCACATGTACATTACCTTCAGTTAAACAGAAACTTTGAAATGTAACTCAAAAATAAATATGCACAAAATGCTTCTAATTTAAACTATTTCATATTCAAAGTCCTGATTCATGCTTGACAAAATCAAATCTTCATTTTTGCGTAAGATATCAATTATGCCAAAGAATTACCGTATTTTTCGGTCTATAGGACACACTCCCCCCCAAAAAAAGGGGGTGGAAATGTCTGTGCGTCTTATAGAGCAAATATTGCCGAAGCCCTGCTCACCTGCCCCCACCCACCCTTTGGCCTCTGCCTCCCAGTAATTTGCCTCCTTACAGCAAACAACCTGGCCAGCTTCAGCACAGCTCGATTTAGCATGAGCAGCTGATTGGCAGTTGGATAGGCCTCCCGGAATACCACTGATCAGCTGTTCCAGGCTGCGGGAATCACCACCGTGCCCCCCATTTTCAACCTCCATGCATCCTGTTTTCAGCTCGTTCCAGGCGGTGGGGATTGCCACCGCCTATTGCTGTTGATCGGTGGCGGTCGGCAACAGCAATCCCCATCTGAAATGGGCCAAAAATGGGGCGTGCAGAAGCAGCGGCGATCCCTGTGGCCTGGAACAGCTGATCAGCAGTATTTTGGGAGGTCGATCCAACCGCCAATCAGCTGCTTGTGCTAAATCAGGCTGTGCTGAAGCTGACCAGGCTGTTGGCTGCAAGGAGGCAAATTGCTGGGAGGCAGAAGCAGATTTTTTCCCCTTCTTTTCCTCCCCAAATCCTAGGTGTGTCTTATGGTTCAGAACATCTTATAGTGCGAAAAATATGGTACATCAATTTCAGTAATAGGGAAATCTATGACTTAAAAGTATTACTTGCATTACTTGCAAGATATTATAATATTCAAACACTAAGGTACCTATATAAAAATTATTAATTTTATTAAGACTAAGATTTACTAAATCTTGATTTTAAAACAGTTGTGCTCAAAATTAGTATTTCAAGCATCCAGGAAGTTTGGAACAGCAGTTTTGGCTACAAACAAGATGCTTCAAATTTGAGATGATCAAAATCTGAAACAGGACTCTTCTATTTCAAAAAGGGATGCTGCACTGTATATAGACTATCTGAAATGAAAATCAACATATAGCATGCTCACCATTAAAAACCTCATTGAATTCTCCTGGTGGAGCATGGATGATGAATTTTGCTGCTATGCGCACCTGAAATTAAAACAATTGTTATATTTTTCAACCTAATTTGTAAAGGAAACAAGAAGTGTTTTTTTAAAAAACCTGAAGTGTATTAAAAAACAGAGATTTATTTTTAAGAAAGAAATGTATGTATACCTTAATTCTACTATACAATTGTTATAGAAGTTTGGTTATTAACTTAAATGCAAAAAACCTGCAGCATTCATAGCACAATTTAGACATAATACTCTGGGAGGTGAAGAAAATAATCATATTTCAGGAATAAACTGCCTGAAATATCTCAGAATAATATTTCCAATACAATACTAACTTCAAAGGTGGGATTTTTGTTAGCACCGCAACTAAAAACAGGAGCCTTACTTTTTCTTCTAAAACTAATGACTCATAATTATAAATTGCCTAATTATGCTATCTAAAGCAGTTGTTTCTTTGTAATGAAATGCTTTGTCAAATGAGTGAGCACAAAATAACAATACAGTAATGCGGGTTAATTTTTCCAATATTTTCAGTAAACTGCTAATATGCGTAACTCTTAATACAACTTTTAAATTCTTTAGTGCTACCAAATTAATACACAAGGCAAACATATTACTGTTAAAAAAGAGAGCAAGCTTTTTTGTAATTGTAAAGACAGCACTATTTATCATCTCTTGTCAAAAGAAAGGAAATACTAGGACAAAACTTTAATTCAGAAAATTCTTAAAATAAATATAAAATTAAAGCCAGAAGTCTTTTTTTTAGGTCTGCTAGACAAAGTGTTTGAAGGTTATTTTAAATGTTGACTGCAGCAAAAATTTGGTATGCAGAGAAAAAAACACATCAGTTCCCACAATGGAAGAATGGATGCTAAAGGTGCTGGACCTGGTGGAGATGTCAAAATCGATTGTCTAAATTAAAGAGAAGAATTTATCTAGTTTTTTTTCCACTTGGAAACAACTTCTGGACTTAATTCTCGAAACAGAAAAAAATGAAACTTTGATTTTAAATTTTTATCTAAATTGACTATGTTGTTATGAAATAATGTGAAATAATTAGAAATGTAAAAAGATTGAGTTTATAACTTTTCTTGTAACTGCACTGAAAAAAGCTAGAAGTCACTACCTGTTTTCTTTCTCTTTAGCCTTTGCGCTTTTTACCTTTTTTGACTTTTTTATATTTGTATTTTATCTATAATAAACTTTAATAAAACTTAGAAAAAATACTACAAATGTAATCTACAATACAAATATACACAAATATTCTTGTATTAAACAAGAATATTAGAGGTTTTTTGCTTAAGACATACAAGAGATAAGAAATGAGACTTTCTTCTTAACCTCATGTTTATGACCACAACGGAAATCAATTTAGTTAAAAGCAAACCCATATATCATGTTCATGCCTTTATAAGGCAATAGCAATGCTTACTTAGATTTGTATTTACAATTCTTGCAATACAGAAATACGCATAACTTTTGACAGAGATTTTGATAATTTAAAATAATATTTGTACTATTCATATTATAGTAGTATATTAATTAATAAACTAGTGATTATTAATAAGTATATACTATAATATAAAGTAGGTTATCTTTCTTTTTTTTCTTAGGTTGCATATTCAGCTTCGTTTCTTTTCTAATTTTTTTCATCTTAAAGAATGTTGCAGGGAAGTGGGTGGACTCTTCCTCCCTCACATATAAATGAGATGAAGAACCAAGATAGTAGCACCTCACTGCAATATCTACCTCTATGTTATTAAAACCCTTGTGTTTCTACCCTCAAGTTAGCCTACCACAATTTTTGAATCAAGGTATCTAAAAACTGCTAACTGAAAGAATGCATAAAAAATCTGGGATCTATTAGTCCCGAAGAATTGAAACTTCCATGATGTCCAGACCAGTTTTATTCATAAAAGTTTTATTCAGTTTTATTCATAAAATTGTGGCCATTCCAACATTCACATGATCACGATTTCTAACATTTCCTACATTTAACTAATTCTCTTCTGAAAAACCTCTGACAATATTTACTATCAAGTATTGGTTATCTTTAAGTATATTCCAGAGTTATTTAAGAATATGTTACTTTTTTTTTTTTTAATTTGATTTATATGCCGCCCTTCTCCGGAGACTCAGGGCGGCTTACAATGTGCTCAGCAATAGCCTTCATCCTTTTGTATATTTATACAAAGTCAGCTTATTGCCCCCACAACTGGGTCCTCATTTCACCTACCTTAGAAAGGATGGAAGGCTGAGTCAACCTTGAGCCTTGGCGAGATTCGAACCCTGCAGTAATTGCAGGCAGCTGGTCTTAATAACCAGCTTAATAACAGGGTGCCTTAAACCCCTGTAGTACCAAGGCTCTTATCTGTAAGAATCTCATTGGTTTTACATTTGAGTCAAGCATACTTGGGACTAACATCTGGAGTCTCTAATTGCTTTTTATCAGCAAGATCTAAAATGAAAACTATTTGTGGAGCCTCAAGGTACAGATCTGACATGTTTCTGAAATTGAAGAAGGATCATTCATACAGTGTGTGCCCCCCCCTTCCTTTGGGAGGAAGATCTATTAAGATCTATTAAGCCTAAATGAAGATCTGAATGTTTGGTTTTAGATGGGAAATGGGGGAACCCTACTTTTGCTTTCAGCTCTTTGCAACAGACACTCAGTTATGTAATTTCTTACTATCTCAGTTCCTTAGATTTTTTTCAGTATATTATTTAAAGATATTCTGTCAACATGTTCTACAATGAAAACAGTTAAGACAGAGTTCCAGATTTTGTGCAACTTTCTCATCTTTCTTTAACACTCTATTTCTTAGTCATCCAAATGTCCAACTCAGGTACCTGCTGATTTATTTACAATTTTTTGCAAATCTGTATTCAGAATATGCTACAAAATGTAGTATGTTTTGAGGAAGTAGGGTTCCTGTTCAAAATTGAGAGTTGCTTAATATTCCCCCATGAAACCTTCCTAAATTATTTCCTCATACATTTGCATTTCCTCTTTACTTTAAATAAGCATAGAGTTGTACACAGTGCAATAACCTGGTGCCTAATCTAAAAGTACTGGAAGAATGCTGCCCTTCCTCTTCTTTTCAATGATATTACCAACTATGGGAGAAAGGTGAGGCAAATATAAATTCCTTGTGTAAATTCTGTTTATACAAAGATTGTCTTCCTGGGCTCTTCATATCTATTAATTCATGCATGTTGAAAACAGGAGGTTTTTCCCCCTTTTCTTCCTAAATTGTTGCATTAGCCATCAGGGCGACATCTGGAAGACATTTCAAACTTCTATATGAAAACTGAATTTGTATATATTTTGATAGAGACAGTAAATCAATATTCAATGTTCAATTAAAATATCAATTTATATACTCAAAAACATTTAAAATTCATAACCTCATAACCTAATTATTACAAAACTTAATTTGCCTCATTATGAAGAAATTATTGTTAAGTCATCAATTTCTATGATTTCTGTATTCTAGAAGAAAGCAGAGAGCTTTTGGGAGTACATCGAAAACATAGTTTTCAGAGAATGCCTGTGTAATATCTATTGTGTTATTAAGAATTTCAACCTAAATAAACATAAGTTTATGGCAATATTTTAAACATAGTGGACAAAAGTTGATCCATTAGATCAGCAGTCCCCAACCTTTCTGGCTTGGCCGTCAGTTGTGGGGGGAAAGTTCTGTGTGGCAGGCATGTGCGCACACCTCTATTTGTACAAGCACCTGCCACTCCCGCTGCTTTTGCAGGTGGAGTTGCATGTGCAAGCGCAAGCACCTGCCACTTGTGAGTGGAGCTGCGCGTGGATGCATGCTCTCCTGCTGCTTGCACTGCCCGGTTCCAAAAGGGGCATGGCCCAGTAGTGGGCCGCGACCCAGGGGTTGGGGACCCCTGCATTAAGTTAGCCTTTCAGATATATATATTGAAGCCGGCAAGGAGCATCAGAAATGTTCCTTCCTCTCCTCCTTTCCCCTCTCCCTCCCTCTTCCTTCTACCCTGTCTCTTTTTTCCTCCCACATTTCTCCCTCTCTTTCCTTCTCCCTTTATTCCTTCTGAATTGTTCCTTCTTTCCTCCATCCTTTCTTACCTCTCTCATATTCCTACTATTTCTCCATTTACTGTGCTTGTGGAAGCTTGCAAGGAAAGAGTCACTGGGAAACCAAAAGGGAGTTGCAATTCCAAGACCAGTAGGCAGCTAAGTGTGCAGGTTGGGAAGTGTTAATGGCTGTGCACAAGTTATGTCACACATATTTAGGCTTAATAGAGGCATACAGGTGGGCAGTGTGAGTTGGGAAGAGTGCTGGGGAGATGCTGTTTGGGTCAGATGGGATGGAGCATAGGAAGTTAGCTTGGGTCAGGAAGGCTTGCAAAGTGGACAAGGATGCATAGAAGTATGCAAAAGGTATCGTAGGGATTGAGAAAGACACCTCAGGAGTAGCATGGGTTGGGGAGGGTAGCATAGACTGTAAGGATACATAGGATTTTCAACCTTCCCTTCCTAGAAGACAGATAAGTGGCTGCTATTGGATGAGGGAGGGAGTAAAGGATTGCCAGAATGGCTGACAAACTATCACTATCAGGAATGTTGAAAATGAGGATCATGGGGCCACAGCAGCAGCCCAGCAGCTGAAAAAGCCACAACTTCTCCAATTTAATTTTCTCAGAAGTCATAGGTCCTGGATTTTGGAGATATTCCGTAAATTAGTCCATTTGAGGTACCTTGGAACAAAAATTGTTGCCCTGTGATTCATCCAGTTAAAGGTTATAGAGATGAGAGTTTCAGTTGTATACTAGACATGGTTGGGTCATTTCAGAGATATTTCCTTATTAGATTCCTCAATGTCTTCAACAGTGACAGAACTTCTAATTTACTGCCTTCACTGGAAAAGATGGGCTACAGAGCTATATCTACCTTGAAAATAGCCCAGGTTGAACTAGATAGCAGTCAAACATTAGCACAGAAAATATTTTATGATGTTTTGTATTATGGAATAAATTGTTGTGATATATTTATGTCATAAAATGCTTTATAAAAGTTGCCAAATTTCAATTCCAAGAGTGTTATAGATCCCAGATTTTGAACACATTTTGTAAATTAATCTATTTGAGGTACCTTGGCTCAAAATTATTGTTCTATGATGCACTGTTTCTCCCAGTTAAAGGCTATGGGAATGAGTTTTAGTAGTATATAGATTAATGTGAACTCAAGACTATGGTTCCTACTGAAATCACTTAACATAGCTAGCCTTCTGGAAACAAAACCTCTAGATCACAGTTAAGTTAATATACAACTAAACTTTGGTTAAACTAAGCTTTTTATTGAATAAATATAAATCAATTCAATTATTCCTGTAGGGTTATAATTAGATAATAGTGGCATGAAAAGGAAGTTATTTCCTTTCAATTAACCAAATCAAGCTAAAGACCATCTTGCAAAATTTTGATCTGATCCTATTATGGCCAATTGGTTATTTCTTTAAGCACATTTATTAAATCTACACTTGTCAAAATTAAAATATGTAGCTTGGACTCATGCAATTATGTTTTACTGAACAAATCACAATTAACACATCAAGTAAGTTTCCCATATTATGGCTTACCAATTTGCATGAATCTAAACTACATGTTTTAAGTTTGGAAATTGTGGATTCTATAAACCATGGTTAAGGAAGTAACACTTAGCATAATAGGAGGATCAAATCAAAATTTTGCAAGATGTTCTTAAACTTAGTTTGGTTAATTGAAGGGGAATGACTTCCTTTTCATACCAGTATATCAAATTTAAGGACAAATATAAAAGAATACATAAATGATTTGACTTATATTTATTCAAAAGCTATTAAATGAACAAAACCAGGAAAAAAGAACCTCATACATCTTAAAATCTAGCTTTAAATAATTTACATACACATAAGTAGTAATGTAGGAACGTGACAGCTGCATGTTATAAACATACAGTGTCACAAGAAAATGAACCAGAGAGATGGTTTAAAAACACACTTAGTAACAAACAAGGATTTATTACTAACTGGGTTTTTACATTATGATACATATAAGCCATCACTGTAAATAATAACAGATAGATTGACAGATCAAAAGCAAATGCAGGCAGGCCACATTCTTTGCTGGGTGAATCGAAACACCAAGTGAGGCATTTCTAGGATGGATCTGAGAAAAGGCATGCAAACTTTAAGACTCCTAGGAAGAAATGATCAGGAAGAAATTACCCTTTAACCAGTCAGAACTACCCTCAGCACCAGATTAACAAACTGCCCCTGGAAAACCCAAAATAGAAGCAGCATGGGAGCCCCTTCCAAGCAAAACATTAGAACATATAATCAGATCTGCAAAATAATCTTCCGAGTCAAGGACTAGAGGTCATAGAAGTCAGGGGCGTAAAGAACAAGTGTCCCCCCGAGCCACCTTTTGGAAATCACTTCATGCCACGTGAACAGACTATGGGCCACCATTAAATCAAGTGGGCTATGCCATCCACCAGGAAATTGCCCTGAGCCGTTCCAGCGACAAGAGAGGCGGCGGGACCAGCTCCAGAGGCCGACGGAGGAGAGAGGGGCTTGACCAGGAGGAGCCCCTTTCCATCCGCCGGGTTTCCTCCGGATTGAAAGAGGAAAGGCAGACTCAGGGAGAGGCGAGGAAGGCGGGGTGGAGACATCAGATCCGGCGCGCCCGCTTTGCTTCAGCCCCAGCCCGGAGCCTGCAGCCTATTTTCAGCCATCGGACCGTACAAGGAGTGGAGAGGGCGGCGAGTAAAGCAGGCCTCGGGCAGAAGGAAACTAACCTCTTTCCAGGCTGGCAGAGTCGGGCTGACGGCTCGAGCCTGCACCACATCCGCTTGCTTAATTTTCTTCCTTCCTTGTCCCCGGGAGGGGGAAAAGAAACCGCCACCGCTTCCTCCTCCTCCTCCTCCCCTCTCCCCCAACGCGACCCTTCTCCTCCTGCGGCGAGGGCCTTCTTTACCTTCTCCTCTTCGGAGAGCTGTTCCTCCTGATCCGCCATCTTAGCTCTTCTCCGGTCAGCCCACGAGGAAAAAAAAAAAAGAAGAAGCCCCGGAGACTCGCAAATCGTTAACTGGAGCAGCAGCCGGAGCAGCAGCCGCCAAGGCCCAGCCACCGTCTCCGCCCCTCAGTCAAGCAGGAAGGGCGGGGCTCGGATTCGGGGCGCGGCCTCGAGGCGGAGGTGGAGAGGGAGTGCGAGGCCCAAGCACGCAACGTCAGGGGAGCGAGCAAACGAAGGGAGCTGCAGAGGAAGAGCATGCGCAAACGGTCTTCCGGGGTTGAGGCTGGCATCTGTCGTACGGGGATTTTCATTTTAGTGGTCTCTCTCTTTTTAGGATTACGAGGTTCAGCCTTCGAGTTTTATGCTTAATTTCTTAACCGGGGGGAGTTTTCAAATTACAATCTCAATCTGTTCGTTTTATAAACATTTAGCAGGCTACCTGGTAAACCTCTCAACCCTGAAGACACGCGGTGCCATACATGCAGGGAGGTGTCTCCTACCAGCCTAGCAACCCCGACCGGAACCCAGTCTCTGTTTACCAACTGCTAACAACAAGAGAGTCCACCCTCTCTTCAAGCTTTGTTTTTCATTGTTTCAACAACACCAATTGTCTCATATAAGTAATGCTTATGGATACTTTGTATAACAAGTCTAGTGAGTTCATAGGAGTTGTTAAATAAAAATATGTTTCTATTAATGAGGTAATAAAAGCACCTATGTCAATGGATTTAAAACAATGATTGCATTTTGAATGGGTAGTAATCACATGTACAAATATTAAGATACTGTTGGAAGCCCCCACCCCCATAATATTATTTGGGGAATATTAAAAGAGACAGAATATTGTATTTCCCCAAAGGAGAAATGGAGAAACATGCTCTTAAAGGCAGAAAGCACCCTCAGTCTTCCTGCATAGTGAAACAGCCTCCAGCAGATGCCTGAAGTCTATAGAGATGGATATTTTATGCCTATTAAGAAAAACTGGGCCAATCTATTTACAAACAAAAACAACTTCAACTCCATCTGATGAGATTTAAGGACAGGACTTTTAGTTCATAATAGGATTAACTCACCACCATTAGAATAGCAAAAGGCACAAGGCTAAGGTGACCAGACGTCCCGCTTTTGGCGGGACAGTCCCGCTTTTGAACAATTTGTCCCACGTCCCGCGGCGTTTTTAAAAAGTCCCGATTTTTGGAAAGAATGCTCGGCGTAGTGGGTGGGTTGCTCCCAGCTGCCTCCTGTGTCACAGCTGATGGCTAGAGGGAAAAAAACTGTTTAAACTCTTGCCGCGGGGCTTCAAAGGGCCGCCCTACAGCTGATCAGTGTTAAAAGAAAACAAATGAGTAGACCGATGCCTGCAAAAATAGAAAAAACAGCCCCTTAAAGCTTCAGCATAGGTTAATTAGCACAAGTTGATTAGATCGGCTTCCCGACTCTCAGCTGATTTGCTCTCAGCTGTTTTGCTCAGGGCTTTGTAGTTGCTAGCTGCAGAGTGCTGGAGATTTTTTTCCCCTAACTATGCTTTAAAAGCGAAACTGAAAGTAAAGCAGGGTCTTTGCTGCAACATGGCAAAATGAGGCAGAGAGATTTCTTTTTCTTTTCCTCGCCAAAAAAGGTAGGTACAAAACTGCAAACAATGGGAAATTTAGGGCAAAAGAGGAGAGTTCAAGGTTTTAAAACACAAAAGAAAAAAAGCTCTATTTAACTAGTAGGCAAAAAGTCCTTCTTCCAATGTTGTGCTATCAACAATCTTGCTGCTGTTATTAATTTCAGGATCAGTTTAGTCTCTGCAACTGTACAGTCCGTAGTTATACCCAGTAGAAACAAGTGCGGAGTAAATTTCAATCTTTTTTAAAAAATATTCCGCATCACCCACCAAATCTTTATCCAGAATGCTTTGATTTTTTTACAAGTCCACCACATATGATAATAAGTTGCATCATCACAATCACATCTCCAACATTTAGCTTGCACATTAGGATACATACATGATAGTTTTTTGGGATCTAAGTGCCATCTATAAAACATTTTATAAAAGTTTTCTCTTAAATTTTGTGCTTGTGTAAATTTCACATTTCTAATCCAAATCTTTTCCCAAGTCTCCATCATCACTGGCTCTTGAAAATTTTGTGCCCATTTAATCATGCAATCTTTAACCAGTTCCGTCTCAGAATCTATTTCCAATAAAGCATTATACAATCTTTTGATATGCATTTGTTTTTGATCTTTAATTTGTTTTACCAAATTTTCCTCATTTTGCACAAAGCCAGTTTTTTGGTCTTCCTTCCATCTAGCTTGAAGCTGACCATACTGAAACCATGTGTAAATTATACCTTCTTCTCTCAATGTATCTAAAGATTTCAAATATAATACCCCCCTTTCCATAACAAGAAGCTCTTTATAGGTAATCACCTCCTGTTTTTGTTCTATACTTATATTTTCTCTTGCATGTCTAGGATTTGCCCATACAGGTATCTTATAATTTAACTTGTATTGATATTTTTTCCAAACCCTCAACAAAGCATTTCTAAGTATATGGGCCTTAAATACTTTATCCACTTTTTTATCATATAACAAATAAGCATGCCATCCATATAGTAAATCATAACCTTCCAGATTCAACATTCTCCCCTCAGTTAAATTAAACTAATCACTAATTTGTGATAAGACCGCTGCTTCATAATATAATCTTAAATTAGGCATTTTAAGACCCCCCCTTTCACGTGTATCTTGTATAATTTTCATCTTTATTCTGGGTTTTTTCCCAGCCCAAATAAAAATATTAACACCTTTCTGCCATTCTCTCAAATTTTCATATTTCTTAAGCACTGGTATCATTTGGAACAAGAATAAAAATCTGGGTAACACATTCATTTTAATTGCTGCAATTTTTCCCAATAAAGACAGCTGTAATTTTTTCCAATTCTCCATATCCTTCTGTACCTTCTGCCAGAGATCTTCATAGTTATTTTTGTATAATTTTGTATTTGAAGCTGCTATATACACTCCTAAATATTTAACCTTTTTAACTATTTCAAACCCCGTTATTCTTCCTAGTTCATCTCTTTCAAGTACAGACATGTTTTTGGTTATCATCTTTGTCTTATATGAATTGACTTTAAATCCTGATACTTTCCCATATTGATCAATTATATCCAATATATATATGGAACCAACTCTATGGGTTGAGATAAGGTAACAACCAAGTCATCTGCAAATGCTCTTAATCTATAATCTTGATGTCTAATTACAATACCCTTCAATTTTTCTGAGTCACGTATCTTATTCAGTTGCACTTCCAAAGTCAAGATAAATAACAATGGGGACAGAGGACACCCCTGCCTTGTTCCTTTCTCGATTCTAAAAACCTCTGTTAGACCTCCATTAACTATTATTTGTGCTGTTTGCTGCTGGTATATCGCTCTAATTGAGTGTGTAAAATACTCCCCAAAATGCATTTTCTCTATTATTTTGAACAAAAATTGCCAGTTCAAACGATCGAATGCCTTCTCTGCATCCAAAAATATAAACGCTACAGGGACTTGGTTGTTTTTTTCCAAATATTCCAGTAAGTTTACAATTTGTCTAACATTATATTTCATTTGTCTCCCTTTTATGAACCCTGATTGATCATTATGAATTATTTGTTGCATAACTGGCATTAATCTATTAGCTAATATCTTAGCAAAAATCTTATAGTCGGTATTCAAGAGTGAAATTGGCCTAAAATTCTCAGGTTTAATACAGTTTTGATCCTCCTTTGGAATTAGTGAGACAAAAGCTGTTTTCCAAGAGGGTGGTACTCCTCCCCCACCTGTATTTTATTAAATAGAATTTTAAGTGGTTCTAACATTTCAGATTGTAAATGTTTGTAATAAACAGCTGTTAATCCGTCTGTTCTCGGAGCCTTACCTATTTTTAATTGTTTAATTACCCCAGCAATTTCCTCAGAAGTTATTGGCTGGTTCAATCTTTCTCTCTGTTCCAGCGTTAATTCAGGAATATCTCTCTTTAAATATCTATCAATATCAACATCTTGGATTGAGTCTTTAGCATATAACTTTGTATAGAAATCCAAAAAAGCCTTTTTAATTAAATTTTGTTGATAAATCTCCTTACCTCTAAATTCTATCTTGTCTATAGTATGTGAGTTTTGCTTTTTCCTCATCGTGTAAGCCAGCCATCTCCCAGGTTTATTGGCATTACAGAATGTATTATGTCTAGCATATTGTATACTGGTTGCTACTTGCCCAGCCATTAACATATTAAATTGCTCTCTTAAAATGTTTATCATATCTTTTGCCTTTTTATCTCCTGGATTATTTATAAGCAATTGTTCTTTCTTTTTTATTTCCTCCTCTATCTCTTTCCGTCTGCTTTGTTGTTTTAATCTATATTTATTGTTCAGAAAAATTAATGTTCCCCTTGTTAGGTTCAGCTTGCAGCTTACTCCTAACTTGTTGGTCAGGCAATATATCTGTTTCTTTAAGAAACAACTGAGCCACGTAATCAGGGTTTGCTGAAACCTGTAATTAGGCTGCAGTGCATAAATAAGCAGCACAGAGAAGCGTTCGTTCTTTCTGGATCTTCCTGGTTCTTCCTGGTTCTTCCTAGTTCTTCCTGAGTGATACCTGTTTGTATCCTGTTGCTTACTGAGTCTATTATATGGTACTGTATACCAAGAGTTACTAAAGTCTGTTTGCTTTGGTAAGGGAAGATACTTACTGGACTGATATTACTGTTTATGACCTTGGACTGTTTTACTTACACCGAGACTGCTTGTTACTTGTAGATAAACTATTTTTTCTCACACGAGCCGCACGTTTATCTCCTTCCCTGTGTGTTTCTGCTCTGCTCGTTGCACAAGCAACAAATACTTTTTACACACACCCTAACATTGGTTATGGGCCCAGAACATTCCAGGGCTCTTTAATTTGTTTTTGTGGAAGTGAGAAGTGCAGGCAGTGGGTGTAGTAGTCAAGATGATAGCTTTTGAGCAAGGTACAAGTTATGCTACTATAACCCGGTTGGATGGAACAAACTATGTTACCTGGTCCACAAAATGCTGTCTACTTTTGCGAAAAGAAGGACTGTGGGACATGGTTAATAATCCACCGGACATAACTGCACTGAATGCTGCTGACAAAGAAGATGCCAAAAAGATAGCGAAGTTTCACAGGGACAACGAACGTGCTTTATGCATCATTGGCCTGACACTGGGAGACCAGCAACTTGTCCATTTCCGGGGCGAAGAGTCTGCTGCGAGGTGTTGGACAAAGCTAAAGAAGCTCTACATTCGTGACTCTGTGGGTGTCCATATCTACCTGACACGGAAATTATTTCGCTTACATCTTCAGAAAGGAGGAGACATGATGACTCACCTGGACTCCATGACAGGGCTTTTCCAGGAGCTACATGAGAAAGACCTTGTGTTTACTGAACTGCAGCAAGTTTATATTATTCTTTCATCGTTGGATGACAGTTATGACTCTTTTGTTTCATCATTAGAAGTATTGTCTAGAGATGAACTAACATTGGCCAGTATAACTGGTAGGTTACTGGATGAGGCCAAACGTAGGCAAGAACGAGACCAGTTAAGGATGCAACAGCAACCAAAAGTGGAAGCTGTATATGAGAATGTCAATATTGTTAAATGCTGTTATGCATGTGGGGCTAAGGGGCACATTGCAAAATATTGTAATAATAAGAAAGTGTCTGCTAGAAACTCTGCTAAACCCAGGAAAGGGTATAATTTAGCAACCAGTTCATCTAATAATATAAAAGATGATTGGTGGGTGATTGATAGCGGTGCCTCTCAATCAATAACAAAAAACAGAAAACTGTTTCTAAATATGAAGAAAAGTACTAAAAAGGTCAAATTAGCTAATGGCTGGAATGTGACTGTAGCTGGGGAGGGACTTGTTAAATGTTCTATTAGTAAGCACCCTTTACCCATGCTTTATATCCCTAGTTTGAAATATAACCTTTTATCTGTAAATTCATTACTACATTCTGGGTTTACAGTAACTTTTAAAAACAACAAATGTTTGCTGGAATGTGAAGGCACTGTAGTTACTGCAGAATTAGAAAACGACTTGTTTGTTATTAGGGATAAGTCATTACTGTTAGTTCAGTCAAAAGCTAAATTTGGAAATGTAAAGCCTCATGATGAATGCGTACATTTATTACATAGAAGGCTTGGTCATTTGAATTTCAGGTTGTTGCATTTGACTGTTAAGCAGTCTAAAGGCATTAATTTAAGGGCTTGCAGCAAATACCTAAACTGTAATACTTGTAACCAGCATAAAAGTAAAGTTACACCTGCAAACCGCTGCAATGGGTTTAAAACAACTAAACCTTTGGAGGTAGTCTTTTTAGACTTAATAGGGCCAAAGAAACCCAGTTTAGGGGGAGCATGCTATATTTTGAGTATAGTTGATCACTTTACCAGATATGGTTTTTGCTACCTTATGAAGTCCAAAAGTGATACGTTCCAGTGTATCACAAATTGGCTTCGTTTTGTAGAACGGAAGCAGAAGTTTAAGGTGAAATGCATTGTTACTGACAATGGAACTGAGTTTACTAACCATCAGTTGGCTAAGTTGTTAAAGGACGCTGGGATACAGCATAAACGTTCTGCCCCTTTTCGGCCAGAACATAATGCATATATTGAACGAAGAGGCCAGACCCTACAAGCTATGACTAGGACTATGCAGGCTGATGCTTATTTACCTGATAAATTGTGGGGAGAAGCAATACTATGTGCCAATCATATTTTAAATAATGTGGTGCACTCCTCTACAGGTAAAATACCTTTTATTTTATGGCACGGCAGGAAGCCTGATTTAAGTTACATACATACTTTTGGTGCACCAGCCTGGGTGCATATACCGGTTAGTCGGAGAAGGAAGGACCAACAGAGAGCAAAGAAAATGATTTTTGTTGGTTATGAGGCTAACCATAGGTCCTATAGGTTCTGGGAAAAAGGAACAACAAAAGTTTTGTGTAGCGCTAGTGCTAAATTCCTAGAACACGAAGGCTGGGACAGGTTAGAAAAAGCAAACTATGGTTTTACAGATGTGGATGTTAAGATGGACCATATTCCTGATGATAGTTCATCTGAGATGGATGATAAACCATCTATTAAGGTTGAAGAACAGGAACAGGAATTAGGGTTAGGGGAGGATGAACCCAATATACCTAATGTGAGTCCTGTTATGCCTAGACGATCTTCCAGGGACCGGCATCCACCAGATCTCTATAAAGCCACAGTGGTTTGCCAAGTAGATATCGAACCATCCAGTTATCAGTATATAACATTATATCCAGAAAAAGAGCAAAAAGCCTGGCAGGAGGCAATGGATAGAGAAATTGATTCATTGAAGAGACTTGGTGTCTATGAAGTGGTAAGAATACCACCAAATGAGAAACTTATAGGCTGTAGGTGGGTCTATAAGGTAAAGAAAAGTGTAGATGGGGTAGTAACCCATAAAGCTCGGCTTGTTGCACAAGGGTTCTCACAGACAGATAGAGACTATGATGAGGTTTTTGCTCCAAGTTTACGAGTGAGCACTTTGAGAACGATGCTTGTTTGGGCAGCTAGGAATAAATGCTCTATTACTCATATAGATGTCGAGACAGCTTATTTGAACGCTCCGTTGAGGCATACAATATATATGAAGAAACCTCCTGGTTTTGATACACAGGATAGAACTGAGTGTTGGAGGCTACAAAAAAGCCTATATGGTTTAAGGCAATCAGGTTACGAGTGGAACCAATGTATAGTGCAGGAATTACGTAACATTGGGTTCTATGAGGGCGTAGCAGATAAATGTCTGTTTAAAAAAGAACAGGATGGACGTGTTTCATTCTTGTTACTCTTTACAGACGACATTGCCATAATTACCAGAACTGATGCTGAGGCCAGAGAGATTATCGGTCAGTTGCAAACAAAATTTAAACTTAGAAATCTAGGACATATACAGCATTATCTAGGGCTGGATATCCTGAAAACATCTAGAGGATTTAAAATATCACAAGCTAATAAGATCTGCAAATTGTTAAAAAAATATGGGATGGAATTATGTAAACCTGCCAAGACTCCTATGGCACAGGAATTCCAACAGGATAGTTTGCAGAGTCCACAGTTCAGTAAAGAACTGTATCAATCATTAATAGGCAGTTTGTCGTATTTGAGCAACTGGGCACGGCCTGATATAGCTTTTAGTGTTAATCAACTAGCACAATATAGTTCAGAGCCTACTGATAGGCATTGGCAGGCTGCAAAACGTGTTCTTCGGTATCTTAAAAGAACTCTGCATTTTGCTATGTATTTAGAACCAAATGCCAATATGATGTTAAAGGCATATGCTGATGCCAGTTTTGACAGAACTTCTACATCTGGAATAGCAATCATGCTGGATAACTGCCTGATTGGATGGAGAGCAATTCGCCAGAAACACATCAGTTTGTCTACCATGGAAGCGGAGTTTTCTTGTCTATCACTTACATGTACTGAACTGATTTATTATAAACAGTTGATGGAAGATATTGGATTCAAAATGGACTATCCTATTACGGTTTATGAAGATAACCAGGCAGCCATTAAAATGGCAACGAATCTTGCTGTAAAGACAAGGACTAAATACACTGATATACGTTATCTGAATGTTCGGCAATGTGTTAAGGATAACATGATTACATTGGAATATTGCGCATCGGAGGACAATATTGCCTAACACCCCTCATATAAGCCTTACTTGCATCCCATACCATTTCCATAGAGGTACCTTTATTCATATTGTTAACAAAAAAATTCTTTCATTTGTTTTTTAAATTCATTCAAATTATCTTCATATCTAAATAAATTTTCATTTAACCTCCAAGACCTCCTTTCCCCTCTTTCCTGTTCTAATTCCACCCAAACCGGGCTATGATCAGTTAACATTCTTGGACATATCTTCGTCTTCTTCACCCTAGAAAAAAGATCATTTGTAGTTAATATAAAGTCAATCCTAGAAAAGGATTGATGTCTATCTGAAAAAAAAGTAAAATCACTTTCCAATACATTCCTTTCTCGCCAAATGTCTCTCAGCTCCATATCCTCCTAAATATCAAAAAAAGATTTAGGCAGCTTAGCACACATAGATATCTTGGATAAACCCACGCCAGACAAAGACAATTGCCTAGAGATGTGGTGATTTACTTTACAGATAGAAAAATGAGAAATGATATTTTGCAAAAGTCATTTCTCTCTGCTGTGCAAGTGGAGGGAAAGGAGGTTGGAGTTTATAAAGAGCTACCACCTAAGATGTTAAAAGATAGAAAGGATTTTGGATTTCTAGTGAACGAATTAAAAAAACAACAAATTCCATTTAGGTGGGATGCTCCAACTGGTATAATCTTGAGGTATAAGGGAGAAAGATACCGACTAAATACTGTTGAGAAGGCAGAAGAATTCTATTCTAATGTCTTTAAAGAGAGTTCACCATTCCCACATACATCTTCTGTGTTGGAGATAAAGGAGAGTGATAAGGAGAAGCAATTTCAGCAAGAGATGGAAGAGCAGTCTAAGCAGCTGGAACTAGGGGCAATTGAAATGCAGGGAGCTACAGGAGGTTTTCTGGATGAGCCCCTGCTAGATCTTCCTTCAAAAATTGTGACTGAACCACCTAAGACTACAAGAGAAGTGGCTTTGGACCTAGCCTGGATGTGTGAAGCTAAAGATCAGCGTATAACTCGAGCAATTTCTAAGCAACTTAAAGAAAAACAACAACAGGAAAGGCCCAAGCCACAGCAATATAAGAAAGGAGTCAAGGGTAATATACAAGAATGTGAAGCCATGGGGGGAGCAAAGCCGAAGACTATCGATTCAGAAAACCTTCGGCAAATGTGCTTGTCGCTTCAAAAAAGTGTACATGACGATTAAGTTTTTATCTTGGAATGTGAATGGTTTAAATTCACCACAGAAAAGGAAGAAATTATTTACATACTTGAGAGACAATTTAACAATGATATAATTTGTTTACAAGAAACTCACGTTAGAACACAAGATCAAAAATATCTGATAAATTCAAGATTAGGAACACATTTTATAGCTTCAAATTTGAAAAAAAAATGGTGTGGTTATTTATATAAATAAAAGACTGTCAGCTACAATTATAGAAGCAGATGAATGTGGTAGGTTTATAGCAATTGAACTACATACAGCAAGTGGCCCAAGTTTAGTGATTGGAATATATGCACCTAATCAACAACAGGACAATTTTTACAAAACTTTGCATTCTAAAATATTGCAATGGGACTATAGATCTATTTTAATTATGGGAGATTGGACTGGAGTAATTGATTCTAAAATAGATAAAAAGAGTTCGGCGAAGTCAAGGATTAGACTACCACAGACTTTTTTTGATATGAAAGAAGATTTAGAATTAAAAGATATTTGGAAAATACATAACCCAAAAGAACTGGACTTTACTTTCTTTTCAGATAGACACAGATCCTTTTTGTAGGATTGATTTTATTTTACTATCAGCTGACTTACTTGTAAAAACAAAAAGAACAAAGATTTTTCCAAGGACTTTAACTGATCATAGCCCGGTATGGATAGAAATTGAGATGGGAAAGAGTGAGAGAAGATCATGGAGATTAAATGAAAATCTGTTTAGTTATGAAAAGAATATAACAGAATTTAAAAAGCAGATGAAAGAATTTTTTGAAATGAACTTGAATAAGGGTACTCCTATTGAAATCGTGTGGGATGCGAGTAAAGCGTATATGAGAGGGGTACTCATTCATATGAACTCTAAACACAAATTAAACCGACAAAAGAAAAGAGCTGAAATGGAAGCAGAAATAAAAAATAAAGAACAGTTACTTATAAAAAACCCAACAGATGAAAGAATACGAGGAGCTATAAAACTTCTGAAAGATCAATTTCAAATGCTTATGACGGAGCAAACAGCAAGAAATTTACAATTTGCGAAACACAATACATTTTGCAACGCTAACAAACCGGGCAGATGGTTGGCTTATACACTAAGGAAGAAACAGAGTACACGGATTATTGATAGTATTGATATTGGAGGGAAGGAAATCTCTCAACAAAAACTAATTAAAGAAGTTTTTGTAGATTATTATACTAAATTATATGCCAAAGACAATACACAGAATGGACTTATAGAGAAATATCTAGAAAATAAAAGAGTCACAAAAATTACTAGTCAACAAAAGGAGAGAATGAATCATCTTATAACAGCTGAGGAGATTATTGCCACAATTAAACAATTGAAAACAGCTAAAGCTCCTGGGACGGATGGTTTAACTGCGGTGTACTATAAAACCTTACAAGCAGAAATGATTGAACATCTTAAAGATCTATTTTGTAGTATACAACAAGGGGGTAAAATACCCCCATCATGGAAAACAGCTTATATTTCATTGATACCGAAAGAGCAAATAGGTCCTAAAAAAACTGAGAATTTTAGACCAATATCTCTTCTGAATAATGACTATAAAATATTTGCAAAAGTATTAGCCAACAGGTTGATGCCAGTTATCCAAGAGGTGATTCATTGTGATCAAGCGGGATTTATAGAAGGCAGATACATGAAGGATAATGTAAGGCAAGTTATAGACTTATTGGAATATCTTGAGAAGAATAAACAGATCCCTGCAGTGCTGGTCTTCTTGGATGCGGAGAAGGCCTTTGATAGAGTGGATTGGAGCATTCTATTAAAGACTTTAAAAAAGATGGACTTTGGGGATCAATTTATACAGGTGGTTTCAGCAATTTATCAAGAACAAAAGGCACAGATTATTATTAATGGAAGTTTGACAACAGATTTCAATATTGAAAAAGGAACAAGACAAGGTTGTCTGTTATCCCCATTGTTATTTATTTTAACATTAGAAGTCTTGTTGAATACAATACGGGACTTGAGCACCTTGAAAGGAATAGTAATAAGGCAAGAGGATTACAGAATAAGGGCATTTGCAGATGATCTGGTAGTTACCCTAACACAGCCAATGGAATCAATAATCCAGATGAAAGACATTATAGAACAATATGGTACAGTATCAGGATTTAGATTGAACCAGAAAAAAAACTAAGTTGATAGTTAAAAATATGACACAAGATCGAAAACAGGAACTTGAAAGCAAGGCAGGTTTTGAGATAGTACCAAAGGTCAAATATCTAGGAGTTCAAGTTGCAGAATCAAATATGAAATTGTTCCAAAATAATTATGAGGTGTTGTGGCGAGACGTACAGAAAGATATGGAGACTTGGAAAAAACTGCAGCTGTCTTTACTTGGAAGAATAGCAGCAGTTAAGATGAACATTTTGCCAAGATTTCTTTTTTTGTTTCAAATGATTCCGGTGCTTAAAAATGATAAACAACTGAAAGAATGGCAAAGAGGACTGAATAAGTTTGTCTGGAATGAGAAAAAGCCGAGAGTTAAACTGAAAATTATGCAAGATGTTCCAGAAAGGGGAGGCCTTAAACTTCCAAACCTACAATTATATTATGAAGCAGCAGCTTTGACGCAAGCAAGTGATTGGTTTGGAAGGAAAAAGACTGGAATATTGAATATAGAAAGTTTTGATCTTGAATTTGGTTGGCATGCTTACTTATTTTATGAGAACAAAGTGGATAAAGTATTCAAAAGCCACATACTTAGAGACTCTTTGATGAGAGTTTGGAAGAAGCACCAACTTAAATGGGATTACAAAATACCGTTATGGCTGGATCTTGGTCATATCATGTGGAATACAAATATAATGTCACTCGGGGGTTTTTTATATAAAGAAGTTCTTTTTGCAGATGCGGGCAGATGGCAACTGAAGACTTTAGAAACGCTGTTAGAAGAAAGGATTAATTTAACTTGGTTACAGTATAATCAACTTCAATTGAGATGGAAAGAGGACCAAAAAAGTGGTATAATGATGCATGAGGAAGAATTGGTTAGACATATAAAAGAGAAAGGTCCAATGCATATTAAAAGGGTTTATAATGTTTTGTTAGAAAGGGATTCAGAAACTGAACTGGTTAAAGATTGCATGATAAAGTGGGCACAAAATTTTGCAGAACCAGTGCTGTTGGAAACATGGGAAAAAATATGGGTTCAGAATGTTAAATTTACACAGTCGCAGAATTTGAGGGAAAATTTTTACAAAATGTTTTATAGATGGCATTTAGATCCTAAGAAATTGTCGTGCATGTACCCTAATGTTCAACCAAAATGCTGGAGATGTGATTGCCTAGATGCCACATATTATCATGTGTGGTGGACTTGTAAGAAAGTGAAGGCTTTTTGGATAAAAATTTGGTGGGTTATGTAGAATGTTTTGAAGAAAAAAATTCAGTTTTCTCCACAATTGTTTCTATTGGGTATAGTCAAGGGATTTACATTGGGTGAAACAAAGTTGATATTGTATATGATAACAGCAGCGAGATTACTGATAGGTCAATACTGGAAAAATGAAGCTATGCCTACTATTGATGAATGGACTTTGAAGATGGCCAGCTTTGCAGAGATGGCGAAGATTTCAGCATATTTAAAAGATCGCTCACAAGAGACTTATGTATGGGAGTGGAAAAAATGGATAGATTATGTGCAGAATAAATATCAAACTAGGAAATATCAGATAGCTTTTAACTGAAAGTATTATATAGAGATAGAATAATTGAACTTTGTGAAGATGTGAAAAATATACAGGGGGTGGAGGGGTTCAGGTTTTATAAAAAGTGGATTTTGATTTGGATTATATTTTGTGGAAGTCTGGGGGAGGGGTGGGCTAGGGGGGGTTAGGGAGTGTTAGGGAGGTCAGGGAGGGTTGGGGGGAAACTGGGGAGAAAATGTAATTGTAAAACTTTTTCAATAAAAAAAAATATCTTGGATAAACTTTTCTTATCTTTCTGAGTATTTATTACCCCATTCCAATCACCCATTAAAAGTAGAGATCTGTAATCCCATTGTAGTATTTTAGTATGTAAAAATTTTAAAAAAATTATCTTGTTGGTTAGGTGCATATATTCCAATTATGAGCAACTTCCCATTCTGTGTTGTTAATTCAATTGCAATATATCTACCTTGAGCATCAGCCTCAATTAAGTTGGCCGATAGGCCTCTTTTAACATATATAATTAGGCCATTTTTCTTCTCTGATGCTGATGCCACAAAATGTGTACCTAATTTCGAATTTATCAAGTACTTTTGATCTGAAAATTTAATATGCGTTTCTTGCAAACAAATAACATCATTCTGAAATTGCTTCAAGTAGTGAAATATTTTATTTCTTTTTTGTGGAGAATTTAAGCCATTAACGTTCCAAGATAAAAATTTATTTGCCATCTCTAAACCCTCCAAGCTTTGAGAGCATCAGCTGAACCTCCTCCGCCATTTTGGTCTTTGGCCAAGCTCCTCCCACTGCTTGTGTTTTTTGGGCTTCTTGGGTTAAATCTTGAGACTGTTGTGTCAGTTGCTGTTCATAATTGGCTCTTGTCAATCGTTGTTCTCTTGGCATCTCTATCTTCTTTAATGGCTCAAGGGTTGGTGGTGGACCCCCACTCAACAATAAATCTTCTTCCAGGTTAGATCCTCCAGCTAGAGCTTGAGCATAGGTTTGTACTTGCCCTCCATCTTTCTCTTGTTGTGTCATTTCCAATTGCTTTCTACCACCCCCTGGTGAGGGTGGCCGTCCAGCCTTTAAAACATTGGCATAAAAGTCTTTTGCCTTCCCAACTGTGTTTAAGCGATGTCTTTGCCCAGCATATGTCACTATTATACCAAATGGGACATCCCATCTGTACTGCACCTGCTGGTTTCTTAATTCATTCACCAAAAAACCAAACTGCTTTCTGTCTCTTAACATTTTAGGAGGGAGCTCCTTCAAAACCACCAGCTCCTGTCCATCCACTTGAATCTTATTTTTGTAAGAAGCTTGCAAGATATCATTTCTAATTCTCCTTGTTGTAAAATAAATCACCACATCTCTTGGCAGCTGTCTTTGTTTTGCCAGCCAAGAATTAACCCTGTAGATTTTGTCAGTTTGAATTGCCACATCTTCTGGCCTTTCTGAAATCATCTCTGCTAGAGCATTGGAACAAATGTCCTTTAAGTTTTCACCACTCTTTTCTTTCAAGCCTCTCAGTCTCAGGGCAAATTCCATTGATCTATATTGTAGCATGACCATTTCATCATCCACTTTCTCTGTTTTTATCATAACCTCTCCTAATTTAGTTGCTAACTCCAAATTAGCTTCATCAACTTCCCGTACTCTCTCCTCAATCTTTAGCATATGATTAGCCAATCCTGAAACTGCCAAAACAATGTCATCTCTTATTGCATCATCTTTTTCTTCCACCACATCTTTAATTTTCTTTAACTCCTCCGAGAATTCTTTCATCATTACTGCCTGATTGTTCAGGGCACCCATTATAAATTCTTTAAGATCTTGTGACTGTGTATGAGCCGGAAGCTGTTACCCTCTCTATTGCTGTATCCTTTTATGCATATGGACTACTCAGAGGACTGAAAAAGTTATTTTTGACTGGTCTGGTCCTCACACTTTTGACCAGTCCTCGAACTTACGACTGTCCTCACATTTTACATTTTTGCCCTATCTTATCACCATGGTGAAGAGAAGCAGTTGTGAAATGAGTGACATGGTTGTTAAGAATGCTGCACGGGCATAAATGTGAGGATGGTCATAAGTGTGAGGACCAGTCAAAAGTGCGAGGACCTATCAGAAATTACTTTTTTCTATACACATAGCCATGGCCAGCCGATCACATGACCAGCTAGCCACGCCCATCCAGTCACATGACCTCCAAGCCACACCCACAAAGTGGTGGGTGTCCCGCTTTACCAATGTTAAAATCTGGTCACCTTACACAAGGCTCACTACATCACACAAGCCCTGCAGCATCTCAGATCCCTATAAAATCCATGTACTCATCAAACCAATTTGTCAGCTGTCCCAGACATGCTGTTCTTGGTTCTGCTTGTTCATCAATAAACAGAGTCCTCCTTTCCAATCAGCCTCCATTTTATTTCTAGTGCCTTTCTCCCAGCTTGGAACTGGACTGGATTTTTCTTCAACAATAGAGAAAATGAGGACTTGGCAAAAAAAGCAGGTTGAGTTCAGAAGAGAGACTTGGGTTCAGAAAAAAGAATGTATCTACTAGGAGAAATGTTCTGATAGATTATCTTAAAATGAACTAAAATACATCATGGTACATCATGGTATCTTGCTCAATAGTAGTAACTGTGAGAGGGATCTTGGACTGCTAGTAGACAACCATTTAAATATGAGCCAGCAGTGTGCAGCAGCTGCCAAAAAAGCCAACACAGTTCTAGGCTGCATCAACAGAGAGATAGAATCAAGATCATGTCAGGGGTGGGTTCTACTTAGCTTTACTACCGGTTCACAATGGGGCCGCACATGCGCAGAAGCATTCTGATGACATCGGGATTGGTGGGCGGAGCCTCCCGCCAGTTTTACTACTAGTTCTATAGAACCAGTGCGAACCGGAGGCAACCCACCACTGGATCATGTGAAGTGTTAATACCACTTTATAATGCCTTGGTAAGGCCACACTTGGAATACTACATTCAGTTTTGGTCACCATGATGTAAAAAATATGTTGAGACTCTAGAAAGAGTGCAGAGAAGTGCAACAAAGATAATTAAGGGACTGGACACTAAAACAAAGGAAGAACTGTTGCAGGAACTGGGCATGGCTAGCTTAATGAAAGAAGGACTACGGGAAACATAATAGCAGTATTCCAATATCTCAGGGGTTGCCGCAAAGAAGAGGGAATCAAACTTTTCTCCAAAGCACCTGAGGGTAGAACAAGAAGCAATGGGTGGAAACTAATCAAGGAGAGAAGCAACTTAGAACTAAGGAGAAATTTCCTGACAGAACAATTAATCAGTGTGTCAGGACTGCCTCCTTTCAATACTCCATGAACAACTTGCCTCCAGAAGTTGTGAATACTTCAACACTGGAAATTTTTAAGAAGATGTTGGATAACCATTTGTCTGAAGTGGTGTAGGGTTTCCCCCTAAACAGGGGGTTGGACTAGAAGACATCCAAGGTCCCTTCCACCTCTGTTTCTATTCTATTCTATGGTTAAGTTGCACCTTAATCGATAGTACTGATAGAAAAGTACCCATGATTGAAGGAGTTTAAGATATGTATTCTGCAATCTTGCTTTTTATATGATGCTGAAATAACTAAGAAGCTTAAACTAGAATAGCCAGTGGGGAAGGCTACAGGTTTAGGATGCTATAACTTCTTGAGGGTCATTCTTTCTTTCTTTCTTTTTTAGTTTTAAAAAACAAACTTTATTAGATTAAAAAAAATAAAATTATATAAAACATTCACAACCTTAAATACAATCAACAGTATCAACAAACCACAAAGTATATATAAGTACAAATATACACAGTGACTTATTTCCTTTTTTTCCTTAATGACGGTGTATAATTATTACTTTTAATTTCTTATTAAATTTTGACTTTACCTTCTTTTCCATTGGTTTATCCACTCATACCAACTGTCCCATATCTTAAAATACTGTGAGTCTTCCTTATCTTTCAATTACAACATTAGTTTATCCATTTCTGCACATGTATAAATTTTTTGAATTATTTGCTGCTCCATTGGCAATTGATCTGTTTTCCAGACTTGTGCTAGGGCTAACCTAGCTGCCGTAATTATATGTAATATTAGGTACTTTTTTTCTTTCCTAATGTTTTGTTTAAGCATTCCTAACAAAAAGATTTCTGGTTCTAATTCAATATCCTCTGCAATTATTTCTGATATCCAAATTTTTATTTTTATCCAATATTTCTTAATTTTTGGGCAAAGCCACCAGACATGAAAGAAGGTTCCCTGTGCTTGCGTACATTTCCAACACGTTGGGTTAAGATTTGCATACATCCTCACCAATCTCACAGGGGCTAGATACCATCGGTACCACATCTTGTAGTGGTTCTCCTTATATGCTACCGATTTTGTTATTCTATAGTTGGTTTCCCATACCCTTTCCCATTCTTCCAATTGTATGTTTTTACCAATATTCCTTGCCCAAGCTATCATTTGTCCTTTGACTAGATTTTTTGCTAGGTCGAATTCTAATAAGTATTTGTAAATCTTTGAAATCAAGTTTCCATCTTTAGCTCCTAATAATTTGTCTAGTCCAGCGGTTTTCAACCTGGGGGTCGCGACCCCTTTGGGGGTCGAATGGCCATTTCCCAGGGGTCGCCAAAGCCCTCTCTCGCCCCCCCACGCCTTCACTCACCCTCTGCCTCTGTTGGATTGCCCGGTCGCCGTTCGCTTACCCCGCCCACTCCCAATCTATTGCTGCCTCCAGAGTCCCAGCTGGTGGCTAGAGGGAAAAAAAAACTTTAAATTCTTGCCGTGGGGCTTCAAAGAGCTAGCTGCAAAGAGGTAAATTCCTGGAGCAAGTTTTTTCCCCCCTACCTATGCTGAAATTGAAACTAAAGAAGGGTCTTTTCTGCAACCTGACAAAATGAGGCAGAGAGATTTCTTTTTCTTTTTCCTCACCAAAAGTCACATGACCTCCAAGCCACGTCCACAAAATAAGCCACGCCCACAGAACCGGTAGTAAAAAAAAATTAGAACCCACCCTGGTTGGGGGTCACCACAACATGAGGAACTGTATTAATGGGTCGCGGCATTAGGAAGGTTGAGAACCACTGGTCTAGTCAGTTGGGATTTATTTCAATTCCTCCTTCCTCACTATATTGTATCTAGTTTGTATTTGTAGGTAGGGCCACCAATCTATTTCTATACCTTGTTGCCTGAGTTCCTGCTGTGTTTTTAATCTTCCATGGGGATCCAGTAATTCTTTATATCTTATTAATTTATGGGGGCTAGTGTGTTGGGGTGTGTTGCTGCCTCCAATGCAGATATCCAGCCGGGAACCTTCATATAATGTTTATTTTTAATTTCGAACCAAGTGCCAATCAGTGAATTTCTTATTATGTGATTTTTAAAATGTTTATATGTTTTGTTCCCGGCGTTCCACAAGAAGGCATGCCACCCCTTTAATAAATCGTGGCCTTCCAATTTTAATAGTCTATAATTATCCAAATTGACCCACTCCTTAATCCATGTTAGACTCACTGCCTTATAGTATTTTTCCCACGCTGGTAGGCCAAAACCCCCTCTAGTTCTATCATCCTGTAATATGTTTAAATTTATTCTTGGTTTTTTTCCCTCCCATACGAATTTTGATGTTATTTTATTCAGATTTTTAAAAAAGTTTTTCTTTAATTTAACTGGAATAGTTTGAAATAAGTAGAGAAGTCTCGGGAGTATATTCATCTTTATTGCCCCAATTCTTCCTAGCAATGATAGTTTTAGTTTCCCCCATCTTTCTAAATCATTTTTAATTTGTTGTACTAACTCTCCATAATTATTATCTTTTATAGCCACGTTCCTAGTTGTCAGATTAATACCTAAATATTTTATCTTCTTAACTGCTTGTAATCCTGATTGTTTTTCTTCTATTTGTTTTGCTGTTAAATTTTTAGTTAATATTTTGGTCTTATCTTTATTGACTTTTAAACCTGCCACTTTTCCAAATTTCTCTATTTCTTCTGTTAATTTTAATTCTGTTTCTAGTGGATCCTCTATGAAGAATACAATGTATTCTTGGACCTTGTATTCTTCTCCTTTAACCTTGAGTCCTTTTATATTTTTGTTGAGTCTGATTCTTCTAAGTAAATTTTCTAGAGTTAGAATAAAAAGTAGTGGTGAAAGTGGGCACCCTTGTCATACTCCTCTACTTATTTCAAAAAAAATTTGTTAGTTGCCCATTGACTAATATCCTTGCTCTCTGTTTTGTGTATATTGAAACTATCATCTTTTCAAATTTCTCCCTGAATTTCATATTCTTTATTTGTTGTGTCATGAATCTCCAGTTGATCAAACGCATTTTGTGCATCCAGAAAAATCAGGGCTACCTGTTTTTCTGGATGCACCTCATAGTATTCTATTACATTGATCATAGTCCTTATATTGTTTTTAATTTGTCTTGTCGGCAGGAATCCATTCTGGTCCGAATGTATTCTATGATTTAATATTGTCTTTAATCTGTTTGTCATCAAATTCATAAAAATCTTATAATCGGAATTTAGTAAAGAAATCAGCCTATAATTTTTTATCTTTGTTGTATCTGCCCCCTCCTTTGGGATTAGCGAGATATATGCCTCCCTTCAAGAGTCTGGTAGCTTTGCCTTTCTCAGTGTCTCATTGTAAACTTCTAATAATATCCAATTTATATAATTCTATTGGTAACCCATCTGTTCCCGGAGTTTTATTGTTTTTTTGTTTCCTAATTGTTGCCTGTTGCCTGAAGTTCCTCTATAGTAATCTCTCTATTGAGTATCTCTTCCTCTTCTTCAGTTACTACTGGCATTCCCTCATCTTTTAAATATTGGCACCTTATTCTGTGTGTATAAATCTTGAAAAAATTGGGTTACTATCTCTTTCTTCTTTTCTAGATTCTGACATAACTTACCATCTTTATCCTGCAGTTGATGAATTGTTCATTTCTCTCTTTCTTTTCTTAATTTATAAGCCATCCACCTCCCTGGTTTGTTCGCCTGTTCAAATTGATTTTGTTTTACAAATTTCATTGTATTGACATATTTTCCTTGTTCAAATAAATTCAATTTGTGTTTAGCTGCCATCCAATTAGTTCTTATTTGTTCATCCCCTGGCCTCTCCTGTAATTTCCCTTCCCAATTTTTAATTTCTTCTCGGATTTTGTTATATTAATTTTCCTTCTCCTTTTTCTGTTTACTATTATAGGCTATTGTTAAGCCTCTAATGTAAGCCTTTGTTGTGTCCCACAGATTTTGGAGGGATGCCTGATATTTGTTGTTATCTTTGAAAAACCTCTTCAATTCTTTTTCTATCCTTTCAGTATACTCCTTTTCTTTCATTATCTGAACATTCATCATCCATCTGCTCCTTTTCTTTCTTTGCCCTCTCATTCTATTGTTATTGGATTATGATCCGCCCAGTCATTCATCACAATCTCTGCTGATTCTATCTCCTGTATTAAAATCTTTGTAGCTCATCCCACGTCTATCCTCGACCAGGATTTGTGGGGGTTGGAGTAATATGTGTACCTTTCCTCTTCTGGGTTATATAGTCTCCATACATCTACTAAGTTTAATTCTTCTGTTAAATTAAAAAAAAAAATTGGCAGCAAATTTTTTCTTTTTTTTACTATTCTGATCGCTCTTATAATCCTTTTTTGGGTCCACAATTGCGTTAAGGTCTCCCAACAAACATATATTTTCTATATTTTGTTCTATTATCTTTTTATATAGTTTTCGGTAAAATTCTTTTTGTTCACTATTTGGCGCATGTACAACCACTAACAACACACTTTTATCTTTAACATTTACTTCAATCATCAGGATTCTTCCTATCTTGTCTACATATTTTAAATTACTTTCTATCTCTTCATTAACAAAAACTGCTATTCCTCTTTTCTTTTTGTCTGCTAATGATACAAATAGTTTCCCTAATTTTTTGCATTGTAAAAGTTTTTCATCTTGTTTTCTTATATGGGTTTCTTGAAGGCATACAATGTCTATTTTTTTTTTGATTAACTTCCTAAACATTTGATTTCTTTTGGCTGGCGAATTAAGTCCGTTTATGTTTAAGGATATAATTTTAAGATTCTGGTCCATTCTTTAAAATTGGTCTTTTTCTTTTCTTTTCTTTTTTTAATTCCTTTACTTCCTGTCCTTTTTCTTAGCTTGGTTTTGTGCTCTTGTCATTACTCTTTCTTCTTCTCGAATTTCCCCCTCTTCTTCTTTTTCTTTTTCCTTAATACTCTCCTCACATGGGGTTTCTTGGTCTTCTCGTCTTTGCTTTGGTTTAATTCTCTTTTCCAATTCTTCTCTTCTTCCATTTGTTCTTTCTAATTCTATCACCTGGTCGTGTAGGTTTGTGCCTTCTCTAAAGAGTCGACTTTTATCTTTTTCCCCTGCCACGTGATCAACACTCCCTCCGGTATTATCCATCGAAATAATATTTGTTTTCTGTTTAATAGTGCTGTGAGGAATCCATAGTCTTTTCTCCATTCTCTAATTCTTTTTGGTATTTGTTTTAATGTTATGATTTCTTTCTGTTTGTAGTACATTGGTTCTTCTTTTGTTATTCTGAAGACAATATCTCTGACTTTCCTCCGCACAAATTGTACGTGGATTGGCAATTTATGTTGTCTCGCGTAGTTCGTGTGTACTCTAAATACTTCATCCAGTTCGTTAATAATCTCATCTTTATCTTGCTATAGAGCTTCTGTGATCATTTCAGCCATTATTAGAGTTAGGTCCTCATCTCTTTCTTCTCTCACATTTTGGAATCTTAGATAGAATGCCGCTCTCTCCATCTCTAACTGTGCCACTGTATTCTCGAGGTCTTTATTGAGACCTGTCATTTTCTCATCCAATAGTTCTAGCTTCTCTTCTGTTTGCTCTGTTTTTTTTTTCTATAGCTGTAATCCTTTGATTATTTTTTTGTATTATCTCTTGAATAGAGTCCATTTTTTCATCTAATTTTTGTATATCCTCTTTGACCGACTTTTTGACTTGGTCCAGATCTCTCCTAGCTTCCTCATGGTTTCTAGACAAGCACTCTTGCATTTTTAACATAGTCTCCTGTATTGTCGCTAATGTAGTCTGGACAGTCTGCATACTCATGGTGGAGGTTTGCTTTTCAGTCGAGAACATCCCTTCTAAGGTCTTTTGTGTTTCCGGGGAAGCCGTTAATCCAGTTGGTATTGAAGTGACCTTCTTTCCTGTTTTTACTGTGGTTACTGTGGTGGATGTCATTTCCTTCAAAATTTTATATTTTTTTCTAGAATTCTGTCTATTCTTTCCCAGATCAGCATTCGCTTCTAGCTCAATTTTGTAAACTACTAATTCCTAATGTTCTTAAATAAGTCTAAATAAATTCTATTCTTATTTTATTTAAATATGAAATCTCAATCTATAACTTACAAATTATATTTTAACTAGGTTATTATATATCACTCTAATTAATTCTCAGACAAGCTGTATCTTAATCTTGATCTTAATGAAAGTCCTTCTCCTGTTCAATAAGCTATAAATACTATAAAGTGTTATAAGTGCAATAGATACTTTAGAATTGTACTAACTTGTACTATAGTATTATATCTCTAGACAGGTTAATTAATTAGTTTTCTCACTAACTTGATATTGATAAGAATCTTAATCAACATATGTATAAGAAAGCAACAGACAAAATATTATGGCATATAAACAGTACTAAAAATTGTATATATAAATTGATTAAGGTTTAAATTGATTGTCTTATAAATAATTGATACTAATTTATAATTATTATAGATATTAAATAGTTAAGTTGGTAAATTATTAACTAGTTATTAAATAGCAGTGACTAATATATAAATATATAAATAGTTATATAAGATAAATATAAAAATAGAGAGATTTCTTTTCAAGGATTAATCAATGCAAAATTCCACTGTAGTTGACAGCAGTCCCACTCTGGCAACTTTCCAACACCAACCGTTATAAATCCGGATGAGATAGAATCTTCTTTATAAGACCAGAAAAAAGCAAAGAACAAAAACAGAGTTCAAAGTCTTTCATTCTCACTGTCCAAAATGGCGATCTCAGCCCTGCAGTTTTCCCTTTTGTCCTTCTTTATTGTTGCCTATATTGTCCTTCTCCGTCAGTGCAGCTTTATTAATAGGAAAACCAACGTCCTGTTCCAAATCGCTTCCCTTCTCCTAAATTCAGAACGCACCCTCTTTCCTTTTCTATTCCTCCGTATATATCCAACAGGACAGGTTTCGCTGTGTTACTTTGCTCCCCTCGCTATTTGCTGTCTGCACCTTTCCGAGTCTCCCTTTCTTCCGCTGCTCCTCTGGACTCTGGGTTTGTCAACTCTTCGCAGTTATTGTCTATAGCACTATTTCTAACGTTTAATCTTCTGCTCGCACCACCAATCTTCACCCCGTACTCAGTCTTTCGCTTCCCGATTTAGCACTTGGGGCGTTAGATCTCTGGGTTGGCCATGTCGGCAGTCTTCTTACGTGTTCAGAATGAGGGTTCTTCTTGGCGTGGCAGGAGACCGCACCTCTCCTCACCAGCTCCGCCGAAGTCACCCTCTCTTTACCGGTCTACCCAAAACCGATTTTTCCCGTAACGGGCACCGTAACACTGGAAACCGGAAGTCCCCGAGGGTCATTCTTTCAATTCCATCCATAGACATGGCTCAAATAACTTTTTCCTGTTTAGGAATGTCTGCCTAGGAGTGTCCTTCTTGTTTAAACAGAGGGTCATAATTAGGCAGCAATCAAACCATTGGTATCATTAATATTACCATCCAACAGTTTAATTCTTTTTCTTACTAGATACATAACATCCGCTACTCTGCTTTTTATGGATTAGCAACCTAAGACTCCTGTTGAAATTGGTAATAAATCTGCTTTCCCCCTATTAAGGGATATCAATTGTTAAATGAAAGACCTTAGTATTGCCAGTTCTGCTATTATTATTTTTTTGCCAGAGTGTGCTAGGGAGCTTGATGGCTTCAAGCATATCTCTGTGTTTATTCATATTATTTGGACCACAAATCAACAGGCCTTCCAAGATGCCAAAACAGGAATGACTGTTTCTGCCAGGCATACAAAGCACTCAGAGGTGGGTTTCAGCAGATTTTGACCAGTTTTGGAGAACCAGTAGTGGAAATTTTGAATAGTTCGGAGAACCGGAGGTAAAAATTCTGACTGGCCCCACCCCCATCTATTCTCTGCCTCCCAAGTCCAAGCTGATTGGGAGGAAATGGGGATTTTGCAGTAACCTTCCCCTGGATTGGGATGGGAATGGACATTTTACAGTATCCTTCCCTTGCCATGCCCATCAAGCCACACCCACCAAGCCACACCCACAGAACCAGTAGTAAAAAATTTTTGAAACCCATCACTGAAAGCACTCTGTTGGGAATGAAAGGGAAAAGTCTTTTAAGTATTCTGGGAAGCTACAAATCAAGGTGACTTATAAGTGTGTAACAATTGTGTGTTGCCAGGAGAGATCTAAGGCAAGATTGGAGAGAACAAGTTAATTGACTAATACAGTGGTCTCTCTAACTTTGCTTGGTATATCTGAGCATGAGGATGTAACTCATTCACCAAGGTGTAGGTGATAAATTGCAGTTTATGGAGTGACTTTAAATTGGCCAATACTTTAGAGGCAAATGTACCCCTCTTTCTTTTAGAAATGAAGTTTGCAGAACTAGAGAAGTTTAATGATCCTGAGTGAGACCTGGGAAGAAGTTTATTGGCATTTCTTTTGGAAACTTATGCATGTGGGAAGTCATTAAGGATTATTATGTGCTCTGAGTTGAATTGGTCTCTACTCAATTTTTATTGTTAGGATATTGTTGTTCATAACAAGCATAGGATCGGAACCTGCTGCTGCAAAAATAATCTTAAATACTGGATATCTTTGGGGACAGGCCAAATATACATATCTAGAATCCCTCTTTTATTTTTGCATTAGGTTTATAGACTTCATTGACATTTTTTAAAAGTGCTATTAATATAACCAGATTTAAAATCTAATTCTAATCAGGCATGGCCATTGTCTAAATCTTTTGCTATTAGATATATTTGCAAAATAAATATCAACTGTGTGAAAAAACTAAATGGAATGTGTGGAGTTGATCTATAAGGTAAAGATATCCTCTAGATATCTAGAGGATATTTTAAGATATCCTCTAGATGGCACTGTTGGTTTTATTTCAGCTTCAATTCTCCAGTAAACTGGTTTTGAAACCTTAATTGGTTTCCCTTTGAAAACAAGCATGCTGTTTCAACAGAGGGTCAGGGTACATTGTTCTGGGATCCAGCTTTTATGTTTATAGCCATGTAATCAATATGTTGGGAGAGTAATTAATTTTTAACTTCCATCCAATTGTAGATCAACTACCCAGGGAGTTCCTGGGTGGAAGTGTGCTTTCTTTTGAAACAATGATATCTTTCTTGGAAGAAGGGGAAAAAAGAATAATTGGGTTTTTTTAAGGTTACAGATGACTTTGTGCTATGAAATACCTGTCTTAGTCTTAAGAAGTTAATTTGTTTTAATTAATAGATTAATATATTTTAAATTAATTTTTAATTAACATATTTTTTCAATAAAAGAATTCATGAAAATGATTTGGTTGTGTTAAAATATTTCCTTTTGCTAAATTTCTATTTATACATTTAGTTTGCTGAATGGAACTCCTTACTAAATGAAATATATAATATGAAGTTTTATATTTCTTGTTGTTATTCCTGTCCTCAATCCCACTCTCATTGTTCTGAAGTCACCCAATATACTTTTAGCATTAAACTGCATTTTGTTGCCTTTAACTACATAAATTCTAGAAAAACATCAGTTAAAATTTGCTCCTATGTTTTTGAGTTTCATTGGTAAATCTTGCTATTTAAATGTTCTATTTCACCACCAATACCAGGTATTGTGATTTAGGATTGTGTTTCCAAACAATAAACATTTTTTGAACTTTTTGTTTATAGTTATTGCCTTAATTGCCTGCCCAAAGTCTCCTCGTGGCAAGATGAGTAGCAAATAAATTTAATAAATAAAATAAATATTGCTGTAAAATTTAGAAAAGCAAAGGTCTATTTCCTTTTATTTTGCTTCCTTTTGACAGTTAATATTAATAAACCTCTTTTCTGTTTAGCTTTTCAGAAATAATACTGTGTTGAAATGCACAGTCCTTTCTTTTAAAAAGAACTTCTTACCCATTTTACTCACATGATGCTTGGGAATTTCTTTCTGATTTTGGACTTATTTTACTGATGAGTTGCTTTCTGTTTCTCTGCATAGGCATGTGTAGTCTTTAGCTAATAGTAATAAAGCATTTGATTCTGTCCTTGTTCTTCCTAGCTTCCTTCAGGTAAATGTCTTAGAGTAAAACATGTTATTCTAGGACTACTTCCTTCTAATCACGAATCTGTGCAATTAGATCTATTATCACTTCAGTTATTAATTATGACATAGTATTCTCCTTGTTGAAAATAGGTTTGTAGAAAATGAAACACTTGTTTCTGGTAAAAATTTACAAGCAGAATACTTTATAATCTCTTATAATATAAGGTCACAAATCATTAGGATCTTGATGAAATCACATCTACCTAGGATTAAATATATGAAAGATGTTGGTTATTTTAAAGATTGTCTGGATCTGAACACGTTTAATTGTCTGTTTTATGTTGTAATATTTCTGAACTTTTTCATTCTTTGTAACTACAGTTTTATTTTTTCCATTCCTGTTATATATCATGCTCTAGTCTAGTCTATCTGCTGTTGAGATTGTAGGTGTCTAGGATTACAACAGAGTTCATTGCTTCTCAGAGTAGTCAACTCATAAGATTTGGCAGTTATTATTTTTGTTTCATCCCACACCTATAGATTTTTGTGGCTAAACAGTCTGTATCCACATAGAAGATTTCTGTAAAGGAATTTTTCTGAGTACCAAGAGAAATAAATTATTAAAGATTTTGAGACTACTGATTTATTCAGCAACCATTTGCTATTTTGATGCTGAATCTATTTTCTCTTTGTTTCATGAATAAACTGTTCAGTTCTCAGTAATGATTGTGTCTGGCATCATATATTTAGACATATTTTCTATTCTAAGGCTTGAATAATAATTATTCCAGAAGAAAATAATAATAATAATAATAATAATAATAATAATAATAATAATAATAATAATAATAATAATAATAATAATAATTTTATTTCTATACCGCCCTTCTCCTGAAGGACTCAGGGCGGTGTACAGCCTATTTAAAAACAGAATAGACATCAATTTAAAATAATTTAAAAGTATTAAATTTGGCTTAATTTAAAGCCCCAAAAATTTAAAACATCCAATTTAAAATTATGTTGCTAACCCAGCCTGGTGGAACAATAGGGTCTTGAGTGCGCAGCGAAATACCCGGAAGTCAGAAATCTTACGAATTTCCGGGGGCAGTTCATTCCACAGGGCTGGGGCTCCCACAGAGAAGGCCCTCCCCCTGGGTGTCTCCAGCCGACATGACTTGGCCGATGGCACCCTGAGGAGACCCTCTCTGTGGGAGCGGACTGGCCGGTGGGAGGCTATTGGTGGCAGAAGACGGTCTCGAAGGTACCCGGGTCCTGTGCCATGGAGCGCTTTAAAGGTGGTGACCAACACCTTGAATCGCACCCGGAAGACCACTGGGAGCCAGTGCAGCTCGCACAGGAGGGGTGTCACGTGGGCGCAACGGGTTGCACCCATAACCACCCGCGCGACCGCATTCTGGACCAGTTGGAGCCTCCGAGTGCTCTTCAAGGGGAGCCCCATGTAGAGAGCATTACAGTAGTCCAACCGGGAGGTAACAAGGGTGTGAGTGACTGTGCGCAGGGCGTCCCGGTCCAGAAAGGGCTGCAACTGGTGAATCAGGTGGACCTGATAAAAGGCCCCCCTGGCCACGGCCATCATATGCTCTTCTAAAGACAGCCGTGCGTCCAGGAGGACACCCAGATTTCGAGCTTTCTCTGTGGGGGGCAAAGATTCACCCCCAATAGTCAGCGATGGCACCTGCTGACTATATCGGGACGCCAGAAGCCACAACCACTCGGTCTTGGAAGGGTTGAGTCTGAGCCTGTTCCTCCCCATCCAGACCCGCACGGCCTCCAGGCAGCGAGACATCACATCAACATATAGTTCATCCTTGACACCAAGTTCTTTTTTAAGCCAAAGATGTGCTTTTTTCTTTTATAAGTATTTTATGTATTTACTGCAGCACTTTTATTCCACTTAGGTCAATCGTGGCAGTTTACATAAAATAGTACAAATAATAAAATAAAATAAAAAACAAATAATAAAATAAAAAACAAATAAAAAAAATAAAAATTGTACTTGCGCAACCATTCAATTATATTATTGGGACACACTCAACCTGACAGGGAGGAAGGATCAAGTGTGGAGTTAGCCTGAAGTCACTGCACAACTGCAAAAGGGTTGGACTAACCTCCTCTAGATTCCTTGGAGTTTTATCTATAGGTTCCCAAGAGAAGGTTGCCTGTCTGGAGAGATTCCTATATCACAGGAACATAATAAAGTAGTTAGCTTGAACTCCACATGTGGTTTGTTTGTTTGCACCTGACATAAATATTCTTCAAATAAAACAATTCTTATCAACTTAAAAAATCTATCGTAGGATGGTATGAGATGAATATCAGAGTCTGAAGTTTTCCAAAGCCTATACCATCTCCCAAATTCTCATAATGACAATACTTTAAGCATCCTGTATCTGAATGCATGCACAGAACAGGCAAAATCAACTTAGAGGTGATGAACTCTAAGGAATCCTGAGAAATAACTTGACCAAATTTCTTCCAACTTCTTCCCAGTCCCATAAGTTGTCAAATATTGGGATCAATGGTATCAAAGGCCACTGAGATGGCCCCTAACATGGTTAGAAAGCATCACATTCCACATTCAGGGTTCTGATATAGTTCATCAGACTGACCAATAGTGTTTCTATCCCTGGTCTAATTCTAAATTTTGCCTGAAAAGTATCTAGATAATTTGCTTCCTGTATAGCCCTCTGTAGCCAAGTTGTTATTACTTGGACTACAATCTTTTCCATGCTACATTCTAAGATTTGCTTTAGATGAGATTTATCAAAGTGTTCTTCTAAGTCAAAGTATGTCAGTTCCTATTGTCCCTGCATCTTCTAGTTCTTTAAAATGCATATGCTTGTTAGAGTTCTCAGCATTGTGACATAGCACTCCAGTCTTTCTCCCTTCTGCTTATTTTTTGAAAATATATCTCTACTCTCTCATTGTACTTTGGGGAAATAGGCTTCCAAAGCTCTTAGCAGACTGGTGTATAGAGTTACTGAGGAGCTGTAAACTAATATATGATTCTATCCTAATCTACAGTACAATAAGATACATTTAACTTTTCTGCTTTATTCTTATTTAGGCATAGTCATAAAGCTTGACCTGCTTCCAGTGAGACCATTCCTAAACCAGGTCCTTTGTAGAATAATCCAGTCCTCCTGCAGATTTCAGACCATATGCCATGCCTGCTGCTTGTGAAAAGATTTATTATCCGTAAAGAAGTACTGTCACTCATTTTGTTAACATAAGGAACTTGCAATATGTAGTTAGTAAAATGTATTCTGTCTTCATACATTCTATTTTGCTCCTAATTAGGTGTTCTAACATAAGACATGCTTGAGCCGGTGAGAATTGAACTGCAGACAGCCGGCAGCCAGCAGAAATAGCCTGCAGAACTGCATTCTAACCATTGTGCCACCATGGGTCAAGCAATTTGGTAGTTCTGCAGATGAAATCAAGATCCCAGAACCCCAAAATGCCATATTGATGCCTTTTTTAAAGTTGTAGGAAGAGATTGTTAATGCCTAAGAAAAGTACTAAAATCAGCAGCAGAAGGAGAGAGATATAAGGAAGTAGATGACAAGATGCCATCTTCCCTTCCTGTTTCTTTAAAATCATAGTACCTCCATAGTACTCTAATCAAGAAGATACTAACTTTGGCTTGAAACTAAATCTCTTACAATTATTCTACTGTATCTGTTAGAATCTTGGAATCCTTTGGTATTATTAGGTTAGAGTCATATATACTATGCATAAAGTTGATGATCTCTGTCTCTCTGTCTCTCCCTCCCTCCCTCCCTCCTCCCCCTCTCCCCCTCTCCCTTCCTTCTCTCCCTTTGAGATAGTCTTGTTTCCTGGTGACTAATGGACAGGTCCAAGAACTTTCAGAAGTTGTGTGCTATGGCATTCTTCTTACAGCTGAGAGAAGGTAACTGATCCAGACTCACTAGCCAATTTCTATGCTTAAGGGAGAATCAGAATTAGGATCCTCCAGCTTCTAGTTTAGTACCTTTAAACATTACACTAAACTGGCTCTCTTTTGCCACGCTAGAACTCCCAGTTTCTTTTCTAGACTATGATTTTGTGCAATAAATAATTATATTTTTAAATTATAATAAACTCTGCAGCTTTCTTGGTTTCTTATGGTTCATGGTCTATAAAAAAGTCCATGTGAAATTGTCGTTATGGATCGTGTTGGGATTTAATTGAAGGTTGGAGATTGGGGAGCTAGAGGGCACTGTGATGTGCACATTATCCACTTTGTAATTAAAGTAAGTGCAAGAACAGGGCACTTCAGTCATGATAATTCATATGAAATTTAATTTTCTTTGTGAGGAAAAAAAGCAGTTCCTTTTCCATTAATGTCAATGAAATTGTGAAAAAAAGACCTGGTGATATAACAGTAATCTTCATCTTATTTCAAACTATTCAGTGAGAAGTGGCCTGGAAATTTTCATTTTCTATCTGATTCATATTTTTAATTCAGGAGAGGTAACAGCAGTGCTAACCATTCCCCTAAATGAATAATATAAGTCTTTTACATTCTGTGATAGCAAAAGTTGAACAAGTGACCTTATAAAGCATGGAGCCTCTGGGATCCTTTCCCACAAGTTTGTTATCTGCAAAACAAAGTTATCATTTATATGGAGTTAATATCAGATGTTTCTTGCTTTTTTCTATAAATGTGCAATCCTACCTAATACCATCTGTATTAGCAGAATAGGCATGTGTAGAAGTTTCTTGAATAATAAAAAAATAATTGTTTTCACTATGAAATATGCATATAAAATATCTGTGTTAGCTCCAAACAGATTGTGTGGTCTTGCAAAAGGTAATATTTAAAGCTCCTTGTATACTGAAAATTCTATAGAAATATATAGGATTAATGCATACTTCTATTTTTAACAGAAAACGTCTTGCAACAGGAATTTGTCTCCAACTATAAGAAACATGTTATCTGTCTAAGTATGGATTTTCACATATATTTAGCACAGGAACTACAAAGGGTTACTCTTATTAGTACTTGGATGGGAGATCAGGAAAGAGTCCTAACTGGTTTAACAGCAATGATTTTGATTATGTGCTATCACATTGGTTCCAACTCTTAGCAGTCACATAGAAGGATTGTGATCCTTCCACTATTCCAATTGTACAATTGAGTCAATTCACCTAACTTTTTGCTTTCCTTCCACCTTTCCCAGCATTAATAAACACCTTGAGAGAGCTAAGTCTTTGCATAATGTGTTCAAACTATGGTTATTTGAACCTGGTCATTTGTGTCTTGAGTGAGAATTGAGTTGATTTGTTCGATGAATATATGTGTGCTTCTTAATCATCCATGGTATTTTCAGAAATCTTCTCCAACACCAAAGTTCAACAATATCTATACTCTTTCTTTTCTGCTTTTTCAAATCCAGTTTTCACTTCCATGGAATGTCACAGGGAGTTACCATTGCCTGGCACCTGAATATCTTTCCCAAGGCTATTTTTCTAAGTGCTATTTCGCAGCATATTCCTTGTCTGTTCCTCTACTGTTGATTATTGATACTGTAAGGTAAGAAGTTACCTGGCTCTCTGACCTATATATAGATTTTGCATGAAACAATATGTTCTGTAATTTCTCTTTTTTAAAACCCTCTGCAGCTTGACATGATTGGCATCAAGTAATTAAAGACCTTTCTATAATCAAATAAGCATTTGCTGACTTTTTTTAAGTATTCTGTGATTTTCTCAGATATGAGCCATGGTGGCACAGTGGTTAGAGTGCAGTACTGCAGGCTACTTCTGCTGCCTGCCGGCTTCCTGTAATTTGGCAGTTCAAATCTCACCAGGCTCAAGGCTGACTGAGCCTTCCATCCTTCCGAAGTGGGTAAAATGAGGACCCAGATTGTTGGGGCAATCTAGGATTATGCTGGCTCTGTAAACCGCTTAGAGAAGGTTGTAAAGCACTTGTAAAGTGGTATATAAGTCTAAGTGTTATTGCTATTGCTAATCTAGCATGCATCAGAAATAGTACTTTATCTTCCCTGGCGTTTTCTAAAGCTAACTTGAACATCTGACATTGTGTTTTCCATTTAGGGCTCTAATTTATGTTAGATGATCCCAAACATTACTTTTCTAGGTTCATCTTCAATAATTTTTCATATATGGCAATATTATTTTGTCTGTCTTTAACAGATTGTTGAAACAGATCTTCTTTCCAAGATGTTTGTTTTTTGTCTTTGACTTCGCTTTTTGTAATTTCCATGGTTTGTCTGTCATCCAGTTTGCTTTCTTTTGTTTCTTTGTTCTAGGCAGTCTTCTTAACTATTTTTTAAGTTCATTCCACAATTCCTTTAATTGCCTGTCAATGAAGTTCAGTACTTCAAAGCAATCCCTGATGTTCTCCTTAAAAATGGAGGGTGTATGCTCAAGGTCACATCCTGAAAATTAGTTGACTTTCTTCAGCTACTTTAGCTTAATTTGGAACTTTCGTATGAGCTATTTGTGGTCTGTTCCTTAGTCAGCCTGGTCACATTTTTATGTTATAATTGAATCACCTCTTTATACCAATAATTTAGTCACTCTAATTTCTCTGTTCTCTGTTTGGTAATGCCCATATACAGAGACATTGTTTTGTTTTGTTGTAACACTGTTAGTAATAAGAAATTATTGGATAACACTGAAATTGGTAAATAGTTCTCCTGCTTCATTTCAGTTTCTTGGGCCATGGAATCCAAGTACATTTTTCTCTTTAATTTTCCAATTTTGCCATTCTAGTTTCCAATCATAAGCAGCACACCTTGTTTCTTTGTTCTGTCAATTTCAAATTTAACTTGATAAAACTCATCAACTTCCTTTTTCCTCCATCAGTAATTTGAACATAGACTTGAATAATTGTCATATTAAAGGGTTGGCTACAAAGTGTTTAATATTATGGTAGTCCTTGGGTTAGAACAGAAATTGAGACTGGGATTGGCATCACTAAGTGATGCCATGGTAAAGTGTGATGTCACATCATCTCATCATTTAGCAACAATCCTAGCAGTCCTGGTTGCCATCATCCTACAAGATGTATGAACTGTTAAGTGATTAGCAGCAGGAGTTCCAGGTAAGGAGTGTGGTAGGATGCTGTGGATAGGCAGGGGAGTGAGTGAATGCAGGGAGACTGGAAGAAGTAGCAGGATTTGAAAGATCCTCAGCTCTTCCTTAGCAGCATGTTGAGTGCCATCTGACCATCATGTAGTACTGTGTTGTGATCACTTCTAATTGTTTATCCATGCGGTTTTCTTAGTTAAAACAAAGGAATAGGTTACCATTGAAGTCTCTGAAATTATGTCTTTGTTATTATCACTAAAGCTGTTTCTCACTAAAGCATCTATCCAATGAAGGTGCCTGCTTGCTTTAGTTGGGCAGTTGGGATGATCTTCCCTTCTTATGGTAGAATGTTATACTCCCCGCATTTTTCACTTATTTCTCTTGGGAACACCCATCATCTATCAAAATGAGACAGCATAGCAGGATTTGTGGGGGAACAGAGGCAAGAATGCATCTTTCTTGATTGGTAAATGCTTGTGGGCTAGTGGAAAAAGTCCCTGCATTTTTCAAATTGTTCATCACTTTCAAAATCCAAACTGTTTCTTCCATTTCAATGATTCTTATCTTTCATTACAAAAGAGCAATCCATCACGTATGGTTCCTGGCATGAGCTAGATTACTTCAAACTATTGAGCAAGATGATCTTGATCTGAAGGGCTCAGCAGCAAGATAAGCCAAACTGACAACCAGAATGCAACCAATTGTGTTTTGGGCAAAAACTGTAATGTTGCTGATTATTTCCAACAGTATAAAAACAAATCAGCACAAGTTTGGGCTCCACTTAATTTGATCCCTGAGCCTTCAGGATGTCCCCACCCACTAGCATTCCATACAGAAATACTATAAATGCAATTGTTAATACATGTTGGATTGATTAGCCTGATGATAAGTATATGTATATTCTTTGTGCATGTAGAGTCCATTTATTTATTTATTGGTTCGATTTATATGCTGCCCTTCTCCGGAGACTCAGGGTGGCTTACAATGCGTTAAGCAATAGCCTTCATATTTTTGTATATACCTGCTTAGTAGGACTTTTGCCGCCCCCCCCCCAAGTGGTGTTCTTTTTTATACAAAGCCAGTTTATTGCCCCCACAATCCGGGTCATTTTACCTACCTTGAAAGGATGGAAGTCTGAGTCAACCTTGAGCCTGGTGAGATTTGAACTCGCACTAATTGCAAGCAGCTGGTGCTACTTAACAGCACTTTAGTCTGCTGCGCCACCAAGGCTCTTCTTGATGTTAACATTGATGTTAAGATTCAGGTTTTTACCTATGCAGTGAGTGTCTTCATAGTCAAAGGTATTTTGTAAACTCCACATTCAGCCGGACAAAACAGTGAGTGCACAACTAAACCCATCATCATCCTTTCCTAACAGTCCTTATTCCCACAAAACTCATGTTGATAGCTTACTTGATTGGATTGGCTATCAGAGACTTTGCTTTTTGAGTGCATTTAAAAAATAAGCATGTTGCCTGGTTCATATTGTTCACTTCATTGTTTATTCATCTTCATACTCTAGTGCCTTTTCTTTATGATTTGAAATTCAGGCTGCCTCTGCAGTGAATGTGCCATCCTCAAAAACACTAGTGTGTTTTTGCTGCAAGTGAAGTCTTTCTCTTGGAAGAACAGCTTTCCTCCTTCCTTCCTCCTTCCACCAGGTAGGAAATTCATGGTTTTTTATTATAATTAGCTAGAAAAATTTGAAAATCCATTAAATATTGATATGGACAGTCTATTTGATGATTTGCAAAATTAAGTTTACATATAGACAACATAAGTTTTGAAGAGGTTTATTTCAAACACATTCTTAAAGTAACCCCCTTTAATAGACAGGAGTCAATACAATCCTCTGTCCAGACTGACGCATCTTGAAAAGGTTTGATTGAAAAGCATAGAGCTAGCCCGTCTCTTGCTATGCTAGAATGTTTATAGATTTTTCTGTGATTTCCAGATTTTTATTGCACAATAGACAGATAGGATCCCACTATTTCCCCAAGGTCAATCCACCCAAAAATATTTTAGGGTTGTTTTTGCTAAAGGATAGAATTGGCAAATAATTCTGTTTTTGTTTCTTTTCGCATGGCCAGCTCCAAAAACAAATAGTTAGAACTTCCAATATGCAATATTTTGAGTTTAAATAAACCATTCTCCATTCTATGCATACTTCAAGGAGTAAACCGAAGATTCTGCATTAACAAAATGAATAAACGTCATTTTGCTACAATGATCTGAGGTTTAACCAGACTACTAAATTACATAGGAATTAACAGTAGTTAATTTCTTGTTTTCTTTGGTATTAATAATTTAGTTAGCATGGAAAATCCTAATGTAGAATCATTTCTATTTTGGCTTTATTGTATATAATCAAGTTTTCTGAATGTTTGAATTCTTCAGTAAAAAGCATAAAAATCACATAATAGCTTAGAATTGCTTGAGCTCCCACATTATGTGCTATACCATAATCAATGCATGAACTCATCCAGACTGCATACCATCCTAAATAATAATATCATAAGTTAGCCATGCTTAACAGCACTTTGTCTTGTTTTATTAAATCTTTTCTTGAAAGTGTGTTTAGTATTATAATAATATTGCTTCACAGGTCTGTCAAGTATATATTGTGCAGTTTTGCTGTCAACATCATGGTGAGGATATTTCTCATACGCATGGAGATAAAGATATGCAAGTTGTAAGTTGACTGTTCTGTAAAGAGCCTCTAATGATACATGTTGTATCATATGCTGTTGTTTGCTAACTTGCCTAGTGAAAAAAAAAGTCTGGGCTATTACACATGCCCATGTTGTCATCAGTTACTAAATCTGTCTTTTCCCCCCTTTTTTTTCTTTTTATTTGATTTATATGCCGCCCTTTTCCGGAGACTCAGGGCGGCTTACAATGCGCTAAGCAATAGCCTTCATTCTTTTGTATATTTATACAAAGTCAGCTTATTGCCCCCACAACTGGGTCCTCAATTTACCTACCTTAGAAAGGATGGAAGGCTGAGTCAACCTTGAGCCTTGGCGAGATTCGAACCTGCAGTAATTGCAGGCAGGTGGTCTTAATAACCAGCTTAATAACAGGGTGCCTTAGACCACTGTACTACCAAGGCTCTTTTGGGCCTTTGCCAGTCACACTTACAGGATAATTTGGGAAGTCAAAATATGATTTAGCACTCTGCTTTTAATCTTAATTGGTAAGGCAAGAATGTTACTGTTGATGGTATTTTGTTAAGATGCAAGAAAATATTATACATTATCAGTTACTTTCCCTTATAACGTTTTATTAATGCATTTAATTTAAAGTGCATTATCAGCCCCACTAGATAGCCCAGACCAAGAACTCAATTTCACAGACAGGCTAAAACTATTTTTTACTGAGGTGGGTGATAGCAGAATCTTGCAAGTCTGGTTGTGTTGTCTCCCCCTTTTTATACCTAATAAATCAGTGTCTTTCTGAGTTTCTTTTGAATGTTTTCTTTGTTCTGGAATGTTTCAATCCCTTTGCCTAGGGACACTTGCATATTTCCAGGTTTTCTTTACTTTCTTCTTATCCATCTATCTATAAAAGTCTTGAGTCAACAAACTCAATTCTTGGAGACTTCCGGGGCACTGTAATATTAAAGAATAGGCTTTCTATCTTGCCATCTTTTGAGATGTTTTCTGCCATCTAGTCCAGGGCTGTCAAACTCCTGGCTCATGGGCTGGATGTGTCACACGCTGGCCATGCTCATACCTGGTTTAGCAAAGGGGAAAACAGTCTCAATACATCCTGTGACGTCGCCATAATGCTGCAGCTTTGATACCCCTGATCTAGTCTAAGGCCTCCTGACCTTGCTTAGGTTCCAGGACAAGATCAGCTGAAGTTGTCATCTAATTGTCTATGCCTCTACTTGCAAGGAAATCAAGACAAGACTATTTATTTATTCATTCAATTTATATAACCACTCATCTCACATACGTGACTCTGGGCGGCTCACACAATTATATGCTGTGATGCAGAAATTATTACTTGCAATTATTTCTACAGTACCAAAACTTTTAATCACCAGAGCAATGTTTTGTTTCTTAATGGGGACGGAATTAACAGATCAAAGCTATTAAAAGTTTTCTATGAGCTGGAGTGAAGTTTCATTTGCATTCTATCCTGAAACACCAATTTAAGAAGTTCTCCCACATTTTTTAAATATAAAGCCTCTAAAAAAATTTTTTTTAGTGTAGAAAATTGATCTTTGTAAATTTATCAATAGCAAAATGTGTATTTATTCTAGATTGCCTGATTATGTCACTATTGACCTTCAGTTCTAATTTAAAGCATAAAAAAGTTAAACACAAAGTAATTTTGATCAATTAGGTTAGTCTCTCTATGTTTTCTAGGTGACCTGTTGTGCAGTCACCTTTATTCCTAGATAATGGGGATTGGCTGTGGTGATTGGTGATGACAGGAGTTGTCATCTAACACATTTGAAGAGCATTTGCTTCTTGGCTTCTGTGAGCTAGAGGCATGTTCTTCATGTTTTTCACTTTCTAAAGCAAATTTTACATGCAATTAACCTGCAATGTACATGCAATTAAGAAAATGTTTTAAAAGTGCATTTGGAATTTCTGTATAATTTCATGCAGTGTGATAAAACATAATTATTTTATGGTTACAATTATGCAATTATATCTATATATGCATTATATGGACATTTTAACTGAAAACAATTCCTGGGAGAAGGCTGGAAAGGTGGAGCAAAGTTACAATAGTGATAAGGGCACTATTAGAAGAGTTGAAGCACCAGGACAGATATGACAGATCATCAAGAAGAAAAATATGTATGCACTAAGAGTTGACAAGGACTTGATGGCACTTAATCCGCATCAATCATATGGTTGCAACCTTAATATCATAGCATGGAATTCTATAATCTTAACTCAACCAATATGTCGATAGCCACATGATGGATGTGTCCTAGCGCTGGCCACCTTCGTTACTTTTTGCTTCAATCACAACACAACAGCTAAGAGGTAAAAATCATGTAAAACTGTATCTTGTCTATACTTCTTTCTTTTTCAAGTAAATTCAAGTCTTGACATAATCAACTACATTTACATATATGTACCTATTATAGATACAGACATAACTTCACAAATTGCCAATATACAAATGTTTTATTTTTTATTAGGTATCACAATTAAAAAGGCAAGTACCATTTATCTGATTGGCAAGTATATGAATGTAAAACATCAAATCCCTACAACAATTGAACATTATTTACAGGGGTCCCAGACATGGCATTAATTTTATCACATAAATATTACAATATTTCATCCCTGCACCCTGCATTCCTTGTGTATGTAGGTTTATATTATCAATATTAAACTATGGTATAATAATTTGCCTTAACCTTCAAGCATTTTTTTTCTCTTTGCCTGAAGGAGAATTATGTTTTTGTGCTAAGGCCTTTTACAGGTAATATTGCTTTCTCAGCAGACATGAAGTATTTGCTACTGAAATGGATGTGGCAGTTCAATATAATCCAGTATTATCAGCAAGTAGTTTGCTTACCACTCCAATCTCATCATAAATCTTTTAGTGTGGTATCCTTTCTGTGGAACAATAAATCTTCCCTGTAATTGGCTTCTTTATAAGAACTGTCTCCTCAAAGATATCAAAATATGTCTGATTCCAGAAAAGGAGATTAAACACTTGGGTTACAAGTGGCTTGCAACAGTTCTTGGCTTTCCAGTCTTTACAGGATTAGAGTTTTTAAACAACTTTATAAATATTAAAAGCTGTGATAAAATATTTCTGAAGTGTTCACAGTGCAATATTTTATACCCTAGCCAAGAATTTATCTATACACCTATCTATAAAATTAATTAAAAATCAGTATAAAAATAGAATGATTTGAAAGTTTACACACATACACACACCAACATTCCTCACCTATCTGTTGATTCTACATCAAATAGTCTATACAGTAGAATGCACAGGATTCCACAGGAACAGAAACCAGTATGATGTTCAGTCAAAAGTTAACCTTTTTTTAAAAAAAATACGCTTTTAAAAAATATTTTGGTCATCAGGAAGGCTTATGTCATGTCAAAATCTTAAGAACCAGTTGACAAAATCAAGCAGCTGTGATCTATATTTGCAGGATTTTTATTTCATTTTTTAATAAAAACTTGTTTAAATGTGATGAGCTGAATTTAGCAGCAGTAATGTAAAGATGCGCTCCCTTTGACTGAATAGGCTAGCATCTTGATTAAAGCTCTTCACCATTTTTTCTGTTGAATTTTTCACACAGACACTTTTACTAAACCTTTACCCCTGCACAGTTCAGTAGCCTCCTGTGGAATTTTGTCCACATAGCTAACATACTCTTCAGCCTACTGAGTAAAGGAATTTCTGACAGATTTCATTCTTGTCGTAGTACAGAAACATTTTCTTTAAATATTCATTATGCTCTGTTTGTGGCTGGTACATCCGCAATATGACATAATAATCTATTGTATTGCCATCAGTATTCCAAAATTATTTTAAAAATCTGTGTAGTGATAGCTCGGACAATCTGATTAATGTCCATTAGATCTGGGCTACTTATATAGTAATATAAACTGCTATACCAAATAAACATCAACAGTGAAGTAAAATCTTTGAATGTTAGAATATTTATTTAGTTTGGCCCTTATTCAGTGAAAAGCACTTGACTAATAATATCAACTCTCAGTATCTTGTATTATGAGTAACTGAGAAATTTCTGAAACATCAGTTCTGAAGAGTATAGGTGGTCCTCAACTTATGAGCACAATTAAATCCAAAATTTATGTTGCTAAGTGAGAACTTTGTTAAGTGAGTTTTGCCCCATTTTATGACTTGCCACAGTTGTTAAGTGAATCACTACAATTGTTAAATTAGTAACATAATTGTTAAGTGAATCTGATTTCCCCATTGATTTTGCTTGTCAGAATGTTGCAAAAGGTAATCATGTGACTCTGGGACACAGCAACTGTCATAAATGTGAGTCAGTTGTCAAGCATCTGAATGTCAATCACATGACCAAGGGGATGTTACAATAGTCATAAGTGGGAAAATGGTCATAAATTACTTTTTTTTAGGGCCGAGGTAATTTTGAATAGTCACTAAGCGAACTGTTGTAAATCAATAACAGTATAACAGTAGCTAGACTGCTCACAGTGAGTGATATCTGGCAGTAGATGAAGAATTTCCACTGCAGTGTAGTTACTGCAATTGCCCATCTCACATGAAAATTATATCTGAACAATACATTTACCTTGTAGATTTCAGCAACTTGAATTGCCTCCTCAAAATAGTGCAATTTTAACAACATATACACATATGCAGTGGTTTCACACACAGAAAAACACTTAAAAAGTAGTTGGCCATTATTTATGCCCTTTCCCCTTTAGCACAGTTTAATGAACTTCATCATGTATCTGCATTTCTATCTATATTATCTTGTGATGGCAGCAGAGATGGATATGGTGTGACACATTTCACGTTGACGTAGGTGGCATTCACATGAACATAATGTTCCCCAATAAAAGTGGAGAAGATCATGGATATATCTGAAACTAGCTCAGAAAAGGCTGGCCGTAGTTCAGGCTTTGGATGCCAGCATTTGAGCATGACTTCGTATCTGCAATGAAAAAGCAGAAAAATGATTTTTAATCTATTACATTTATTAACATGGTTTTTCAAGATTTCTAGAAGGTATTTTAGACTTTTCTTACAGTGGATCAGGACAGTATTCAGGCTGCAAGAGCCTTCTTCCTTGCAGTAAGTAAACGGTAATATCAAAAGAGCTGATATCAGGATAAGGAGGTGCGCCTCTTGTCATCAGCTCCCAAAGTAAAACACCAAAGGACCACTAACAAAAAGAACATAAACATCAAATCATAAGGCTGTGAAAGAAAGCCACAAGCATTCATAACTAAATATCACATCATCAACAAGACAAGGCCAAAAATTTTGCTCTGCTGTTGCATTTTTGCAATTTAGGAGAACAGAAGTAAGAGGCAAGTCTTAAGTCTTGGAGGGTTGTAAGGTGGTCATTAAACCCCTTTAAAATGCTTTCCCTGAATTTTTCTTGGTCCTTCTATCCTTGATATGCTGTGCATAACCAGGTGACTACCTCAAGCTGATGGCTTGCATCAACAAAATTGCCAGTCATCTAGTCCAATATTTTCTATTTTGACAAATTTTCTTTACCTAACTGTTTTTTTATGGGGAAAAATAATAATTGAATCTGGGATTCAATAATTGAATTCCATGCTAAACAGAAGTAATCTTTTGTAATTTTTGCATTAATGGCCACAAGCTAACAAAGGCCTAATAAGAAATTAATCTCCAGAACAAAATAAAAATTCACGGGGAAAGGGGGTTTCTAAGAATAAAGCATAGCCTGTTGGAAAAATGTTGTATGGAATTGATGAAGAAAATGATATGCATTTATCTATCAAACATACAGATAGCTTAGAATGGTTTTTAAGTCTTATGAAAAATGGAATTGATGAAAATGAACCAGGGAAGCAAAAAGTAGGGCCCACCAACTTCTGTTTTGTGATCATCAGAGTAAATGGCCAATTTGGAACACCTGGAAAGCTTAAGAGCAAAATAACCCAGCAGATACTTAACACTTACATTTGAATCCTTTAAGGCTGAAACATAATGTCCCACCTATTCATTCCCAAACCCAGATCCAACACACATTGTTACGTGATTCTAAATCTCTTATAGGAAGTATGATATTGCTCTCAACTGGAGAGCAGTTGTTAACTCATATATTAAGGGCACAGTTTCAAAATCCGGTCAGCACCATCAAGCTTTTCATAGCAATCATTCAAACTTAGTATTTTAAGATTGGAAACTTTCTTAGTTGTAGGTCATCTAAAATACGGACACAAAAATACCCATTAACTTTTGCAAATTAAGAAACAGGCTAGTTTTGGTTTAAGCAGCAGTTTCCCCCCCCTTGCATTAATCTAGTATATAATTCTTTTCCTTTGATATGTCCAATAATCTTTTGAAATATAATCAGCAAGTCCCATATAATGATAAATATATTACCACATCTGACTTCGTAGTGAATTTCTGGGTTTGCAAACTTTCTAAAGCCATCCATTTTACTGGCAATTTTGCTCCTGTTTTATTGTGTACACTGTAGTACTCCTTATCATATACATCTCTCGCAAGTCCAAAATCAGCAACCTTGACTATGAAATTTTCATCCAGCCTACAAAAACAATACACGCACAAACATAAAATATTATTCGGAACTAAGAAGACAGAATTTACATTTGTGTAGTCAGGTGACACTTATGATTAATATAAACAAATATTCCATTTACAGTCATCCATTCCTTCCTGAACGTAATGTTGCTTGTAAACAACCAATTGTTTACTTACAGATATCTATGTTCTGCAAAAATAGGCTAAGGGAGGATTTCATCAGAAGAGAGAATACAATTATAAATAAACTAAAGTCCAGTCTTCACCATTTTCTTTGGCTAGCTGATGACAAATCTTTAATAAATCTATGTCACAAATGAAGGCAACTATACGTGTCCCAAGGAAATGTTGCAGGATCCAGTCTGGGTCAGTCACCTGCACCAAAGGTTTAGTTTTCCAAACTTTTGGATTCATGCTGGAGCTCATCCTCAGGGAACTAAGGAATGTGAGCTTTGGCCTATTCTGTGCTAGTATTTACGTGGTACATGGTGTGTAACTTTTTATTTGTTGGTTGGAGTGTTGATTTAATAGCAGCCATCAACACCCCAATCAACAAATAAAAAACCACACACAACTAGTCACCACATAAATGCTGGCATAGCCCAAAGTACACATTCTGTAGAGAGAAATTTCCTGAGGATGGGCTCCAGCACTAAACCTCTGGTCTTGGTGACCGACCCAGATTGGATCCTACAAATCTTGTTCATTTTGGAGTGTTGGATTACTTCCTAATCTGCTACCTTTATAAACTGGTTCTCTTTATTATCTTATATCCTATCTCTTTTTATATAGGTAGAGCTAATCTGGAATAGCTTGACTGAAATGCAAGTCTAGTATTAGAAGAGAGAGTGGTTATTAAATATAGGTAGTCCTCATTCCACATGGTGAATTAGAACTGGAGACTCTGTTGTTAAGTCACATAGTTGTAAATTGAAAAACCACATGGCCAATCCATTTAGTGATGGTCATCATTAATGAGGACCATGCAGGTCATTAAATGAGGATCTCATGTGATCCTGACTTCTGATTGTTTCTCCATTAACTCTGCTTGTGAGAAGCTGGCAGGTCATAAATTGCAGGGATGCTGCAATGGCCATAAGTAGAAGGTCTAGTAATAACTACCACTCATTCAGTGTAATTATAAGTTTGAAAAAGTAGTCATTGAACAAGGACCATTTATATTACAGCATAGAAACTGGGTTGAATTGAATGCCAGCAAATAACTAGATTTGACCCTATCTTAATAAAGTAGCTCCTACCTATTTTCTATACTGTATTTTCTTCTACTTGAAATGTTGACGGCCTAAGCCTGATTTTTGTATAAATACATCTGTACTCTTTTACAGGTAGTCCTCAACTCACAACCACAATTGAACCCAACATTTCTGTTGTTAAATGAGACATTTGTTAAGTGAATTTTCCCCATTTTGTGACCTTTCTTGACAGTTTTTTTTAAAATTTGATTTATATGCTGCCCTTCTCCGGAGACTCAGGGCGGCTTACAATGCGTTAAGCAATAGCCTTCATACTTGTGTATATTTATACAAAGTCAGTTTATTGCCCCCACAAACTGGGTCCTCAATTTACCTACCTTAGAAAGGATGGAAGACTGAGTCAACCTTGAGCCTGGTGAGATTCGAACTTACAGTAATTGCAGACAGCTGGTGTTAATCACAATGCTTTTAGTCTGCTGAGCCACCAGGCCCTTTTTTAAATGAATCACTGTAGTTGTTATGTTAGTAACACAGTTGTTAAGTGAATCAGGTTTCCCAATTGATTTTGCTTGCTTGTTAGGTTACAAAAGATGATCACACGGCTGGGATACTACAACTGTCATAAATATGAGCCAGTTGCCAAGAATCTGAATACTGATCATGTGACCATGGGGATGCTGCAACGGTTGTGTGAAAAATGATTCTAAGTCACTTTTTTCAGTGCCATTGTAACTTCAAATGATCACTAAATGAACTGTTATAAATCAAGGCCTACCTGTATTATCTCTATTCTATAATGTATTATTCATATTTTATAATGCAATAAAAGAATTGACATGGGGTGGAAAGAGACTTGTACGGCCTGATTTTTCCACTTTAATGTAACATAAGTATGGCCAGATAAGTCTAAATAACCACTTTCAAAAGTAATCAAAATATTAAATTACTCACATTCATTACATATAGTTGATAGCAACTTTGCTGACTTATTTAATAATTGACATTATTAATCGGCCGCACAATTCTTTTCAAATGGGTAGCCATAACTTTATAGTAATATAACTTAAATTTCACATGATGAAATAATTTTAAGTTATAATTGATAATTAGTATAATTAAATAAAGTTTTAATTGTGGATAATTATGACCAGTTGATGCTAAGCTCATTATTCATAATGCGAATGATGAATTGGCATAATGATTCTTACTTCTCTTGGATTACTGAATAATTATGCAAAGTAATCTGTCTGGTTATCCTGATACCAACAAGATTTTTTCCCCACAACTTTTGCTTGGAGTAAAAATTCTTATTCTGACAGCAAATGTCAGAAAACGTGAGGAACAAATAACTTGTTCTAAAATTGCAAGCAGTGTCAGAAGCTGTGCTTCAGAATAGTTGGTGCGATGAAGGGGTGGGGCGGGGTTGAATCACATCATTGTTGAATAAAGCAGCTATTTTGGAATTTATTTTTCAAATGGAACATAATCTGTGTCCTTCATTTCTTAATCAATTTATGAGACTATTATCTCTATTAATTAAAAGAGTTAACAGCCTTTCTTTAGTTACAGCCTATCATTCTTTTTTGAAGTTCTGAACGCCATTTTTGAGACTTCTTTATTGTTAAACGACAAGGAAGAAGGTTGCTAGAGGCAGCCAAAATAAGGAAGTGTGGAGTATCACTTGGAATATAAGGATAAAAGTTGTGGTCTTAATTTACTACTTTTAAAATCTGTAGCCCTGTTCTGTTTTTTTATGGGTGGTTGAAATTTGCTGATTTTCATGAACTCTGATTGGCTAGAAAAAGGAAAAAATAAAGAAATAAATAAGTAACATTTCTCACCACCAGAGGGAGCTAAGAGATATTTAACTCTGAGCTGGAGTTTGTCGTCAAGGGAATCTTTGAAAAGACCATACAGATAATTACTCTTTTCATAAATCAGTTAGAAGATATTAATTATACAGAGGATATTAAAAAAGAACAAAAGACACAATTAGGTGTAGAAAATTATCAACCCGCTGTGTCAACGCTACAAAAGCTGGACAATGCAAATAACCTAACTGTACCTGGTATCAGCTTTTTTTTTATGCTGATGGTTTGAATACAACCCTCCCAGTGCAACTGAAACAAGAGTGCCAAGTAAATTCACAACTCTCAAGAGGTCAAGTTTTGGAGTTTTTCCTCATGGATACTAACTAATATATATATAAAGTGTTTTCTATCGAGACACCTGGTTTACCCCAGCATGTGGGAGGGAGCGTACTGCATCCCTTTCGCCTTTCAGCTCCAATCCAGGAGTCAAGCAGTCGCATTCACGACAAACCATTTTATACCAAATTTATATTTCGCTGATAAAGAAATAAAGGGAGACTAATATAGATCTATTTCAAGCTATTTAGCTCTCATCAGCTAGCCATACATGCAGGCAGCCCAAGTTTGAATCCAACTAAGGGTATGGCTAGCTGATGAGAGCTAAATAGCTTGAAATAGATCTATACTAGTCTCCCTTTATTTCTTTATCAGCGAAATATATATTTGATATATATATATATATATATATACTGAAAGGAAGCTTTAAGTTGGTTTTGTACATATAAAATCTTGAAAATTCCCCAAGTTTTTAAAATACTATAGACTAAATTTGAAAATAAGAGAAGAAAAAGATCCATTCCATGAGGATAAACTCGACAGAGAGATTAAAATTCAATGAGCTAATTGGGTTTTCTTTTTTCTGCTTTATATATGTAATACTTGATTACTTTTTAAAGTGTAAAATACCAAAACTAAAAAAAGTGTTTTCTCTCTTTAGGGTTAAAAAATTGAAATAATATAGAGGATTTTCTTAATATAAATTATGATAAAGATTAATGAGTTAACAGAAACATATATTTCTGCCCACGGCAAAGAGAAGTAGAGATGGTCAAATTGATTCTTTTATCCAACGAAGAGAATATATCTAACCTTGTTTCTATTCTGAAATTGCTTCCGGATTTTGTGCTTGCAATGAAAAAAATATGAAATTTTGTTTTTGTTAACTAGATAGGCTTATTGTTATAGAAATGGCTTGTACATACTGTTGTGTAAAAGCAAAAAGTTGTCATTGTAATGTTATCTTCTACTGTGCTAAAGAGAGTCAGATTTTGGTGCCTTTTTCTTTCCTTTTCTTCCTTTACACTATATTTCTTTTCTTTCCCCTCACCCGCTTCTTAGTTTTCCATGACTTTTAAAATTTTTCTTTGTATTTTGTATTTTGAAAAACCAATGAAAAATCATATGGAAAAAAAGGGGGGAAATGGATGGAGATTACAAGATTCAAAAAAAAAAGAGGTAAGATGTTTAAAGAAGAAAAGGAACTATATGAATTGGAATGGGCATGATGGAATGAAGAAAAAAAGGTGTAAGAGGAAATTGGTATCAAAGAGTTGATGCAAATTAGATTTTGTTTGTTTAATCTTTTCTCTTATTTATTTGTTTCATTTTCTTTGGCTTACTCTATTTCTGTGCTTTTCAAAATATTGCTTATCTTGAAAGAAAATAACATCATGGATATGTAGGTATGTTAACATTAAGCATGTTATTGTGATATGATCAAATGATATTACAGGAACAAAGGAAACCTGTAAAAATGCAACAGAAAACATGAAATATTGCCTTCTCAGAGAAAACCAACACTGAACATTGATTTATTGAAAGGATGCTCCTCAAAGCAGAACAATTTCAACCTCAGAATCCTGCATAGAAAGATAAAGCCCTTTAGCATTCCAATTCTCTGTATTCTTAAGAGTAAGCAAAATTGAATGTAATGGTGTTTGCTATACCACATAAGTGATGCAACTGAGCGATATTCAGCAGTTGTAAACATCTGTAGCAATGTTTCTCTGTCTTGATAACTTTTAAGATTAAAAATCTTCAAGACATGCTCACTGGAGAATTCTGGGAGCTAAAGTACACACATCTTAAAAGTTGCAAAAACTGAGAAACACTTATCTATAGGAACATTATAGATAAAATTCTAAGTTTCATATTAAAAAGATAGATGACAGAAATAAATAAAATAGTATAAATGGAATGATCTTTTTTCCCTAAATGCCACTATTTATTTTTATCCCACCTTTATTTTTTAAAATAAATAACTCAAGGCAGTGAACTGCCCCATGAGGTGAGTTGAGCTGAAAGAAACTGGCTCAAAATCACTCAGCTGGCTTAGTGATTACTAAGTCATTACTAAAGTGAGACTAAAATAAACAATCGCCTGGCTTCTATCATTTATTTTATTTTATTTTGTCAAGCATATATAAGATAACGGGTAAAAGTATAAACATAATTTGAATACAGGAAAAGAGTAAGTAAAAAGGAATATTAGGACAGGGATAGTAGGCACACTGATGCACTTATGCACGCCTCTTACAGACCTCTTAGAAATGGGGTGAGGTCAACAGTAGACAGTTTAAGGTTGAAGTTTTGGGGGTTTGGGGAAGAAACTACAGAGCCAGGTAGTGCATTCCAGGCATTGACCACTCTGTTACTGAAGTCATATTTTCTGCAATCGAGTTTGGAACGGTTTACCTTGAGTTTGTATCTATTATTTGCTCGTGTATTGTTGTGGTTGAAGCTGAAGTAGTCATTGACAGGAAGGACATTGTGGCAGATAATTTTATGTACTATGCTTAGGTCAGACTGAAGTTGGCGTAGTTCTAAATTGTCTAAGCCCAAAATTTGGAGTCTGGTGGCATAAGGTATTTTATTGCAGGTAGAGGAATGGAGGACTCTTCTCGTAAAATATCTCTGGACTCTCTCGATTGTATTTATGTCCGATATGCAGTGCGCTGAGCTGTATTCAAGAATTGGTTTAGCAAATGTTTTGTATGCTCTAGTTAGTAGTACAACATTACCAGAGAAGAAGCTATGCAAGTTTAGGTTAACAATTCTTAATGCCTTTTTGGCAATGTTGTTACAGTGGGCTCGGGCACTTAGATCTTATAATAGTGCCTTAATCACTATTCTAAACTGGCTATAAAATAATATGAGAAAAAAATTAACCCGTACTTACATACAATTTCTTGCTGCTAAATCCCTATGGACAAACTTTTTGCTTGCAAGGTATTTCATCCCTTTTGCTACTTGCAGACCAAATCCAATCAGATCCTTCACTGTTGGATTCTGAAAATTATAGATGTGTTAATAGTTAAAACAATGCTGTGAAGAATGACTTTCAGTTATAAATTTGTACAGTAATTGATGAAATCAATCTTAGTCTTCACTTTAATATTGAAAGGTTCTACATTCAAACATTGTTTTCCTGACCCTAAAGTTACTACTAGTAACCAAGGAAACAAAATATGGAATAAATTTAAGTATTTATTTGATTATATAGCATGTATACATCTAAATCTAGATGAAATTAATTGATCGCTAGAACTGTTGAAATATGTGATAACCTATCTATGTTTTCTTTTTTGTTATGTTATGAATACACTGATTTTATATACATAATATATTGAATGTGCATAGGTTTGCTATCTTAACTTGCAGAGCAAGTTTTTAAAGATTACTAATAAAGCAAAATAAAGAAACAATAGTTGGAAACTAACTAAAGAGAGAAGCAACCTGGAATTAAGGAGAAACTAACAGTGAGGACAATTAACCAGTGGAACAGCTTGCCTTCAGAAATTGTGGACGCTCTATCACTGGAGGTTTTTAAGAAGAGACTGGACAGTCATTTGTCTGAGATTGTATAGGTTCTTCTGCTTGAGGGGGCTGGACTAGAAGACCTCCAAGGTCCCTTCCAGCTCTATTCTATTCTAAAGCTACCTGTGAAAACTAAAGCTTAAGCCATTGGAATGTTTCTTTCAAACGTAGGATGAACATTAATTATTAGTTTACTTAAACAACAAAATGTTTGCACTGTAATTTTTATAATTTATTTATTTTAATTGTAAAGAATTGCCTATGGCAAAGATAAATGGGAAACTACCAGAATCAGATAGCAACTGCAGCAGGTCTCAATGATTACAGAGTTTTCCCAAGTTTACCGGGAGATATTAAGGGCTGAATATGGCATATTGCTTTTAAAAAATTGTCTACATTTTTGAAAACGTATGTTTGTAAGTCCATCTCTCTCCAACTTCAACAGTAAATCTATAGGCAATGTACAAGAAACTAAAGAACAAAAATTCAGAAATCCTTACACTTCTCCAGACAAGAATTCTGATCATCCAGGCCCAAACACTTTGTAGGGGAGATGAGTGGCATAAATTTTTAATAAATAAAAAATAAAATAAAATAAACCCTACACATAAATCCTTTGATTCGGATAATTTTTCTGTACTTTTCAACAATTTTTACTTAAAATGTGTAATACAACTTCATTAAATTCTGATTAAAATACCACATTTCAAAGTAGTATCTGATCCATCAATTTAAACTTTCAGACAGCAGAACTGTAATAATACATAATTGCCTAATTGGATGACTACTGAACACCCCATGATACACATACATGAGATTCATTTCTAATAAAGTTCCGAAGATCTCCATGTTTCATATAGGGAAGCACCACCAAAGGAGAACCTTCATTAGGCAAGCAAATTCCAAGTAGTGACAAGACATTGGGATGAGTGAAATCCTTCATTATAATTCCTTCTTTTAAGAATTGAGCTACTTCATCCAAATCTGTAATTCCTGAAAAATGTAGCAACAAATTTTTAATAAATATATATATCATTTCTATTATACTTTAAACACATTTTAAATGAAAGGAGCAAATATAACTCCTTAGTATTACTCCTTTATAATCCCAATAAAGTTGTAATAAAACACATTGAAATTTAGATAAGTATTCTCGAAATTATATCCAGGTATTTGCAGGGCTAGATGCTGCATATCTATAAGCAAATGAGCTGGAACAGTGTTATCTGGAATGTATTTAACAAATTTTAGCACACATAGTTCCAGAACTCCTTTCTCTTCCTTTTTCACATATTAGTAACAATATATAGAAATGTTCCATCTGTCGAACTAGAAGAATGTTATTAATAGTTTGTGTCAATTAAGTCCTGCTGTTTTCCAACTGTCTCACTCATAAAAATTGAACATAAGCTAGTCCAATGGTAAAATGAAACCACATTTCCCCCCCTTTCTTTTTATCTTTTATTTATTATGTGGACGGAAAATATGAGCATTCTTCCATATGGACATTGTAAAATGTATGGAATAAAATTTCTGCAAGCTACACAAAGACACTTAAGTTGATAAAAATAATCATCATAATATAGTTTAGTCAGTGAAAATATAATGACTCAGAATAAAATATTGTAAAACTCACTGTTCAAGGATTTCACAGCACAATGAATTTTCTTGCCATCAGTATCCAATAAAGTCCCATGATAAACACATCCAAAATGCCCTACAAAGAGAGAATATTATCACAAGTCAAATTTCTACTAGTTTTTCTGGAACTGTCTTTATATTTTGAGTGTGATCAATTGCTGAGGGAAAGAAGTTTGTCCTGGATTATTTTCAGAAATCATTCTGAGCTGCTTAGAATAATGCAGTGATACTGCCAAAAAATGATAAAACAATGGTAAAACAACCATTTTCCCAACCGATAGCTCTGATATTTCAAAAGTTCTGCTGGACAGAAAAATACTAAATCTAAATCTACTAGACCCATCACCCTGCCCTTGGCGCATCTTCCTTTGGATGTTTACAATACCAGACTTTCCTAACCTTAGAAGTACAATTCTTGAAGTTTTTCTGTGTGCAAATAAGTAGTTTCTGATGCTGGATATACTGTCTGATGCATTGAATGGTTTTTTGGGAAGTCCCCAATGGAATTTATTTTCAGATAAAATTGCATAAGATTGAATGATTCAGCATTCCAACGTAAGCAGGGATAAAGCCAAATTTTTGAAATTAAATGTGTAAATATAAAATACAGTTGAGACACCTACCTCTTCCTATTACTTCACTGAAGTGAACAATCATATTATCAGCACCAATAACAACATGCTCAACTTCTTTGACCAGATCTGGATTTAAGGCATTGATGTCAATGTGAACATTAGTCTGTAATAATGGACTAGCTAAATCGGAGTCTCCAGTAGACAGAATGGGAGATAGGTCCACATGAGGATATTGGGTTGGCCTGCAAGATCCATTCTGAGATAAAGTTGGAAACTGGTCTATAAGAAAATGTGAACATCACTGTCAATAGCAAATTCTGCCACAGAAAGACCCGATTTTATCTGTTTAGTTTAAAATTTATTTTTCACCTTATTACATAATGTAACACATGATTGCTAAAACAGTAACAGTAATCCTAACAGGAACCATCTTATCTGCAACTTGAGAGACACAGCAGCTATACCCTTGAGAGAGAACTTTTCATAATGATGCTACAGGAAAATTTGACTAACAGGATTCATTTAAAATGGTGGCGCTAAGCCTGGAAACAGAATTAGAAGCCTTTATAGATCAAGAGAATATGGCTTGCAAAAGCAAACTGTTATATACTATAGTTTGTCTTTCATTTGTTGGGGTAATATCTTCTTCATACCATTTATATAAAACTAGTTTCAAACACTAATTGACATCCAACTCTCATAAACATACTGTCCTACTGCCTTAATTGGAATTGCCATGGTGCAAACCACATTTTCTTTTGTAGAATTTCCCAACAATTTTGTATTTTAAACCAAGCTCAAAATTGTAGCAAAAATCATCTGAATTTGTAGTAATCTCAGGGGAACAGACATTACGCATTGGTGAAGAGAAGAAAGAAATAACAAAGGATATTGGTTATTTTCAAATTATTATTTAATGAATAGTTTAAAATTTGCTTACTACTTTCCAAATTACTACAATACTTTCCAAATTACTACAACTATATAGAGGTAAATATTCAAAAAGGAAATTGACTTTTATTATTCATTTCCTGAATTTTTACTATTTAACATTTTTAAGTACAGTAAATGCATTTACTATTTTCGTTTAAGAACCATAATGTGTAGGGTTGATCAGACATCAGTCTTCATGAATTTGCATAGACAAGTTAGCAGAATAAAAATGTGTCTAAACAAAACACTACCATTCTCGTTACTCTGAATCCAAGGAAATGGATGATGACAAAGCCTAGGAAATGTATGGTCTCTTTCCCTTTCTCAGCAAACAATGAAGAATCTTTAAATGAGACCTTGTCCTGCCAGAGCTGATGTGGATACTTTATTACTGCAGACACAATGCACCAGGAAATGCTCTAGCATAATAGTATGCCAATTGTTGAATTTGTATTTATTTAACTTATTGCATTGTTCATTTATTTAATTTACTAACATTGGTATGCCACTTCTTCTTACAATTCAAAGGTAATAACTTTTGATATCCAAAACCTAAATCATTACTGCTTCATTTTTTAGATTAGCATTCTCCAATCTAGGCCCCTGAATTCCCAATTCTCAACTCCTTCAGCTCATAGTACGTGGTTCTTCAATTTTAAGAATTATGAAAGTTGCAATTAATGTATCTGGAACATACCTGCATCTGAGAAGACTGTTCTCAATGTTATTGACTGAATTCTATTTATGCTTATTTTGCTGCACCTGGTGTGTGTGTGTGTGTGTGTACAGACATAATTGTAGTCCAAAGAGTGGTCTATTATAATTCTGTCAGGAAATGCTTAGTTTGTATGAAGTATAGTTCACCAAACAATGTGAACATTTCTTACAAGGATATAAAAGCATTCTTACCTATGTCGAGATTTTCTTTATACTTGTAAACAGAAAGTATTCTTTTCTTAGCCATCTGTGCTCAAATAAGACCAGGATACGCGACTCATACATTAATCTTATTTTTTACTTAAATAGGGTATAGACTAGCAGTTCCAGACTTGAGAGAAAGGCCACTTTTATACATATACTGAACGGTTTATAGTATGCTTAAATGATTGATCTGCTTGATCTGATGCATGAATAGCACTGTGCATATCACTTTAACAAGTTCACTTGTGAAGCACCTTCTTGAAGCATTGAGTCAACTGCTTCCTATGCAGTGCTCAGCCCAAGTACCTTAAGGATTTTTATCCTTTGTCACTGCATGTTTGTGCATTGATAGCCACTTTATCTGGCAAGTAGAACATTTGGAAAAATCAATGAAGCATCCCTGCCAAGACTCTGGAAGAGGTTGCAGCCTCAATGTTTTGAATGCTTTACTCCCTGAAATAAGCATTATCAGGTTTAGCACATATACTTATGATCTTAAGTCAGGTATCTCAATTTACAACAGATATTTTTCTTTGATTGGCTTTTGCTTTATTGAACTCTGATACAACCTGACATGTTGTTTCATGTATTCAACAGCACTAGTTTAAGTGTTATTCTTTTTCCATACATTTAAGAAAAATGGTGTTCTGAAGCAGCCTCAAGATAATGGATAATGGATAATGTCCTAGAATTACTTGGAATTTTTTAAAGACATCCTGCAAGTACATGGACAGTTCACACTGCTGCCACTCTACAAATTAGGATGCTGATACTGAGATTTGTATGATCATGATCATAAAAGAGGAGTCCAAAATTTCATAAATTGCAAAAGTCTCTGAGTACAAGTATAGTGGATGGTCACAAGCTCACCACTGACTCCATGCATTTCTGAAGGCCACTGTGTGAGAGAAAGCTACATGAGTAAGTTATAATACTCTTTGTATAAACTTCTTACTAGGTTATGAAGATATATTATTTGAAGCCATCACAGAGAATGGATATAAAAAAGAGAGAACATTTGGTGAACTTGGTGGGAAAAAAAGATAAGGAAAGGGCCTATTGAACAAATTAAAATTTCCCCTGTGATAGCATCAATATACTAGCAAGCAAAAGAAAAAAAGAAACAAGGAGAGGGCCACAGATTCAGGCTGTATGATGATGGAAATCTGCTAAATAACTAGTTGTAAACATTACATCTGAATTACATAAAACCTGCAGAAAAATGTTGTTTGAGGTAGCATTCTCATAGAAATTACAGCAAGAATTGGTTCACTATTCTTGTCATCAGCATCTTGATATTGTGGCATATTAAAATCCTTAAAAGGGGAAAATCATAATATTGATGAAGACAAACAGGAGGACTGTTGGTTTTATAACAGATTCAGCATATTACTGACTTTCAGAAATATGCAACAGTGGGTTCCTTAGTGCTCTTTGAGTTTGATTGTTTTCTTATAGACCTTTTATCGCTATCAGTGTTATGTACAGTAACAAAAATCACATTACCTAATACAACAAACCTTTCTAAGACAAATGAAATGGTACCGATATATATCTCATTATAGAAACCACATAGTAGCTTAGCATTTGGCAATCCTTTTGTATTTATTAATGAGAAAAATGGTAATATTGTACCTTCCAAAAAAGTTGATCTATAGTCTACAGATTCACTTGACACTAATTCAGTCGTAGGGCTTACACTCCTTGCACTCACAAGCCTGTCCAAATGAGGAGTGTGTACTCTGCCATCATAACGAACTATCTCTCCACCTAAATCTTATCATAGAAGAAAGAATGTCAATATTATAAAAAACATGTTTCCATTATCATTATTCTTAATGGAACTAATGGAATTATTATTATCTTTTATTCACTAAACATGAAACTCAGTCAACTGAACATTTAAAAATGTATCACAATTATTTCAAGACCTAGAGTCTTTAATAGACCTGTCCTCCATGAATTTATAGTTATTTAGGTTAAGGAGCATCACATTATGTAGCAATGAATTCCACAGATGGATTATTTACACAGACTGACGTCTACTTGTATTACTCATACATTATGATTATATAGCTGGCTTAGATACTCAGGACCTGGGCCTGCGGCTGATGCTGTGCAACGCCAGGTCTGTGGTAAATAAGGCCCCCCTCATTCACGATCTTATCCAGGAGGGGGGTGCGGACCTGGCAGGTATCACGGAGACCTGGTTGGGACCGGAGGGAGGAGTCCCTCTGGTCGAGATGTGCCCACCAGGTTTCAGAGCATACCATTAGCCGAGAGCCCAGGGGAGGGGCGGGGTGGTGGTGGCAGTTATTATTAAAGAAGGTCTTGGTTCGAGGGAGACCACTGTGCCTCAGATTGCCGGATGTGAGTCCCTCTTCGTGAGATGGGGTCATGGGGTTCAGATGGGCTTGCTGCTTGCGTACCTGGCTCCCTGCCGCGTGGCAGCAGCCCTGCCTGAACTACTTGACGTGATAGCCACGGTGGCAGTTGATACACCCAGGCTTATGGTCATGGGTGATTTCAACTTGCCATCCGTTGGTGAAACATCTGGGATGGCTCGGGAGTTCATGGCTTCCATGATGGCCATGGACCTGACCCAGTTAAGTTCATGGCCCCACTCACGGGGGGGGGGGGGGGACACACTCTAGACCTGATTTTTGTCTCTGGCCAGTGGTTGAGTGATCTTCTTATAGGGGATATAGACATGGAACCCTTGTCATGGTCAGATCACTCACTCCTTCGTCTGGACCTTCGTACCGCTACACCCCGCCGCAGGGAGGCGGACCCAATTAGATGGGTCCGCCCCAGGCGCCTGATGGATACTGATAGGTTCCAGACGGAGCTTGGACCAATTCCTGATGATCTGGCACACGACTCGGCCGAGGACCTGGTAGTTGCCTGGGATTGGGCGGCTGGTGGGGCCTTGGATCGAGTCGTGCCTTTGCGGCCTCTGACCCGGTGTTGATCCCTCATGGCTCCTTGGTTCACCGAGGAGCTGAGGGAGATGAAACGCTGGAAAAGACGCCTAGAGAGCGGTTGGAGGGCCAGTCGCGCTGAATCTGACCGAACACTGGTAAGGTTGCATATTAAGACCTACCCAGTGGCGATAAAGACGGCAAAGTTTAATTACTTTTCTGCCTCTTTTGCGTCATCAGGGAATCGTCCGGCTGCCCTGTTCAGGGTAACCCGCTCCCTGCTCCACCTGGGAGCACGGGAGGATCCCTTGGAAGGCAGGGCGGAGGATTTCGGACAATACCCGCATGACAAAATCGCTCAGATCCGGGGGGACTTGGACTCTGACTGGGTAGATCAGGGCAGGGTGACGAGGAATAGTCTTGAGAATGTTATCTGGGAGGAGTTTGATGCTGTGACTCCCGACGATGTGGACAGGATTTTGGGGAGACTTAGTGCGGCCACATGTTTACTGGACCCGTGTCCCTCCTGGTTGGTACTGGCTTCCCGGGAGGTTACACGAGGCTGGCTCCAGGGTGTTATCAACGCTTCATTGAGTGAGGGTCACCTCCCCGCGGCCTTGAAAGAGGCGGTGGTGAGGCCTCTCCTCAAGAAGCTGTCCCTGGATCCGGCAATATTGGCCAACTACCGTCCTGTCTCCAACCTCCGCTTTATGGCGAAGGTTGTTGAGAGTGTGATCGCGCGACAGTTTCCGCAATTCCTGGAGGAAACATCCTATCTGGATCCGTTCCAGTCGGGTTTCAGGCCTGAGCACAGCACGGAAACGGCATTGGTCACGTTGGTTGATGATCTCTGGAGGGCTCGGGACAGGGGTTGCTCCTCTGTTCTGGTCCTGTTAGACCTCTCAGCGGCTTTTGATACCATCGACCATGGTATCATGCTGCACCGGTTGGAAGAGTTGGGGATGGGGGGCACCGTGTTACGGTGGTTCTCCTCCTTTCTCTCTGACCGGTCGCAGTTCGTGTTGGCAGGGGGGCAGAGGTCGACCTCGAGGCCTCTCATATGTGGAGTGCCTCAGGGGTCGGTCCTCTCGCCCCTCCTGTTCAACATTTATGTGAAGCCGCTGGGCGAGATCATCCGTGGCTTTGGGGTGAAGTACCATCAGTACGCTGATGACACTAAGCTGTACATCTCCATCCCAGGCCACCCCAACGATGCCCTTGAAGTGATGTCCCAGTCAGTGCCTGGAGGCTGTACGGATCTGGATGGGGAGGAACAGGCTCAGGCTCAACCCTTCTAAGACTGAGTGGCTGTGGTTCCCGGCATCCCGATATAGTCAGTTGACTCCATCACTGACTATTGGGGGCGAGTCTTTGGCCCCCACAGAGAGGGCTCGCAATCTGGGAGTCCTCCTGGATACGCAGCTGTCCTTGGAGGAACATCTGACGGCTGTGACCAGGGGGACCTTTTGTCAGGTTCGCCTGATCCGCCAGTTGCGGCCCTTTCTTGATCGGGATTCCCTGTGCACAGTCACTCATGCCCTCGTAACCTCTCGCCTTGATTACTGCAATGCTCTCTACATGGGGCTCCCCTTGAAGAGCACCCAGAGGCTCCAACTGGTCCAGAACGCAGCAGCGCGGGTAGTGATGGGAGCAGCGTGGCGCTCCCATGTAATATCGCTCCTGCGTGAATTGCACTGGCTCCCGGTGGTCTTCCGGTGCGCTTCAAGGTGTTGGTTATCACCTTTAAAGCGCTCCATGGCATAGGGCCTAGCTATCTTCGAGACCGCCTGCTGCCACCGACGACCTCCCATCGGCCCGTGCGCTCCCACAGAGAGGGCCTCCTCGGGGTGCCATCAGCCAAACAATGCAGGCTGGTGACCCCCAGGGGGAGGGCCTTCTCTGTGGGGGCACCTACCCTCTGGAATCAGTTGCCCCCAGAGATAAGGAGAATCCATGACCTCAGTGCCTTCCGCTGTGCCTTTAAAACCTTCTTTTTCCAACAAGCCGGGCTGGCCTAATTCTTTTAAAGTGTTTTTTAATTGTTTTGTTTATCGTTTTAATTAATGGGGCCAAATTATATATATATTTTAACTGTATTTTAATATTTGTATTTGATGTTTTTATTTGGCTGTTCACCGCCCTGAGTCCTCAGGGAGAAGGGCGGTATACAAATTCAAAATAAAATAAAAATAAATAAAATAAAATATGAACAAATGCTTCCTCTTGTTTTAAATTGCCTTCCAATCAGCTTCATTGGATGCTTCCTTTTTGTAGTGTTTTTTTTGGGGGGGGTGCAGGGAACCATCTCTACTACTACTCATGACTTGCTGTGTCATTCATGGTTGTATGGACCAACCCTATCTTCCCTCTGTAATCTTTTTTTCTAAGATAAAAAGTTCCTAAAGGGTTAGGGGTTTGATCTGTCTAGTTACTTGGATTGCCCTTTTCTATCCTTTTTCTTCATCCTACACTTATTGTACTAAAATAGAATTGCTTCTACTATTAATTTGACTATCGAAGAATTCCTACAGGATCAGCTACTTTTGGTTTTTACTATTTTATTTTTTATTATCTGCAAACATGGCCAAGAAACTGTTTACACCCAACTTAAGGTCACAAGTTAAATCGTCTGAACATAACGTCCTTCAGCAATTGTACTTTTTTCTACCCTCCATTCTGAATAGTGCTCACTTATTCCTACTTTTTATTTTTTTGGTTTTTTAACCAATTAATAATCTATAAAAGCTTGAGACAATTTATCCAAAGGTTACTAAATTTATTAAAGAGCTTTTGTTAAAGGCTTTTATTGATCCAAGAATACAGTGCTGACACCACCATCCACATGCCTATCTGTATTAGCAGTTCCAATACCCTTCCTGAGAAAGTCAGTATAGGCTCAGGTAATCTATCCTGTATCTTTTGTAGGGGAGACAGATCAGTGGTGGGCTGCTGCCAGTTGTAACAACTAGTTTGTCCGGATTAAAAAATGTGAGGTGTGCGTCTTCCACCCATGCACGCGGCATCGAAAAACTGGAGATTATATAGGATGTGATAGTGCCAGGGCAGGTGGGCAGGGCCAGCCACTGGTCGGAACTACCGGTTCTCCTGAACCGGTCCAAACCGGCAGAAGCCCACCACTGAGACAAAGTAGTATTGAGCACATTTTTTTCTGAAAATCTTTCTATTTATTAGGGAAGAGTTTTCATTTGCTAAAGAGAGCCTTATTATTTATAGTTTCTTCAACATTGTTAAAAAGCAAGGATTTGGTTAACCCTCTTACATCATGGAATATATGTTAGCTGAGCAAGAATTACTGCAGAAACTAAAAAGATATTTTATTGAAATACAGTAAAGAGTATTAATGATCATCACCTTTGATTTGCTTTCTCTTTTTTCTCCAAAAGAGAAATCCAAATGCTAGCAGCAAGAGAAAAAATGTTATTGCCACAATGCCTGCAATAAGTCCTGTGAAATTTGAGTCTGGTTGAATCATTACTTTCCCAATAACTGTTGATGAAATTTCTTTTTTCCACTGAAAGAGAGATAAGATTTAAAAACTCTAAAATGTATTAATACATACAATAACACATTTTATCATGCACCCACTACAAATTCTACTTGCTCTTTATTTCTGCTATCAGTAGCTCTTATTCTGATCCAGGAAAAATGTCTAATTAGTAAGGAAGCAAAAATGATGATGAGGATGAGGAAGAGTATTTGTATCTGCCTTTGTCTGCTGGCTCAATGATTCCCTGCTTAGCAAAGAATAATGCAGCATGCAATAAGTTCGTTGAGTAATGGAGCTTATTCAAGATGTTTTGCTCAATTCTGGAGATAAGAAAAAAATTGTCTAAATATTTATTCAGTTATCTGTGTAACTTTTCATATTGATTTGCTTTACAGGTAGCTTACCAAATTAACAATGTGATCATTTCTGTAAGAACTCACTGATTAATTTTAAACTATGCCATGCTCTATGCTTCACAATAGCTTATAACATTCCTTATGATTACAATAGTAGACATTTTCTGGTATCCTCAAATTATTTGTTCTGTTGTTACTAAAATATGCTATCAGATTTATACAGTAATTACTGAAATGTAGTGAATTGTTATCAAGTTCCTGTCAATTATATGAAGAAATATTTTCCATTCTGAATTATTTTTACTAGTAACTTGTAACTCTTCCAAAGACATTCCAATAATATCTTTGATGTCAGCAATCTACCTGATCCATCATCTTCTTTTTTACTTCTCTAAACCTTGCCAAATACTTTCCACCATCTGCTTGCATTCATATATATAGTCCAAGGTGTTCGTACTATCTCCATAGCCACAATTCAAAGGCATCTATCTTCTCGTGCTCTTGCTTTCTCAATGCTAGTTTCTGCAGACATACTTTTATCACAAAAAGCCATTGCTTTGAACTATTCTGGGCTTGGTTAGAGATGTGCAGTATTAGTATCTGAAGTGGGAAAGATGCTTCCTTTCTAAGTATGTACTTCTTCTTGTATCCTGTTGGCAGAACCTTACAGACACAATCCTAGAAAAATATATGTTTGAGTTAAGGGGGCAGTAACACGACATAATCAAATCATCTTGTGGGCACACCGACCCTCTGGAATGGGTTACCCATGGAACTCCGGACGGCCCCCAACCTCCGCTCTTTCCGCCGAGAGCTGAAGACATGGCTTTTCCAACAAATTTGCTGATCTGGTGGGTGGTTTTTAATTAGATGGATTTTAAATTGATATAGTTATTTTTATTGCTTTCATTGTCTTAACTTTTGTAAGCCACCCTGAGTCCCTCGGCGGCATATAAGTACAATAAAATAAATAAATAAATAAATCTTGTAAACAGAGGTTCCTCCATTCCTGCCATTCTGATAATCCAAGAAAAATATTACACCATTCCTAGTATTCCATTTAATGTTTTTTGCAATTTTCCATAGAATTTATTCTATCATTGTGTTCTTTTAGACAAGTTCAAACTGCCAGAACAGATGATTTACACCCTAAATACTGAAAATGCTGGCTGATGTGATCTCAGAACCATTGAACAAAATCTTTCAGAGCTCCTGGAGCAGGGGGGAACTGCCAGAGAATTAGAAAAGAACTGATTTCATTCCAATATTCAGGAAGGGAAAAAAGTGGATCCAGGAAACTCGAGATTAATCAACCTAACATCATTACCTGGGAAAATTCTGGAAAAGATAATCAACAGGAGATTTGTGAGCACTTAGAAATGAACACAACAACCACTAGAAGCCAGCATGGTTTGTTAAAAGCAAAACATGTCAGACATTTACTGCCTTTTTTGATAAAGTGACTAAATTAGTGGATCAGGGAAATGCTGTGGATATACTTTACTTGGACTTCAGTAAGGCATTTGATAAAGTAAACCACAGGCTACATTTTGGTAAGATAGAACAATGTGGGATGGACAGGAGCATCACCAGATGGATTCATAGTTGACTGACCAACCATACTCAGCATGTAGTCTTAATGGAACTATATCTACATAGAAGGAAGCATGCCATGGGGTATCTCAAGGTTCTGTCTTGAGCCTAGTACTCTTCAACATCTTGATAAATAATCTAGATGAGGGGATAGAAGGGGAACTCATCAACTGGGGAGAATTGCCAACACTTTGAGAAATGGACGCAAGACTCAGAAAGATCTTGATAGACTTCAGCATTGGGCCCTATCCAACAAGATGCAGTTCAGTGGGGAAAAAAGTAAGGTCCTGAACTTAGGCAGGAAAAAAAAAACAGATGTACAGATACAAAATAGGTGCTACCTGGCTCAATAGTAGTAATTTTGAGAGGGATCTAGGCAGGGGTGAAATGCTCCCGGTTCAGGCGATCCAATAGCGATGGCGGCGGGTAGTTCAGAGAACCAGTAGCAAAAATCCCTGCCCACCCACCCGTGCCCACCCAATCACCCGGTCCCCACTTGCCCACTTGGCAGCTTGCTGCTTCTTCTATGCTCACTTGCTTTTCTTGCCTTGCTTCAGCTGCTGCAATCAATTGCAGCAGCTAGCAACTCAATCTGCCTGCCTGCAATCAATCCAATCGGTGAGCAACTCAATCTGCCTGCCTTGTGCCTTCAATTTGGTAAGTAACTGGGTTGTTTTGGGTGGGTGGGGTGGAGCTTTAAAAAAATAGTTAATTGGGGTGTTTTAGGAGTTTTATTATTTTTTTTAGACATAGCAATTTAAAGTTAAGGAAGTTTTAAATTTAGCTGCTTTTATCTAAAAATATAAATAAAATAATAAAATAAAATAAAATGATTGTGCAGCTTTCTGAGATTTGGTGTTTCTGTAGTGTTTCACTCTAACTACACAAACACACAAAATCTCACAAAGCTGTATTTGGCATTTTGTGTGGAAAAAGTGTGAAAGTTGGTTTTTGAGCTTTTTGTGGCTGTGTGAAGTTCTTGCTTTTGCAGGGGCCATTTTGGATGAAGTGCAGCTACTTTTACATTTTTTATTTTTTTTATTTTTTGCTTTAATTTATATGCCGCCCTTCTCCAGAGACTCAGGGCGGTTTACAAAGCGTTAAGCAATAGCCTTCATACTTTTGTATATTTATACAAAGTCAGCTTATTGCCCCCACAATCTGGGTCCTCATTTCGCCTACCTTTGAAAGGATGGAAGGCTGAGTCAACCTTGAGCCTGGTGAGATTTGAACTTGCAGTAATTGCAAGCAGCAGTTGTTAATAACAGTGCTTTAGTCCATTGTACTACAGGCTCTTTTAATTGTGTGTGAGTCAGTTGTGTTGTGTTGTGTACTGTGTGTGTAAAGTGTGAAAGTTGGTTTTTGAGCTTTTTATGCCTCTGTGAGGTTCTTGCTTTTGCAGGGGCCATTTTGGATGAAGTGCAGCTGCTTTTACATTGTGTGTGTTTCAGTTGTGTTGTGTTGTGTTGTGTGTGTGTAAAATGTGGAAGTTGGTTTTTGGTACCTCTTATTGTTTTGTGTACTTTGTTTATTATTTTTATTATTTATTATTATTGGCCATGCCCACCCAGTCACCATGACCACCAAGCCATGCCCACCAATTAAGCCACGCCCACAGAACTGGTAGGGCAAATTTTTAGATTTCAGCCCTGGATCTAGATATCCTAGTGGACCATTACTTAAGTATGAGCCAGCAGTGTACTGGAGCTGCCAAAAAAGCCAGTGCAGTCCTAGACTGCATCAATAGAGGAATAGCATCAAAAACACAAGAAAGAGAGTACTGTTCTACACTGCATTAGTGAGGCCACACTTGGAACTAGGTGTCCAGTTCTGGTTACCACGACACAAAAAACAAAAACAAAAACACAGAGCTGCTAGAAAGGGTGTAGAGAAGAGCAACAAAGATGATTAGGGATGATAAGGTGTGTCAAACTGGATTTCTTTGAAGGCCGGATCAGCATTGTGTAGTTCTCCTCCGTGGGCCGGGGGGGGGGGGGGGGGGGATGGGATGGATGCCTCCTGCAGCACCCTGCTGGCCAAAACGCCCCATTTTGGCCGCAAAGTGCTGCAGGAGGCTGTCCAGGCCGAAAACAGGATGCAGGAGGGACTCATGCCCCCCCATTCCCCATTTTGGCCGGCAGAGTGTTGCAGAAGGCCGTGCAGGCCAAAAATGGGGGCAGGGCCCTCATGTGGCTACCCTGCACCCTGTTTTGGCCAGCAAGAGGCCACCCAGACTGAAAACAGGGCACGGGGTGGCGAGTGTGCCCCCTGTGCCCCTTTTTAGCTGCCAGAGGCACAGTGGGCTGGTCCTTTGCTCTTTCCAGGCCGGACCCATGGGCCAGATTTAAGCACCCTGCAGGTCAGAGCCGGCCCATGGGCCTTGAGTTTGACACCCCGATCTAGAGGCTGAATTGTATGGTGAATGGTTAAGGAACTAGATATGCCTAGGCTAAAAAAGAGAAGAACTAGGAGTAACATAAGAACTGTCTTCCAGTGTTTTTGGCTGTCACAGGCATAAGAGGGTTGACGTATTCTCCAAAGCACCTGAGGGCAAGACAAAAAAAGATCCAAGCTGGAACTAAGGAGAAATTTCCTGAAAGTTAGAATAATTAATCAATGGAACAGATTGCCACCCAGAGTTAGGGATGCTCCATCACTGTAAGTCTTCAAAAAAAGACTGGACTGCAATTTGCCCAGGATGCAATAATTGGGCAAGGGGTTGGATTAGAAGGCCTCCAAGTCCCTTTCAGACCTATAATTCTGTGATTCCTGATAAGTGCACATCTTTGTACTGATTCTTCCTGGATATCCACTATTTTTATCAGTTGAGATCCTATTGTTTACTAAGTTATAGTCAAGCTCATATAGTACTTAGTATATTTTATTGAATATTACTCCCACTCTATTCCATTGTACAGACATGCCATGAATAATTTATAATAATATGAAATTAATTGTTCCATTCCAATTCATTTATCTTCACTTATTCCTAAGGTATTCAGTTTGGCATGCTTCATATTGACTTATATCCATATATCTAATATTTCAAATACACACACACACTCACTCATCCTTGTAAATCACCTCTTTCAATATTGGAAGACTCGTCTTTCAGTATTCGCAATGTAAATGTAACCATGATCTAAAGAAGGAGGGTGCTTAGCTAATAAAAGCAAATTTTTAATCATGAAAATATTTGCAGAATCAAACTGTATATTTCTACATTTCTTTTTGAAATATGTATAGACAGAGAAAGAATTATGAAAATAATAAGGATTATTAAAAGCCAAAGCTCAAACTTTATCCACAATTTAAAATGCCAAGTTATGGTTGCAAATTTGATTCTGAGTTGCAGACAGATTTCCAATTCATATCTTTAGCTGATGTTGTCATAGGGGAAATATTTTCCTATAAGATTGCATTAATAGTTAAGTAAAATATTTATGAAAGCGTATATATATTTATGAATTGCTAAAAATACTTAAAAAAAGAAAAAATATAATTAATAATAATAACAGCTATAATTATATATTTGAAAAAGAAATGCAGAAATACAGTATGAACCAAATGATTGGTTCAAACCAGGTAAGAATGTAAAAACTAAGTACTTCCCATTTTAAATGTTGCTGCTACTCACTTAATACATAAATCAAAGACAGAATGAACATATAAAACCAACTAGAAATGCAGAGCAGTAGGTATTGTTAGTAAAAATGGTGACATTTAAAGCTGAATCATATATAAAGATAAATATCCTACCACTATATTTAATTCATGGTTGGTTTTGAGCAGCTCCTTAGGAATGGTACAAGAAACAGACTGCAACTTCAAAGTGATGTTCTCACAACTCTTGTTTCCAACTTTTAATATTTCGCCTTTAACAGCTTCAGAGTCAATGTTACTTCCCTTAAAAAAAGTTACATTAATTAGTAAAGAGAGAAGTAGTAAAACAAAAAGCAGAACGAACCTTGTATTTATGCTTTCCATAGTTAAAAAAATGCCATAAGAAATGCCATTTCTCAGTGGCCATTACAATAGATTAAACAAGGTTATTTGGTCTCCAAAAATTAGCAAATGATTCAAGCAGAAAAACTTCACATTTCAAATAATTACAGAAAGACATTAAATTTACCTTCCTAAAATTCCCCAATAATTATTCATTACTCAAATCAAAATTACAAAGGAGCTTAAGGATGTCTCAATAAGTTAAAAAAATGTTGCCTGTCACTGTGATTGAATGAAGTTTAATGAATATAAAAATAAATTATTTACAGACATACAGATAGTCCTCAAGTGACGATAATTGAGCCCAAAATTTATGTTGCTAAATGAGAAATTTGTTAAGTGAGTTTTACCCCATTTTACGACTTTTCTTGCCACATTTATTAAGTAAATCTGGCTTTCCCATTGACTTCGCTTGTCAGAAAGCCACAAAAGGTGATCACATGACCCTGGGACACAGCCAACGGTCATAAATATGAATCAGTTCTCAAGTATCCAAATGTAAATCACATGACCAGAGGGATGCTACAACAGTCGTAAGTATGAAAAATGGTCATAAATCACTTTTTTCAGTGCTGTTGTAACTTCGAATGGACACTAAATGAACTGTTGTAAGTCGAGGACTACTTGTACTAAGTCAGGGGTGTCAAACTCAATTTCATTGAGGGCGCAACAGCAATATGGTTGCCCTCAAAGAGCCAGTTGCATGTAAGACTAGGACGACTCACAGAGGCCAGGTGGATGTGGCTGGTGGTAACAGCCAGGTCGCTGCAACTAGGTGGGCGTGACTAGGTTGGGGTGGCTGGCTTGATGAAGGAAGGAAAGGGCCTTCTCCCCAAACCCAGTCATAATTGGCAGTTTGCAAGCTCAGATTATGACGACCTGGTGCGAGGCACTGAAGCAACACAGCCAGAGAACAGTTCTAACTCCCCTTATTGCTCCAACTTTCCCCCAAACATCCCCACGTTTATTGCAAGTCCTGGAGCAAAGCTCTCACACACACCTCTGACAGCCTCTGGCTGTGAGTAGTTCAGCAAGCAAAGTTAGCAAGCAGCAACCAAGGCTGTCCAGTGAGGCAGGCAAATAGGGCAAGGCACACAAGACAATGCACAACAAAATCCAGACGTTGGCAACAGCACATGAGGCTCCATGGATTCAACACTTGTTCCCGACAAACATCCCTCCCAACAGCTTCTCTTTAAATCTCATTCCCCAGATGAAGAAGTGCCTTGTGAAGAAGGGCAGGGTGCCCTCATCCTCGGGTTGCCCTGTGCTGATCCCACCTCCTGTCCATTCTTCATGCTAGGGAATCAAGGGGGAGGTAATTGCTCCTTTGCCTGCCCTGCCCTCCCCCCTCGGCTTGTTCTCCTGCGTCCCCTCTCCCTTGCCGACGACCCTTCCCAGGCCCGAGGGACCCAGGACTGCCTCATCCTCCTCTGGTTGTTCCTCCATTGGCCCTAGCTCTGTCTCATCTTCCTCCTCAGATTCAGGCTCCGATGGGGCCATGACACAGATGTGGATAAAAGTCTCCAAGCTTGGAATGGAGTGCCTTTGGCACAGCATGCCGAAGGAGACATTCTTCTCCCAATCCCAGATATCATTGGCATTTCCCAGTCCGGTGCTCCCTCCCAGCAAAGCAGGAAGCGGAAGACAAAGTTGCTGCATGTGGAAGCGTGGAGGAGAAAGTTTGCAGGAAGCAGTTGCCTCTGAGTCCAACTTCTGCTTCAACTTCTTGCTCTAAAGAGCAAGAGGAGGAGGCATGGGATCAGTGCTCCCTGGTCCTGCACAAGGAAAGTTGGCCCTTCTCGAAAGGGAATCCCCATTTCCAACCATGTGTTGTAAGGATGCTGGCTTGTTGTGGCAGCCTTCCCTCACGCAGCTCCCACACCACCCCCTCCTCCTCTCCAGACATCTGTCAAGGCAGGAGTTGGACTCGGAGGAAACTGCTTCCAGCAAACTTTCTCCTCCAAGCTTCCACATGCAGCAGCGTCCATCCTCCACCTCCTGTGGGGGGACCAGGCAAGGCTGGTCGGAGGTTTCCAGTGGAGGAAGGTGAGACCAGGGCGAATGCCAAAGCCTCATTCACTAGAACCTCACCATACTTCTCAGGCCATGTGGGGGACCCTCAGATGGTGGCACAGGCTGCCCGGAGCCCTGGGCAACAGGGGGCAAGCCCCCAGCCCAGACCTCAAGCTCCCAGGGCATCGGGACCCTGCAGCCTAGGCAGGCCCTGCTTCCCCGAGGGGGCATCCAGCCACGCTTTCCTCTCAAGGCTGCTGCTGCTTCTGTGCTCACTTTCCTTGGCCAAGTTGCTCATGGTGGGCAAAGTGAGTGGTCAGAGGAGGCCCACTCCCTCTCTATGTGAGGAGATCCAGCTTTGTAAGCAAAGTATCCTCAGTGATAAGATGGGAGACCACCAGGAGAGCCCAGGAGGATGGGACAAGGGGATGGCAAAGGGCAGCAGGGCTGCTAGCAGGGTGGATTTGATTTAAATTGAGTTGATTTAAATCACAATTTAAATCATGATTTAAATCACTAGTAAAAAGGCTTGATTTAAATCAACTTGATTTAAATCATAATTTTTAAAGAGCAACTGTCATCTCTGCTACTCCTTTGACCCATTGTTGACTCACCGATAGTCCCAGTGTTGCAGAATATACAGCCTCATGCTACATAACTAAGGTCCATTTCATGCTGAATAAACTAAATTATTTATGTACCTTAAATAGAAAACTATCTTACGATAGATTTTTACCCCAAAAGTTTTTTATTAAAATAAATTCAATAAAAATCAAAAAAATCCAATTTAAATCAAAAAAATCCAATTTAAATAAAAAAAAATCTGATTTTTTTGATTTTTTAAAAAAAGTCATTGATTTTTATCCACCCTGGCTGCTAGTGGCCAAGTGATAAGGCAGGACTTCCCTCAGACCGTCCTTCCCTCATTCCAATCTCCCTCCCTCCCTCCTTCCATCGTCCCCCTCCTTCCTTCCCTGTCTCCTTCTTTCTCATTCCCATCTCCTTCCTCCCTCTCTCCATGCCCAGGTAGGGATGAGGGGAAGGGGAGAGTGTGGCAGTACTGTTGGTGGCCATGGCTTTCCCGCACAGGGGCAGGAGGCAGGGCAGGGTGACCACGGAGCCGGTGGAGGTGCTGGTAGTGGGTGTGGTACTGCTGCTGGAGTTCTACTACACACTGATCTACAACAACTTCATGGCGGGCCCCCAGGCTGCAATGCGGTCACCGTGCAGGGAAAGACGGTCCCGTCTTGCCCCGCAGGCTGTCCACATTTCAGCAGCCCGCAAGCACTTCCCTTTCACTGGGGATGGCTCCCGCCCCTGCATGACAACGTGCTTTCCTTTCACCAGGGATGCCAGCTCCCGCACAAATATTTAATGTTTGGTAATTGATTGTTTGAGAGTTACAGTTATTTTGCAAGTTTCTGGAAATCTTATGCATATATAATTATGTTTTAGGGAACTACACATAGGATACATACAGATTTGCTGAAAGATAACATCTACAATCACGTTTTGGGAGGGAAATTCCTGGAGGTAAGGAAGCTGCTGGATCTGAGACCAGCATGTATTTACAATGGTGGCAATGGCCCAGTGTGATATGATTGCCATTTGCAAGCTGGCTTATGACAAGCAAAGTCAATGCAGGAAGCTGGATTAGTTTAATGACTGCATTATTCAAAAAGGTTGTAAAACTGGGCACAACTCATTTAACAACCACCTTGTTTTTTGTCCCAATTGTGGCCATAAGACAAGAACTATCTGTATAAATTGGTGATGATTTGACAGAGATTGCAATTTAGAAAAACTCTTTAAAGGGCTATACAAAGGAACTTTAATTTGCTACATGTTTCAGAACCAACGTTATCGGTGCATTCCATATCTTTACCAAAAAGCAAAAAAGTGTGTGATCTACAACTTTTCCATTCCAAATTAATGAAATAAAATCTAGAGGAAAGGTTATCTCTCAACATCCAAAGAAATTAATGGTATAGGTGGAGGACAGAGGGGAGACTCAAGAATTGGCTTGATGAGATGGACTGGAATGATTAGGGGTACATCCCTTTCAACTAGGATTTTTTTTTTTTGCAGTTTTTGAAGTTTCTATATGAAATAATACTCATTTGGCAGGCACAAGAAGGAGATGGTGATTGCTGCTTCCCACTGAAATGTCTGTAACAAAACTATTCAATCAAGTTCTCAATTTCTCCTATGAGTTTTAGTTGCTCCATGTTACATGTTTTCAGAAGATGCTTTTAAACCTCTTTTAAATTATTTTAACATTGACTGATATTTACAAATAAGTTTTAAAGTCTGAATAAATGTATAGGCACACATATGTAACTATTTAAGTAGTTTTTCTTGAACTACTTTAATTTGCATGTATTTATTTACTGGAAGCAAAATGTGTCCCATTAGTTACTGCAAATAAAAGCTTCTCTGTTCTAGCACTAATTAAAAAACAGTTCAAAAACTCTTTTGGTAAGAACTTTCTGAACACTGAATTAAGCGATCACTTAATTTTGTGTTGTGTTTGCTTAATGACAACATAACAAAGCATGATCATGAAGCGTGTAAACTTGAGTATTTATACTTGTGTGAAAATTTGTTTCTGCCAATTGGAGCTCTGGAACATATGTTTGAAAATCAATGCACAGCTACGGGCACAGATATCTTACAATATCCCAACATTTTTTGAGCTTTCTCAATTCTTATCTGAAATTCCTCTTGTTCTTGAGATTTACTGATGACATTTCCATCATCTGGAGCCAAGAATTTCTCAGCAAATTTCATAAAATATTTGAACAACTTCCACCCTACCTTCAATTTTCAACTTAATCCACTGAGTGCATTTCTTTGATGATTTTATGTTAAATTACACAATGGACACAAAAACACTACATTATATAACAAACTCACAAATAATCATGGATATATATTTCTAGCAGAACATATTATTAAGTTTATTGTGTATAGCCAGAGTTTGTGCTACAATTCCATTTGTTTTGACCCATTTGAGATCCTCAATTGATGGAATTAAATCAGAAAACTGAACTTCTCATCCAATGAGATCAATAGACTTATCACCACAGCCAAATCAATTCCATGGGAGAACCTATTAAAAAAAGGGCCACAGAAACCAAACAACATAATATCACTGGCTGTCACTTTCAACTCACAGTTCAAGCCATTCAAACATATTACTAATAAGCTATAAATTACTGTACAAATATGCTGCAGTGTCTCAGGCACCGGGTACAAGGCTATTTGCATATGGATAAACTACTCAGCCTGAACAAGTTCTCACAAGCAACCAGAAACAAAAGGAAGAGAATGTTAACATGGCAACCAGATCTTGCAATAAGTTCAGATGTTCAGATTTACAAAAACAACTTCTTCACAGACTTCAGTAACTTTACACACAAGATTAGGGGTCCCTTCACCTGCTCTTCCGCTAATGTGATATATGCTATTACCAGCCAACAGTGCCCCTCTGGATTTGATATCAGATAGAAAAGAAGGACAAAATAATCTCTAAGGATTTTAACCTCCCAGAACACTCCACTACAAATCTTAAAGGCTCTTCCAGAAACTTCACCAGCACAAATGAGCAAGAGATTGCTGAAATCAAATGCATCAAAGGATTTCAGATATGAGCCATGGTGGTGCAGTGGTTAGAGTGCAGCACTGCAGGCTACTTTTGCTGACTGCCGGCTGCCTGTAATTTGGCAGTTCAAATCTCACCAGGCTCAAGGTTGACTCATCCTTCCATCCTTCTAAGGTGGGTAAAAGGAGGACCCAAATAGGGGGAAATATGCTGACTCTGTAAACCACTTAGAGAGGATTGTAAAGCATTGTAAAGTGGTATATAAGTATAAGTGCTATTGCTATTTCAGGCAATCTTCAGGTATGCATTTTTAACATGTTATAAGTGTTAAATGATAAGGTACATGAAACCTGCATATGTGTAACCATCTTGTTATCCTCATTTTCCTCCACTTCATCCCAATTTAAATCCTACATTAAATTATTCACTCCAAATATTTGATGCAGTAAGCTCAGAAAATTTTATAGCTTTTGATACAATTTGTATACAAATTGTATCTTCTCTTTTATGTACACCAAGAGTGTATGCACCAAGACAAATTCCTTGTGTGTCCAATCACACTTGGCCAATAAAGACTTCTCTTCTCTTCTCATTCTCTTCTCTTCTCTTGTTAGTCTGAAATGATGATATTCTCCTGTGTTTTTTTACTATTATAGGAAGTTGATCAGAGTTACTAACTTCATAACTATATCATGTTCAAAGTAAAGTATCTAAAGTATCAAAGCATAAAACTGATACAGTATTTTCCGGCATATAAGATGACTGGGCATATAAGATGACCCCCGAATTTTCCTGTTAAAATATAGGGTTTGGGCTATACTCGCCGTATAAGACTACCTGTCTTCCAACTCACACCAAATAAAAATAAAATAAAATAAAATAAATAAAAATACACACACACAACACAACACAACTGGCTCACCCACAATGTAAAAGCAGCTGTGCTAGACCCGAAATGGCCCCTGCAACAAGCAGGAACCTCATACATCCACCCAAAGTTCCGAAAACCAACTTTCTCACTTTACACACACAAAATTCCACATACAGCTTTGTGAGATTTTGAGTGTTTGTGTAGTTAGAGTGAAACACTACAGAAACACCTAAACTTTAAATGGCTAGGTCTAAAAAAAGAACAACTAAAAAAAACCCCAATTAACTATTTTTTTTTAAAGCTCCCAAAGGGGAAAAAAACTTACCCAATAGAACAGGGGTCTCCAACCTTGGCAACTTTAAGACTTGTAGACTTCAACTCCCAGAATTCCTCAGCAAGCTTTGGTTTGCTGGCTGAGGAATTCTGGGAGTTGAAGTCCACAACTTTCTGCCTGCTTGATTGCAGGCAGAGAGATTCAGTTGCTTGCTGATGCAATCGATTGCGGGCAAGCGAAGCAAGGCAAGCATTGCGACTAGCAGCTAAGGTAAGCAAGCTGAAGTGGGGGGGATTTTTGCTACCGATTAGCAGCAGGGGTGGGTTCTAAAATTTTTTACTACTGGTTCTGTGGGCATGGCTTATTTTGTGGGCATGGCTTGGAGGTCATGTGACTGGCTGGGCGTGGCTAGCTGGTCATGTGACCGGGTGGTCATGGCTATGTGTATAGGGACTATTCAGAGGGCTGAAAAAAGTGATTTCTGACAGGTCCTCGCACTTTTGACCGGTCCTCACACTTATGACCATCCTCACATTTATGCCCATTGTAGCATTCTTAACAACCATGTCACTAATTTCACAACTGCTTCTCTTCACCATGGTGACAAGATAGGGCAAAAACGTAAAATGTGAGGACAGTCGTAAGTTCGAGGACTGGTCAAAAGTGCGAGGACCAGTCAAAAATAACTTTTTCAGCCCGCTGAGTAGTCCATATGCATAAAAGGATACAGCAATAGAGAGGGATGAAGGAAGGGAAGGGAAATTAGAATAGGGGTGAGGGTAAGAGAGGGAGGAAGAGAGGAGGAGAAGGAGAAAGGAAGAGGAAGTAGGGAGGAGAAGAGGGGGGGAAGAGAAAGTAAGAAGGAAAGAAAAGAGAGAGGTGGTAGGTTTGAGGAGAAAGATTGCTGTACAATAAAAAAGATGAAAGGGAAGAAAGCCAACCCCAAACAAATATAAAGATATTAAGATAAAGAATGAATTGTTAAACTTTAAAGAATAAAAGAGAACAAATATGAATAAATAGCAATAATTAGAAACACACATACAAACATACAATGTATTTTCTTTGAACAGAATATTTGGCTGGTTCACAAATTTAAGCAGTGTTTAGTCATTTCAATTAAATTTACAATTTCTATATTTCCTTTTTGCCATATTTATTCCTCATCTATTTTTTTAAAAAACCAATATTACCCTTCATCCTCATCTCTAATCTTAATCAAATTCAATTTTTCCCTTCTATTCTATATTATGCCCTTCCCATTGTCATTTATTTTTATATCCATCCTCACATTGGTTAATTATGTAATATTACAGTTGTTTAATATAAATTAAACATTTTAATATAAATCAGTTATAGAACTATCTTTTTTGTATATTAATCAATATGAATATGAATATTCCAATTATTTCCATGCAATCCAATTTCTTACAAATCAATTAATTATATTTACCAATAATAATAAACCAAATAATTTCCCCCATATATTCCTCCAAACCACAACTTAACCATTCCTACTTTCAACACAATATACAATTAATAGTATCTCAATTATTACAATTCCCTAGTTAAATAGACCTTTTTTTTTCTTTTGTGTTTTAAAATCTTGAACTCTCCTCTTTTGCCCTAAATTTCCCATTGTTTGCACCTACCTTTTTTGGTGAGCAAAAAGAAAAAGAATCTCTCTCCCTGCCTCATTTTGTCACGTTGCAGCAGAGCCTGCTTTACTTTCAGTTTCGTTTTTCCCCTAGCATAGCTACTCATTTGTTTTCTTTTAACACTGATCAGCTGTAGGGCGGATCTTTGAAGCCCAGCAGCAAGGGTTTAAACAGTTGTTTTCCCTCTAGCCATCAGCTGGGACTCAGGAGGCAGCAATAGATTGGGAGTGAGGCCAAACAAAGGGTAAAAATAATGCGGGGGGGTGGAGGGGGAGAACCGGTTCGGTGACATCGTATCCTCACCGTTACCGGCTCGGGGGAACAGTGCGAACCTGGGAGGACCCCACCACTGATTAGCAGTCAGTCAGAGCCATTTAAAAGAAAAAACTTTTTTAAATGGCTCTGGCAATCGAAGCTGAGTTGCCTGATTAGCAGGCAACTCAGCTGGGATGGTCAGAGCTTGGCTCGTCAGAGCCATTTAAAGCTCATCTGAGCCTTTTGGGCTGGTCTGCCTGGTTACAGAAGAATGACACCCGGCGTATTAGACGACCCCTGACTTTTGAGAAGATTTTCATGTGTTAAAAAGTCGTCTTATACGCCGGAAAATACGGTACTTTAAATTATTTTAAAAATAGGTTATATAACCAACTGAAATGACAAACTGTATATTTTGTACTAAGAGAAAGGGAAAATATGTTTTCTTAATATATGAGTAGTAAAGTTCATCTTTTATTTATCTTAATACCCAGCTATCTTTTACCTTCTGAGATTGAAAACTATTCAGCAATCTGTCATTTTCACATCTGTTTAAAATCATTATTGCAGTTTTTTGCATAACATGGTATCTGTTCAGCTAGACAGGCCAAAAACTATTTTAATAATGTAATGCCTCCATAATGCCCAGAATAATCACCAAGGTAAAAACATGTATGTTATATAAAATCTTACCTTAATTATTACATTCTGACTTCCCTTGGAAACCAACAATGGTGTTTCAGAAATGGTAAAGTCAGGGTCATTCACATAATCAAAATTAAAACCAGATGAAGTGACACCATCAAAAATGAAAAACACTTTTGTAACAAAAGGCAGCATTAGCTCATAGGCTTTCAGTGAAGGAGTTGTACAACAGATTATTTCAGAATCTGAACGATGGTCACATGCCTGTAAGAAAAACAAATTAAATATATGTATCTGCTAATATGTCTACAACGTTTTATATGAAAGACTATGAGTTTTATCTTTTTGTTGTAATCACACTGCAATTGTGCAGTTGAGCATTGAAAATTATATTGAATGGCTTCTTATGTAGACAATAGAAGCATAAGCAGGAAAATGTAAATTCTATGTTACACTGATAGATTTTGAATTATATATTAATCATTGTTTACTAATTAAAATCCAAATCTACATACATGCATGCATACATACATACATATAACTTCAATGCATACTGGTTTTCTATTTGCATGGATTTCCCTATTTACCTCAATTGAATACAGGTCTACATTTAGAGATCGGAGATAATTTGTACCTACAAAAAATTATTTATGCAGCTATAAGACATTACTCATCTCAAAGTACAGAGAAAATTCTATTTCCACTTAAGAAACAAAGGCCTAGCAGAAATAGCCATATTTAAATGTAGAATTATTTTATTTATTTAAAAAATGTAGATGCTGTCTTGAAAAACAAATTTGCAGGAAAATCTTAACAAAGAGAGAGTATCAAATATTCAACACTGAAACATACTCTGAAGAAATTAAACATAATTCTGGACACCCTTCTATGAAGAATGTTTTAGTTCCAGCATAATGATAGTTGCTCTCCAAATGTTGCTAGTATACAACTCGCAATTACACATAGTAAGGTATGTTAGAAGTTGTAGTTTAGACATACGTAGAAAATCACCAATTTCCAATCCTTGCTTGTTGTTTATTTGTCTTATTATCTTTTACTAATTTAACACATTTAACCCAATGGTTATCTAAAAGTGTCTTACTCTAAGAAATGGATTAAACTAAACTTTCTTCAGCTGACCTTTAATCCAAATGGTGAAATATTGCAAACCATTTATAAATATACTAAATATTTTAAATTAACAATTAGGTAACAGATTATCTAAAGTAAAGGTTATCTTAATTACAAAAGAATATAAGAAAATGTAACAAGATATATTACAGTATAAAAACTTAATACATGCAAGAATGATATGCAATTAGAGTTAGGATCTCATGCAATTCTTCCATTGTTCATAAGAACTATTTTAAACATTTTGCTTTGATCCTTTAAGGTATTCAAAATGGATAATTACACAAAGAAGCAGTTGTATAGTTCAAAATAAATCTATAATACTAAAATACATTTCATTAATACAAATTCATTGCACATCTTATCTACTGCAGAGTAGCCACTGTCTTTTAAATTAATAACAGTGGTATTTGTATTCTAGTTTGTGGTCATCTACTAGAATGGGATCTGTAGCTTGTTACTTCATTTGCCCCTAGACTCTGAAAAGCATGCTTTCAGAGAATGATAAAAAAAAAAATCTAATAATGTTCTTTAGTGATGATGCAATGTGACTGATTGGAAAGGTCACAGTAAATCACATTTCTAGGGCTCTTACTGTTATGTTATTTGACACAACATTTTGACTTTGAAATTAGTTTTAACATTGAAAATTGTGATGCTTTCATGAAATAGTACATTGTTTCATTTTTTTCTTAGAGATAAACAAATCAGTTTTTAGGATGCATTTTAATTTAGTGTTACTTTAAATTTTTACAAATGTTTCTAATATAATACATAACTACTAAGTATGTATTTTTTACAAAATATATATATTACTAAGTATGTGTATTTACAAAATAAATAGAAATATTTATTTTGAGTGCTTACAATTGTTTTAAATGAAAAAAAAATCAATAATATTTCAGTATTATTAGTTTTATTTCTACTACCTGCACCTGTGAATATATGGAAGAAGAAACCTTTTCACAAAACCCACATGGTTTGTAAGGCCCACTCATGTCTTTCAGAAACAATAATGCAACCTCTGAATAAATGAATATAAACACAACCTATAAATCTAAACTCCAATAACTAATTTATTTTTTCTTAACTTTGTGACATACACATAAAACTGGAAGAAGTTTTGTGTACTTAAGGGTACCATCAAGAGAGCAACTCAGATAAAGAGATAAAAAGTTATAGAGCCCAGGCCATTACAATGCCTGAGATAAAATATTTGAAATAGAATTCCAAACTTTGATGCATTAAAATAATTTGAATATCACACCAATTTGTAATAGTTTAGGCTATTAGGAATTAGCATCAATGTGTGCTCTTTTCTCACCTAACTCTAATTTAGTATTAGTTTGTTAAGTATGAGCTTGTGGTAAAGACAGATTAGGATGTGTAAATAAAGCCAAAGATATACAGACAAAAAAGGACTTTTGAATTTATGGATCAGATCAATATTAACATATTCAATTGGTATACTCAGGAAATGGCGAACAAGACTAAAAATAGGTAAAAGACTAAAAATATAGCTCCATTTGTATATAACAGCTTCCATTTTTAAAATAATGTTATGGTTGCATTTAAAACATTGAGAGGCTCACATGTTGTACAAAGTAAATTTGTTTTAATTTAGCATGATCTGTGAGTTATTCTTTTATGAACTTTCTATCCCAGTGTTTAGAAAACTGGGATCATCTATACTGTTAGCACAGTTGACTTGCATCTGAGATTATTCTCAGGGCAGTTTGTATTGGTATTTATTATGCAAAGTTGTGCTATAATAATCATCTAAATTAGCATTATCTCAAGATTTATCATAACATTTTCAGATATAAATATTTTAAATAATTGTTTTGTTCATTTGTTTATTGTTAAACATATTTAAATTGAACACAGATAAATATTTTGATGTACCAAACATATATACTTCGACTGATCAATGAATTTCTCTATAGAAATTCAGTCTGTAGATATTTTTATGAATGCATTACTTCAAAACTGAAATAAATCCAAATTATCTTTGTACTGACGTATTTTTCAAATTATTTGAAGATTTTAAATCTTCTCCCTCAGATTTCACTATGGTGTGGTTACAAGTCATGCTGATCTTAACACATTTTTTCCTGTTTGTGCTAGGTTTTCCCTCCCCCCTCACATATGCACATATTTTTCCAGAAAAAGAAAATATGCAATATTGTTATTCTGGAGAGAGGCATTAAATGCAACTGTATATAACAAAGAATTTACTATGTTTTTATTATGCTTAATTTTAAGCATATTAATTCTTTTTAAAAACTTGTAGAAAATAAGTTTGCCAGGTTATTTCTTGTTATAATCTCCAAGACAAAGTATATTTTTGTCTATCTATTTATGTATTTATGTATTTATTTATTTATTACATTTAGATTCTGCTCATCTCACTGTTGCAGCAACTATGGGCGGCTTACAGAAGCTTAAAAGAAAGTACAAATGGTTAAAACAATTAAAATGGTTAGATAAAAAACTAAAAACCAAGAGAACAGGTGACATGGGACTGGGAATCTTCAGCCAACCACAGCATAGCACATCCTTATTGGCGCCCCATACCAACCAGCACAGTCAGGTTTTAATGCTCTTCAGGAACGCCAGGAGTGTTAGGTCCAACCTCACTTCCAGCGGGAGAATATTCCAAAGGGCAGGGGCCACAGGACAAAATGGTTTTCTCCCAAACCCCGCAGACAAATAGACTAATTGAGCAATACAAATTATTTCATCTCTTTCTTTCATATGGTTATTCAACAGAATTATCATAAAGATATTTCAAATCATCACCTCACACACTGTGCAAGCCTACACCAATGAACAGTACTTATAGTGTTTTATATTGTACAATTATACATGGCAAAACATAGCATTTAATTTTTGACTGTTTGCAACAGCAGCTGATTTTTATAGCATTGCTAACTTTAGATGCATCTGTACATACTTCTAAAAAAACCTCCCAGCTCTATGAATATTCATTGGCATTTATATCCAGTTAAGTATGTATACAATTCCTGGATTTCTTCCATCTTCACTTACTGGCTTGATGTATTTATTAACAGTACCAAAAAGCACAAAACTATTCCTGCTGGATCATACAAACAGTCCATTTTTTCCAACTGTGCCAACAATGGCTTTTGGGAAGCTTATAAACATGGACAGGAGAATGACTGCTATCTTTTACTGTTGCTCTTAAGTAATACTTCAGATATGTTACTTGTACTTCAAGAAACAGAATACAGTTATAAAACCCAGTATCCATTTAATACCCATAATTCAGATTAAAATGTGTTTTCAGCAATTTATGTATTGCATAGTGTTGAAGGAAAAACAGCTGCTTCTTGCAAAAAGTTCAACATATTAATAAGTGCATTAACAAAATTTTACAACTCAAGGCTCACTAATAGAAAAGGGCCATAAACAAAAAAAAGGGGTAAGTTTATGTCTAACTGAATTACATATTCATTAGCTGGCTAATATATAGCTTAACATACATGATTTAGCAGTTTATATTTAGGGCATGTGCACATTTGAGTGGCCTGCATGTGTCTAATCAGAAGATGCTACTCCTATGTCTTCCAACTCAACTGGTTCCAACTAGTCTTGTAGTTTAGAGTGTAGATCTGCATTCATGGTGTTAACTACAACATATATCTGTATACAAGCTGGGATGGGTAGTTAGATCTGTTCAAGAATATACTTTTATTAATCAAAAAGTATTTTATTAAATAAAGTATTGTATTAAGGCCTTTGTGCAAGTAATTAATGTTCTGCACAATACAAGAATACTGCCTTTTATTTATCGTGGATCTGATTTAAAGCAGTCAAGTCTTCTATTTCTGCAACTTTAAGAGATGTAGACATGCTGGGTGGGGAGTTCTGGGAGTTCATTTCTGTGAAACACCAATCTAAAGTTCTTACACTATGAAATAGGGAAGAAAACTTAATTTCATACATTTTGCCCATTGTGGATCTCTTGTGTTCAACTTTCCCTTAATTCAGCTTTCCTTTTAAACATATGTTTATCTAATAGAAAAAAATATTTGTAGCTCAAGATTGAATCCTGTGGGATTCTTAGTATTCTCTGAATACCAACAATTTGGTTGTTTCTTTGCATATTGTTTCATTACCAAATTAGGTAACGTAATCAAAGCAGTATGTTTATCCATCCTTGAATTAGGGAAATCTGCAAGGTCTCCCACTGTCACCACCTATCTTCCCTCTATTGCCTGTATCAAATCAGCCCTACTTGTATGTTTATCCAGTTAAACAAAGAAGTGTTCACCAATCACCGGAAAAGACGCCTAGAGAGCGGTTGGAGGGCCAGTCTCGCTGAATCTGACCGAACACTGGTAAGGTCGCATATTAAGACCTACTTAGTGGCGATAAAAGCGGCAAAGTTTAATTACTTTTCCGCTCTTATTGCGTCATCAGAGAATCGTCTGGCTGCCCTGTTCAGGGTGACCCACTCCCTGCTCCACCCGGGAGCACGGGAGGACCCCCTGGAAGGCAGGGCCGAGGATTTCGGACAATATCTGTATGACAAAATCGTACAGATCCGGGGGGATTTGGACTCTGACTGGGTAGATTCAGGCAGGGTGACGAGGAATAGTCTTGAGAATGTTATCTGGGAAGAGTTTGACGCTGTGATCCCCGATGACGTGGACAGGATTCTGGGGAGACTTAGTGCGGCCACATATTTACTGGATCCGTGTCCCTCCTGGTTAGTACTGGCTTCCCGGGAGGTTACACGAGGCTGGCTCCAGGGAATTATTAATGCTTTGTTGAGTGAGGGTTACTTCCCCACGGCCTTGAAAGAGGCGGTGGTGAGGCCTCTTCTCAAGAAGCCTTCCCTGGACCGGCAGTATTAGCCAACTATCACCCTGTCTCCAACCTTCGCTTTGTAGCGAAGGTTGTCGAGAGTGTGGTCGCATGACAGTTTCTGCAGTACCTGGAGGAAACGTCTTATCTAGATCCGTTCTAGTCGGGTTTCAGGCCCGGGCACAGCACGGAAACGGCATAGGTCGCATTGGTAGATGATCTCTGGAAGGCTCGGGACAGGGGTTGCTACTCTGTTCTGGCCCTGTTAGACCACTCAGCGGCATTTGATACCATCAACCATGGTATCATGCTGCACCGGTTTGAAGATTTGGGGATGGGGGACACCGTGTTACGGTGGTTCTCCTCCTTTCTCTCAGACCGGTCGCAGTTCGTGTTGGCAGGGGGGCAGAGATTGACCTCGAGACCTCTTATATGTGGAGTGCCTCAGGGGTCGGTCCTCTCGCCCCTTCTGTTCAACATTTATGTGAAGCCGCTGGGTGAGATCATCCGTGGCTTTGGGGTGAAGTACCATCAGTACGCTGATGACACCCAGCTGTACATCTCCATCCCAGGCCATCCCCCTTGAAGTGATGTCCTGGTGCCTGGAGGCTGTGCGGATCTGGATGGGGAGACACAGGCTCAAGCTCAACCCTTCCAAGACTGAGTGGCTGTGGTTCCCGGCATCCCGATATAGTCAGTTGACTCCATCACTGACTATTGGGGGCGAGTCTTTGGCCCCCTCAGAGAAGGCTCGGAATCTGGGAGTCCTCCTGGATATGCAGTTGTCCTTGGAGGAACATCTGATGGCTGTTGCCAGGGGGACTTTTGGTCAGGTTCGCCTGATCCACCAGTTGCGGCCCTTTCTTGATCGGGATTCCCTGTGCACAGTCACTCATGCCCTCGTCACCTCTCGCCTGGACTACTGCAACGCTCTCTACATGGGGCTCCCCTTGAAGAGCACCCGGAGGCTCCAACTGGTCCAGAATGTGGCTGCGCGAGTAGTCACGGGAGCCGCATGGCGCTCCCATACAAACTTCTCCTGCGTGAGCTGCACTGGCTCCCAGTGGTCTTCCAAATGTACTTCAAGGTGCTGGTTATCACCTTTAAAGCGCTCCATGGCATAGTACCTAGTTACCTTCGAGACCGCCTGCTGCTACTGACGGCCTCCCATCGACGTGTGCGCTCCCACAGAGAGGGCCTCCTTGGGGTGCCATCAGCCAAACAATGTAGGCTGGTGACCCCCAGGGGGAGGGCCTTCTCTGTGGGGGCACCTACCCTCTGGAATCAGCTTAACCCCAGAGATAAGGAGAATCCAAGACCTCGGTGCCTTCCGCCGTGCCCTTAAAACCTTTTTTTTCCAGCAAGCCGGGCTGGCCTAACACTTTTTTAAATGTTTTAAATTGTTTGTCATTGTTTTTAATCATGGGGCCAAATTTATATGTATCTTTTTAATTGTATTTTAATGTTTGTAGTTTATGATTTTACTTGGCTGTTCACCACCCTGAGTCCTCAGGGAGAAGGGCGGTATACAAATTTAAAAATAAATAAATAAATAAATAAATTCCATTTTATTTTAATAACAAATGCTGCAAAGTTACAGTTAGTGCATGAGCAGAAAATCACATCTGCACCTGTTGTATATTGTGAACTTACCACACTGAAGTTTCTGCCTATCTTTGGGACTGTTACCAACATCTTTGGAGAGAATGCTGAATTCAGGTTTATCCCTTGAGCTGTAATTGTACTTCCACCGCTGATGAAATAAAGACATTGAAATAATCTTATAAATATTACTCCAGAAAACTGATTGGTATTTTAATTTTAATAAGTATGCATGTATAAGTATGCAGTTACAGGATGAAACTAATTTTGCAAAAAGATCATTACAACACCTGAACCTTTCTTTCTTTCCCTTTTTGGGGAGTTTTTTTTTCTGAATCCCCTATCAAAAAAAATTTAAATGGCTCAATATGTAGTAATTATTTTTATAACCTTGCAAATATGCACATTAAACAAAGACTAGTAGTATAACATAGTCCTGATGGATCTTAGGTTTATTGTTGACCCAAACCCCAACAAAACTGATTTGTAACTTGAGAGATCTTAGAAACAGACCTCAACCATCTTTCCCATCAAAAGGCAATATAAACAACAGAATTTAAAGACCCTGCAGTTTGTTGACCAAAGTGTAATAAGCAGAGTGGCACAGAAGAAATATTAAACAATGTTTCATTTTAAGGAGTCAGAGCAAATAGAATTCTATTTACAGCAACAAATACAATTCTTACATCAAGAATTCTACTCTCATGAGGTGAGGAACAAGCTTTATAAATCAGTATGCATTAAATTTACTATTTTTTGCACAATTCTGTGATAAGGCAATAACAATTTCAGAGGATGCTTCTAGAATACTATAGTGCTACCCATACACTGGCATTTTGGGGGTGGGGGGACAATCTAGAGAGAGTTTAAATGTTCAAGATGTCAACTGTTTTTCTAAAAAATACTGGAACAGTCTCTAAGCAATTTTTCCTTGTGACAATCCCCAACATTCTTCCTTTCTTCTCTGAGCCTTTTTCCATTTGCGCTTAACTGAAGCAGAAAGATACCCCACCAACAATTGTTTCTATGACATTCCTATAAGCAAGTTTGATGTAGTGGTCAAGGCCTAGAACCAAGAGACTGCGAGTTCAAAGTTACCCTTAGATATGAAAGCTGGCTGGGTGACTTTGGGCCAATCACTCAGAGAAAATGCAGAATAAAATACTAAAACATCCTCATTTCACCATTAAAATATGTATAATAACATTAATAACCTACATATAATATGTAGGTTATTAAAATATAATAACCTACATATTATAAAAAAATATACAAGCCTATTCCATTCTTGTAAAAAAATACATTTTTCTATTAACATTATTTTACCTGAGAAATTTCCATTAAGTTCCTGTTAATGCTTAGAAAAAAGACTGGGTAGTGAGGCAGCCCAAGTTGCCAAAATGACCCAAAAGCAGTCTACCGTCACACCTTGGAAAGTGGGTGGCTACCACCTTGATTTTTTTTTTTTTTACCTTTCACCTCTGTGGGTGTCCCTAAAAGGGGCCTACATATCATAAAGTGAGTGGAAATATTTTGCCAATACAAATTTTGGAAAAAGACATTTCCTTCTGTATGTAATTAATAACAGATTCTTTAAGCATGACTAAAGAATAAAGATTGCTTTTGCAGTTTATTTTGTAGTATTTTACTATCATTATTTTTTTCATTATTATTCATACATCAATGTTAAAATTCCACTCACCTAAGGAAAGATTTTACTGGATAAATTTTAGAAACAGCAGGGTCTTCTCTGTAGGTAAAATGACCTGCTAAACGACTGGCCGAATCAATTTTCATTTCAACAAGGCATTTGAACGTTTCTCTTTGAAAAGGACTGTAACATTCTATGGTATTAGCAGTCACACTGTAAGAAAAAAAAATTAAAGAATTAAAATAATTCTTACTATAATCAGGTTCACATTTTCAAAAACAGTCTGAATCAGTATGAAATGTTACTCATTATGAAAATCCTCAAGTTCTATGATTAAACCATAATTTCTAGTTCAAATATAATAGAACTTAACTGTGGCTCAACCAACTCTGTCCACTTATTTTTAGTATTTGAAAAAAATAATATGCATATACACTAAAGTAAAAAACTTTAGTTTTCATTCCTATGGATTTATTATGCAAAAACTGATACATCTAAGGCAGATACCTGCAGTTCATAAAACTGCCAATTACACTGCATCAGCATACAAACTAGAAACTAAAGTACAAAAAAAGCTTCAAGGCTATGGTGTCAAATGCTAAAAAAATAATAAACACTGAATTCAGAAATCTCAGTTGTCTAATTACTTTCAACTAAAATTCTAACATTTTCTATTACTACATTAACATGATAAAGAAATGAATCCAACATGGAAAGGATGGAAAACTCAGATACAAAGTAAAAGTTATAAGAAACATATGCAAGACGCATAAAGGACTTAAATGCCTATGCACTAACACTCAAAGTTTAAGGAACAAACAAGATGAATTTGAAGTACTAGTGCATGAAGGTAAATATAATTTAGTTGCCATTACTGAAACATGGTGGGATGAAACTCAAGACTGGAATGTACAGGTAGTCCTCGACTTACGACTACAATTGAGCCCAAAATTTCTGTTGCTAAGTGAAACATTTGTTAAGTTAGTTTGCTCCATTTTACGATCTTTCTTGCCATAGTTGTTAAGTAAATCGCTGTAGTTGTTAAATTAGTCAAACTGTTGTTCAGTAAATCTGGCTTCCCCATTGATTTTGCTTGTCAGAAGGTTGCAAAAGGGGACTACGTGACTCTGGGACACTGTAGCCCTCATAAATATGAGTCAATTGCCAAGTGTCTGAATTTTGATTACATTTATTATTTATTTATTTATTTATTTATTTATTTATTTATTTATTTATTTATTTATTTATTAATTAAATTTCTATACCACCCTTCTCCAAATAGGACTCAGGGCGGTGCACAGCCAAGGTAAAAACAGAGCATACAAAATTTAAAAACAATATTAAAATAATTAAATATGGCTGTAAATTAAAACAACCCAATTTAAAATCAATTTAAAATTTAACTCAAGCCAGCCCAGCTAGTTGAAATAAATAGGTTTTCAGGGCCCGACGAAAAATCCGGAGGTCTGTTATTGTACGTAACTCTGGGGGAAGGTTGTTCCAGAGGGTGGGCGCCGTCACAGAGAAGGCTCTCCCCCTGGGGGTCGCCAGCCGACATTGTCTGGCAGACGGCACCCTGAGGAGGCCCACTCTGTGCGAGCGTATTGGCCGGTGGGAGGCTATTGGTGGCAGAAGGCGGTCTCGTAAGTACCCCGGCCCTAAGCCATGGAGCGCTTTAAAGGTGGTCACCAACACCTTGAAGCACACCCGGAAGACCACCGGAAGCCAGTGCAGCTCGCGCAGGAGAGGTGTCACATGGGAGCGCCTCGTCGCCCCCATAATCCCCTGCGCGGCCGCGTTCTGGACCAGCTGGAGCCTCCGGGTGCACCCCAGGGGGAGCCCCATGTAGAGAGCGTTGCAGTAGTCCAGGCGGGAAGTGACTAGTGCCTGAGTGACTGTGCGTAGAGAGTCTTGATCTAGAAAGGGACGCAACTGGCGTATCAGGCGAACCTGATAAAAAGCCCCCCTGGCCACGGCCGTCAAATGATCTTCTAAAGACAGCCATGCGTCCAGGAGGACGCCCAAGTGACGAGCCCTCTCCGTGGGGGCGAGTGATTCACCCCCAATAGCTAGCGATGGCGTCAGCTGGCTATATCGGGACGCTGGAAGCCACAGCCACTCGGTCTTGGAGGGGTTGAGTCGGAGACTGTTTCTCCCCATCCAGGCCCGCACGGCCTCCAGGCACTGGGACATCACTTCAAGGACATCGTTGGGGTGGCCTGGGGTGGAGATGTACAGCTGGGTGTCATCAGCATACTGATGGAACTCCACCCCGAAGCCACGGATGATCTCACCCAGCGGCTTTACATAAATGTTGAACAGAAGGGGCGAGAGGACCGACCCTTGTGGCACCCCACAAGCAAGGTGCCTCGGGGTCGACCGCTGCCCCCCCGTCAACACAGATTGCGACCGGTCAGAGAGGTAGGAGGAGAACCACCGCAGAACAGTGCCCCCCCACCCCCAACCCCGCCAACCGGTGCAACATGATACCATGGTCGATGGTATCAAAAGCCGCTGAGAGGTCTAACAGGACCAGGATAGAGGAGCAACCCCTATCCCGAGCCCTCCAGAGATCATCCACCAATGCGACCAATGCCGTTTCCGTGCTGTGCCCAGGCCGGAAGCCAGACTGGAGCGGGTCTAGATAGACAGCTTCATCCAGGTACCGGGGAAGCTGTTGCGCTACCACATTCTCAGCAACCTTCGCAACGAAGCGAAGGTTGGAGACTGGACGATAGTTAGCCAAAACAGCCGGATCCAGAGAGGGCTGCTTGAGGAGGGGCCTCACAACCGCTTCTTTCAAAGCAGCCGGCAGGACCCCCTCACTCAAAGAAGCGTTAACAATCTTCTGGAGCCAGACTCGTGTCACCTCCCGGGAAGCCAGTACCAACCAGGAGGGACACGGGGATGCTACAATCATCATAAAACTGCTCATAAATCACTTTTTTTCAGTGATAAAGGGAATTGAAGTTGCCAGAACTTTGGGTGAGAGTGGCCACATCATAATGGAATTCAATATGATGCAAGCACAAGCAATAGAACATAATCCAGTGTCTTAAACTTTAAAAGAGCTAATTTTAACTAACTAAGAAAAATTCCATGGATGAAAATCCTAAAGGGGAAAACAACTCAAGAAATGTGGGAAACTCTGAAGCCCTGACCAGCACAGTACCACTGAAAAAGAAAAACAAGAAATCTAAGAAGAAACCAGACTGGTTGCACAAAGATCTCTCTGATAAACTGAAAGACAAAAAGGACAAGTACAAAAAATGGAAAGAGGGACACATAACTAAGGCAGAGTATCAGCAGATAGTCTGAATCTGCAAAGATGAAGTCAGGAAAGCAAAGGCTCGGAATGAACAAAGACTTTCAACAAAAGTGAAAGATAATTAAAAAAAAAGTTTCTTTCAACATATAAATAACAAGAAAAAAAGTCAAGGAAACAGTAGGTCTAGGTTAGGCCAAACCTGGCTCAAAACACTAACTGTAAGAGGGGACTTAGAGTCCTAGGGGACAATTACTTAAACATGAGCCAGCAGTGTGCAGCAGCAGCCAAAAAAGAGAATACACTGTTCGGTTGTATAAACAGAGGCATAGAATCAAAATCATGTGAAGTATTAGTACCGCTTCATAAAGCCTTAGTAAGGCCACACCTGGAATACTGCATCCAGTTTTTGTCACATTACAAAAAAGATGTTGAGACTTTGGAAAAAGGACAAAGAAGAGCAACTAAGATGGTTAAAGCCCTGGAGACAAAACCATATGAAGAACGGTTGCAGGATTTGGGTTTGGCTAGCCGAGAGAAAACAAGGACTAGGGGAGACATTATAGTAGTACAGCAATAGCAATAGCACTTAGATTTATATACTGCTTCATAGTGCTTTACAGCCCTCTCTATGCAATTTACAGTCAGCATATTGCTCCCAACAATCGGGGTCCTCATTTCACTGACCTCAAAAGGATGGAAGGCTAATCAACCTTGAGCCGGTGAGACTCAAACTTCTTGCAGTACTGCATTCTAACCACTGCACCACCATGGCTCATATTCCAGTATTTGAGAGGGTGCCACAAAGAGGAGGGGGTCAATTGCTCAACTTGTTCTGTAGCTGCTTCAGCCAGACGCCATATGGCACATTGCACTGGTGTAACTGTTTGTGGCAGGATGCTGTATGACTCATTGCGCTGGTGCCGCCACTTGCAGCAGGATGTCACATGCTGTGTAAGGCTGGTGACACTTGTGTGCACAATGGCACAACATGCCACGCAGCCTCCTATATACAGTATTTCCCTGAGAATATGACCCACCCGGAAAAGGAACCCTAGCCTGTGCCTAATATAAACCCTACTCCAACAATAATGCTTAGTTAAGCCTCGTCCACTGTTTACTTGTACGAGGTGGGTTGAGGCTCATGAGCAAAAATCAAGCTAGGGTGGGGATAGGTGGGTGGAGCTGCCTCAGACGTCCCACACCCACTTACATTAGGACTGCCACAGACAGGCCTCCCATGCCCCAACATCTCTCACACCATTACCCAACTTCTTCTGCGGCCAGACACCATGTAGTGCATCACATCAGTGCCACCGCTTGCAGGATGCCATGTGGTTCATCATGCTGATTCTGCCGCTTGCATGCACAATGGCACGATGTGCCACGCAGCCTCATGCCAAGAGCAGTGGCAGTGGCATGACAAGCCACATGGTACCTGGCCGCAAGCGACCGCAGAAGTCGGGTAGTGGCGCAACAAGTGTTGGGACATGGGAGGCCTGGCTGTGGTGGTCCTAAGATTAGCAGCTAAAACAGGGGTGTCAAACTCGATTTCATTGAGGGCCGCATCATGGTTTTGTTTGACCTTGGGGGGGCGGGGGGGTATGGCTGGGATGGGCATGGCCAGCTCAATGTCACTCTTGTCAGGGGTGCCTGTGATGGCCTGAGCGCTCTGTCAGTGAAAACGGGATTCCAACCTCCATTTTTGGCTGCGACAGTCTCCTGCAACCCTCTGCCAGCGAAAAGAGAGTTCGAGAGGGCTGCACGGAGCCCTCTGAAGCTCTGTTTTCTCTGGTAGAAGCACTGTCAGCCGGTCCTTCGCTGTTTCCAGGGCGGCCCCGTGGGCCAGATCTAAGCACCCCGCGGGCCGGATCTGGCTCCACGGCTTTGAGTTTGACATCCCTGGGCTAAGACATCCTCCCAAGACCTGGTGCTTATTTTGGGGCCCAAAAGAAAATAAGACCGGGTCTTATTTTCAAGGAAACATATGTATATAGCATGTGTATTTGTGTGTTATGTATGTGTATGGGTAGATATGTACTTTCTTTTGAGAGCAAGCAACAGAATTTAATTTTTAATCCTTGCTAGTGTGCTCACAGTAAAAAATGGCAACAAAGGTTATTTAATCTTTAAAAAAATCTTAATCTTAACATCTTTGCAGTATGTAGGTTTCTGTCATCCACATTTAAACTTTGTCTGTATTTGGTCTTGTTAATTTTACCCTGGGAAAGATTATTGTTTAGGAAGACAGAAAGAAAAAACGATATGGTTAACACTTTAAGATTGCCTTCACAGTCTCAAAATGAATAATCTATAATAGTTTAGCTTCAATACCATAGTAATATAAATAGTCTGCCCACTTGTTATAAAATCCAGAAGAAAATAGGAAAGGTGAAAAGAAGTTTGGTGATCGCTGAATTTATCATTCAAGATGTGTAATACACTAAACATAGTTTTTGTTTTCCTTCTCATTTAACTCCATGGAAGAATCAGATTACAAAAGAAATTGGTGACTCTTTCCATAGCTTGATGTGGAAATTTGTAATCCAGCATATCATGTGGGCATTGGATTGTGTGTGTGTGTTTGTGTGCGCGCACGCGCACGCGCACTTTGCTGCAGGACAGAAAGAAGCAAATGCTGAAACTGAAGAGGATTGCTACTGCTGCTGGAGTTCCACAGAGAAGTGATCAGGCAGTGTCAGGCAAAACACTTGTTAAAACCCAATTTTAAATAGTTTAGTGTGCTTTACTTTTAAAACATTGGGTGTGTTGTAGGTTAGAGGGAAGCCAGAAAAAAAGAGATCCTCTCTCCCATCATCCTCCTGCTTTTCAATTCAGCCTCCTTGAATGTTAAAAGGACATTTCCCCCCTCCCCCTCCTTTCCTGCTTGCTTATTTGGGAAAAATTAATCTTTCCAATTAGGTGTTAGAATGACAGCACTGCTTTGTTGGTTGTTAAGCCCCACACAGATTATAATAGATCCTTTCATTTTAAATCAAGGCTTGACTTTATGGTTTCTGCACTGCACCTCAGTTTAGGAATAGCTAGCCATATTTGCCTTCCTCTTACAAAAGCTTCACTGGAAAATGCCATGACTGGGAAAGTTTGAAGAGACAGTGGGAGAGTCAGGATAAAATATGTAGTCAAGGGAAAAAGAGAGTGATAGCTATAAAGAAGCTAGATTGCTTTAAGTTTCCCACCAAAGTGGCAGCAGAAGTAACATCAGTTGGCAATGTGGATGAAGATGAAGAGGACTCTGTTTTTAGGAAGAAGCTGTTCCTCCCAGAAAAAAGTGGTGGTGGTGAAGGTCCTGAATGCTTACCTATTCAACCGATTCCTTTATATTATGAACCCAGAGACTGAGGGTTAGGAGGTGAGATGTTTCTCTTTCCTGATGGTGATGATGACCCAGAAAAACCAGCAACTCATTCACAATCTCTAAAGCAAATACAGTAGTGGCCAAAATTATGGAAACCTTTTGGGAAAAGTGTATTTTCTAAAACTAGCTAATAACACCACTTTTTTGGGGGGCGTAGTACCATAAAATTATATATCAATGGAAAGATAATTTATGAAGGATTTGCTATTAGAATAGCAGTTACAGTATAAAGAAGAAAAGTGAAACATGTAGAAAAAGCGAGATATACAAAAATTATCATCATTGAAAAAATGAGATATACAAAAATTATCATGTCAGTTAATGTAGCCTTTAGCATGAATTATGGCCTTACAACGTCTTCCTATGGAGTGAACTAAGTCTTTTAGTTCTGCAGCTCTTATAATGTGAAACCAAGATTGAATGATTGCTTCTATTAACTGGGTTTTATTGCTGGGTCACTTCTGATTAATAAGTTTCTTTAGTTAACTCCATAGATTTTCAATTAGGTTAAGGTTTGGGCTATTCCCAGGCCATTCCAGCAGTGAAATATGATTATCTTGAAACTTCCCCCCAAACCGAAAAAATGGTGTTATTAGCCATCAAACCTCAAAAATACACTTTTCCCAAAAGGAAAAGCATTTTGTCTTATTGTTTGTCCTTGATTAAAGAACTTTTCAGCAGGAAAATGGTACTCCTTCTAGATCATCTACCCAAGGGAAAAGTTCATTTAAGATATCTGGTTGAGTTTGGGTAGAGCCTAGTTTCTAACCCCTTCTTCAATAAAAATTAATACCATCATTACAGGCACAGTAATTGCCACCAAATCCTTTGGAAATAGGTTTTGATTATTGGGTATTGACTGATGTGATGAGAAATATTAAGTACCAGGCATCAGGTCTATCCTGAGTTTTGATCCCTCATCTGAGGCCGTAAACTGGGGTTGACCAGGGTGCAACCCCAATTTAACCTCAAGATGTATATGGCATTTCCAATGCTTTGCCAAGGAGATGAAAAACATCTCTTGTTACTTTACAGAGTACCATAAATTGGAGCATTTTGCATTCCCTGAAGAAGTCAGAAAAAGCCAGAACACATATATATCCTATTAAGGGCAGTCTATTTTCAGTTCTAGTTAGATCTCACAATGGCTTCTGTACGATATCTATGCCTCCATAGTATAGTAACCAAATTTGTATATGTAGGTTTATGCTCTACATTTTACATTCTATGTTTTCTCTTCCTCCTTTCCAAGTCAGCAGCTATTTAGGCTGGTTTAACAGTTTTTTCATGCTGGAATCACTGATTCTTGCCTTGCGAGTTTCATTTCCAAAAGAGATGTTTTGTTCTGAAGATAAAATATATTTCCCATTTGGTTTAGAGCTCCAGGTTTACAATTTATTTTAAAAAAATAAAAATCAGCCCATTATACCTGGTTAGGCTGCACTGCTTTTTGCAGATAGAAATTTCTTGCGAATTCCCGCTGTTTAAATATTCCCCAGTTAATGTCAACAATGTTCCGCCAGATCTTGGACCATAATTAGGAGAAATCTGCCTTATTCTCGGATCCTGCATATGGAACAAAGTTTCATTTGTTACTTAAACCATATACAAACAATGACACATTGAAATAAAGATAAAATAACTATTAAAATGAAATTATATAATTATAAAATAATAGTCTTTTACTTACCACATAAGAAAATGTATTCAAAGAGGTATTAGCTTGTCCATTTGAAACACTGCTTGAAACATTAAAACTTGTGTTCTTTACAGGCCCAAGCTTGCATTCCAATCTTCAAAAAAAACAAATATATTACTAATAAAGAGTATTTGTAGCTCAGGGTTGACGAGGGATACTTGGTGCTCTCTGAACTTGCTTGTTTTCTTGCAGACATTTCATTACCCAAACTAGGTAATATCATTAGTGCTAGTAAAGAGTGTAGTTTGCTGTCAATTTATATTCTAGTGGCTTGCCTGTCAGTGTTGGTGGGGGTGGTCTCAGAGATTCTTTGGTTGGGCTGTTTGCTGTTGGCTTCTTTGGCAATTTCTTGATTGGGGTATTGTTTACTTGATTGTTGATCTGATGTTAACCTAACTCCAAGCTTAACACAGAATATAAACTGACAGCAAACTCCACTCCTTATTAGCACTGAAGATATTATCTAATTTGGGTAATGAAATGTCTGCAAGAAAACAAACAAGCTCAGAGAGCACCAAGGACACCTCACAAATATATTAATCATAATTAAACAAAACAAAAAATCAGAACCTCATCAGTAAATTGCAACATAAATAGACCAGCCAATGTCTAGTGTTTCAAACACTAAGAATATGACAAATCAGTAAAATAAAAATACCCTTGAATTTACAGGTGGTTCAGGAATAACTGATAGGCTATAGCTCGATGATTGATTGATAGATAGAATCTATCAATACAAATGTATTTATTTGTAATCATTTTTTAAAAAATAAACAATGATAGAGCAGTACAACAATTATTTAAAAAGTCTCATCTTAAAGAGTTTTTAAGAAAAATATCTTCCACTGTATATATTCAAAGAACACTATATAAAAAAGAGAAGGGATTAGTTACAGCTTTCTCCTTGAAAAGTAAATCCTTTCTTAAAATCATCCCTATCCTCAATTATTGCTGTAGAAAAAAGATTGCTTCTCAATAAGCGAATGGCCACATTCAACAATCTGCACAACTTTTAAAGACAGATATGCTTGGTGCTTTAGTCCACATTAATATTCCAAATTAGTTACTGGGCCTGTATGAAATTTGCATATGATAGTGTTAACTAAATTCATGTCATGTTGGAGAAAAGCAATCTACTGAATATTTCATTCAGTGTTTTACCTTAACGATAACATTAGATTAAAATACAAAATCAAAAAAAAAAAAATCTAAAAGAACACAAAAGAGAAACAAAGGACAAAAATCACAAAACAATCAAAACATTAAAAAGGTGCATCAAGCATACACAAATATTATGCCCTCTAGTTGAATATTGATTAATACCTTACTACATTAGCTCTCACCTCTTGCAAAACAGGGTCTCTTTAAACTACTAAACCTATTTGCAAATGTTTGAATTTTGTATTTTAAGCTTGTCTTGAACAAAATAAATACATATATAAAGAGCAAAAATCATTTGGAAAGTGACATTTGATGGTCAGTAGTAATAATCATTGAATGAGCAAGAACCATAACCTGTATTTTTCTATTAACATGGATAATACGATAGCCACTGAAATGGGAATATTTTTACTATAGACCAGGGGTGTCAAACTCAATTTCACTGAGGGCCACATCAGGGTTGTATTTCACCTTGGGGGGGCCAGGGGAGGCATGGCCAGCTTGACATCACTTGTGTCAGGGGGGCTGTAGTGGCCCAAGCGCTCTGCCAGTGAAAACAGGCTCCCGAGCTCCATTTTTGGCTGCGACGGCATCCTGCAACCCTCTGCCAGCAAAAATGGAGGTCCGTTTTTGCTGGCAGAGGCACCATGAGTCGGTCCTTTGCTATTTCCAGGGTGGCCCCCCGGACCAGATCTAAGCACCCTGCGGGCTGGATCTGGCCCCCAGGCCTTGAGTTTGACATCTCTGCTATAGACATACAAATGGAGAGCCAGCTCAATGTAGTGGTTAAAGCACTAGACTAGAAACTGTGAGACTGTGAGGTCTAGTCCAGTCTGATAGGAAGAGAGCTGAATGACTTTGGACAAATCACTCTCACTCCACCCTAGGAAGAAGGCAACAGCAAACCATTTCAGAAAAAACTTTGCCAAGTAACTCCAAGGACTAGTCCAGGTAGTCCAGGAATCACCAGCGACTCAAAGGCACCCTGTCCTCAAAATCATACGAATATTCATATGCTATTTTTCTGAATGAAGTCTATCAAACAACGGAGAAAGAGAAAGAGAGAAACAATACATTAAAATACAATTAAACCAAAATAATTGTATATAATATCATGCAAGACATTGAAGTTAATTATTTTTGCCACACATCACAATATCTAAAGAGCAAAAAAAAACCCCTCATATCTTACTTGTTTTTGTCACTAGTCTTGCCATCCACAATGCATCGCTGTCCCCCAACAAAGACTGATATTTTTTTAAAACTGAGCTTATTATTTTTACTGAATCCAAAATCCCACCCGCACAGTGTCAGTCTTGTTGAAGCATCAAAAGCAGCACTTTTTGGAATAATCTAAAAGGGGAAAAAGAATAATAAATTATTATTTCTAATGGGCTTTGAAGGTGCTTTTTAAGAAAAGAAACAATACTGGCAGAAAATAATTTCTTCTGTTGAAGATACCCCCTCTTTAACTTAGTTGTTCCTCCGTTTTCATTTATCACTGTATGAGCTTCCTTAGATATTAGCAATAAATAATACTGCCACTGCTACAAAGCTCTGAGTTATTGTGTTTAGGGGCACTGAACAAGCTCTGCATTGTAATAGTTTTTTTTAATACCCTTTGGTTTGCTTTTTATATCTTTCTTGTGGTATGTAAAAGAATACAATGCACTTATTTTATTAAAAGTATGATACTGAATAGAAGAATATCAAACTGATGAAGCAACTTATTTCAGCAACCTGAAGGAAAGCTGCAATGTCTTCACAGCAATGACAGCTTCAAAGGTGTATAAATCTAACACTGTCTTGGGAACTAAAAAAATAATGTGGCTTTTACAATGCTGTCACTGAAAATACTATCTGTTGGTTACTTCTAAATTTCAAGTTAAAAATAAACTACATCCTAGCAATGCAGTGACAATCTCAAAAGGAAATGCTCTCCCCCCCCACAACTAACCTCTGTATATTGTAAATTGCGCTGTAAATGTAACAATGGTGGGAAAATGCATGAATAGCAGAGAAGTTGTATAAATTTCAGTGGAGGGCATTTGGTAAGACACTATCAATAAAACATTGACAATGCTATAGGGCTTACATAGACATGCAATCTAAGTTTGCTAAGTTTTTTGGTCAGAGAACAAAAAACTTTTTTATACTTGTGATAAAAGCGTTGTATAGTGTTTTATAGAAGTTGCATTTTTATTCCTAATAAGTAGCACAATTGTGTCTTTCATCATGATTTCCCTATTTTCCTGCTTGATCTGAAAAAAACATTTCTATTTAAAAAGTGTTCAGGTTACTGTTCTCTTTGATATCCAGTAACATTGGCATCTTTTAAAAAAACTGTATCTATATAATGTACTTAGCTTAATTCTGTAAGAATATAAAAAATTAAATGCCAAGGAAAAATAGTTATTCTGAACATGTAAACACAAATTAAACCATACACTCCAGGGCAAAGAAGAACCAACCCAATTCCAAGTGCATTTGAAAGTCCCAGAGTCATACTTGCATATTTCCTCATGTTTTAATTATGTAAATGCTGCCAAAGGGAGATCTCTCCCTTAGAATTGGTTAATTTTTCAAACAGTATTACAAATGGAACCATGTACAGTTGATATCTAGGTATCACAACCTGTAGTCCTGCATGTAGTCTTTTTGAGGCTTTGGTGTTTGGTGGTAAACCACTTGGAAACAATTACTGCATAATTTAGGATCAGGGAAAAATAGTAAAGCAAATATAAAAACTTCAGAAACATTTTATAAATATTTTACCCTTTCAAGTGAAACCTGTCATCTTTTCAAATGTCCCTGTCAAGGTTCCGACTGACAAACCCAACCAAGCCACCACTCAGACTATCAGATCTCTTTAAGAACTATTTTATTGAGTACACATTTCAGCACGCATGAAAGCAAAACCAACTCTAACTATTTCCCGTGGTTTTCATATAATTGAAGGATATTCCCCTCTCTCCTTGTCACAAGTCACATTGTCAAATTAGGTGTTCTAGCGTCACCCAGGTAACTCCTTCAAGTCTCTGCCCAACACCTGTTGATGATCCCACAGGATGATGAGTTGTTATTGTCTGGCCTGACATTACAAATCTCTCCCACCCTCCATAGTGTGTGGAAAGTTGAGAAATGAAAAGATGGTTGTGGCACCATGGGTCCTTTTCGAAGTTGACAGTCCCACAATGACAAAATCAGTTGAGCAGATATGTATGAGAGAATCGAGGGAGAAATATTTAAAGCTGTTTAATTTTTTAAAGAAGATATTGGGTGATGGCATAACACATATGCTGTATTTGAAATCCTTTTTGCTATGAGATTTATGCTTGAATTTGGATCTGCTTGACTATTTAGTCACTGCCTGAGACAGAATATTTTATTTCTTCCCTGAATTTGGCTATTAAATATTGGATTATGCCTGGCTTGTCTTTTGTTACTGTAGGCCACTGGAGTGTGTGTCTTGGCAAATAACACAAAAACACCTGGCATATAGTCACACAAGGTCATTTGAAAGCTCATCAAATATTGTGATGGGATTTTGGATAAACTTTTGTTTAATCTTAGTAGATATTTGCAGCCTACAAACACTGAAAATATGTCGATGATACCAGCTGTTGAAAGATAATTGTTGTGTATAAGCAAACTTTGTTTACAATATGAGGGTCAGGCCTGTAACTTCAGAAATATAGTATTTTACTAGAGAGGACAACAGTAAATTTCTTTAGAAGAGCTGGTTTTTATTTGTTCTCCACATACATTCAAAAAATATCCACAAAAAGAAAAGAAAGAGGAGAAAGGACAAAATGTAATGTTTGAGCCTTGGGTAGTTATTTTTTAAACTAGCTTCTCTTGCAATAAACTCTAAACATGTTCAAATAAATTGCTAGTTCAAGCATGCTGGCTATATTGATTTTATTTGGATTGCTGTGACTGTTGCTTTCCTTGTTTTTCCTTGTGTTCATTCCCTCCCCCCCGCAATACTTTTTATATCTCAACATCTGATTTCATAATTTTTCTAAAATAAAATTTCTTATTAAAAGCATATGTATTTGCCAATATTTAATAATTTGCATAGTTGATGTTTCAGAACTGACACAACTTAAGCTAAATTCCTTATTTTGTGCTTTGGGAAAAAAGATCCAAACCACCTTTCTATTTATTTTCAAAGAACTGAGAAGAGAGAAATCACTGGTAGGCAAGCTAAGTTCAATAATTCTACTGTTCAAGCAGGTTTTAGTCATCTCTATTTAGAATTTAAAGGATGGGAGTAAGGATACCAAGTAAGCACCCTTTAACTAGAATGCTACAACTAAGAAAGGCTTCAGATACTACTTCCTTCCTAATTTTTTGCCTATCTATCTCAAATCTGATCGATCATATATATCCAACTTCACACATACAAAATGGGTGAGGTTTCAGTTGTATTGGTACAATTGCCATCATGACATTTATACTACCTCCCCAATCCCAACATTGTTGCTATGCAGTTTTAACTGCTGTGGATTTAAATGAATTTGCCCACAATTTGCAGAATCCCGTGGAGTTGTACTATTTGTCATAGATACTTAATCCCTTGTGTGAAGGCTAAAATGGAATAGATCTAGATCTGTAGCTGTTATTGCCTGGGTGATTCTGTGATCTGAAATTCAACTAAAAGTTTTCTCACCACATTATTGGCAAATGTAATATTGATACTGACTCAGACTTTTATAACAACTACCCTATGTTCACTTTAACATCAAAATTATCATTTAACATATTTTAATTATATTCTTCTTTCCAAAAAATAATTTTATACGTTAAGGATTTTCAGGTTTTATTGCAAATACCAGAAGTTATTTTGCATTTCTAACAGCCAAAACAGTCCTGTGCTATATTAAAGCTATAGGCCAAATATGGATAATCTTTTTTTTAGTAGTATGACTAACTGTCATGGTTCAGCAAAGCATAACATCTGCCTGAGTAGCTATCAGCCGTTAAGATTTAGGAACCTAAATGCATCATTACTTTCCTTTTAGAAACAAAACCTCAAAATCTTCCACTTACTATGGCACATGCTCTGGGGATATATTACTATTTATCATTGTCATAGAATATTTATTGCATTTTCTAAAATATATCCAGCACATGAACTCTGGCTTGAAATCAATCGAGTACAATTTAAGATTTTTTTTCTCATTTATTAACTTCATACAAAATTACTCCTCAAAAAGCATAAGCACTGTGCCCCATTTAACAAATTAGTACTTTCTTTTTTAAAAAATGAGATAAAGCAATAACCCAACCCAGACCTTTGAAATTACTTCATGTAGGTTGGTAATACAGAGATAATATGCTCTCACCATGTCACAAAGTGCCCAACAGGGTGGCTTGGAACAATTTCATGCTAACTCTGAAGACTCTTCAGCGTGTGACATCTCAGCCACACTAAGGACCTAGTCCTTGCCCTCACAGGAATAAAGGGACTTAATGTAGCTTTAAATATGATTTACATTCATTCAAGCACCCTTGCACACTACGTGAACTACATAAGAGCCTAATGTAACTATGAATCAGACTTCATAATCTAAAAGTTATTTAGGGTCTGCCATCTACCCTCATTTAGTTTGTATAGGCTTGCTTAAAACAAATATAAAGGCTCCTTTTTTAAACGAGATGAATTTCCTTTCCTATGGTGTGTCTGTATATATTAGTAAAGTGCAGGACAGTGAAAGGATGTTCACTAATCTTTCCTGAAGTCACAAGCCATTATGGAAAACATATTTCCCATTATTCTGCTAATATTCCATTTCTGTATGGTTTTCTCTTTTATTTCAACATTGCTTAGAATACATGTTTAAGTTTCAATAAGAGCATATTTTTTATTTTCCCAATCAGATATGTTTTGAATGCCATTAAAACATTTATTAAAAAATAAAGCATTTCAGAGTTTATTCAGAGTCACAAAGTGACTGCCACTGAAAAAAAATACAGTGTAATATAGCTGGTAATAATGATATGCATTAGGATCTACAAATTCCACAACCATTCTGTAAAACTAGACTTTCATAATTATTAGAAAATTTATATTTAATAGAAAATTATTTTGTTAAACACAGAGACAGACTCTGAAGATCTTGCAGTGACCATAGCTAAATGAAAATAGCAATGAGCTATTATGTTCTTTATACCCCTTTGTATAATATTACTCTTATTTGCTCTTTTATTTACAAACTTCTAAAGCTGAAAATAGCTATTGTTTCTCCTCTTTCAGAGTGGTTTATATGAAGACTATAGTGAGTGCAAAAGATAAGATGGATTGTTTAAAGAAAAAGCATTAACTCTCTAGAATTGACATTACATTTTTTCTCATGAAGGAAAAAGTTCTGAAGAGGCAAAAATATTTTTTTTATTTCAATCAGTTCCAAGATTTTTTTTTAAAACAGTATCATACTGTTTTAGCTCTTTTTAAGGATTGTTTTGAGACACCTACAATTATAATATATGACATAGGTAGCTATATAAGTCCTGTAAGTAATGATATATATGATATGACATGATATATGACATATGATATGATTTCTGATTAGGTGAAATCAGGTGTAAAAGACAGTACCAGTTCACATATTCTTCTCTGAACCTCTGCCAGTTTTAACTTAGCTGCAAATATCAGAATAAAGCCTCATGCATTTCCCTATCTCAGCTTCATGGAATTCCTGTAGAAGTACAAAGGACTTTTCTTTACATCTGTACTGCTTTCACATCGTGTTCTAAACAGAAACTTTGACAAAAAGTTTCAAGTAAGAAAACAGTTGCGGTGAGATGTTCACACATCTGGACCATCCTAAAAGTGCAAATTAACATAAGGAACACAACATAATCTTTGATTTACAGAAATGCTTCCCCTATATTATGGTTACTTTGTGTTGTAGTTTTATGCTTCACTGATATCCCATATTCCATAGTGACAGTCTATGTAGGTTTCAAATAATTGGGGAGGGGAAGGAATAGAGTGAGCCAAAATATAAATAGGGTTAGAGTTAGGGTTAGTCAATTAACAGCAGTGGACCTCATCTCCCCTCATCTGGGAATAAGTTAATTATTCTTCGTTTTTCAAAACATGAAAAGAGACATTGTTGAGGACCATACATACTTATTGCTATAGCAACTTACAAATAATTTGTATATGTTAACTATGATCTGGCTCATGTTATGCGGTTCCAGTAAATAAAAGATAAAGGTAATTTTACCTCAGAGATTTTAGGTAAACATATGTTCTGTGTCCAACCTCCTATATGGCATTCCTGTGGCCTCACACACTGATTGCCACACCATCCACAGTTCATAAAAGAAGGTGCTAGAAGGCACTGACTGCACGTGCTAAAGTGAGAACATCCCGGTCCATTTAGTGGAATCTTGGTTACCTAATGGGTAAAACATGACAGACACATAGAAACTAATTATGAAGATTAGCAGAAGATTTATACAAAGCTAGGGTGCTAGTAATTTTCAGTACCTAACAACACAAAACAAAAAAACCCAAACATATACCTTAGCATTATGTGTGCAATTCACATCCTGTGCAGTCTTCTTCGTGCTATGAATGAGAGCTACCCAATAGACTGTGGATTCTTATTGTTATTTATCATGAATTTTCCGTATCTTGTTCAAGCATTTTCAATTTTGTTAATCCATTTGCATTTCTCCAGTATTTTATCTTTTTTGGTTACGTAAAATATCAGCTAAAGAGGAATTATTGCTAATCTCTGGAAGCAACCTGTCTGTCACCAGGAATTGTACAACAACAAGGGTTCCTGATGAAGCATGCAAAAAAAATAAAATAAAAAAAAAATCATCTATCTCATTGTACTTGCAAAGGTGCTCCATATTTTGTTACCATATACCAGTATAAATAGATTATAATATAGATTCTATATAATTTACAGCCTGAAGTTGAGCATGATGACATTAATGGGGCCTAATATTAAGTATGTATAGTTAAGATCACAACCTGATCAATTTAAATTTCAACTTAAAAGCTATGTTTATGCATGCCCAAGTTCAACATTAGCAGATATTTAAACAAGAACAAACAAAATCTAGCTATATGCATAGTCTAATCTCATGGTCAGTGCTCAATGTGTGGAATTCACTGGATGAGATGCTTTGTTCGAAAGAAAAGTTTATTTCCCTCTGCTGAACACCTAATTCTCGCAATGCTGCCTAATGTTTATGTGTATTTGTCCATGTTGTTGTGTGGCAGCAGTAGTATTATTTATATTTATTATTATCTTCTTTACTCCCCCCTCTTATTGGGATTATTATAATGATGATTGTCATTATTTTGTTGCTTTGCATGTACATCATTCTACTTTCATTTAAGGCAAGAAAACTGCTAACCTGATAAAAATGTATTATAGCTATCCCTATAGGGATAGGAAAAGTTAAATGAAAGTTCATAAAAAATTAAAATACTTTTGTGATCAATGAAGACTATCCGAAGTAATGAACCAGATTACCTTTGCTTCTTTCCCATGACTTTTTTGTATTGCTTTATAGAAGGTGGCAATTAATTGGTATCTATGATGTTTGCAAAAGTATAAAAGAAATTGATAATAATAAGTTTCAAATGCTATTTAATCCTCATATAAAATTAACAAAGGGCAGGAAGTTTTAAAGTTTCATTCTTTTAAGTTATTGTGTATTTTTGTCCTACATACTTTCCACCAAAGTAAAAAAAAAAGGCATCTAACCTTATATTTGCATTTCCTTTCTTTGGTTGGTTTGTATCACAACTTCCCTATTCAAACAATACTCAGTTATTCATTTACTTGCCTCCTTAGGAAAAACAGTGAGGAAATACAATATACACATGTCTGGAAAGGATGCAAAGGAAATATAATTGGAATCACAGATTATATTAAATGATTCAGTCCTGAGGGGAAATAGGTGATTTTCTCTTTTGCAATCAAATGTAAAGAAGTTTAGTTGGTCGATGTATTCCATTTAAAAATGGATATCTGATATTAATATTCCAGATTAGTGCTGAATTATAAAATGTTAAACCTGGGGTATAATCATTTCATGATCTCACCTATTTTCATGAAAAATTCTGTCGGTTCCATCTATCAATAAAATAATATACTGTATTTTCACTTTTCTTTGATACAGAAGGAAATGTGTAAAGGAAAAAAAAATACATCTAAAGTAGCTGAATGTAAACACTATTAGGATTATATGTGTATATGTACACACATGTATCTATTTGTACATACATTGCCTAAAAATGCACTTGACCAGGAAGCATAAAAAATTATGAATAATATTTTACCTTCTTCCCAGTGATCACCAGAATATGCCCATCATTGTCTAGGGAATTCTCAATGATAACTTCTGAAGAAACAGGGTGGGAATCTAAATGGAAATTCATGTATGGTGTTGTGCGTTCAGAACGAGAGATCACTATCTAAAAAAAGAGAAACATTAACAACTATCACACAGTTTATATTTATATCACACAGTGATTTTAATCTACAACTATTGCTTTATGGGGGGAGGTGGAGTGAATGATTGAATATAGACAGAAGCTACTGTAGATAATTTGAATGGAGCATTGGCACTGCAGGAAGGAGGTTTAGGCTGCAGATCTACTTCAGTTATGGTTAATTTTTTTTCTTCCCATATCCTTTTCAGTTCAAGTTCTGCTTTCCATTGTAATTCACAATGGATGGATGCAACAGGTTTTTTTTTTTTTATTCCAAAGAACTATTGGTAGACATTAATTTTGTTGAGGAAATAGTACAGGTGGAAAAGGTGTACTTTCACTGTCAGTTTCAACATTAGGTGTTAGCTTCTACAAAAGAATTTCAGTTTTGCAAAAAGCAAAACAGAAAGGAAAAGTAAAGACTAAAATTCCTACTTCTTAATGAATCTTCTACATCAGAGATGGGGAATCACGGCCCCTTTATGACTTGTCGACTTTAAGTGCCAGAATTCCTGAACCAGCATGGTTTTAACATTTTATATTTATATAGGTTTAGGTTTAGGTTTATTTGATTTGTATACCGCCCTACTCCCGAAGGACTCAGGGCGGTGAACAGCCAAACAATAAAATACATAAATACAAAAAAATTAAAAAAACAGTTAAAATCAAATTAAATCATTTTGGCCCAGACAAATTAAAACACCCCAATAATTTAAAAACAGATTAAAATTTACATATTAAAAGAGGGAGGAGATTAGGCCAAGCCTGCTTGATGGAATAAAAAAGTCTTCACAGCGCGGCGGAAGGTGCGCAGATCCGGGATCCTCCGTATCTCTGGGGGGAGCTCATTCCAGATGGTAGGTGCCCCACAGAGAAGGCTCTCCCCCTAGGGGTCGCCAGCCAACATTGTTTGGCTGACAGCACCCGGAGGAGTCCCTCTCTACGAGAGCGTACTGGCCGGTGGGAGGCTATTGGTGGTAGTAGGCGTTCCCGTAGATAACCAGGTCCTAAGCCATATAGATAAAGAACTGCATTTTTATGACGATGTAGTGTTGACATTCAAAATTGCACAAACGTTTCTGCTAATATGGAGCTGTAGTGTTCATGGCTAACATGTCTGACAGAGTTTGCTACCCTTGACAGGTACATAGCTATATATTAGTTTTCTAAACCCAACCAAAAAAGCTAATATTCTTTAATGCTTTATCAATTCTCAGTCTAGAAACTTATTTTGTAAGTTTTACTGTAGATTTAGATGTAAGAGGAAACTGATGAGTACCCATCTGTCTGTAAATAGTCTAAGGCAAAAAAAAAACAAACAAAAAAAACAAAACAAAAAACAGAATAACATTTTTGCTAAATTTTCCTCATCAGGGCATAAAGACTTTTAAAAATGCAAAGTTATATAAATCAGTAAAAATTGTACTGATTTAAAAATCCTTTTAGGAAAAGCCTTAAAACTTGGCTATGGCAGTGGCATGGGGCCCTGAAGAAGCTGGAGGCTGGAAGTAACTGGTGCAGTAACAGAGAAGGAACCACCACCTCTCTGCTCCAAATATGTTTGGGGTTTTTTTTAGGTTGTTTTAATCTTTTGTCATTTTAATTCATTTTTATATTTATAATAACTTTATATCTGTATGTTTTATTACGTTTTAAACTGCTCAGAGTCGCCTCGAGCCGTGAGATGGGTAGCATATAAATTTAATGAACAAACAAACAAATATTTGAATTGTTTGTTAGCTTCAGGGGCGCTTTTATGGACAGTGGGAAACAAGATAAATTTGAATTTACTATGTAACAATGCAGAGAAAAAAATTGTGAAAATATATAATTTTTAAGTACCATTGTTTTTAAAACATATTTCAGATGTTATTTTGGTTTTATTAAACAGGAGGGAGAGTGAAAAATCTAACAAAGAACACATTGCAAAGCTGCATGAAAATTCAGATTAATTTTGGAATTTATGAGAGGTAAGTCCACAGCTGCAAATACCTTTATTATGGTGGTATTCTGTCTCTTCGATATCCATTGCTAAATGCCAGGAATGCCTTTTTATCAGTCATTCAGGCTTTTTCTTGCCAAAAATTATTTCTTCACTGAGCAATAGTCCTAATCTCCAGAGAACCTCCAAAATGCATTCATAAAATACTGCCAGAAGTGTTTCCTGTTGTCATGATTCCAGTAAACTGGTGTTTCAGAAGTACCCACTTTTATTCAATTTGGAATTTATTCAATTTGGAATTAGCAAATAAACACACAAAACCTTGTCCTAGCAATGCAAGCTGAAGGCTAAATCTTTATTATGAGTGCAAAGAGCAGACTTTTCCAACAACTGCTAGTCTGGAACTAGTCAGGGACACTCACATTTCCTGAAATGCAGTTTATGAAACAAAGCGCTAGATAAAGGATGGAAACAACACTGGTCACTCTGATAGATCGTCATTTCAGAACCTTCTGGCCCTTTTAGACTTCCTGGTGGTTTTCAATATTGTACCATCAACCCTGGTATCTTGCTGAACCATCTGCAATTTCTGGAACGAACAGGCACCATTTCATGGTGGTTCTACTATAACTTAATTAGGCAATTCTAGTCAATAGCAAGTCCAGTCAATAAGCATGATGAAACAGCAATCAAGTCCATGGTTGGTTTTGTAGTAAGGGGAGTGAGTGAAAAATATAATAATGAACACATTTCAAAACTGCATGAAAGTACAGATTAATCTATATGAATGGACTAAACTTTCCCCTTATGCTTCTATATTTAACATATTAATCTATTGGGAGAGATTACCCACCAATTCAGAGTGAGGAATCACCTGTATACAGATAATATCCAGTAATTTATTACCATTCCAGTCAGGTCAGAGATTCTTTAAATGTCCTCATATGGGCTGTGAGAAACTGCATGGAACAAACAAACTTAAACTGAATCTCAACAAGGTAAATGTAGTGTTAATCCAGAAATACCTCAGCTCCATATCAGTTCCAATTAGCCCTCTCAATACTGTCATCCTCTCCAATAGAGGACCAAATCCATTACATGGGGATCCTTTAGACTTATGATTCCTGTTAGAACAACAGGTTGAAGCAATGTTTAGGAGTCTTTGCCTAGCTTAGGCTAGGGCACTTCCTGGTATCAGGAAGCAATTTATGCCATAACAAGTTCAACCTGAGGCTGCTTTTGAGACTTTCTGGAACTGCAGTTTGTACAAAATGGGGTACCCAGATTACTAGTGACTGAAAGGCATTATTACGATATAACGTAACACAATTTTATGATTGCTGCATTTGAATACCAATATGTTTCAAAAATGCTGCTTTTCACCTATCATGTCCTAGTTCCAAGATACTTAAGAGACTTTCTTTTCCTTTTCTATGCAAGAATATGGAAAAGATGCTTAGATTCCAAATTTGTCAGAGATCAGAAAGACGTTGATCTGAAGAGAATTCTTTTCTTTTATGAGATGGCCCACATGCTATGGACTGTGTTGCATTGAAGGTACACTTAGCACTCTTGTTACTGACCTATTAGGTTGTTGGAATATTTTGTTTAAATAGCCATTTGGATAATTATTTTTTTATATTAGATTTTAAGATGGCAATTTCTACAATGGGTTTTTCTGTAATCATTTTGGTTAAAGCAGGAGTAATTTTGTTTACTAAATGTAAGAAAAAAGGTAATGGGAGTAAGAGCAAATTTTGCCTGTGAGCTTCCCCATTGACTTCACTTGTATAATCAGAAATCAGGGAGCATCAGAAATCACAAGCAAATGACCGTGGGGATGCTGCAACAGCCTTCATTTTGCAAATAAACTTGTGAAAATTTTAATTCCATAGATGGGAACTGAATGTGTCCCAGATTATTTTATACATTCTTTAAATTAGTGGATTTTAGATGCCTCAATTGAAAAATTGTTACTTTATAATGCACTGTTTGGGCCAACTTAAGGATACCAACAGAGCTTTAATAGTATAAAGGATTTTTCGTCGGGCCCTAAAAACCTATTTATTTCAACTAGCTGGGCTGGCTTGAGTTAAATTTTAAATTGATTTTAAATTGGGTTGTTTTAATTTTACGGCCAAAATATTTAATTATTTTAAACTGTTTTTAAATTTTGTATGTCCTGTTTTTTACTTTGGCTGTTCACCACCCTGAGTCCTAATTGGAGAAGGGCGGTATAGAAATTGAAACAAACAAACAAACAAACAAACAAACAAATAAATAAATAAAGATACACATCATTTTCTTTTAAGGATCTCATGGATAGTATATGGAATTCCTGAGCAGCCTTCATTCCAGGGACTAACCAGATCCTGATACCCATAGAAAATTTTGATGCAACAAATAATCTTGCCAAGTGATTGATCTAGCCAGTTCTGGTGATTTTCTCATACTAAATTATTTATGTTGGACTTAATGCCATAAAGAATATACCAAACTTTTCTGATTAAATGGATGAGCTAGATTTATAATGCTATTTCTGCTGATATATTCATTTTGGCACTATAACATAATTACCAACAAATATATAGCAGCTTTTCACGGCAACTCAGAATATTTCAATAATTGCTGTCTATGGAGATGGCAAGTACTGAAGATGACACAGGAGCAAAAGATTAATGTTCCACTTAAAATGAAAGTAAGTAATCAGCCAGGAGTGCATGGTTACCAGATAAATTCTTTCTAGCATTTTATTACTATCAATTTATCTTAATATACATGCAAAGTCTGAATTACCAATTAAACTCTACATGTGCCTGCATATCATTATTTTAATATAGTGAATGAAGTAACTTTTTGCTGTTTAATAAAATGGTACATAGTAACCTTTTATCACAATGTGGATCAACACTGGCAACCAACAATTTCAGACTTTTTAAAATAAAAATAAGGAGCTTGAAATTAAATTTTAAAAAATCAATTTTTTTTATGGATCTCCGGCAGGTATAAACCACTATCCAGAAGATATATGCTCAAAGTTTATTATATTTCACAACATTTTCACCATGTCCTTCTAAAAGTAAAACATTTGAAGATCACTTTAGCTATACACATTTCTAATCCATTCAATGTAATGGCATTATTTTGAGGATTTTAACCATTGTAGTATTATTATTATTATTATTGGGAAGGGACACAGTGGCTCAGTGGCTAAGATGCTGAGCTTGTCGATTGAAAGGTCAGCAGTTCAGCGGTTCGAATCCCTAGTACTGCTTAATGGGGTGAGCTCCCGTTACTTGTCCCAGCTTCTGCCAACCTAGCAGTTCGAAAGCACGTAAAAAATGCAAGTAGAAAAATAGGGACCACCTTTGGTGGGAAGGTAATAGCGTTCCGTGCGCCTTTGGCATTTAGTCATGCCGGCTACATAACCACGGAGACATCTTCGGACAGCATTGGCTCTTCAGCTTTGAAACGGAGATGAGCACCGCTCCCTAGAGTCAGGAACAACTAACACATATGTGCGAGGGAAACCTTTACCTTTACCTTAATATTATTATTAGAAAAAATAATTGCTTCAAGAATTGGTTTTATTTCAACATTTCTCATGCTGAGTACTCCAAATTTACAGTATCTCTCATAATCTCTGGAATGCTTAACTATTGGACAATTCATTTATTTAAGTTTGTCAATACTATCATTAAATTTTACATAATTCAAGCATACACTATTCAAATGAAGCAATTGTTTCCTGAAGATAATTGCACAGCAGCTTAAATGAAAGTAGATAAGATTGATTATTCTATACAGGTGAAAACTATGGCTATATCAGCAGCAAAGGATCAGTCCAACACTACAGTAAAGCCAATGATGTACATTTTATGTTTTATAAGATCATGCCTTATAATAGTCTTATTCCTTATGTGCAAAATTCCTAAACATCTGTAAAACACTGAGACAGATCAAATTTATAATTCCAGTGAAAGAATAGACTCTTAAAGTATCATTGATCCTCATTACAATGAGGATGTGGCCAGACAGATTATGGCCATTTTTGAGGAACATCAATCAAAGGAACATAGAACTTTGTTGATTAGCCTTCAATGGACAAGACTCAAATTTTACCCACTGAAAATCTAACTCATACTATTGCTGGTTGAAATAGTATAATTCTTTTTATTTAACCACTGAAAAATTTCCAGTTCACTTAGCACTCAACAGCTGTACTGAGATTGTGTTCCCAGCTAAGCACCAACCACAATTACAACTGTAAGAAGCAGAAACAGCTGCAAAATCATGTTGGGGGTGGATGGGAGGAGGGAATGGAAAGAAAAGGGAAAATCTGCAAGAAGACTTGTCATACAGCTTAGGGTAGATATAAAATAAATTTCTTTTCTTTTTCATGCATGACAGCTGTCTTAGTCAAATTATTAGCAGTCTGTTTTGTAACAGAAACTCAACAATATTTTATCAGCTCTGAAGTCAAGGATATTTAAGGACCAGTACAAAGTTTTCACACTTTTGTTTTAGCCAAAACAATTATGTACATGACTGTGCAGCACGTGTTCCAACAGGAAAAAAATATTCCCTACTCCCAATACAATTAGAGTCTAAAAAAATAAAAGTGTAAGATTGCTGTATTTAAAATACTACATCTATTTCCAAGACTGATACTTAATTACCTTTAGCAGCTGGTATAAAATTTATTTTTTTTATTGATAAAGTGACTTGATCTTCAACATAAAAATAGAAGATCTTAATTGGAAAGGATATTTTTTCAGTAGTTCAGTATATATTACATAGACATATGCAATGTTTGATAAAGAGATAGTATCATTTTTTCATTTTGAAAAATTAGACAAACTGAAAATTTGTTTTCTGATTTGCAGCTAATATGCTAATATGTTTGATTTATCTAATATTATTGGGATGTTTCTAGCTAGGTAATCACTATGAACAGAGTAGACATCTGATGGTCTTTTATTAACTCTGTTATTTTGGTAAGGGAAAATAGTAACATTAATTTTAATAACACAGACATTCCAGCCAGTTAGATTATTGAAAATTAATGTCTCAATGTTTTTGTTTAAAAACTGGGCTTTTTGCATTGATGTGGCCTAATTGCACAGATATGATTCATCAGCAGCACATGTTGTTTGAATGCAGATTACAACATGACTGCAATTTTTAAAGTAGCACAAGACCATTGTTCCATCTTTTTTTCCTGCTGCTGCACACTTGGGCATTACAACTGTCAAACTCAGTTGCTTGACACACAGAAATTCTGTCAGTAAAGGTTTCTTTCCCTGACATGTCAATGCTGTAGACAATAGATACTCATTGGCAAAGGTTATGCTTGTCCCACAAGTGTTTAAAGACCTCAGAGACCTGCTAGAAAAAAATGCTGGCAGTGAGAAAATGTTAGAATACAGATGTAAAGTACTTAAATTTCATGGCAATTACTTGTGCTCTATAATGCCATGCCCGAAGAACTGAAGATTTCTGCAGATGATGAGTTGCAGTGTTAACATATTTAAAAGGCACTATGGCTACTGATGGCAATTTGAAAGACTAAGCATGCTTTCTACCGAAAAGACAGCTAAGACCTCCCCAATGATGCCCTTAACGTGATGTCCCGGTGCCTGGAGGCCGTGTGGATCTGGATGGGGAGAAACAGGCTCAGACTCAACCCCTCCAAGACCGAGTGGCTGTGGTTTCCGGCGTCCCGGTATAGCCAGCTGGTTCTATCGCTGACTATTGGGGGTGAGATCTTGGCCCTCTCAGAGAGGGCTCGCAACTTGGGTGTCCTCCTGGATGCACAGCTGTCTCTAGAAGATCATGTAACGGCTGTGGCCAGGAAGGCTTTTTATCAGGTTCGCCTGATTCACCAGTTGTGTCCCTTTCTGGATCAGGACTCCTTGCGCACACTCACTCATGCCCTCGTCACTTCCCGTCTGGACTACTGTAATGCTGTCTACATGGGGCTCCCCTTGAAGAGCACTCGGAGGCTTCAACTGGTCCAGAATGCGGCCGCGCGGGTGATTATGGGAGCGACACGGCGCACCCATGTAACACCTCTCCTCTGTGAGCTGCACTAGCTCCCGGTGGTCTTCCGGGTGCGATTCAAGGTGTTGGTTACCATCTTTAAAGCGCTCCATGGCTTAGGACCGTGATGGTGAACCTATGGCATGCGTGCCAAAGGTGGCACGCGGAGCCATATTAGTGGGCACGCCAGCTCAGCTCTGGGGCGCATGCGCGCGCAGGCCAGCTGATTTTCGTGCCTTCTGGTCCCACCAGAAGTAGGGAAACAGGCTGTTTCCTGCCTCTGGAGGGCCTGGGGAAGGCCCGTTTTTCTTTCTTACCTGGCTCCAGACCCTCTTTATGCATCTGGGAAAGGCAAAAACAGACTTTCCCACTCCCTTGGAGGCCCTACGGAGGCTGAAAGGGCCCATTTCCCGACTCCCGGTGGGACAGGAAGTGACGTTTTTTCCTGTCCCCAGCCTCCAGAGACTCCTAGAGAGGCTCCTAGAGAGGTTCTGGAGGCTGGGGACAGCAAAAAATGTCACTTCCTGTCCCACCGGGAGTCGGGAAATGGGCCCTTTCAGCCTCCGTAGGGCCTCCAAGGGAGTGGGAAAGGCTGTTTTCGCCCTTCCCAGATACACAGAGAGGATCTGGAACCAGGTAAGAAAGAAAAACGGGCCTACCAGGCCATCATGTGCCAGGAGCGGCGGGGGATGGGGAAGGGGGTTGCGCACGCATGCGCAAGGGCACGTGCACACGCGACCCTCCCCTGCCCCCCTCTCCTGGCACGCGATGGCAAAAAGGTTAGCCATCACTGGCTTAGGACCTGGGTACTTACGAGATCGCCTTCTGCTACCGATAGCCTCCCACCGACCAATACTCTCCCACAGAGAGGGACTCCTCAGGGTGCCGTCGGTCAAACAATGTCGACTGATGACCCCCAGGGGGAGAGCCTTCTCTGTGGGGGCACCTGCCCTCTGGAATGAATTGCCCCGGAGATACATATGATCCCTGACCTACGTACCTTTCGCCGTGCCCTTAAGACTTTACTGTTTCAGCAGGCTGGGCTGGCTTAAATAACGAATTTTAATGGGTGTTTTAGTTTTTTTAATATAAGGGCCAAATTATTTAATATGTTTTAAATTGTTTTTAAACTTTATGGATATATGTGTTTTATTGTGGCTGTGCACCGCCCTGAGTCCCTCGGGAGAAGGGCGGTATAAACATTTAAAAAATAAATAAATAAATAAATAAATAAATAAATAAATAAATAAGAGATAATGTGAGGATTGTCTTAAATATTACTGAATACTTACAATATCATAATGAGAAACAGGCTGCCTTAATATTTTTAGCTGTAGAGAAGGCCTTCGACACCCTAAATTAGGCCTTTATGTTTAACGTGCTGGAAGAAATGGACTTTGGGCAGAATTTTATCCAAGGAATTAAAGCGATCTATACGTCACAGAATGCAAAAATGGTCCTAAATGGCGATCTAACTAACTCATGTGAAATTCAAAAGGATACAAGACAAGGATGGCCCTTGTCCCCTCTGTTGTTTATTTTGGTAGTTGGGAGTTCTGAATAGAGGTATCAGACAAGATGATAAAATAAGAGGTATAAATATTAAGAAAGAATTTTATAAATTGACGGCATCTGCTGATGATCTGGTTATATTTTTACAGGACTCAAAAAACAATATAGGATATTTGATGAGGAAATTGAATGAGTTTAGGGCTTTGGCAGGTTTCAAAATAAATAAACAGAAAACAACATTGCTGATCAAGAATATGTCTTCTCAAGATAGTGATATATTGAACAAAAAGTCGGGCTTTAGGGTTTAGAAAAAGTTGAAATAGCTAGGGGTTATGTTGACAAATACAAATATAAAACTGTTTCAAAACAACTATGTCTCTCTTTGGAGGAATATTAAACAAGACTTACAAAGATGGGATAAACTGCATTTATCATTACTGAGTAGAACCTCTGTAACCAAGATGATTATTTTACCAAAGATGCTTTTTTTAATTTTAGATGTCACCAATACTTACAACTGACAACCCATTTAAACAATGGCAGAAGGATATTTCCAAGTTCATATGGGAAAGGAAAAAACCAAGAATTAGATATAAGCTATTGCAAGATGCCACGAAAAAAGAGGGGTTGGGACTACCAGATATGAAACTGTATTTTGATGCATGCTGTCTGACCTGGTCAAAAGAATGGGTGAGCCTCCAGAATAAGAGCATCTTGAAATAGAGGGCCATGAATTAAGATTTGGATGGCACAGCTACTTAGGGTATGATAAAAGTAAAGTTAATGTTGAATTTAATAATCATGTTGTTAGATGTGCCATACTAAGAGTTGGGAATAAATATAAAGCAAGGCTCTCTACAAAGTTGCCTCTTTGGGTGTCACCCCAGGAAGCTTTCTTTAGAAAAGAAATGGTGCAAAGCCAAACTGTTGACATATGCTAAAATGTTATCTTTCAACTCTGGTGACTCAATATTAAAGATGAGGAAGAACTTGAATCAGAAGGTTATGCTTGCCATTGGTTTACTTATCAACAACTGAAAAAAAGATTTAAACTGGATAAAAAGTGCTATGGATTTGACTTTGTTAAAAATGAATTGGAAATGTTATTATGTGGAAACGAACATATTATCGCTAAGTTCTATAAAATATTATTGAAATTGAATTTGGAAAATGAACATGTAAAACATTGTATGACTCTGTGGGCAAGGAATTTTGGATATAATGTGATCCTTGAACAATGGGAAAATATGTGGATGAAGAGTTTAAAATTTACATTAAATTATAATCTAAAAGAAAATTTCTATAAGATGATGTATTATTGGTATTTAACACCAGATAAGTTATCTAAGATACATAAAGGTATGTCAAATGAATGTTGGAAGTGTAAAAGCAAAGAATAGACTTTTTATCATCTATGGTGGACATGTGATAAAGCAAAAATTTTTTGCAGTATGATAAATATTTTAATACAGAAAATTTTGAAAATGGAGATAAAGATGAAACCAGAACTTTTCCTTTTGGGCATAATGGAAAAACACCTGGAGAAAATTTGAAACTTTTTTACTATATATGTTGACAGCAGCAAGACTATTGTACAGTATGCACAAAAGTGGAAGGACACTTCGATTCCTACCATGGACAAATGGTTGCAGAAGTTGATGGAGTTGGCTGAAATGGCAAAATTGACTATTTCGATTAAAGAAAAGAATATAAGTACTTTTGTTTCCGCCTGTAGACTGCTTCTGAACTTTGTGCTTGAAGTGGAAAAGAATGAAACTTTGATTTTGGATTTTACCGATTAGATTGATAGATCCTTATAGAAATGGCTTACTCCTATTATTTTTTTTAAAAAAGTTGGGATTTGATGTAAATGCCTTATTTTACTGGAACAGAGAGAGTCAGAAGACAATGTTTCTTTTTCTTATCCTTCCACACTTCTTTTCCACCTCTTCCTCCCCACCTATTTACTTCTGTATTTTGTATCTGATTTTATTATATAACTCAATAAAAATGTTAAACGTTAGAAAGTCTGCCTTATAAAATGTGCACAATAACATAATCAAAGCTGAATTGTGTCCCAACCCTATGCAGTTACTTCAGAAGCTCAATGAATACCAGAGGAATATTTGGGAAGAAACTAGCATAGGATTGCACTATCAGGATAGTTGTTACAGTTAAGCACTCCATAGATCCTAATGCTTAGCAGAAAGCTCAAACATGAAAATTCAGAAATTGTAACAGTTTCATAGACAGCTGCTGTTTTTCATTTTTTGTTATAAAAAAAATCCTTATCTCCTTATTGCAGTTTTTACAAAAAAAGTCCATTGCACAGCTGACCTGCTAACAACATATTAATTATGCAATTCTGTACCAATGACATATTGTTAATTTTGTTAATAATTATACTATCATATCTAAATAGAGTGTTAAGAGCATTTGATTTGTTCTAATATATAACCATTGTCCTTACCCTGAGGTTAAGCAACTCTAGTAACAGATATCACAATTAAATTTTGTTTATTATTGATAATCCCAAGAAACAGCATGCGAGGATACATTTGAAACTATTTCCCATGCAACCATTTGCTTAACAAAGTAAAGGAAATCCTACATATGTTCTATAATATTCATATCCCTTCTCTTATTTTTTATGCCTAAAAGATGCATCACAAAGACAAAATATTAAGAACAGATAGGATGTTACTAAGTATTAAAAGCAATTAATATGTTTTGGACTTTTGAATATGTCAGACTCTTCTAACAAAATTGGGGGAGGAGGGGAAAACTCCACAGGTTATTAAAATACAATATTGAAGACAATTTTTGTTCAGTAACTCAATACAGTGGATATAGACATTTCTCCTAATGGCACAACATATTTCAGACAATAGCATTCTTTTTACTCCCTTGGCTAGCCTTACCAAAGGAAACGTGCTCTGGAAGTATTGTGTTAAATTTTCTAGAGTTCAGTATAGTGAAGATAAAATGTATGAAATAATCTGGTTTATGACAGAAATGAGTAAGAACACAATTCTGAAATAGGAAAATCTTATTTTTTATTTCTGTGAAGTTTATAAAAATATTTTACATCAAGTGCTGGCACTTTAAAGGAAACTATAGTGAATTAGAATTCTATTCCCCATATCACATTTAATCACAAAACAGTTCATTAAATATATTACCCTACTATTTGTCCACATAACTGCTGAATTCTCTTGCAAAGCAACTAGAGAGCTACAGCCTACAATAGTTAAATATGCTGGTTACTATTTGAACGAGCTGTTCAACTTATAAAAATGGATTTCAAGAGCTTGCACTCACTGAAACTTTCAATGCCAGAAACTAATATCTAAATAGAATGGTTTAGCTGTACCTTTAAAAAGACAAAATTTAAAATTTCTTTCAAGATATTTAAAAATTCAAATATACTGTATCTCCCACCATGCTAGGGTATAGAACATTTTCATTCATTTTTTGAAGAACAGAATACTTATATCATGCTACTTCATACTTTTGAATAAGAAGTTTTTTTCTTTTCTTAAAATAGTTATTTTAATTCAATCGATTAAATTCATGCATAGAATTTCCTTGACAAAAATAGAATTACAGGTGCTTGGCGAACTTCTAGATCAGAGCACTAGTAAAGTTATGGCATACATGTACCGTATTTTTCGGAGTATAAGATGCACCTTTCCCCCCCCTAAAAAATGAAAATGAAAATTTAGGTGTGTCTTATACAGCAAATATAGCCCCACCCACCCACTGGCCCCCACCCTTTGGCTTCTGCCTTCCAGCAGTTACCTCCTTGCAGCAAACAGCAAGAAAAAACAGTTCCTTTCAGCTTCAGCACAGCCTAATTAGCACAAGTTGATTGGATCGACCTCCCGACTCTCCGCTATTTTGCTCTCTGCTGTTTTGCACAGGCCTCTGCTGCTTGCTGCAAGGAGGTAAATTGCTGGAGCAGATTTTTTTCCCCTTGTGCTAATCAAGCTATACTCCGAAAAATACAGTAACTCTCTGGTTATGGTCATTCACCCAACAACTATTTGAAGTTATAAAGGCACTGAATGAGTGGGACTTGTGACGGTCATCAAAGATCTGGCTGTCACAATATTCCCACAGTCATGTGATCACAATTTCTCACATTTCCTGCTGACTTCTCACAAGCAAAGTCAATAACTCAAAAGTTGCAGGAAGTCAACAGTTACAATCACATAAGATTTTTGCTTAATGACCCACATAGTCCTTGTGTAACAACAGCAACTAGGACTACCAGAATTGCCCTTGTTAAGCAATTTAGTCATATGACATTATACCATGTTGCTTAGTGATGGGTCCCAATTGCTGTCTTATCCAAAGGACTACCTGTATCATAAGAGATTGCTTTAGGACTGAGAGCAATGCCAGAAACAGTGGATGCTGAGTTCAATAAAAGATAATGTAGGAGGTATTCCACTATAGAGGAAATAATGTCATAACTATACTTCAAATTAATTACTGGTTTTAAACTGAGCATGGATTTTATTTCATGCTTGACTTTCCTAGTCAAGGATGATTCTCTTCCTTCCGAGCCTTAGCCTTTATTGACTGAATTTGTAAAAACAAAAACAAAACCAAGTAGTAAAATATTATATTACTTACCTGCATAAAGTGTCCTTCAGATGTCCCCAGATTTGCTATAGTAAGATCCCCTTTAATGAAGACAGATATAGAAGTTAAGAGGATAGCGTTGAATTGCTGTGTGAATAAGTCAATTCTCTGCAAAGCTGTAGTAACCTCCACCCGATACTCGTCATCTTGAGCTCCACAGTAAGAGGTGTTTCTTGAAAAAGTCTGCAAAAAAACTAAATTTGTTTCAGCAAATCAGAGAACACAGTAAAAATGACAGTACTTCAGTAGCTGACAAGATGGTAGGTAGGAGACCAGGAATATTGATTGAGTTTTGAAAATAGTTTTATTAGATTTTAAAAGCAAGACAGTATTATTAAATTGCATAATTTACATGGTATTATGGAAATCTTTTTTTTTTCTACTTAGTGATGTTCATGCTTTTTCAAATATTTTTAAACTATCAGACAAGGAATCCACCAACACCAGTGGATGGCCAAAATCCACTGCATTCTTTTAGATCTTTGGGCTTGAAAAGCAAGAGAGTGAATTCTGTTGCCTACTCAAAACAAAAATAATATAACTAATGATATAAGAGGGATACTTCATCCTTTACAAATATATTTCCTATAAAGTTTCTTCTAGCTAGAGAATATATGAGTATAATGCCAGCAAATAAGATTCTAAAATATGTTTGCGGGGACTGAATAAAAATATTTGCAGAAGTTTGATAAATATTTACTTCATATATAAATATCTTAAGACTCATATACTGTTTACTCAACTTCTAGTAATATTGTCAAACTACATGGCTGATACTAGTTTAAGAGGTCCAACATCCCTGCAATATATACATACATACATACATACATACATACATACATACATACATATATATGTCTTATTAGTATTAAGTCAGACGGCTTTCTTAGAGTCTACACAGACAAAGAAATAGCAAAATAGGTAATTAATAATGGTAGGCTGCTGTACTTTGGATGATGGAAGCCCCAGACCTGGAATGTGGTGGAAGTAGCAAAGATAGCATCTACAAGAATGTACACCACGTGTGTACATTGGCTGGCTGGCCACTACAGCAGCATTATGTGGAGTGTTTTTGGTGTGTCAGGGAGAACCCACTTACCAGCTATCATGCTCGAAAGGGTAGCCGCTGCAGCTGCCGTCATGCTTGGCATAGCCACCGTAGCCATCATCCATGACGCGGCCCCAAAGCTTTGGAGGCATTCCTTACCGCTGCGGGCACCGCCATTACAGTGGACACTTCCAACACTGTTGCTACTGCTGCAGGCGCTGCCATTACAGTGGACGCCTCCAACACTGTCGCCGCCGCACAGCTGAGGGGCGGGGCCGGAAACAGCTGAGCCACAGGGACTCCGATCTCAGTAGCATTCCCAGGCAACCTCAACAAGCCGAAGGGGAAGCGCCTTGTAACGCCATGTCGGCTACCTGTGATGACGGAGCGCATCTAGGCTTGGGGGTGGAGCAGTAGGGTGGAGTCACAGGGGTAGCGGGTAACCTTAAAAGGTGGTGGGGACAATAGCGCTGACAATGCTTCATTCTTCACAGGTGTTTGTTGGATCGTGCAGGAGCCGAGGATAAAGTACTCTACAACACAGACAGCTTTTGTTTGGAGACTTATCTTACTGCGGCATTCCGGAACCTGACAGGTTGTCAGCGCTCTTCTCTTTCTCTATATATACAGTAAACATGGCAGAGGGTACGCAGGACGCAAGTTCAGGACTAGAAACCGTGGACTTAGTGGAGTCAGGGGAGCCAGCTGAGCTTTCCACTCCAGAAGACCTGCTCATTCAGCAAATGGGGCCAAATGTTAGGCCTAAGGAGCACCCAGCATTGCTTCCCCCACATTTGGACCAGGAGATGGGGGATATCGACCAGGTCAGACTGCAAAGGACAGAGGCTATGGGAGAGTGGTGGATGGGTCCAATGGGCCAAGGGGGTTATGAGGCACCCCTGCCTCCACTCACGGTCACTCCCACCAGGGGCCATTTCACTCAGTGGCAGGAGAGACGTATCTCTGAGGACGAGTGGAGTTACTCTACTGCCCTGGGGAGCCAGACTCTGGACGTGTTTAATTTAATTTAATTTAATTTCCAATTTATATACCACCCTTCTCCCTGAGGACTCAGGGCGGTGTACAGCCAAGATAAAAAACATAGAATACAAATATTAAAACATTTAAAAATATATATAAATTTTGGCCCGAAAGTTAAAAAATCACAGACTGATTAAAAGAATTTAAAAATTTCTTCTTAAGCCAACCCGGCTTGCTGGAAAAGATGGGTTTTCAGGGAACGATGGAAGGCATTGAGGTCATGGATTCTCCTTATCTCCGGGGGCAACTGATTCCAGAGGGTGGGAGCCCCCACAGAGAAGGCCCTCCCCCTGGGGGCCACCAGCCTACATTGTTTGACTGATGGCACCCTGAGGAGGCCCGGGTCGATGGGAGGTCGTCGGTAGCAGCAGGCGGTCTCGCAGATAGCTAGGCCCTATGCCACGGAGTGCTTTAAAGGTGATAACCAACACCTTGAAGCGCACCCGGAAGACCACCGGGAGCCAGTGCAGCTCACGCAGGAGCGGTGTTACATGGGAGCGCCATGTTGCTTCCATCACTACCCGTGCTGCTGCATTCTGGACCAGCTGGAGCCTCCGGTTGCTCTTCAAGGGGAGCCCCATGTAGAGAGCATTGCAGTAGTCAAGGCGAGAGGTGATGAGGGCGTGAGTGACTGTGCACAAGGAATCCCAATCGAGAAAGGGCCGCAACTGGCGAACCAGGCGAACCTGATAAAAGGTCCCCCTGGTAACAGCCGTCAGATGTTCCTCCAAAGACAGCTGCCTATCCAGGAGGACTCCCAGATTGCGAGCCCTTTCAGTGGGGGCCAAAGACTCGCCCCCAATAGTCAGTGATGGAGTCAACTGACTATATCGGGATGCCGGGAGCCACAGCCACTCAGTCTTGGAAGGGTTGAGTTTGAGCCTGTTCCTCCCCATCCAGATCCGCACAGCCTCCAGGCACTGGGACATCGCTTCAAGGGCATCGTTGGGGTGGCCTGGGGTGGAGATGTACAGCTGGGTGTCATCAGCGTACTGATGGTACTTCACCCCAAAGCCACAGATGATCTCACCCAGCGGCTTCACATAAATGTTGAACAGAAGGGGCGAGAGGACCGATCCCTGCGGCACTCCACAGATGAGAGGCCTCGAGGTTGACCTCTGCCCCCCCTGTGTTAAGAGAGATGTTTGGTCCTGCTGGGTTCAAGGGCCTAAGCTCTGGTGGAGGTTGGAGTAGGGGTTTGGAATCTCACACAGCACGTGAAGCTCACTTACCAACAAAGGGCCTGACCCGGTTCCCGGAGAAAAACCCAAACCCACAGTATGATAGGGGAAGGCCCAAGACCACCAATCCACCCCTAAGGGCCCACTTTGAACATTGGGGGCCCAAGACAGGGCTCTGAGGCAGGACAATTGGACCCCACTCCAATCCTGGACGGTTGCAGCCCAGGGCCAGGGCCCCCTAGTGGGACCCGCCAGCTGTGCGGGCCTCGCTTGATGGCAGCCCAGACAGGACCATCTTGATAAGTATGGCCATCTATATACTTCCCAGTGGCCATGGTAATGGCGGTGTCCACCGTTATGGAGGGTGAAGCAGCCAACTGGGTTGCTGACTTATATAGCAAACATGCCGGGGAACTAGGGGATATAGGCCTGTTCCTCTCAGCTATGCAGGAACAGTTTGAGGATAACAGATGGCTGTAACAAGCTGAAGGGGACTTGTTGGCAGCTAGGCAATGAGGCAGACCAGTGGGCGCTTATATAAAGGAGTTCTGGAGGTTGGCAGGAAAGGTGTGGGGTTGGCCGGAGAGGCTGATGGTACATCAATTCAAATCTGGACTAGACCAGGTATTACGACAAATGTGTGTGACACGTGGCCTGCCTCCCTGCCTGGCGGCATGGATTCAGGCCACCACCAAGATCGGTACGGAGCTCCGGAGAGACAACTGGGGTAGACCAGATTGGACTGGCAGGGGTAGGAGGTCACCAGACCGGCTCATGCGACTCGTCCAGATGACACGGCTACCAGACCCAACTCCCACCACACCCTCAGCAATCTTGCCAGGGAAGCCCGGTCTCACATGAGCCCTGATGATCTGCTTCCGATGCGGGAAGCTGGGACATTGTACCTTAGATGCCGAGATGGGTATAACTCAATCAATTGGAACACCAAAGCCCAGGCAGAGCACTGCCAGGAAGGGTACACGGAAAACCCCAGTTGGGGGGGGGGTGCAGCACGCAGGCCATCCTCCCCCCCCCCGGGTGAAAGTGGCACCACTCCCAATAACAGGGAAAAAACGACCAGTGGAACCGATGACGAGGTGGAAGCCAACCCCATGGTAAACCAGGCTATTAAACCTTTCCTCATTTCAGTGGTGGTGAGGGCGAAACGCCAGCAGAAGTGCAAGGCACTTGTGGACTCAGACTGCACCTGTTGTCTCATGAGTGCGGCCACCGCAGATAGTATAGGAGTGGGGGTGTGCAGATTAGCACATCCCATCCGTTTTGAGCAGATGGATGGGTCTTTGCTAGGAGGACAGCTGGCGACATGTCATGGAACTGCTCACATTACAGATAGGGGTCACCAAGAACGTCTCCGTTTTGTAGTGGTCCCCAAAATAACAGAAGAAATTGTGCTCTGTGTAGCTTGGCTAGATTAGTGGGGCCCAACAATCTGTTGGGGAGGGGGTTATAGGCATCTGAGAATAGCGATGGGGCCTAACCCGCCCCCGCATGAACAACATCCTGAGGGGATAGGGACCACCCGAATGGCCAACAGGCATGACTGTAGACCGGTCAGCCTCCCTGCGGGATATAATGACCTAAAACAAGTCTGTAGTGAGCAGGAGTTTGACAGCTTCTTGGGGTTTGTGAATTTTTATCGCCAGTTCATCCCATCCTTTGCTCGCGTGGCTCTTCCATTAATGAATCTTCTCCGAACGAAACATTTAGTCCAAAAACCTCATCCTGGCTAACCAGTACAATGGATATTGGCTTGCCAACCTGCATTCGAACACCTGAAGACTTTGCAAGAGAGCTGATACTGAAAAAATCGGATCCCACCAAGCCAGTCATAGTCCAAGCAGATGTCAGCAACGTGGCGGTGGCAGCGAACAAATGAGGAGGGGCATTTGCACCCATGTGCATATACCTCACGCAAATTGAACGCGACCAAATGCAAATGGGCCATATGGGAGAAGGAGGCATTTGCGATGCAGTGGGCCCTACTAAAGTGGAGACATCTGTTGGAGGGGAGTAGCTTACCGTACGAGGTCTGGACAGATCATAAGAACCTGGAAGACCTCCAGGCCCCACGTAAGCTCTCGCCCAAGCAGGTTAGATGAGTGTTATATTTCAGACGCTTTAATTTTTGCCTGAAATATATCCCCGGAGGGAAGAATTTTCTGGCAGATGCTTTGTCCCGTATGCCACAGTATGCCAGTGACCATGAAGAGGTTGTGCAGGCCATAATCCCAGCATCGCCACCTATGGGAGGTACAACACAGCAGATAGTGGGTACCGTCCGGTTAAAACATCCGGAGATAACCCGCAATATTAAAACATCCCTTCTAATGGATTAGTGGATTCAAGCCAATCAAACCACCCTACATACAGAGTGTTCTCCAGACGGAGTTATTGCAACGATGTCCAAGTGACTGGCCACTTTGGATTTCTCAAGACATTACATTTGATCAATCGTCAGTTTTGGTGGCCACAAATAAAGACATTGAACAATACATGCGTAGTTGTGTTACCTGTGCCACAATGAAAAAGCAACCAGGAAAACCGCCTGGCCTCCTCCAATCCATGGCATCTCCTCTCAAGCCGTGGGAGGAGATAGCCATGGATTTCATTGTGGACCTACCAGCTACTGGGGAAAAGTCAGTGATCTGGACGGTCATTGACCTATTCTGAAAACAGGCCCATTTTGTGGCCTGTAAGGGGCTACCCTCAGCTAGAAAACTGGCTAAGCTATTCATTACAAATATCTACCGGTTACACGGCGTCCCGAAAAGGATTGTGTCTGACAGGGGGTTCAATTCACCACCAGGTTTTGGTGTGAATTTCTGGCCACAATAGGGTCAACCCAGGGGCTCAACTAGCTACCAATGGAGCCTCCGAAAGAGCAAACACAATGGTGGAGCAGTATATCCAGTGCTATGTAACACACCAGCAAATGGACTGGGCGGATTTGCTTCCTTTTGCGGAAGTGGCATATAACAATGCCATCCATAGCAGCATCAGATATACCCTGTTCCAGGTAGCCACAGGAACGGAGTTCATCCCCATACCTGAATGTCCCCAACAGGAGACCAAGGACCTGGAAGTATAGGGATGGATAGCCCGGATGCAACGGGCATGGGAGAGGGTCAAGGAGGTTTTGCGAGTGGCGGCTCAAAAATATAAAGCCCAGGCTGACAAAAAGAGGAGGCCACAAACATCCTTCCATGTGGGGCAACAGGTGTATCTATCCACCAAATAGCTCAACCTCCGAGTACCCAGCAGGAAACTACCACCCAAGTATATCGTGTCACAGCGTTTTTTTATTTCCCAGCTGAGCTTCATTATTTTTGGACTAATAGACTTACTGTAGTTTGCCAAGTTCCTTATCAGTATTTTACTACGCATGTCCGCATTCCTTCACTTGCTTCACACACTCTTTCCTTTGTTCTCATGCCACGGGGGTGTCGACTGCTGAAAAGCAGCCAGCCCAAAAATTACTTTCAAAATGTAGCAATTAACTTTCTTAGTTAGTGAGGTGTTTTATTTTCTTTATAAAAAATAAATGAGTTTTATTAGAGAACTTTTCTTCACGTTTCTTTTTCAGAATATTGCAAACAAGGAGGAGCCACGATCCATCTCCTCTAAACCAGGGTGATTTTTCCCAGAGCCAAACATGGGATTAATCAACGCCCTGACATCTGGTAGCACGGACGGTTTGATTTATGGCTTTTTTCTTTGTTTTGTTATTTCTGATAAGAGCGCATAGGCAATTAGTTTTTAGCTACTGAGGTACGCTAATTATCTTTGCTAAGATGCCGAAACAGAAGTAAAACAAATACAAAATGTATTTTGCTGAGAAGGTGGCAGAAAGGAGGTTTTCAGATTTCCAGCCCCTTACTTCAGCCACATGCCTGGAACAAGAAGCCGTGGGAACAGAAATGGAGGGAGATAAGAAAGAAGCTGTTTTTTAAGATAACTGGAACTGAGGTCAGTGACGTCTTCTTCTGAATTTCCAAGCTCTAAAAAAGTCCTCCTAGAAACTTCTGAATTTGTAACGCTCGGTGCAAGGCTAAAGCAAACTGCCGAGCAAAATTACGCCCACGCAGAGAGAGAAACAATTCATTATTCTCCTCGAAGCTCTAAGCTCACCCTGGATGAGCTGGCTATGAAAGCCTATCATGACCGTATAAAACTCTATGAACAGGAGCTATCCCAGGCAAAAATGGCTGTATCTATGCTTGAGCAAGATAAGGGAGATAACTTAATATTTTCAAAAAGCGCCATATTGCCTTCTTCTCCGGAGCCAAAGACACTCCCCCTGGTGGATTTTGTGTCAGGCCAATTAAGGCAAAGAGCACTGCATACGTCACATGAAAGTCTCCCTGATCAAGTTACATATAAACCTGCCACACAATCATTCCTTGTAACTGCAAAGCTGCCCGAAGCTAAAGGTGCAGCACCATCTGCTGGCGAAAGTAATTTACTACAGGAAACTGAAATGCCATAAGTGTTTCCACAGGCCCAAACTCAAACACCCCCTGGCGGTGTTGGTGTATTTTTAAATGGAACACAGGCACGCTTTATGCAGCAAAGGCAAATGACTGCATCTCCAGCAGGTCATGCCAATATTGCAGATCAAGCACAAATGGCAACTGGAATACAGCAGATTCCAGTGCATCAGCCACAGCAGCTACAAATGCCTGCATATGTGCCCCAGCCACAAGTGCAAATAGGGCCACCTCCTGGCCCACCTCCAATGGCACAACCAAGACCATTTTTAGGTCCACAACAGGCACAGCAAGTACCACAGGCATTTCTGCCAGCACAACCAGCGTATCAAACGCAGGCTCCTTACCAGGCATTTTCTGTCTCTCCACTAACCGGTGAGTCAAAACTAAAAATGTCAGGACACAATTACAAAGCCTGGGTCAGTGAGATCACATTATTGCTTCTTAGAGAAGGCACTCACTGCATCGTTTTTAATCCTCCTGCTCAACCTTGGACTTATGCAATAAGAGATTTAGAGATAAGGGCTCGCACAACATTATTGATGTCCATGGATACTGAACTGCAGGTCACTTTTCCACCAAATACAACAGCCCAACAAATTTGGGCTGAATTGGAAAATTGCTACAGGCCTATCTCAATTGAATCTTCATGTTTACTCATGTCTGAACTCCACGGTTCGAGATTGAAACCCGGTGAACAAATTGGAGGACATTTGACCAAACTGAAAGGTCTCAGAACAGAATTGAGAGAAAGAGGCCATAACATTGAAGATATTCAAATGATCAGCATCATTATTAACTCTTTGAATTATGAATGGATGCTGTTACAAAAATTAACCAAGTCCCAATTGCTCAACGCACAGTGAACAATGTCTGTAGACTTTTAAGAAGCATTCATGTTGGCCACGCCACACTTGAGAGGACCACCCGCATCAAGAGCTCCAGCTAGGTGCCCCTTCCGTGGAAGGACCTACGCTCCAAGGATGCCAAGATGCTACACCTGCAACCGTGTGGGACATGCCACCCAAGATTGTTCCCAACGAGTTCCAGCTCCCGTCACATACCAGCCCAGAGGAACAGATTCCAGAGGCAGAGGCAGAGGTGGAAGACAAGGTCGTTGTGGTCCCCGGCGTGATCCACAAACTCCACTTGCCACATTGGCTTTAACCAATGATCCACAACCTCAACCAGAGTACGACAGACGACTCCTGTGGACTTTGGACAGTGGTGCAGCATTGCATGTCACCTACAGAAAGGAACTTTACACAGAAATGCACGAGCCAGAACCAGAACTACGTGAACTTTATTCTTTTTCAAATCATCCTTGTCAGGTCAAAGGAAAAGGAACTGTTTATGTTGAAGAGCTCGATGCATTCATTCCTGATGTTTATTACATACCAACAGCAACCAGTAACTTGCTTAGTCAGAGTCACTTGTCTAGAGCATTAAAATTCCAAGTTCACCACCTTGAAAAAGCAAGTTACATAGTTAAAGATGGAGATATTGTTGCTGAAACCATATTAATTGGTGGTGTTTATTACTTAAAGCCAAAGCCTAAAACATAAACACAGGCAAGTATGCAAACTCCAAAAAGGGAGAGCACAGGCCCAGAGAGAGATGCTCCAGAGAGAGATCCTGTTGCTACCCCTAAAGCTCCTAAAGCCAACAAAAATAGAATTAGTAAACAGGTTGCTCAGACCAAGCCTCAGGTTCCGCATAAAAATGTTAATGTTGAGAATTCACTAACTGGTAAACCTTTGCATTCCAGGTGTATCCATAAATGGCATAGAAGATTGGGGCATGCCAGTTTCCGTGTTCTTAGGAAGATGCCGGAGTTCGCAAAAGGTTTGGATCTAAAGGGGTGTAAGGTGTTTTTGGATTGTGCTGTGTGCAAAAGGGCCAAATCCAAAGCAGCAGCCATTCCCAAACGCACTACACGCCTGTCAACACGCATTTTTGATTTGGTTCACGTTGACATAGTTGGTCTTTTCCCGCCATCATTTGGTGGTAGAAAATATTTTCTAATAATTGTTGATAATTACTCTAGATATGGATATGTATATCCTATGAAAGAAAAATGAGACTTTTCAGATCTTTAAAGACTTTGCTGCTCTTGTTTCTACCCAACACCAAGTTCGCATCGCCAGAATCCAGAGTGATCGTGATGCCGAGTTCATGTCTCAGAGTTACCAGGACTGGATGTTTAAGAATGGAATTATTCATCAGACTTCGGCCCCTTACACACCGGCTCATAATGGAGTCGCAGAACGAAGGCAAGGGGTACTGCAAACCATGATGCGTTGTCTCCTAGAAGACGCCAACCTTGATATGATATACTGGGGTGAAGCTATCAAGTATGCAAAATACATTGTCAACCGTACTTGGAGCAGTGTAACAAATCAGACTCCTTTCTTCATGTTGTATGGCTACAAGCCCGATCTTAAAAACATCCATATTTTTGGTTCATATGCTATGGTGAACATTCCCTTAGCTCAAAGAAGAAAAGGAAGTCCAGCAGCAAAGAGACTGAGATTTATGGGTATTGATGATAACTCAAAATGGAGCAGATTTATTGACTCTAAACATGCAATTGTGATTTCCCAATCTGCTAATTTTGAGGAAGATATTGACCGGTCCAGGATTCATTCCAATGATCCTGGAGTTTATTTTCCCAGAGATGATACTGCTGATGCTACGCAGATTGATGATCAAGATTCCACTGATTCTTCTCAACCCAATGTTCCGTCTTTGCAAGCCGCGGATGCTGACGCTAGCGACGAAAGTGAGGACGAGGACGAAGCAGAAGAAGATTGGACAGTTGTTCCGAGACGTTCCAAGAGGGACGAAGGAATCAAAAGGAATCCCTCCACAACGATATTCTTGGCAACTGACAAAAGCACCCTTGCCTTTGATTTGCAATGTTACACTTCCACCTGATAATTTCACACAAATCAAACAGCTCCCTGATTCAGAGCAAGACAAATGGTATGATGCAATGCAGGTTGAAATGGACAGTCTAAAGAAACTTAAAAGTATTTACACCTGCAAAACCTCCAGCAAACAAAAAGGTCATTGGCACTCGATGGGTCTACAGAATCAAAAAGAAACCAAATGGTGAGTCATTGTACAAGGCCAGACTTGTAGCTCAGGGTTTCGCTCAATGTTATCCTGAGGACTACACAAATACTTACTCACCGACAGTCAGAACTGAGAGTATAAAAATTGCTTTAGCAACTGCAACTATCCTTGGTTTAGAAGTTTTCCAGTTTGATGTTGACACGGCTTATCTACATGCAGACCTAGATGAAGAGATCTACGTGAGAAGTCCTCCAGGATTCCAACAGCAAGAAGGGGATACCTGGTTCCTAAACAAAAGTCTTTATGGTCTGAAACAATCTGGTTTAATGTGGTACTTATGTCTTACTGACAAACTAAATTCAATGGGCTTTATTAAGTCTGAAACTGATGAGTGCATGTTCACAAAAAGATCTAACAATGCATATGAGATAGTTCTTGTTTATGTTGATGATATTGTTTATATTGGTCCAAATAAGCAAATGAGTGAAATTTTCGCCAAAGCTTTGCAGAGATATTTCACATTGAAATCATTAGGTCATATTAGCACTTATTTAGGTGTTCAGATTGAAAAAACACAGAAAGGGTTTAGTTTTTCACAAGAAGATAAAATTGAACAAATTTTGCATCATTGCAACATTAAAGATGCTAACACAACAAAGACACCCATGCAAACAGATTTTCACAACTTGACACAAGAAGCAAGTCCTGAGTTCGACTTCCGCTGGCTCCGCTGACGACGAGGACGGTCTCCATAGACCGCCAGCCACCCGATCTGTTAAAACCGCCCTGACAGCGTTAAACTGCTGTCCGGCGGTTTGAAAAAACTCTCCTTCGGGCAAAGAAGGAGAGGAGAGTCGGAGGGGGTGGGTAGAGCTCCCCGAAAGTCACTGGATTAATTCCAGGGACTAGGAGGGTGAGAGCTCCCCAGTTCACCCCTCCCATTGCTCCGGATCGCTGGTGCCTCTGTTTAACAGAGCAAGACGTCTGCGTCCAACTCTGCCGGCAAACAGTGAGTTCTAATGATTTTTTAACAAGGCAGACAGAGCTGAAGCAAGAGTGCAAGCTTCTTAAAAGAAACAGAACTTAACTCCGTGAATACATTGTTGCAAACGGAGCTCTCTTGAGCGGGAGGCTGGAGAGGAAGCCTTTGTTATGGGCGGGAGGGAAAGTGAAAGTTAAAAGGAAACTGCTTGTTAAGAGCCCTCTGCCTGAAGAGAAAACTGTTGGGGACTGAGTATAGCTTGAAGAGAGGATTGTTTATTTTGAAAAAACTTTGAAACATACTTTGTAAGACTGTTTACAAGATTTTGTGGCTGCAAAAGGAAAAAACTCTTTTTAAAATAAAATGGCTGCTAAACAATTAAAGCCACCAACTTCAAAAGGGGGAGGAGGTTCCCCTGTAGTGACTCAAAAACAACAACTTCCTGCTGATACACAGTCACAAGACCTTAAAGAATTTATAATGGGTGCCCTGAACAATCAGACAGAAATGATGAAACAATTTTCAGAGGAGTTAAAGAAAATTAAAAGTGTGGTGGAGGAAAAACATGATGAAATAAGAGATGACATTGTTTATGCAGTTTCAGGACTGGCCACTCATATGTTAAAGATTGAGGAGAGAGTACGGGAAATTGATGATGCTAACTTGGAGCTTGCAACTAAAGTAGGAGAGGTTATGATACAAACAGAGAAAGTGGATGATGAAATGGTTTTGTTACAATACAGATCAATGGAATTTGCCCTCAGGCTGAGAGGTTTGAAAGAAAAGACTGGTGAAAATTTAAAAGATGCTTGTTCCAATGCTTTAGCAGAGCTGATTTCAGAAAGGCCAGAAGACGTGGCATTTCAAATGGATAAAATTTATAGGGTTAATTCCTGGCTGGCAAAACAAAAGCAGCTACCAAGAGATGTGGTGATTTATTTCACAACAAGGAGAATTAGAAATGACATTCTGCAAGCTTCTTATAGAAACAAGATTAAAGTGGATGGACAAGAGCTGGTGGTCCTGAAAGAGCTTCCTCCTAAAATGTTAAGAGATAGAAAGCAGTTTGGTTTTTTGGTGAATGAACTAAGAAATCAGCAGCTCCAGTACAGATGGGATGTCCCCTTTGGGATAATAGTGACATATGCTGGGCAAAGACATCGTTTAAACACAGTTGGAAAGGCAAAAGATTTTTATGTCAATGTTTTAAAGGCTGGAAGGCCACCCTCACCAGGGGGTGCTAGAAAGCAATTGGAAATGATACAACAAGAGAAAGATGGAGGGCAACCACAAACTTACGCTCAAGCTCTAGCTGGAGGAGCCAATTTGGAAGAAGATTTACTGCTGAGTGGGGGTCCACCACCAACCCTTGAGTCATTAACGATGATACAGCTGCCAAAAGATCAACGACTGACAAGAGCTACTTACAAACAACATCTGGCACGACAGCCTCAAGATTCAACCCAACAAGTTCAAAAAACACAAGCAGTGGGAGGAGCTAGGCCGAAGTATAATATGGCGGAGGAGGTTCAGCTGATGCTCTCAAAGCTTGGGGCGCCAAGAGATGGCAAATAAATTCTTATCTTGGAATGTCAATGGTTTAAATTCTCCACAAAAAAGAAAGAAAATATTTCACTACTTGAAGCAATTTCAGAATGATGTTATTTGTTTGCAAGAAACGCATATTAAATCTTCAGATCAAAAGTATTTGATAAATTCGAAATTAGGTACACATTTTGTGGCATCAGCACCAGAGAAGAAAAATGGCCTAGTTATATACATTAAAAGAGGTTTAGTGGCTAATTTAATTGAGGCTGATACTCAAGGTAGATATATTGCAATTGAATTAACAACACAGAATGGGAAGCTGCTTGTAATTGGAGTATATGCACCTAATCAACAACAAGATAAATTTTATAAATTTTTACATACTAAAATATTACAATGGGATTATAGATCTTTACTTCTAATGGGTGATTGGAATGGGGTAATAAATACCCAGAAAGATAAAAAAAGTCTATCTAAGATATCCATGCGTGCTAAGTTGCCTAAATCTTTTTTTGATATTCTGGAGGATATGGAGCTCAGAGATATTTGGAGAGAAAGGAATGTATCAGAAAGTGATTTTACTTTTTTTTCAGATAGGCATCAATCTTTCTCTAGGATTGATTTTATATTAACTACAAATGATCTTTTTTCTAGGGTGAAGAACACGAAGATATGTCCAAGATCTTTAACTGATCATAGCCCGGTTTGGGTGGAATTAGAGCAGGAAAGAGGGAAAAGGAGGTCTTGGAGGTTAAATGAGAATTTATTTAGATATGAAGATAACTTGTCTGAGCTTAAAAAACAAATGAAAGAATTTTTTGTTAACAATATGAATAAAGGAACCTCGATGGAGATGGTATGGGATGCGAGTAAGGCATATATGAGACGAACATTAATTTTTTTGAACAATAAATATAGACTAAAACAACAAAATAGACGGAAAGAGATAGAGGAGGAAATTAAAAAGAAAGAACAATCGCTTATAACTAACCCGGGAGATAAAAAGGCAAAAGATATGATTAATATTTTAAGAGAGCAATTTAATATGTTATTGGCTGGGCAAGTAGCAACTAGCATACAATATGCCAGACATAATACATTTTGTAATGCTAATAAACCTGGGAGATGGTTGGCTTATACGATGAGGAAAAAACAAAAATCACGTGTTATAGATAAGATAGAATTTAGAGGTAAAGAAATTTATCAACAGAATTTAATAAAAAAGGCTTTTTTGGAGTTTTATACAAAGTTATATGCTAAAGATGTGATTCAAGATGTTGATATTGATAGATATTTAAAGATGGAGATTCCTGAATTAACACTGGAACAGAGAGAGAGATTGAATCAGCCAATAACGTCCGAGGAAATTGTTGGGGCAATTAAACAATTAAAAATAGGTAAGGCTCCAGGAACAGATGGTTTAACAGCTGTCTATTATAAACATTTACAATCTGAAATGTTAGAACCACTCAAAATTTTATTTAATAAAATACAAGTAGGAGGAGGAGTACCACCTTCCTGGAAAACAGCTTTTGTCTCACTAATTCCAAAGGAGGACCAAAACTCCATTAAACCTGAGAACTTCAGGCCAATTTCACTTCTGAATACTGATTATAAGATTTTTGCTAAGATATTGGCTAATAGATTAATGCCAGTTATGCAACAAATAATTCATAATGATCAATCAGGGTTTATAAAAGGGAGACAAATGAGATATAATGTTAGACAAATCGTAAACTTACTGGAATACTTGGAAAAAAATAATCAAGTCCCTGCAGCGTTTATATTTTTGGATGCAGAGAAGGCATTTGATCGTTTGAACTGGCAATTTTTGTTTAAAATAATAGAGAAAATGCATTTTGGGGAATATTTTACACAATCAATTAGAGCGATATATCATCAGCAAACAGCACAAATTATAGTTAATGGAGGTTTAACAGAGGCTTTTAAAATTGAGAAAGGAACAAGGCAGGGGTGTCCTCTGTCCCCACTATTATTTATTTTGACTTTGGAGGTATTATTGAACAAGATACGGGACTCAGAAAAACTGAAGGGTATTGTAATTAGACAACAAGATTATAGATTAAGAGCATTTGCAGATGATTTGGTTATTACCTTATCCCAACCTATAGAGTCGGTTCCATATATATTGGATATAATCGATCAATACGGGAAAGTATCAGGATTTAAAGTTAACCCACATAAGACAAAGATGATAGTTAAAAATATGACTATACTGGAAAGAGATAAACTGGCAAGATTAACAGATTTTGAAATAGTTAAAAAGGTTAAATATCTAGGGGTATACATAGCAGCTTCAAATACAAAATTATACAAAAACAATTATGAGGTCCTTTGGCAGAAGGTACAGAAGGATATGGAAAATTGGAAAAAATTACAGTTGTCTTTATTGGGAAGAATTGCAGCAATTAAAATGAATGTCTTACCTAGATTTTTATTTTTGTTCCAAATGTTACCTGTGCTTAAGAAAGATGAGAATTTGAGAGAATGGCAGAAAGGTGTTAATACTTTTATTTGGGCTGGGAAAAAACCCAGAATAAAAATGAAAATTATGCAAGATACACGTGAAAGAGGGGGTCTCAAAATGCCTAATTTAAGATTATATTATGAAGCAGCGGTTTTATCACAAATTAGTGATTGGTTTAATTTAACTGAGGGGAGAATTTTGAATTTAGAAGGTCATGATTTGTTATATGGATGGCATGCCTATTTGTTATATGACAAAAAAGTGGATAAAGTATTTAAGGCTCATATATTAAGAAATGCTTTGTTGAGGGTTTGGAAAAAATATCAATATAAGTTAAATTATAAGATACCTGTATGGGCAAATCCTAGACATGCAATAGAAAATATAAGTATAGAACAAAAACAGGAGGTGATTAACTATAAAGAGCTTCTTATTATTGAAAGGGGGGTAATGTATTTGAAATCTTTAGATACACTGAGAGAAGAAGGTATAATTTACACATGGTTTCAGTACGGTCAACTTCAAGCTAGATGGAAGGAAGATCAAAAAACTGGCTTTGTGCAAAATGAGGAGAATTTGGTAAAACAAATTAGAGATCAAAAACAAATGCATATTAAAAGGTTGTATAATGCTTTATTGGAAATAGATTCTGAGACGGAATTGGTTAAAGATTGTATGATTAAATGGGCACAAAATTTTCAAGAGCCAGTAATGATGGAGACTTGGGAAAAGATTTGGATTAGAAATGTGAAATTTACACAAGCACAAAATTTAAGAGAAAATTTTTATAAAATGTTCTATAGATGGCACTTAGATCCCAAAAAATTATCATGTATGTATCCTAATGTGCAAGCTAAATGTTGGAGATGTGACTGTGATGATGCAACTTATTATCATATATGGTGGACTTGTAGAAAAATCAAAGCATTTTGGATAAAGATTTGGTGGGTGATGCAGAATATTTTTAAAAAGAGACTGAAATTTACTCCACAGTTGTTCTTAATGGGTATAACTACGGACTGTACAGTTGCAGATACTAAATTGATTTTGAACTTGATAACAGCAGCAAGATTGTTGGTAGCACAACACTGGAAGAAGGACTATTTGCCTACTATTGATGATTGGATATTGAAAGTAACTAATTTAGCTGAAATGGCTAAAATTTCAGCATATCTGAAGGATCACACACAAGAAAGGTATATACAGGACTGGAGAAGATGGATTGATTATATACAAAATAAGTATCAGACCAAAAAATATCAAATAGCTTATGAATGATTTCTTTTATTTGTATAAGCGCTATATAAGTGATATTAGAAGTATTATGTTTAAGAAATAAGATTTTATATATGGGGGGTTAAGATTTTTTTTTAGGGGGTGTTAGTTTGATGAATGGTTATGCAATTTAGTTTATTGTTAAAGGTCAATAGAAATACCTTGTGTTCTGCTCTGGGAAGTCGGGGAGGGGGAGGGGGGTTGGGAGGGAGGGTTGTGGGGAAATTGTGTTTGTTTTAAAACTTTTTCAATTAAAAAAAAAAAAAGAAGCAAGTCCTGAGTTCGAGGATCAAACACTTTATTGTTCAGTCATTGGGTCACTGTTATACATTAGTAGCTGGACCAGACCCGACATTGCACTTAGTGTTAATCTCTTATCTCGACATGTAGGGAAAGCAAAACAGTTTCATTGGACATGCATTAAGAAATTATTGAGATACCTAAAATACACCAAACATTTGAAGTTATTGTTAGAACCAACACATACTGATTATGCAGAATTATGTTGTTATGCAGATTCTGATTGGGCAAGTGATAAGAAATCACGTAAAAGTACTTCAGGTTATATGATGTTCTTAAATGGATGTCCTGTTTATTGGCAAGTACGTAAACAGAATTTTGTTTCTTGTTCATCTACTGAAGCTGAATATGCTTGTGTTTCAGATGCATGTAATTCCCTAACTTGGTTTGATGCTTTAGACACAGATATCTGGACACACCCGATCCGACCGATCACCGTGATGGAAGACAATGAATCAATGGTTTATATTTCTGAATCACATTTTACAGGTTCTAGGTCCAGACACATTGACATCCGTTATCAAAACATAAAACATTGAGTGACTTCCGGTTTCCTCGTCTTCGGCGACGACGGTGCCTTTTGAAGCACCGCCAGCCCAGCCGCTTGTAGAGCCGCTTCGCGATCGAGAAGCGGCTTGAAAGCTTCAAAATCCTCAGGATTCTTGAAGGAGAGGCAGCAGGGCACAGGTCGAGCCCCTGTAACCCCCCCAGGGAATTGTTTCTGGGGAGGAAACAGGCGCGGCTCCCTCCCAACCTGCTGAGACTCCGGGCGGCGTGGGACGTTTCTGCTTTTGCAGAACAAGCCGGCTGCAGGAAACTTCAAAAGAGAAAGGAAATAACCTAAACAAGCAGCGGAAACTTACTTGAACCCTGAAACTCGGAACTGCAAGTATTAGCACTTTGCTGATTTCTTATTTTGAAGGAAAAATTCTTGAATGAGTGAAAGTGACTGGAAAAAATATGGCGCTCCGCATTAGAGTAAACGAATCAGCGAGTGTGGATTGGTGAAGTCATTTTGCTTTGTTACAAAGTTAATAAGTTGCTACAAAGCTGCTTTGGCTGTAACAATAGAAACAAGAGGAAAATCTCTCCCTTTTTAATACTTGACTTTGCATCACCACAGCTTTGTCCTGATTAAATCTGGGGGATTTTTTTAGAAGGCTTTGTGGAGGTGGCAGAAGAAGAGGAACCTCCCTCTTCAGAAAAGCTAGCTTACGTGGCAGGATGGCTTCAAAGAAGCAGGAAGGCAAAACACCAGGGGGGGATCCCCCACACGCAAACAGGATACGCAGTTACAAGTTCAGAAAAAAGATTTTGATATGGGAGATTTAAAAGAATTTATTTCAAAAATTTTGGATGATAAATTTCAAAAAGCTCAACAGGAAATAGATGATAAAATCCAAAAGTCTCAACAGGAAATTATGCAGGAAATGAAGCAGAACCAAAATAAGGTGACCAAAAAAATATCAGATGTGGTGTCTGGCCTGGCAGGATTCATTATGAAAGTTGATTCAAAAGTGGATGAACTTAAATCAGAAGTTAATGTTAAGATGAAAGATAATGACCACAAATTTTTTGATGTTGATGATAAGATGCAGAGAGTTGAGAATGAAATTGTTATGATGCAATTCAGGGCAATGGAATTTGCGATACGGCTTCGAGGAATTATAGAACAGGAGAGACAAGATTTGAGACAGGTCTGTGCTGAAGCCTTGGCTGTGATTTTAAAAATCAATCCTGATATGGTTTTCTACAAAATAGATAAAATTTACAGAGTGAATTCCTGGGTGGCCAGACAAAGACAACTGCCTAGAGATGTGGTCATATATTTTACAGACAGAGCAATAAGAAACGATATCCTGCAAAAATCTTTTCTTACCTCTGTGCAAGTGGGAGGTTCGAAAATTACAGTTTACAAAGAGCTACCACCTAAAATGTTGAAATCTAGAAAAGACTTTGGCTTTCTTGTTAAAGAGCTGCAAAATAATCAGATACCATTTTGGTGGGATGCTCCAACTGGTATAATTTTGAGATATAAGGGAGAGAGATACCGTTTGAATACTGTGGAGAAGGCGGAGCAATTTTATACTGACATCCTTAAAGAAAGAACACCATCCCCACGTACATCTACAGTTTTGGAGATTAAGGAGAGTGACAAGAAGCAACTTCAAGAACCGCAAGAACAATCTAAGCAGGAATCAGAGGAATTGAAGGGCGCTGAAGGAGGTCTCTTGGATGAGCCTTTGTTGGAATCTTCTCCAATTTTGGAGCCGGTCTGGATGGCTGAAGTTAAGGACCAGCGCATAACCCGAGCAAAATCCAAGCAACTTAAAGAAAAGTTACAACAGGAAAGACAAGATGAAAAGGGAGCTAAGATTATACAAGAAACTGGAACCATGGGGAATGCAGGATCGAAGATTTCGGATGATATCCGATTATTCTGCTCTTTGCTCCAGAAAGATAATAATGATGATTAAATGCTTATCTTGGAATGTGAATGGGTTGAATGTAACACAGAAAAGGAAGAAAGTATTTGCATATTTGAAACAATTTAATAATGATATAATTTGTTTACAAGAAACGCATATTACAGTTCAAGATCAAAACTACTTGAAAAATTCCAAATTAGGAACACATTTTATATCCTCAACTAACCAAAAAAAGAATGGTGTGGTTATCTATGTAAATAAAAAATTAACAGCCAAACTTATAGAAGCTGATCAAGATGGTAGGTTTGTAGCAATTGAACTACTTTCAGCAAATAGTCAAATTCTTTTGATTGGAATTTATGCTCCCAATCAACAACAGGACTACTTCTATAAAATGCTACATACTAAAATACTACAATGGGATTATAGATCTATTTTAATTATGGGAGATTGGAATGAAGTAATTGATTCTAAATTAGATAAAAAGACTTTGGTGAAGTTAAGGATTAGACTACCACAGACTTTCTTTGATATGAAAGAAGACTTGGAATTAAAAGATATTTGGAGAATACACAATCCAAAAGAACTGGATTATACTTACTTTTCTGATAGACACAGATCCTTCTCTAGGATTGATTTCATTTTGTTGTCAGATGATTTACTTGTTAGGACAAAAAGAACAAAGATTTTGCCAAGAACTTTGACTGATCATAGCCCAGTGTGGATAGAAATTGAGACAAGTAAGACTGAGAGACGCTCTTGGAGATTAAATGAAAACTTGTTCAGATATGAAAAAAATATAATAGAACTTAAAAAGAATTTGAAAGAGTTTTTTGAAATGAATCTGAATAAAGGCACTCCAATGGAAATTGTATGGGATGCAAGCAAAGCTTATATGAGAGGGGTGCTTATTTACATGAACTCTAAACATAGATTGATCCGACAAAAGAAAAGACTTGAATTGGAAGCAGAAATAAAGAATAAAGAACAGTTACTTATTAAAAATCCAACAGATGAAAGAATACGTGGTGTCATAAAACTTTTGAAAGATCAATTCCAAATGCTTATGGCGGAACAAGTTGCAACAAATTTACAATATGCGAAGCACAATACATTCTGCAATGCTAATAAACCGGGCAGGTGGTTGGCTTACACACTGAGGAAGAAACAGAGTATACAGACTATTGATAGTATTGATATTGGAGGGAAAGAAATTTTTCAACAGAAATTAATTAAAGAAGCTTTTCTTGATTACTACACCAAATTATATGCCAAAGAGGAGGTGCAGAATGGACTTATAGAAAATTATTTAGATAATAAAAGAGTTACAAAAATTACTGAGCAACAAAAGGAAAGAATGAATTATCCTATAACAGAGGAGGAGATAATAGTAGCAATTAAACAACTAAAAACAGCCAAGGCTCCTGGAACAGATGGTCTGACTGCAGTGTACTATAAAATTTTGCAGGCAGAAATGCTGGAACAACTCAGAGACTTATTTTGTAATATACAACAAGGGGGAAAAATACCCCCATCATGGACAACAGCTTATATTTCTTTGATACCAAAAGAGCAAGCAGGTCCTAAAAAACCGGAGAACTACAGACCAATATCTCTTCTGAATACGGATTACAAAATTTATGCAAAAGTATTAGCCAACAGATTGATGCCAGTAATTCAAAAGGTGATTCATGATGATCAAGCGGGATTTATCGAGGGTAGATACATGAAGGACAATGTAAGGCAAGTAATAGATTTATTGGAATATCTTGAGAAGAATAAACAGATCCCTGCAGTGCTGGTATTTCTGGATGCAGAGAAGGCCTTTGATAGAGTGGATTGGAACTTTCTATTAAAGACTTTAAAAAAGATGGACTTTGGGGACCAGTTTATACAGGCGGTTTCAGCAATTTATCAAGAGCAAAAGGCACAGATTATTATCAATGGAAGTCTGACAACAGAGTTTAAAATCGAAAAAGGAACAAGACAGGGATGTCCATTGTCCCCACTTTTATTTATTTTAACATTAGAAGTCTTGTTAAATACAATACGGGACTCTAATATCTTGAAAGGTATAATGATAAGGCAAGAGGACTACAGAATAAAGGCATTCGCAGATGATCTGGTTGTTACCCTAACACATCCAACGGAATCAATAATCCAGATGAAGGACATTATACAAGACTATGGTAAAGTTTCAGGTTTTAGACTGAACCAGAAAAAAACAAAGATGATAGTCAAAAACATGACTCAAGATCGTAAACATGAGCTTGAAAGAAGGGCAGGTTTTGAGATTGTACCAAAGGTAAAATATCTAGGAGTTCAGGTTGCAGAATCAAACACAAAATTGTTTCAAAATAACTATGAGGTGTGGCGAGAGGTGCAGAAAGATATGGAGACTTGGAAAAAACTGCAGCTGTCTCTACTGGGAAGAATAGCAGCAATTAAGATGAACATTTTGCCAAGATTTTTGTTTCAAATGATTCCGTGCTTAATAGTGATAAACAATTGAAATTGTGGCAAACTGGAGTGAATAAGTTTGTCTGGAACGAGAAAAAGCCAAGAGTGAAAATGAAAATTATGCAAGATGTTCCAGAAAGGGGAGGTCTTAAACTTCCAAACCTACAGTTATATTATGATGCAGCAGCTTTGACTTTAACAAGTGATTGGTTTGGAGGAAAAAAGACTGGAATATTGAACGCAGAAAGTTTTGATTTGGAATTTGGATGGCATGCCTACTTATTTTATGACAACAAAGTGGATAAAGTATTTAAAAGCCATATACTTAGAGATTCTTTGTTGAGAGTTTGGAAGAAGCACCGACTCAAATGGGATTATAAAATACCGCTATGGCTGGATCTTGGTCATACTTTGTGGAATACAAATATAATGTCACTCGGGGGGTTTTTATACAAAGAGGTTCTTTTTACAGATGCGGGCAGATGGCAGCTGAAGACATTACAGACATTGTTGGCTGAAGGGATTAATTTAACTTGGTTACAATATAATCAATTGCAATTGAGATGGAAAGAGGACCAAAAAACTGGTATTATGATGTATGAGGAAGAACTGGTCAGACACATAAAAGAGAAAGGTCCAATGCATATTAAAAGACTTTATAATGTTTTGTTAGAAAGGGATTCAGAAACTGAACTAGTTAAAGATTGTATGATTAAGTGGGCACAAAATTTTGAGGAACTAGTGATGTTGGAAACATGGGAAAAAATTTGGGTTCAAAATGTTAAATTTACACAGTCGCAGAATCTGATGGAAAACTTTTATAAAATGTTTTATAGATGGCATTTAGACCCCAAAAAATTGTCGTGTATGTATCCTAATGTGCAGCCTAAATGTTGGAGATGTGATTGTCTAGATGCTACATATTATCATGTTTGGTGGACCTGTAAGAAAGTCAAGGCTTTTTGGATAAAAATTTGGTGGGTCATGCAGAATGTTTTGAAGAAAAAAATTCAATTTTCTCCACAATTGTTTTTATTGGGTATAGTTAAGGGTTTTACATTGGGTGAAACAAAATTGATATTGTATATGATAACAGCAGCAAGATTGTTGATAGGTAAATACTGGAAAAATGAAGCGCTGCCCACGATTGAGGAATGGACTTTGAAGATGGCCAGTTTTGCAGAGATGGCGAAGATTTCAGCATATCTAAAAGATTGTTCACAAGAGACTTATGAATGGGAATGGAAGAAGTGGATAGATTATGTTCAGAACAAATATCAAACTAGGAAGTATCAAATAGCTTTTATTTGAAAATGTTATATCAAGATAGAAACTTTTTAAGGTAATGAAGATGAAAATTTATCTGAAAATGTTATATTAAGATAGAAATATTTTAAGGTAATGAAGACAAAAATTTATTTGAAAATGTTATATTAAGACAGAAATATGTTAATGTAATGAAGATGAAAATTTATAAGGGGGAGGGAGGGGTTTAAGTTTTATATACAAAGGAGGGTTTTTCCTTTTACTTGATATGAGCATACTGTGTGGAAGTCTGGGGGGGAGGGGAGGGTTAGGGGGGGTTAGGGAGGTTGGGAAGTTTGGGGTGGGTTGAGGGGGGGGGGAAAAGGGGCGAAAATGTAATTGTAAAACTTTTGCAATAAAAAAAAAACATAAAACATTGAGTGAAAAAAGGTTTTGTCAAAATGCAATATGTGCATGATCAAATTGCTGAAATGCTCAACAAACCACTTCCAGCAGCTCAACACGAGTATCTGCGTATGAAGATGTGCCTTATTTGATGATGTACCTGATGTTTTGCTCAACTGGCAAAGAAGGGGAATGTCACAGCGTTTTTTTATTTCCCAGCTGAGCTTCATTATTTTTGGACTAATAGACTTACTGTAGTTTGCCAAGTTCCTTATCAGTATTTTACTACGCATGTCCGCATTCCTTCACTTGCTTCACACACTCTTTCCTTTGTTCTCATGCCACGGGGGTGTCGACTGCTGAAAAGCAGCCGGCCCAAAAATTACTTTCAAAATGTAGCAATTAACTTTCTTAGTTAGTGAGGTGTTTTATTTTCTTTATAAAAAATAAATGAGTTTTATTAGAGAACTTTTCTTCGCGTTTCTTTTTGCAAACAAGGAGGAGCCACGATCCATCTCCTCTAAACCAGGGTGATTTTTCCCAGAGCCAAACATGGGATTAATCAACGCCCTGACATATCGGACCATTTACAATACTGCAGGTGATGAAACCTGTAACGGTGCGATAACGGCTCCCACCTTTGTTAGGGAAAACCCATCCAGTGGGTTTTCTACATCTGCTCAAGATGTCTTCATTACAGGGAACCCCTCCATCTCCCCCCCCTATCGAAATTGGGGGAACACATCATTATGTAATAGAAGAGGTCCTAGTTTCTTGGTGGCACCGAGGGTGTCTACAATACCTCGTTCTATGGAAGGGGTACCCGCTAGCAAAGGCATCCTGGGTCTGGGACCAGGACATGAACGCTGAATGGCTTTGTGCCCGGTTCCAACGTAAACATCTGACCAAACCGGGGGGGGGGGGAATGCACAAATACCCTGACCTACCTGACTTTGTTTTTTGGCTTTCTCAGCTGCTGAAAGTTTTGTATGGCCCCTTCCTCTGACCAACTAAATGTAAAGCTACTCATGGACTACTTTGTTTTGAATGTGATTTTGTACTGTAAAGAGGCCTCTATCGGGATCTGGAGGCTGTGACATGGTGAGTGAATATGGGGTAAGTGTGTTCCAGAGGATCCTGGATGAAACAGATTATCTGGACTCCTTTCAATCAGGTTTCAAGATGGCTATAGGATGGAAATGGTATTGGTTTTGCTTTTTGGTGACTTCTGGTGGGAGCAGGATGGGGGTAGTACATTCCTGCTCTACCTGGTCTCTCCAGTTTTCAATACTATTGTTCGGGGTATCATTCTGGAGCAGCTCTGGGGGTTGGGTATGGGAAGCACTATGTTGTCTGGTTCACTTCCTTCGTCAGAGGCTCTTTTCAATCAGTGAGAGGTCCAACCTGTGGCCCCTTCTCCAAAAGTTCCATAGAAGTTGGTGCTTTCTCCACTCCTGTTTCATATCTACATAAAGCTGTTAGGCGAGATCATCCATCATGTTGCTGATACTCTGTTGTAAATTTCTGCAAATGATGAGTTAAACAATGCCTTGACTGATTTTTCTTAGTACCTGGAAGTAGTTGAGGTCTATATGAGGAGCAACAGGCTGAAACTGAACCCTGGCAAAATGCAGGGGTTTTGAATTCAGGACTTATTGATTCTGGGAGAATTACCCTCCTTGCTCATGGTTGTACTGCCCCAGTTGGGCAGAGTGTATAGTCTGGGTGTTCTCCTGAACTCCTGATTTCTGCTCAAGAAGGTGACAGCTGTGGCCAGGAGGGCCTTTGTACAACTGTATGATAGTTATGCCCATTCCTGAACCAACATGCCCTTCTCACAGACATTCAAGCCCTTGTCACCTCCCATTTGGACAACAGTAACACATTCTACATAGGACCACCCTTGAAAGTATCAGTTCAGTTGGTTCAAAATTCCGTAGCCTGCATAGTTTTGTGCAAATCTAGATTTGTGCATGTGTCATCTCTTGTGGGAGGTGCAGAGACTGCTGATTTGCTTCTAGGTCTAACTCAACGTGCTGCTTATCATTTTTAAAGCCCTACATGACTTGTGGTCAGGTTATTTAAAGGATTGCCTCTCCCCACTTACATATACCTGACCCACCAAAGCCGGAAGGCAAAGTATGTTGCAGGTCCCATCTGTCAGAGAAGTATTTGTAGTGGAACTAAGAAAAAGAGTCTTCTGTTATTTCTCCCTCCTTATGGAATATTATTTCCCAAATATAAGATTAACCGTGATATTTTTCCAGAAGGTCCAGAAGACATGGTTCTGTCAGTGGGCCTTGGCTTAAATGGAGCTGATCAAGTGGCTGTTTGATTGTGTTTGTTGTTGCCACAGGAATGGTGTTGTTGTTATGGGTTTCTGTATTGTGGATGTTTAATTTTTTAAGCCACCTGGAATCGCCAGCCAAATAAATTTGTTTAATAAATAAACAATAAATAAATAAATAAATTAGTCTGGAAATATTTTAACTAACTCTTTTTATGTTGTAATTTTTATTACCATATAATATGTTTTGTTTTCAATCCTGTAATTCATCAAAAGGAAATACATATTTTCCTGACAAATTACCCTCATAATATATCTTGGTAAATTGGGCTTAAAAAGAATGTAGCTATGCTGCATTCACAATTCAGTAATAATCTATTAACTGAATTATTATCTATTGATGCTTCATTTCTATTTCACATAATAAACAGAGATCACTTAGCATTTTAATACTGAAGAATATATGATATACTTCAGTTCTAGAATATGACTGGAGTTATACACAATAATGTAAAAATAACAAAAATATAGCTGTCTCCTAAAATCAATATTGTACTCATTATTTTTACTGATTATTAAAGTTAAAGATTAGTTTGAAAATTAAGACATGTTATGCCATGACATATTGAAAAATTAACGGGAATGTGTCCTTTAAAAAGCAAACCAGGATGTAATTATAGCAATTCTGTTATTTCACATTTCAGCTGGAAATCAAATTTTTAAAATGTTAATTGCCAACAGAATTTGGTCATCTTTTCAAAATACATAGCCACATCACAATGTCACATTTTTGAACCCTTTTCCATCCTCTATTTTTCCTATTTGTTTTTGTATTTTTGTATTTTATATTATAAATTAATAAAAAAGAAGAGAGAGAATTTGGTTAACTTTTCAAAATACATAGCCACATCACTATGTGTAGGTGATGTCTAATTGCTGCATTTCTGCAATAACATCTAATTTAAATTATGCATTTGACCAGGAGCAGAGAAACCAGATTTTTAAAAATTCAACTCCTAAAATCTCTTGCTATGTGTATATAAATGTGACTAATAGATGTTCAAAACATTTTTAGCATCCTCTTGCCCTCAACTAGGAGAGCTAACTATACCACTGAGTATCAATTATTCCAGCAGGTTTTGGTCTTGAGTTGAAAGGTTCTCAGACTATTGGAAGATCATTTTAAAGGAAGGTGTGAAATCCTACTCCCCATTATCTAATAAATACTGGCCGAGAATCTGCAATTCACTTTTCCCCATCCCCACTCCAAATAAGCTTCAAAAGAAATCCAAATTTCTGAGCAGATTCTAAGGATGCACAGGGTTCGCTGAGACATGATTGTATTGATTGTAACAGCTAAAGGAAATACAGGCAGTATAAAATACTTTCCTCTCTTATGCAGACAAACACAGGTGTACTTCAAAAGGCCGTAGTTAGCTTTATTTATTAAAACTTTATTTAATTTATTCATTCATTTCATGCATTCATTCATTCTGTCCTGCTTTTCTTTACAGCAGGCTTTGATGATTCCAGAATGCTAAGGAAGGTCTGATCTACTTAGTACCCTGATCGGAGACCATCAAGAAATCTTGGAATGTCCTGTAGCTTAAATGAGAAGTTCTTTTTAAAAAAACCACCACTCTGAAGAGAAGTAATAACAAACCACTTCCTCTTAAGTGCTATGAGAAGTCTTTCCTTCTCTTTACCTGCTTTTTTGCTCAATTGGAACAATGAAGGTCCCTAGGGAAAGAACACATTTGTGTTGCCAAAGGTCTGAGCTAATTAGTTTAGAAATTAGTTTTAAAATTAGGCTGAAGGGGCCATGAGGCTCCACAGTGAAGGGTGTACAACGGCAAGTGTACGGTTGGATTCCAGCTATATACACTAAATGGATAAAGGCAGCCTTAAAACATTTTTAATTGCCATTTCAAAGGTTAAATCTTTCAAAGCCACTTATCAAGCAACTTGCCATGGAGAATATCCGTATCATTTAATTTATATGAAATAATTATATATTTCAGTTTCACTTCCTCACCTCAAGACTCCCTAAACTATTCAGTTGGCAGACAAAATGGAAAATTAAATTATCTCTGGATTAAACATATATATATATATTCACTGCCAAATTCCAGTGACAAATCGCACAAATATTGTAGTTCAGTAAATGTTTTACTGGTATGTGGCTTACTTTTATTTCTTCCTTTCATGCACTTGAGTGAAAGTACAAAGTCCATTTGTGACTCACTCAGGAAAAAAAAACCCTGCATCTGATGTAGGTCAAAACTGGAATGTGATGATACAAACTCATTTCCTCCCTGTCCAAACTTAAATTGTATTTTACTTGCTCATGCAATAATCTATGAAGCTACTCTACAACTAATCTTCACAATATAGGTCTTTAAATTAATGTATTTCTTTGGCTTTTAACAAAAAAAATTCTGTTACGTTAAATGAACACTATTGCTTTGAGCAAGATATAGTTTTAATTATGAATAATCCATTTTCTGTAAAAATGCACAAAGCAACTTATACAAAACTAAAAGCATAGAACAAAACCAAGACATAAATACAGTATAAAAGAAAAAAGGTTAAATAAAATTTTTCTCTCTCAAATAACTGAGTGATCTCACAGCTGATCAGCTCTGAACCTTGCTTTCCCATGTACGTCCAACATAGCACATATGACCAGAGGTAAATTAATACAAATTATGTGTTTAAAATTTTTGAAACTGACATCTCTAACTCTAAATCTACATTTTATCATAATAAATACTGGTACTCATGAAAAGTAACTAATCATCACTACCAAAATTATCTGCTCCATAAGGATGATTTTATTAATAATGCATTACAAATCACTCTGAAAGAAATCTGTATGAACTTGAACTAAATGGCATTTTAAAAAACTAAATAAGTAGCTTCATGGTTTTCATCCTGTTCTTGTATGTATTATTTAAATACTAAAGCAATATGCTGCATGATCTGAATATTGCATTTTATATGAATATTGTGGGAAAATTGATACCTACAACCCGTTTTGCACATTTTTGTAAGTTATGAACATAATGCAAGCTGCCACTAATTCTTATAAGACTATAGAAGATAAAGTCATCATAATTTCAGATATTATATATTATTTTACATTGTATTGTGAAAATAATAACTCTCATTATCATAAAAACTTATGTTGTATATTCCTGGGCATGGAACTGGAGTGTTAGTGGAAACTTGTGATATGCTACTTTGTTTAGACTGGTTTGGTCTACTGATTGCTGTATGTGCTATTTGTATTATATTTTGTATTATTTTACTTGTGGTAAATCATCCAGAGTTGTTTTGTGAGATGATGGCTATATAAATTGAATAAATAAATAAATAAAGGTAGTGTACCTTTCTATAATTTTGCTTTTATCATAATATAACTTGCTGAAACATGTCACCTTCAGCTAAATAACAGATTTGCAATGAAGCAAGAATTTGAACTCAAGCTTTCTGATAACATTCTAATCTGTAAATAAGAAAACATCTCTATTAAAACAGTAAAAAATACAAAAATTCTGTATTCAAAGTAAGATATTTCAAAATTAAAAGAGTTCTTGCACAGTGGTTATATTGAATTCAACAAGCATATAAAATAGGAAGTGTGTCTCCAAACCAGTTCAGGTCAATAGAAAAAATGGTTAAATATACAGTAAATATTTATAGCATCAGCTATGAATTTAGTATCCTGTATTTCCAGAAACTCTTAGTGTTCATTTACTGATAAAGGAAAACCAAAAGGTTTATGCTAATGTTAGATTACATAAGGAAAAAAAGAGACAAATGCTGATGTAATTAACTAATACAAATTAAAAACATAGCACATTTTCTTTTCAAAGATTTTTCATAGTATTATTCACTTTTGGTATTGATTACCACTGCATCAATTCTTGTAATCTGGTTAGTGCATTAGCATTAAGTAAATAGTATTGATTTAGGTACATGTATAATGGACATATGCTTTATTTGTATTTTGTCTGTTTCCTTTGTGTTATGGCAAAGGCAACACATGGCAAAAAAGGCAACCCAGGGCAAAAAAAATGTATTTACTACGGAAAACAGTAGAAAAGTATGTCACACTTCCTGATCAAGATAGGCTTGGCTTTAACAATTGCTTATATCAATAATGTTTTGGAAATATTTAATTAATACTTTAGGCTTTCCCCACAATACCATAGAACTATCCACCAATCCTTGCCTTAGCAGAAACCATGCCAGCATTAATTTTTCCACCCTACTAAAAATCCGTATTTTTCCTGTTCTCAGTAATTGCCAATTGACTGACTTTCCTCTTAAGGTAAGGGATGACAAAGTCTTCATCAGTGTTAGAATAAAGACGAAATATTATTTATTTATTTTAAAGGTATTTATGGCTTCTCATATCAACATTTTAACAGAGGTACCACAGATCTAGTTTGAATCTGACTCTGTTGTGGGCCTGCCCTCTGAGCCTATCTCATCCGAGGAAGAAGGCTCTGAACATGAAGAAGAGGAGTCGGCCAGCCCTCCCTCTCCAGGCCCCTCCCCTCTGGCACTGCCTCAAGTGCCGGCCGAGGAAGAGGAGATTAGCCAGGAGCCAGGTGTCTCCGATGAGAGCGAGGGAGGTGATCTATCGTTCCTGGATCCACGCCAACGAAGGCATGATAAACGGTTGCAGCAGTTAAGGAGGCGTGCCAGGGATTATAACTGAGTCACTGGACCACACCCCAGAGACTATATAAGAGAGTGTGGTGGCCATTTAAGACTCTGTGACAGACAAAAACTAACTCTGGCTAGTCACTTGAACAACGCCTAAATCTGCCGAAGGTTCCTTGTTTTGAACTGGACTATTTGCAATTTGTATGTATTTTCTGTTTATCTGATGAAGTAAAGCCCTTGGCAGTCGATGCTCGTATAGCTGCCAAGTTTTAGATAACAACGTGTGTGCGTGCCAAGTGCTTTCTTAACCCTCGGCTGGCTGTGTTTGTGTGTGTGTGCAGACGGGGACAGAACAGACTCATTCATGGCCTGGAAGAAAGATGAAGTGACATTATAGGATCCAACTGTGAAAAAGAGGCTGCCAGAACATATTTATGGTATAGTTTAGGAGCAATGGAGATATGGCATAATAAAACAGAAATTGTCATAATTTTAGAGGTGAACATATATTCAGTCCTGCATTCAATGAATGCTTAAGATGTAATACATTTCCTTTCCAGGTTTGATATGCCACGTTCCCCGCTGGCAGAGCACAAAACAGGAAACTAATAATTGCTCGATTAAGCTATAATCGAGGGGGTTAATACCTGTATGGAAAGAGATTGCTCCATCAAGGTCATGGTTGGGAGGGGCAGATATGGTGAGAGCAGGGGGCCACATCATGCTAGGGGAGCACGCAACCGCTGTCTTCAAGCAATGTCACACTCCGATCCCCAAAGCTCTTCTCGTTCCCTGGGTTGCTCAGAGTCTCAGGGCCCGAGCCTTAGGCTGATGTTATGCAACGTCAGATCCGCGGCTAACAAAGCCCCCCTAATTTGTGAACTAATTCAGAAGGGGAGAGCGGACCTGGCGGGCATTACAGAGACCTGGTTGGGCCATGAAGGGGGAGTCCCCCTGGTAGATGTGCCCACCAGGTTTCCGCGCATTCCATCAGCCAAGGGCTCAGGGTAGGGGTGGAGGGGTGGCGGTTATTATAAAGGAGAGTTTTGATCCTAGGGAAGCCACTGTTCCTCAGACAACCGGATGTGAGTCCCTCCTCGTGAAGTGGGGCCAGGGGTTACAGATGGGCCTGCTGATTACGTACCTGACTCCCTGTCACGTAGCAGCAGCCCTGCCTGATCTCCTCAATGTAATAGCCGGGGTGGCGGTTGAGACTCCTAGGCTTCTTGTCATGGGAGATTTCAATCTGCCGTCCATCAGTGAAACATCTGAGGTAGCTCAGGAGTTCATGGCTTCCATGAAGGCCATGGACCTGACCCAGTTAGTTCATGGCCCTACTCACACGGGGGGGGGGGGGACACACTCTGGACTTGATTTTTGTATTTGACCAGTGGTTGAATGGCCTAGATATAGGGGATATAGTCATCGAATCCTTGTCATGGTCAGACTATTCTCTCCTTAGGCTTGACTTTCTGTCCACTACACCCCACCGCAGGGAGGCGGAACCAATTAAATGGTTCCGCCCCAGGCGCCTGATGGATCCTGACAGATTCCAGATGGAGCTTGGGCCATTTCCTGAGACTCTAGCTCACAACTTGATTGAAGACCTGGCGGCAACCTGGGATAGGATGGCCGCTAGTGCCTTGGATCAGGTTGTGCCTTTGCGGCCTCTGACCTGGCGTCGAAATTGCCCAGCTCCATGGTTTTCCGAGTTGAGGGAAATGAAACGCTGGAAAAGACATTTAGAGAGTAGTTGGAGAGCCAGTCGTTCCGAATCTGACCGAACACTAGTGAGGTCATATATTAAGACCTACTTAGTGGCGATAGCAGCGGCAAAATATAACTATTTTTCCGCTATTGCATCGGTAGATAATCGCCCAGCCGCCTTGTTTAGGGTGACCCACTCCCTCCTCCATCTGGGAGCATGGGAAGACCCCTTGCAAGGTTGAGCTGAGGATTTTGCACAATATCTACACGATAAAATCACTCAAATTCGGGAAGACTTGGACTCTGGGTAAGTTCAGACGAAGTGATGGAGGCGAGTCTTGAGGATGTTATTTGGGATGAGTTTGACCCAGTGACCCCTGAAGATGTGGACAGGTTACTGGGGAAGTTGAACGCAACCACATGTTTATTGGACCCGTGTCCCTCCTGATTGGTACTGGCTTCCCGAGAGGTTACACGAGGCTGGCTCCAGAGGATTATAAACCCTTCTCTGTGTGAGGGTTTCTTGCCTTCCGCCTTGAAAGAGGTGGTGGTGAGGCCCCTCCTCAAGAAGCCCTCTCTGGACCCGGTTATTCTAGCAAACTACCGTCCTGTCTCCAACCTTTGCTTTGTGGCAAAGGTTGTTGAGAGTGTGATGGCACCGCAACTCCCGCAGTACCTGGATGAAACTATCTACTTAGATCCGTTCCAGTTCGGCTTCAGGCCTGGTTACAGCACTGAAATGGCACTGGTCGCATTGGTTGATGATCTCTGGAGAGCTCGAGATAGGGGTTGCTCCTCTATCCTGGTTCTATTAGATCTCTCAGCGGCTTTTGACACCATTGACCATGGTATCTTGCTGCGCTGGCTGGAGGGGCTAGGAGTGGGAGGCACTGTTCTACAGTGGTTCTCTTCCTATCTCTCTGACCGGTCACAGTCTGTGTTGGCAGGAGGGCAGAGGTCGACTTCAAGACACCTTATTTGTGGGGTGCCGCAGGGGTCAGTCCTCTCACCTCTTCTGTTCAACATTTATGTGAAGCCGCTGGGTGAGCTCATCCGTGGTTTTTGGGGTGCAGTGCCATCTTTACGCTGATGATACTCAGCTGTACATCTCCACCCCAGACCACCCCAATGATGCCCTTGCAGTGATGTCCCGGTGCCTCGATGGAGAGAAACAGGCTCCGACTCAACCCTTCCAAGACCGAGTGGCTGTGGCTGCCGGCGTCCCGATATAGCCAGCTGATACCATCGCTGACTATTGGGGGCAAGTCATTGGCCCCCACAGAGAGGGCTCTTAACTTAGGTGTCCTCCTGGACACGCGGCTGTCTTTAGAAGAGCATATGACAGCCGTGGCCAGGGGTGCTTTCTATCTGGTTTGCCTGATTCGCCAGTTGCGACCCTTTCTAGATCGAGACTCCTTTTGCACAGTCACTCATGCCCTCATCACTTCTCGTCTGGACTATTGTAATGCTCTCTACATGGGGTTCCCCTTGAAGTGCACGCGGAGGCTCCAACTGGTCCAGAATGCAGCTGCACGGGTGATATTGGGAGCGACATGGCGCTCACATGTAACACCTCTCCTATGCGAGCTGCACTGGCTCCCGGTGGTCTTCCGAGTGCGCTTCAAGGTGTTGGTTCCTACCTTTAAAGTGCTCCAGGGCTTAGGACCTGGGTACCTATGAGACTACCTTCTGCAACCAATAACCTCCCACCAACCAGCACGCTTCCACAGGGTGGGCCTCCTCAGGATGCCGTTACTGAGGACCAGTTTGTGGGGGCAATAAGCTGACTTTGTATAAATTTACAAAAGTATGAAGGCTATTGCTTAACGCATTGTAAGCCGCCCTGAGTCTCCAGAGAAGGGCGGCATATAAATCAAATTAAAAAAAAAAAAAAAAAAAAAACTAAAGCAATGTCGACTGGTGGTTCCCAGAGAAAGAGCCTTTTCTGTGGGGGCACCTACCCTTTGGAACAGGTTACCTTCAGGGATACGAATGATCCCAGATCTTCGTACTTTCCGTCGTGCACTTAAGACCTTTCTATTTCACCAAGCCGGGCTGGCATAAATCTCTTCTAATTGTTCTAAATCTTTATGCTGAAGATTCTTAACCGATGAACCAAATTGGCTTAATCATCTTATATTCACATTTCATATGTATGTTATTTTAACTGTTCACCGCCCTGAGTCCTTCGGGAGAAGGGCGGTATAAAAATTAAATAAATTAAATAAATAAATAAATAAATAAATTTATGGCACAGAAGATCCCATTGATTAGTTGTAGATGCATTAATCAATTTAATCTTGCAATCACTGGGTATGCTATCATTTCAGAAACCAGCTGTGTATAACCCTATTAACTAATTAATATGTGAATTGCCAAAATTCAAACAATATATCATACAAAAATAGAAAAAAGTATTTCAGCAGACGATTGTTTGATGATGCACTGTTTCTATAGCAAAGTCTGTATGGCTGCTAATTATTTTTTAGTTAAATGTAGACAAATATTCATGATTTAAAAGGATTAGCTATGTTAGAGAAATAAAGACAAATAAACAGTGTGATTAAATGAGAATTAAAACTGTCTTAATTTACACAAAATATCATAAACAACTTCCTATATGAAGTATTCTAGTATAAGGGTAAAATGAGAGTCAGTTTGTTGTAGTCTAAGGCATCAGGCTAGAAACCAGGAGACTGTGAATTCTAGTCTTGCATTAGGCACAAAGCCAAGTGGGTAACCTTGGGTCAGTTACTTTTTCTCTTAGGAAGGAGGCAATGGCAAATACTGCTGAAAAACTTTGCCAAGAAAACTGTAGGGCCAAGAAAACTGCAAGGCCAGACAGTTTCCCATGACTGAATGGAAGGGGAAAAAAATAGGATAGAATAAGTAAATCCAAGACCACAGCATAAGGTGAGGGAAAATGTGACCCTTGAAAAACATGGCCAATGGTGAGAGATGTTTGGAGTTGTTCAGAGCCATTCAAATGTGCTTACAAGTCCTCTCTTATCAACACAATTGATTTGAACTGTGATTTGAACTCACATTTATTTATTTATTAAATGTATATGCCACCTATTTCGCCATAAGTGATTTTAGGCAGTTTACAATCATTAAGCACGATAATACACATTAATTATCAATCTACCACAGTTCAAGTCATCTTGATCCAGATTATGATTATATCTTCATGAAAGCACAATATCTCAGGTAAAGGTAAAATAGACCAATGGAAATTAGTGAACTTTTAATAACAACATGATATTGCCACTTAGAGCTGGTTCTATTTACATTTGAAAGCAAAACCAAAGCTGGTTTTGTGCACTTTAGACTTATTTTTGCATTGTGGGTGGCAAACTAAGTAATAATAATGGGATATCCACTGATTTAGTGTACAATTTTATATATAAGAGCTGTAGTGAATCAGATGTCATAGTGAAAAACCAAGACATCTATGGGGAGGCACTTAAGTCACTGCTGTTAGGTGGAGGAGGGAGCAAGGAATTGCAAGAGTGGATGGGAAACTGTCATGGAACATTGAAAATGAAAATCACATGACCATAGCAGCAGCCCAGGAGCAGCCAGTAGCACTGAAGCAGCCACAGCTTTCCCAAATGTCACTCCCTCGGGAGACATGGGTGCCAGATTTTAGACAAATTCTGCAAATTAGTCCATTTTAAGTTCTTTGTTTCAAAAATTGTTGACCTATAACATAGTTTCTCCCAATTAAAAAGTCATAAGGATGAAGATTTTAGTAATATATAGATGCTAGCCTATAAACGTTACTTTTCACTTTGTGTTGAACAAACTGGTGTCTAAACTATATTGCCAGGCTGCAAAAATATCGTTGGAAGGATTTAAAAGCATCGAGCTTTAAACTGCTTCCTTCTAGAGACCCAGAAACTCTATTAAACTTAGACACTGCTATTTCCTCTACAGAAGAAATAAGCTGAGTAGAAACTTTGTTTACTTGTGTCCTATGTCTATTCAAATTTGACCCAATGTATTTTCGGGGTTAAAAGTAGACATTAATGCAATAGGCAATGTTATATATTCCAGAAAGTAACAGGAATTGAACTGGAATAAAAATGTAGAATAACCCTCCAACCCTGTATTTTATGAATTTGTAATGCGTATGTTTTTAAACATGAGAATCTGTTTAAAACAAGTGATATGAACTGTCTAGACCAGGGGTGTCAAACTCAAGCTTCGGGGGCCGAATCTGGCCCACGGGATGCTTAGATCTGGCCCACAGAGCCACCCTGGAAACAGTGAAGGACCGGCCCACAGTGCCTCTGCCAGTGAAAACAGAACTTGCGGCCCTCCCAAGCTCTGTTTTCACTGGCAGAGGTTTGCAGGAGGCTGTCTCAGCCGAAAATGGAGCTTGGGAGCCTGTTTTCACTAGCAAAGCAATCACAGGCACCCCCAACCTGAGTGACATCGAGCTGGCCACACCCACCCTGGCCACATCCACCTTGGCCACACCCGAGGTCAAAAACAACCCTGATGCAGCCCTCAACGAAATCAAGATTGACACTTCTGGTCTAGACATATGACCAGAAAACCTGCTATGGGAAGATGAGAAAAGCCTATGCTTGTAAAATTTGTTTGCATTATTTTGCCTTTATTTTATTAAATGTTGCTATACCCAAAGGACAAAAGATCAATAAAGCTACTTTGGTTTCCTGATGGAAAGCTGCAATTACTTCTTCCCATTATAAAATAAGCGTAACTCAATTTCTTTCATCTATCATCTTAATAAATAAATATCACCATATGTTTATTTCACTATGTCTTTTTATTTGATTTTAGGGGGTTCATTTCACTCTCCTATATTTTTTCTCTTCCCTTTATCAGCATGTTTTGCTAGAAGAATAAAACAATGCAAAGAGATAACAAATAAAAATTACGAAAAACTGAGCAGTTCTTGCTTTTTTGAGGGAGGGGGAAGCAAAATTTATTCTCATTCCAAAAGCAGAAGTCTGATTATGCAATTGTTTCTACTTTAAGAGGACTATGCTGAATCAAACTGAAAGAATTATCATCCTTTAATAAGTCATGCTGAAAATGACTAAAATTGAATCTCTCCCCAGATTTACTGTATTTCAGTTTCCGCATCATTAAAGTGGCAATACCCCCAATCCACGGAGAAATGATTCAAAGCCTTCCAAGATTGTTTGCTAACCATCTTTTAATTTCAATGAAACTATTCTAAGGCCACTTTCCTCTTCCCCCTAAATCCTTTGGGACTTTTATTCCTTTGAAAATAAAATTAAAATTGACAAAATGACAAAACCCTTGAATCTTGTTCCCTTTTTATTCGACCATATGATACTACTGCTCTGTCCATTGCACTGGTTACCAGTTGGCTTTTGGGTATAAAGTCAAGCTGCTAGTTATCAACTCCACAGCATACAATTTGGGTATCTGAGGCAGGACAGATTTTGCCCATCTTATAATATTGGGCAGAGCAGGTGCATTCAGATTTTTTAAAATTAAACAATGCCATCTATCAGAACATCTGTGCAGTTTCCCCACAGATGACCTTCAGAAAGTCACTGAAAATTGGGCTACTTTTCCAGTTGTTGAGCTGCTGTTAAGTTTCTTTGTTTTTTTATTCATTGTTTGTCTTCTAGATCCATGAACATGAACTTTATCCATGATTGTATTGTTCCAGAGTTATTGGAAATAGGTCTATAAATAAATGCCCAAAATAAATAAATAACTAAACATTTTGGAAGACTTGCAGTAGAAATTTTGGAAAGCTTTCTGATTGCTATATTTGTCTACTTGTGGTTTAACTGAAAGATTATGCAGGAACAGAAGCACTTTGTTAATGTATGGTATTTGGCTTTGTTAAACCTGAGTAGAGTTCTCTATTTTGATTTGTGTCCTCAACACCACCCATTTTCTTACCGATTAGAAGAAAATAGGGTTTAGGGTTTAAGGTTTATACTATCTCTAATGCAAACATGTCTAGGGACACGGTGGCTCACTGGCTAAGACACTGAGCTTGTTGATCAAAAGGTCGGCAGTTCAGCGGTTCGAATCCCTAGTGCTGCATAACGGGGTGAGCTCCCGTTACTTGTCCCAGTTTCAGCGAACCTAGCAGTTCGAAAGCATGTAAAAATGCAAGTGGGAAGGTAACAGCATTCCGTGTGCCTTTGGCATTTAGTCATGCTGGCCACATGACCATGGAGATGTCTTTGGACAGTGCTGGCTCTTTGGCTTTGAAACGGAGATGAGCACCGCCCCCTAGAGTCAGGAACAACTAGCACATATGTGCGAGAGAAACCTTTACCTTTTAATGCAAACTCTAATTTCTGAATGCATCTTCCTATTACTTTTATATCCAACACTTATATATAACAACTGTTTTATGTGAAGATAAATCACAATTGGCAGTAACTAGCATTAATAGTGAAACTGAAGTACACTGGATAACTGAAGATATCCTGGATCAAAGCCAAAATATAGTCCAAGATAATAACTACTACTCATTATTAAAATCACCATAGTCACATATTCAATACTGGAACATTCAGTGGGAATTAGATAGTGTTAGATAATTAACATCCTATAATACAATACTTACTTACCTTGTTCAGACAGTATTTGTTGTTCTTCTTGTAGAGATGCTGCAGACATTTCATGTTTTGTTTGTCTACAATCTTGCCAAAGAATTCATTGATAGTTTTGATAGAAACTGCACAGACAGCAGATTTAGGAGTCGGGTTTGAAGAGTCTGGTTTACTTTGGGCAAAAGCACCAAATAAAATATCATCATTCATATTAAGGCCCATTTGCTGGGCTAAGGTTGCACCTGGCTTACCAATATATGCAGCCTGTAAAATATTAAATACCTCATTTGACCTCTTAGCTGACCTCTTCTTACGTTTTTCAGTGTAAATGCATTCAAGGGGCATTTCCACGTATGAATGCAACTCAGAATCAAAAGAGCAAAACCGTATAATCCTTGTATGAAAAGCTTGGGAGTCAAGAGATTCTCTTTGAACGGTAAGGAAGTACACAAAATGGTCCTTTTCAAATGCATGAACATACTTGATGGGGTATGAATCCCTGAATTCTGGAAGAATATCAATGTAAGAGTAAGCCGTGAGGAACTCAAATCCATCCAGAGTTTCTTTTAATCTTCGAACAGATATTGAATGAAGCAAATGGTCCTGCTCGGGTGAATTACTTACAGTATTGCCAACATAGAAATATACAAATCTTTCTTTTTCTGCCACCAGAATTTTGGTTCCTAAGGGGCTTACAACACAGTCAGGACACTCATCTGATTCCTCATCCATCAGTTTGGAATACATGCAGTGTACTCTACTTCCAATGTCAGCAGGATTATCAGGATAAATTACATGGCGCTGACAGGTTCCTTTGGCCACACTACCGCAGCTGATAAGATGATGATCGTAGTATGTTTCAAAGAGTAGAGCCATGTTAATGTTATCTTTCCAAATATCAGATTGATTTCCTTTAGGCTTACATTCATCACATGGAGCACAACTTGGATTCTCCAGAACAGGTCCAGTCTTGTATTCATAGACGTTGTGAAGAGTTTCATTTAAGACATAGATTTTATTGACTGCACCTACATACAGGTGCTGTCTGTAAAGAATAATATTTTGTATTGGGGTTTCCGCAAAGAAATATGGAAGTTGGTACTGGATGCTCAAATTCATCTCTCTCTTTGAACCTGCTTCTTTACATTTGCCATTGCTCTTCTGTAGCAAGGTAGACAGTAATAATATAATCCCAAAGGGAGAAGTAGCAAAAAGGTTCATAACTGCAGATTTATCCTGTCGAAAGACATTTTAAGAAAGATTTATTATCATATGACTAATCAACAGAACTGTTCATCTAAGCTATATTATTTATTCAAAGCATTTATACCATAAATTCAGTGTAAAAAGCTTCTAGAGCAGCTTATATAATACAAAATCAAATACTGCCCTCAGGCCTAAAATGACAGAAGACTAAAATGACACAAGGCTGAAAGAAATGGATTTAGAGGAAGTAAAAGCAAAGAAGGTACCTTAGGTTCAAATAATTGTTTTATCATTTGTAAAATAGGTAATTATAATAGAAATAGTCTGCTCAGGAATCTCTATTTAAAACCATTGCTTCTAGAAAAATATGCATTTCCCAAGGTGTAGAATTAATGACACTAGGGCTAGGGCAAAAAAACAACAATAATTCATTCTGAAACAATATATCTACATTCTAGTTATTCCTGCTATAATTTTAAATATTTTATGAGAACACTGCTTACCAATACTAACTATTTTTGAAAAATCATAATGAGATGAAGTCAAGATCAACTATATAGGTTTGCTAGAGAAATTTTATCAGTCAATTCTGCCTGGCATGACCGGTTTAATTCTTAAAAAAGAAAGATTTTGTACATGTTCCCAATACATTGTAATATATCTTTTTGAAAAGATTTATATAATAGAACATGGAATCTCTTTTTTACTTAGCATTATGTGATAATTAGGACACTGTCACCCTCACAAGGCCAGCATTTCTTGTTTCAGATTCAAACTTGTTAAGAAAGAAGCCAAGAATCTTGACTGAAATATTATTAGAATAATTAGATTAATTGGAAAATGTCCATTACTTGCTAATCTACTTCCAATAGTCACAGCCCTCTTGTTTTATCTCAAGAATATGAAATTCAGAACTCACAAAATAATCTCATAAATGAGTTCCATTTCAGCTTTAAACAAACCAGTGTTAATAATCCAATTAGCATTTATTTTATGAATATATAAGCATCTAATTAATTTATATTTGTTTTATTTAAAAACAGTATTCATTATACATTTCCTTAACAGCACTATAATATAAATTACTACATTTAAGATTAATAACATAGAATATATTAATCACTAAACATTGGCAGACAGACATTCTTTTTTATATATTGTATTGGATATTGTATTGATTTGATTCTAATCCTATGACATTTAAAGTATATTCAGGAAAATTGTTATTCCATTTCCTGAGTAATCTGTTTTTTATGTTTTGTTGGATTTATTTTCTCAACATTAGTTCACTTTTTAAAATCCTTACAGCAATAAGTCACTGTATAGGATAAGCATTTAGCTATACAGACAGGCTGAAAACAAATTTGAACCGTCTAACAGGTTGATAAAGAGTCTAATCTGACACATTTCTTCCTTTTTAGTCATTTTGATGTGGTTTTCAAAGTCAAAAGACTCGTGAGTAGGGTGATATTTTAAACCTCTGACATGAATAATAAATGAATTGTGGTTGAAGCAATGGGGTTTTCATCAATTTTCAACATTATACTGTAAGTTAAACCAAAACATTGTTCTATTGATACTTAGACACAGTTGCTAATCTAAATTTAGTTTCTTTAGAGGGAAACAATTATGCCTCCTAAAAGGACAACCATATGCTGTTTACAGGATTTTGTACAAAGTATTATTTAGTTATGGATAAATAGTATTGTTACTGGTACAGAAAGATGAATAGCATTGTTACCAATCGTTCACAAAAACAAATTTAAAAGCATCTTTGATAGTATAGAAATATGAAACCAAGTTTCAACAACTTTATTTCTAAAGTAATATTCTTTTTATTATGCTTTATTTAATTTGCTTAAAGTTACAGTAGCTTGCATATAAAACTGCATTACTAGATTAGGGAATTACTAGAATTCCCTAATCTTTATTACTAGATATTTTGAAATTTTTTTGCAAAGAGCAGTAATGGGAGAGTTTCACATTCAACTTGCACAGCTATTTATTTGGATCCAGATAGTTTTTAAAATGAATACATATTTTTGAATTTGATAATTTGGGAGAAAATAGCAAAAAATATTTGATATACTGAGGCTGTTATGTCCCCTGCACATTTCATACCATTAAATATCGTATTTCCTTTCACTGTGGCATACACTATCTCAGTGATGGCTAACCCTTTTGCCATTGCATGCCAGGAGGGGGGGGTCGCGCATGTATGTGCCCAAGCGCATGCACACGCAACCCCACCCACCCCCGCTCCTGGCACATGATGGCCTGGTAGGCAGTTTTTCTTTCTTACCTGGTTCCAGGTCCTCTCTATGCATCTGGGAAGGGTGAAAACAGCACTTCCCTCTCCCTTGGAGGCCCTACGGAGGCTGAAAGGGCCCATTTCCCAACTCTCAGTGGGACAGGAAGTGACATTTTTTGCTGTCCCCAGCCTCCAGAACCTCTCTAGGAGTCTCTAGGAGCCTCTCAAGGAGTCTCTAGGAGCCTCTCAAGGAGTCTGAGTGTCTGGCATCCTGCTTCTTTTGCTCTGGCCACCACCTTGCACATGGCTGATCAGTGCTCCAAGGGAGTTTTTCCGGAGCGTGGCTGCAGTCACTGGCACCACAGACGTCTCTCCCACCAGCACCTTTCTCCCGCCCCTCCCTTCTTCCCCCCAATAAGGCAAACCCTGAGATTTACAGTGAGGTTGGCGGGGGGGGAGGAGGAGGAGGAGTTGCTGCTGCATCTACAAAGAGGATTTGCCCCCAATCAGGACCTTTCTCTCCCCCCCAGGGCAAACCCCAAAATTAACAGCGAAGTTGGCAGAAGGAGGAGGAGGAGCCTCCGCCTCTGCAAAGAGCATTTCCCTCTTTGGAGAAACCTCGAGCAAAGGCAGCGCTGGTTTGCCGGCACGAACGGCCTCCAATGTGGATCCCAGGAAGCGGCTGTCAATCGCATGGCAGGTACGCATGCGTGCTAAGAGAAGCTGCCCAGTGGGCATGCGTGTGCCGGGAAATAAACTTCTGGTTTCAGGTTCACGCATGCACATCAGCCACCTAGTCTTCTGGTTACTGGCGACCATGCGTGTGGGACGATCAGCTGGCCAGCTGATCTTCTGGTTTCTGGCACAGCCGCCTGCGTGAAGTCCTGCTGATCGTCAGCCGCCTGCGTGAAGTCCTGCTGATCGGCACACCATTAACCAGAAGACTAGCTGGCCAGTGTGCATGCGTGCGCCAGAAATCCGGAAGAGGACCGGGCATCACTGTGCATGCCAGGCAACATGGCTCCATGTGCCACCTATGGCACGTGTGCCATAGGTTCGCCATCACGGGTTTAGACTATTGTTACACAACACTAAAAGATGTTTATCGGTCTTTACCATGAGCAGCTGTAGGACACTCTGATCAGTGCATGATTCACCTTGTACCTGCTTACAGGCAAAGACTTAAAATCACAAAACCAACAATTAAATCAGTGAAGACTTGGACTGAGGAGGCAAAGTTAAAGCTACAGGCTTGCTTTGACTGCACTGATTGGAATATTTTCGAAGATATCTCTGCAGACCTGGATGAACTCACAGATACTGTAACATCATATGTCAGCTTCTGTGAAGACCTATGTGTACCGACCAGTAACAACAAACCTTGGTTCCCAGCTAAACTTAAACAGCTATGTCGTTCCAAAGAGGAAGCTTACAGAATAGATGATAAAATGCTGTACAATCAGCCAGAAATGTACTAACAAGGGAGATCAGAGCAGCAAAAAGAAGCTATTCTGAAAAGCTAAAGGATCAGTTCTCAACAAATGAACCAGCAAACATGTCAAAAACTCTTAAAAATATCACCGGCTACAGCAAAACTCCTTCCCAGGCTCAAGGAAATCAACAACTGGCAGATGACCTGAACGTGTTTTACTGCAAGTTTGAAATGAAACTACAGCCACCTATCTCCACCACCCCCATCTCAGACACAACAACAGACACACTCCTACAACTGACCCCATCTCATTGGGTTTACAATCCTTAGTGATCACAGAAAAGGAAGTGCAAGACCTATTTCACAGACAAAAGCCAGGAAAAGCTCCAGGCCCAGACAAGATAACTTTTGCTTTCAGCTTTCTTCTCAAGCCTCAGCCAGTCGCCATTTTAAACTTTCTTTCTTCGCTTTTAAAATCACTCATAGGGTTGTTAGAAATACTTGCAATTTAGAGTCCCAGATCTGGATTTCATCCTGCTTGTTCAGACAATCTGTTAGTTTTCGTTAGTTGGGTTGGTTCCATCGCCTGGCTCTGCAAAGCGCAGAGTTCTCCTGAAGTCCGGAGCAGCGGTGATCTGAATAGGAAGCCTCATCCTGCTTCCTCCCCAAGAGTAAAAAAAGAACTCTGTGGACTTCGCAGAGGGCTCTACCTGCCCTCGCCGGCTCTATCTCATATTTCCTTAAGGAAATTGAGTTTTTCGAGCCGCCTTTCAGCTGTAAAGGCGGCTCTTTACGGGCGACGGGGCTGGCAGTCTCAAAAGACCGTCTAACAGCGACGGAAGCCAAACCAGAAGCTCCGCTACCAACCTGCCTTCCATTGAGGACCTGTATACTGTGAAACTATTTGCAGACCCCTCACATCCTGGACATAAACTATTTCAACTCCTACTCTCAAAACGACGCTATAGAGCACTGCACACCAGAACAACTAGACACAAGAACAGTTTTTCCCCGAATGCCATCACTCTGCTAAACAAATAATTCTCTCAACACTGTCAAACTATTTACTAAGTCTGCACTACTATTAATCTTCTCATTGTTCCCATCACCCATCTCCTTCCACTTATGACTGTATGACTGTAACTTTGTTGCTTGTTTCCTTATGATTTATATTGATATTGTTTCCTGATTGCTTATTTGTACCTTATGACTATCATTAAGTGTTGCACCTTATGATTCTTGATGAACGTATCTTTTATGTATAGAGAGCATATGCACCAAGACAAATTACTTGTGTGTCCAATCACACTTGGCCAATAAAAAATTCTATGCTATGCTATGCTATGCTATGCTATGCTATGCTATACTATACTATTCACATATTTTTCACTTAACAATATAAATTTTGGGCTCAATTGTGGTTGTAAGTTGACCTGTACTTAAAAAGAACATAAATGTAGTATCATATTCTAAATAATCCACACTATTTTCTAAGAGTTTTCAAACAACCCATTAGCACCTTCAGATTTCTTCACTTTGTATACCATTTTAGGCTACATCATCTAAAAAATAACACAGAGCAGGTTTACAATTCAGACACAGGGTATGTAAGTTTAAATCATGCTATCACCACACAGAGTTTCAGAACAGTCAGTTTAAATATGTGAAAAGGTACAGACTATAGGTAGTTTTAGACTTATAACAACTGGGACCAGAATTTTGGTTGCTAAACAAGACAATTGTTCAGTAAGTCATAGCTGATTTTTCTTTGGCTGTTAAGCAAATCACTGCAGTTCTTAAATGAATCATGTGGTTGTTAAGCAAATCCAGCTTCCCTCATTGACTTTGCTTGTCATAAGATAGGAAGATCACAAATGATGATCATGTGATCCAAGGATGCTGTTGTAAAGACATGCCAGTTGCATGTATTTGCTGAATTTTGATCAGGTGATTATGGGGTTGCTGCAATGTCATAAGTGCAAGGACCAGTTGTAACTATTTCAGTGCCATTGTAACTTTGAACAGTTACTAAGTGAATGGTTGTCAGCTGAGGTCTACTGTATAGTACTGAGCTAGATGGAATGATAGTGAAACTCAAAACATTCTTAATCCAGAAAAATGGAAAGAAAGGAATGGTAGTTGGCTTCACTATTCTTGGATGTTGGCAGCTTTTAATGAGCTGCTGATACTAAACTGGTTGTTCCTTTCTTTTGATATCCTTTGTATTCACAACAATGGCTCCTACAATAGCACCCCAAAAACGTTCTGATCTAGTCTCACATTTGCCTTTTTCAAGGGATGACTCTTTCTAGACTTCGTACGAGTGCTGGCATTGAACCTGTAAGTCTACTCCAGGGAGTCTGATCTCTTTCTCTTATCATGGCACCTTATAATGAAAGGTCTGCACTGAACTAGCCCCAGCTTAGTGGAATTTGCAGAGCAGAAATTTTATTACATATCACAATACAACCTGTAAAATATAAAGCCAAGAATAACAGGATTAGGTGATCATCAGTGAGACATTTTGTAGCAGTTTTACCAAAAGCCCAACTTTCAACACAACATAACTATTGCAATTTTTGGAATCTAACCGTTTTAATAGCTACATTAAATTTCTTCTAACATGGCCATCTTTGTATTCATCCATTATTGGCTAAAATAATTTTTATCTGTCTTTGGAAAGTACTTGAAAACCTTCAGAAGCACAACATTTGACCCTTCACTTTAGAAAAGCATTTGAGATCACCTCAATATGAATAGTTTTCTTTAAATTCATGGGATGAAGCATATTTCCATTTGGTGTTTAACTTAACGAGCTAAACCATACCAATGTTGTTTGTGTAGATACATTTCCAGTTTGGATTCAACATAAAAGTTACTATATTGAACTCAAAGAGAATGACAGAATTTGTGGGTAGACAACAAAAAGACCACTAAAATGCAATAGCCAGCAAATCTGTTAGGGAGAGCATCATAGGGAGCATGATGTCAGAACATTCATCCTCTTGTATGAATGGGTTCTGGCTAGCCTCCACAAGCATAGTCAGCAATGATGTGCCATGTTGGAGGTGCAAAAAATAAGTAATGTAATTGGTGTTAGAATGTAACTGATACTTATGTGACCTAATATTCCTTACTGTAAGCGTAAAATTAATTTTTTCATTTTATCAGTTAACAGCAGGGGTGGATTGCCCGATCCGGTAGTAATGGCAGTGGGCGGTTCGGAGAACCGGTAGCAAAAATCCCTGCGCCGCCCCCCCCCCCCCCGTGCCCAGCTGAGCCACATGATCATCAGAGGCTCTTTTTTTTTTTACTTTTAAAAGCATTTTTTCTACAACCTCTTCCGAAGAAAAAATGCTTTTAAAAGTAAAAAAAAAAAGCCTCTGATGATCATGCGGCTCAGCTGGGATCCTCAAAGGCTTTTCAAAGCATTTTTTTCTGCAACCTCTTGGCCGAAGAGGTGGTAAAAAAAATGCTTTGAAAAGTCTCTGGCAACTCCCAGCTGTGTTGCCTGATTGGCAGAGGCTTTTCAAAGCATTAGAAAAAATGCTTTGAAAAGTAAAAAAAAAAGTTGGCCACTCCCACCCAGTCACATTAACCTCCCCACCAAGCCACGCCCACAGAACCGGTAGTAACAAATTTTACATTTCACCCCCCGGTTAACATTATTTCCTGCTGACCATTTTGTGCATCTCATAACCGTTTTATGCAACTCGTAATTCAATTCCTTTTTTTTAAAAAAAAATCATTTGAAAGTATATTTTAAAGATATTCAGATCACCGTAAATTTTAAATATAAAATAACTGCCACATTCTGTGAAAGCTACAGGAGAGATTAGATTGAAATCCTGCATGGAATTTCATGGAAATGAAATTTAGCCACATCCTTATCTTTCTCTTTTAGAATAACAAATTAAGACTTGTGTCTAAAATCATACAAAAGAACTGTGCATTATTAAAGCATCTCAAGTAAATCTTGCTAAATCTTATCTGGGAAAACATGCTTTCCATCACCTAACAGATAAATATTTCCAGAAACCAGAACTGTGTTTTATAGTCAGGCTATAAATTAAATGAAAAATATTGCTTTTAATGCTATTAGTAAATGACATATATTAATGCAACCTGGACAGAACTAACTAAAAGTCATAGGCTTTTCCAGAAGGTATAGCCCTTTGTTTTCCTGAAATATAAAACATATGAAATATTTGCAATATATTTATTGTAGTCTAAAAGTGAAGAGAAAAACAAAAACCAAGTTAATACATATTTAAATGTTCACCAATATTTACATGCAGGTTCCATTAATCAATACTATTCTGCCTTTAGCAGCTTTCCATAAACCAAAGTGTAAATTATTTAACCAAGTAAAAATCTTTTATTGTAGTATGCTTTTAATCACATGCATACAAAAGTAGTAATTTATCTCTATTCTGAAGAAAATATATTATTCTTTTACTGATTTTATGTTAACCTATAGTAAGTAAACTGTAGAGATAGTATTTTTCCTTTGTTACCTACCGCATCCCTAAGAATAAAGCGAGCTTTTCAGCCTGTGCTAGTCTAGACTTATTTCTTTCCTTATGATAGTAATGGTGCTGGACTAAAATGGCACAATAGGTCTTTATTATTACTAATATAATAAGCCTTCAAGAATTTTCACTGATGTTCTATGGGGAAAAAGCAGAACAATAACACTATTTTGTTTCAAAAGACTGAGAAGAAGGAATACTAGCCAACCTTTGCTGAAGAGGTACAGAAATACTATTGAGTAAAGGTTAAAGGTTTCAGATCATAATAAGGAAGTTAAATATTCTGAAAATATTGAAAGGAGGCCTAGAAAAAGGAAATTCACTCAAGAATGCAGAACAGGGAAAAGAAAACCAGACAATAGAATGCGTATCATTATATTGGTTTGAGCTGAGTTGGGCTTTATGAAATCTTCACTAAAGCTTTTATTCGTCTTCCCCCCATCTACAAAAAGACACACATAGCAACATTTAGCGCCAAAAGCAAAAAAAGGAAAATAGACACTACAGACAAAAAGAAATGTTTAGATTCATATTTTATTGTGAATGTATTTAATGTTTGCTGAGGGGGGAAGAGGACAAATGACAATGATATGTTCCACGATAATGATGCAACTTTAATCAGGTATCATGATGTAGATGATATAACTATATAATGTTTGTGAGTGATTAAGTCATGACGCATAATTATGTTGACCTCATTGTGATTTGTAATAAATGTCAATGCATAAATCTACTCATTTGGTTTTATTCTCTCTGAATAATAAATGAAGTAATACAACAGAAATAGGTGTACATTAACACAACGAAATAAATTCACCCAGTGGTATTCATACAGTCTTGACAGAAATTCTTGTAAAATAAGTCAATGAAACAAAAGTAAAGATTTGATTAGACTTTTTAATACTTATTTTGATGCAGAGCGCACTGTTTTGTTTTCCACTGTCATTTTCAATTAATCACAATTATGGATTCACTCTGAGTAAAATTCACATCATTTGTATCTCTCTCTGTGTGTGTCCCTGTCTCTGTCCCCGTCTCTCTAATCATAAAGCGATTAAAGTCCATTCATTTGGACTTTTAAAAACTTATTGCATGGAATAGTTTCATATTTAGAATGCAAGTTTACTCTACAGAATTGGAACTATTTTCATTTCACCCATTTAAGATTGGTGAGAGACAATATCAATTTAGAACTGAAGATCTGTAAAACAGGCAAAGTTGGAACAACTACCACAGAGCACCTTTTACCTATTTTACTTATTTTAAGAAGAAAGAATTTAGCAGTCTTTTCTTTTTTTGCAGACTTATCTAAAAAGAATTAGTATGTTTCCCCTTCCATCTTGTGACTCTTTGAAGGCAGAATCCTCCCTTTTCCTGATGTTCAACTGTTTCTCTTCTGCTCCATATAACAGTGAACCAAAACATTTTGTTACCTGAAATAAAACCCCTTCAGGTTGTAGACAATTCAATTGCACCTTCAGTTCATCATGCTATCTCCCGTGTCTGGTTGTAGCCCATAAATGGGCTATATACTTAGATTTCCATGATCCAGCAGATTCTATTAATATATCAGCACTTAACAGACATAGCTTTTTCTTTTTAATTACAACACAGAAAACAAAACATAACTTTCTAGTTATAAAACATAGATGAAATTATGCAGATGTGCACATGTTGTAACATAGGCAGACGTGGAAAAAAAATCAGAACTACATCTATTGAGACAAAACCATACCAGGAGAAATAGAGACTCCATAGATATTTTTATTAATTAATTTATTCATCGAAGTTCTACATCGCCTATCTTACCCACATGACTTAGATACATCACATTAGGGCTTACCCCTACTCTTAACCTGTACACCGAACTTGTACCCCAATTACAAAATGTTTTCAGGTTTTTATGAAATGACCGTACCTCCAGGAATACTTCAACCTCTTAATTACTTAACCTCTTAATTACTTAATTACTAGGAAAAAGTCCTTAATTTTAGAAATTCTCCCATTTCCTCTCTTATAAAGCTAAAAATATCTTAAAAAATCATCTGTGTTTATTCTAACACTACTTTTAGCAAATAATTAAAACAAAATCTGATATTTTGGCTTAGGCCCGGGGTACTTGCAGGACCATCTCCAGCCGTTCTCCCATCGTCCTGTGCGCTCTCACAGAGTCGGCCTCCTCAGGGTGCCGTCGGCCAAACAATGTCGGCTGACGACCCCCAGGGGGAGGGCGTTCTCTGTGGGAGCCCCGACCCTCTGGAATGGATTGCCCACTGAGCTCAGGACAGCCCCCGACCTTCTTTCCTTCCGTCGCGAGCTGAAGACGTGGCTCTTCTGCCAATTAAACTGATCCGTTTGGGGGTACACTGGTATAATTTTAAATTGTTACTGATTTGTTGTTACTAATTTTAAATTGGGTTACTGGGTTACTGATTTTAATTTGGTATTGTATTGTGATTTGTACTGAAGTTGTCGTTTTGTAAGCCGCCTTGAGTCCCTAGGGAGAAAGGCGGCATATAAATCACAATAAATAAATAAATAAATAAATTTTAATGAATATTTTTCTTCATTGGAAATTTTAATGTTTAGTATACTTCATACTTGCATCTGAAGTATGTATTCACTTTAAAATTATAGATACTAAAATACAAGGTTGTTTAAGCATGTGAAAGAAGAACTTCTCAGTGCATGGAAGTGCAAAACAGCACTTTCCTTCAAACTTCTTGCAAAGTTGCATAGCTGTTTTCCTAGGAAGAAAACAAAAAATGCAGAGTTTTAATGATTCAAAGAAAAGTGTTTCACTTGCTCTGCCATGCACTTGAAGTATTTCAAGAGCTACCTGATAGCAATTAATTTTCTCCAGACATGATTTACAGTTGCAGCATTTTATTATATTTTATCATCTTTCTTTTTTAAAGTAGAGGTTAATTAAAGACAGAATTAAGTCACATTCCTTTCATGAATGGACAGGCATCTGCATGTTTGCTGATGATTCAATAACCTCTACATCAGGTGAGATAGGGAGGAAACATGTTCTGCTATTTATCATCAGATTCTAACAGAATTCTTGTTAATCTATTGTTAGAACAAGTTACAAGGCAAAGAGATTCCAATACATAGACTGCAGGGGTGGGTTCTACTTACCTTTACTACCAGTTTGCAACAGGAGCGTGTGCGTGCTTGCTTTGTTCATGCGTGCTTCTGCACATGTGCAGATTGTCCATTATGATGTCCGGGAAGGTGGGCGGAGCCTCCCGTTGCTTTTACTACCGGTTCGTAAAAAACTGAAATATCACATTGACATAAACATTTAGAACCTTTGCAAACAACACCTGAAATTTACCTCAGATGCCTCCCATTTCCCTTGATCGTTGCAGACATATTTCTAAACCTTGATTGGAGTCCACCTATGGTAAATTAAATTGATTGGACATGATTTGGAAAAGCACACACTTCTCTAGAAGGCCTCACAGCTGACAAAGCATACTGTAGCAGAACAAAAGCCATGAGGTCAAAGGAACTACCTGCAGAGCTCAAAGACAGGATTATTGCAAGCCACAGATCTGGGGAAGGCTACCATAAAATTTCTGCTGCACTGAAGGTTTGTAAGAGCATAGTGGCCTCCATAATTCTCAAATGGAAGAAGTTTGGCACAACCAGGACTGTTCCAAGAGCTGGTCACCTGGTCAAACTGAGCATTTGAGAGAGAAGGGCCTTAGTAAAAGAAGTGACCAAGAACCCGATGGTCACACAGAGATCCTGTATGGAGATGGGAAAGAGTTCCAGAAGGACAACCATCATGGCAGTCCTCCATCGATCTGGACTTTATGGCAGAGTGGCTAGACCGGAGCCTCTGCTCAATGCAAAACACGTTAAAGCTTGCCTGGAGTTTGCAAAAAAGCACCTGAAGGACTCATAAATTGTGAGGAACAAGATTATCTGGTCTGATGAAACCAACTTTGAATTGTTTCAATTCTAAACATTATGTCTGGAGAAAACAGGCCACTGCTCATCACCTGCCCAATATCATCCCAACAGTGAAACATGGTGATGGCAGCATCATGCTGTGGGGGCATTTTTCAGCAGCAGGGACTGGGAAACTGGTCAGGGTTGAGGGAAAGCTAAATGGAGCAAAGTACAGGGATATTCTCAATAAAACCTGTTCCACAGTGCTGAGAACCTCAGACTGGGCTGAAGGTTAACTTTCCAACATGACAAAAATGATCCTAAGCACACAGCCAAGACAACACAGGAGTGTTTTACAGACAACACTTTGAATGTTGCCAGCCAGAGCTGATTTGAACCCTATTGAACATCTCTGGGACCTGAAAATGGCTGTCCACTGATGGTCACTATCCAACCTGTCTGAGCTCTGAGAGGATTTGCAAAGAAGAAAATCCCCCAATCCAGGTGTGCAAAGCTTGTCATGTCATACCAAAGACTTGAGGCTATAATTGCTGCCAAAGCTGCTTCAACAAAGTACTGAGTAAAGAGTCTGAATACTTATCCCAATGTGATATTTCAGTTTTTTTCTTTTTAATAAATTTACAGGCATTTCTACAATTCTGTTTTCACCTTCATCATTATGGGGTACCGAGTGTAGATTAATGAGAAAAAAATTAATTTCAGCAACTGTAAAATCAGGCTGCAGCATAACAAAATTAATGAAAGTGAAGGGGTCTGAATATATTGTATATGAATATTGATATGCAATTGTATATTCAGCAAGCAGAAACCAGGAAGATCTGGTATTTAACACAGTGAAATCACTAAAATTTTGAACATTAAATAGCATGTAATATTATCTATAGAGATATTTGTATAGTGATTGTAAAGTTTATTTTATAATTGTGTTTTGGTATGGTTTTATCTACAGTAGCTCTTCACACAGTTTTTAAAAAATGACTATTGAGAGTCAAGGACAGAAAATTGTAAGCTCTATACCAAGAAACTGAAGAAGAGTTGTATTAAACTACAAACTGCAGGCCCATTGAATATGATAAATGTTTGACAAATATGATTTGTGTGGTTTCAGTGGGAACAGTAGGACAAGATGTGCCAGTGAAGTTTACATTCTAGATAGTACTGAATAAGGTGGACCAATGATCTGACTCAATATAAGAGATTTAAGCATGTTAAAGCCATTTCCTTTATGGTCAGACATGTTCCTTCAAGAATAATCAGATTAATGATTCATGATAGACAAAAATGTATTTAAATCATCTAATTTAGCAGAAAACATCTAAACCTGTATTGCTTACATTTAGTTTCAATACACTATCCACAAGACCCAAAATATATTGTGATAGATAAAAAGGAGGCTGAGGATATAGAATCTTAAAATGGACCTATTAGCATTCAAAATATTGAACATGTTGTTGATTATAGCTTAGGTCTGGATTAACTTTGGGGATCATGTTTTTCCAAAATAACTCCTTGGCCATTTGCCCTACATGCTGCTGAAGAATCTAATCAGATTTTTCATTCTAAATACAAAGTTCTCACTTGATGAGATGGTTAAATTAAACTTATGTGATCAGAGAAAACACAATACATCCATGTATGATTGACTGCAAACCCCTTATAGACCTTTTGCATGAAGCAGAAAAAAATGCACTTGTGCTTTGGTGACTGAAGGAAAAACTAGATCATTAAAGAAAGTGAACTTTAAAAAAAAATCAGAGTAAGAGATAACTTTGTAAATCTATTTGAATTCGTTGCAAAAGAAATCAGAAGCTTCTATTTTTATCGTTTCTTTCTTCACTTCATTTTTTCCCTTTCTCTCTTTAATGTTTATTTTGCATTATTTTGTATTAGTTTTTATTATTGCTTTAAAACTTTTGTTTAAATGTATATTAAAAAGGAATCATTGTATTCCGAGCTTCCACACACATAAACATTTACACATAGCATATATACATTCATTCAAACACATTTAATATCCCTTCCAAAAATATTTTTTCCTAAAGTGTTGTAAGATTTGAATTCAAATTACTGAATAATTTCTGGACTTCTGAATTTTTTTAAAAAAACATCTTCTTGTATTACATGCTCAGGTTACATGTAGGTTCAGTAAGTGTTTTCAAACCATTGAGTCATTGCTTTTTTACAATTTTGAATAACCACATGATTGTGGTTTATTCAGTTAAACTATTTGATTTTAGCTTTTTAAATCAAACAGGATACACCTGCAGGGGGAACTTTTGAATTACAGCATACCTGGAGGCATTTACCAAAAAAAAAGGGTTTAAAGTAATTCAAGGCCAAGACTTGTTTGGGCGAATACCGCTATTTTGTAATCATAGCACTACTAATTCAAATCAGTGGCATCAAGGCTCCTTTATACATGACATTTGTTATATACCATCATCCATGAATACAGCAGAAAAGATTATCATCACAAGTGCAAAGAGCAGACAGCTCTTTTATAAATTGGTTGCCTAGTTCATATATGTTTCGCATCATAAACTCACAAACTGCATGTCAAGCTTTCACTGTATTTATCTCTCACTCAACTGAAAAAAATGCCTTTCAGCTTTATGTACAAAAAAGGGGAAAATGCTGAGAAATATCTGCAATGTTCAAAGCTATTAGTCTTACATCTGTTTTACCAAAATAGATCCTAATCACATCATTTTCTCCAGGTACATATTGAAAGTATCTTGGCAGGAATCCTAGAAAGTCATATCCAACTGCAGGTAGTCCTCGACTTACGACCACAATTGAGCCCAAAATTTCTGTTGTTAAGTGAGGCATTTTTAAGTGAATTTTGCCCCATTTTACAGTCTTTCTTGCCACAGTTGTTAAGTGAATCACTGCAGTTGTTAAGTTAGTAACCCGGTTGTTAAGTGAATCTGGCTTTCCCATTGACTGTGCATGTCAGAAGGTCGCAAAAGGGAATCACGAGACCCTGGGATGCTGCAACCATCATAAGTACGAGTTAGTTTTCCAAGCATCTGAATTTTGATCACATGATCATGGGAATACTACAAAGGTTGTAACTGTCTTACCTGAACGTCCTTTTTCGGAACGCTGCGTATACACTCCAGCATAGGGTTAAATCCTCATTTCTGCCAGCAACTGAGAGAACCTTTATTTAAATAACTTCCTACTCTGTGCTCTCACCACGCCCCTTTTGCACTCAGTTCCCCAGTCTTGAACAAAGACACAGCGTGTGAAATACAAATAAATTTATTAAACCAATGGGAAATGGAATGTATACGCAGCGTTCCGAAAAAGGACGTTCAGGTAAGACAACGTCCATTTTCCAGAACGCTGCTACTACACTCCAGCATAGGGACATACCCAAGCCTAATTCCCAGGGCCGGGCAAACCACCGCTCCCCTCAGAGGAGCCAGAAACCACAGTCTGCAGAACTCTCCGACCAAAAGACGCCTCCGCCGATGCGTAAGCATCAATGCGATAGTGCCGAATGAACGGCGACAAGGAAGTCCATGTGGCAGCTCTGCAAATGTCCAACACCGATGCCTGGGTAGCCCAGGCAGCCGAGGTGGCAGCACTCCGGGTCGAATGAGACTGAATTCTCACGGGCACAGGGCGCGCCTGCCTCTCGTAAGATGAAGAAATACAGGCCTTAATCCAACGTCTAATAGTGGCCGACGACACCTTCTTCCCCATAGAAGCTGGATGAAACGAAACAAATAACGCCTCCGTCTTACGAAAAGACTCCGTTCTGTGAATGTAACGCCTTAGAACCCTGCTGTACATCCAGCGTGTGCCAAAGAACCTCACGGTGATGACTGGGCGACGGACAGAAGTCTGGAAGAACCAGTTCCTGCGAGCAGTGAAACCAAGAGTTAACCTTGGGGGTAAAAGCAGGATCAAGCCAAAGCACAACGGTGTTAGCGTGGAAAATACACAAATCCTTCCGTACGGATAAAGCCGACAGCTCAGATATGCGCCGAGCCGACGTAATAGCTATCAGGAAAGCTACTTTGAACGACAGAAACTTCAACGAAATAGAACCCAGTGGCTCCAACGGTGAAACAGTAAGGGCCTGTAAAACCAGCGCCAAATCCCAAGAGGGATAACGGTGAACGGTGGGCAGCCGCAGGTTTGTAGCTCCATGAAGAAACCCCCTCACCCATGGGTGATGGGACAGAGATGTGTACGGAGGAAAGGAAAGCACCGTGGCCAGGGCCGCCACCTGACATCAAAGGGTAGCCGGAGCCAGGCCTTTGCCCAACCCTGCTTGCAGGAAACCCAAAACATCCTGAATAGTCGCGGACGTCGGATCCACATGGGCCCCCGCGCACCAGCGGCAAAAGGCCCTCCACGAGGCATCATAAATCCTTGTTGTAGAAGGTCTACGGGCCGCCTGGATCGTCTCAATCACTTCGTCCGGCAGACGGCCCTTCCTCAGGATAACGCGTTCAAATGCCAAACGGCCAACTGGAACCACTGGGGCTCGGGGTGTCGAATGGCCCCTTGACGTAAGACAATCCAATGAGGAGGGATTCGCCACGGGGCCGACATCGAAAGTTCCACGAGGTCCGCGAACCACTGTCTGCGTGGCCAGTACGGCGCCACCAGCAGCACCTCCACCTTCTCCACCAGCAACTTCCGGATCACTCGCTGAATCAATGGCACTGGTGGGAAAGCGTACAGAAGGCCGGCCGGCCAACTGCATCGCAGTGCATCTGTGTCCTCTGCGAGCGGCGTCGGAAATCGAGAGATGAACCTCGGAAGCTGTGCGTTGGCCGGGCTGGCGAAGAGGTCCACCACCGGCCGCCCGAAGCGAAGTGAGGCTTCCTGAAACAGACTGGGAAGCAGTTGCCACTCGGCCTGATCAATCACTTCCCTGCTGAGCCAGTCCGCCCGAGTATTGGCTATCCCGGAGATGTGGTCCACCCGGATCGATACCAGATGAATCTCCGCCCAGCTGAACAGACGCTCTGACTCGAGCATCAGGCTCCGTGACCTCGTCCCTCCTTCGCGGTTTACGTGCCCCTTGGCAGACGTGTTGTCTGTGAGTATTAGAACGTGACGGCCGCGAATCAGGGACTTGAAGTGTAGCAGAGCGAGGCGGATCGCTCGTAGCTCCAGCAAGTTGATACTGTGAGTGCGCTCTGCCGGAGTCCATTTTCCCTGGGCTACTTGTGCCCCCAGATGGGCTCCCCAACCATGGAGACTGGCATCCGTGGTGATCACGATCCGGTCTGGCTCCAGAAAGTTGCATCCCCTCCGAATGGCCGACTTCCACCAACGTAGCGATAGGCGAACTCGTGGAGGGACCAGCACCTTTCTCGACGAATTGGAGCTGCGGTCTCTCTGAAAGGGGAGCAGGAGCCATTGTAACGGGCGAGAGTGCCTGCGCGCCCACGGCACAATGCGGAAGCACGACACCATCTTCCCCAACAACCGGGACAATGTCAGCAGTGGTACCGACCTCTGGGCTAAGATCTGGTCCAGGAGTGAAAGGATGCTTCTCACTCTGTCTTCTGACAGGAAGACCTGCCCCCTCCCAGAGTATATCACGGTCCCTAGATGTAAAATCGAGGTTGAGGGAACGAGGTGGCTCTTGTCCAGATTGATAGTGAAGCCGTGCTCCCTGAAAGCCGAGATCACCTGCTCCATGTCTCGCACTGCTCGTTGTCTGGATGAAGACCAGCTCTGACTGGAATGGCACTGAGTGTTGCCGCCACCACCGCCACCAACTTGGTGAAAGTACGGGGAGCCGAAGAAAGACTGAACGGCATCACACAATATTGGTAATGACCGCCCGCATATTGGAAGCGTAGAAATTGACGATGCGACGGCAGCACCAGAACATGCAGATAGGCCTCTCGTAAATCCACCGACTGCACCAGGTCCCCTAGACGAATCGATGCCAATATCGAGTGAGGGGAGTGCATTTTGAATCGACGATAACGTACCGAACGATTCAAATCTTTGAGGTTGAGAATCCCTCGAACGCCCCCTGAAGACTTCGGCACCAAAAACAGGACCGAATAGAACCCGGTCTCTCGTTGATCCACCGGCACCAGTTCTATCGCCCTGATCTCCAAAAGGTGTGAGATCTCCTCCTCCATCAGGTTGCGACAGTCCATGGACAGGGGCACGGGACATCTTAGGAAGCGTCGAGGAGGTCAATCCAAGAATTCTATCGAGAGTCCGTTTGAAATCGTGCGACGAACCCACTCGTCCGACGTGGATTGGTCCCACTGTCGACGAAAAGATTGAAGCCGCCCGCCGACGGGACCCGGAGTCGGTGAGTCATTTGCCCCTGTGATAGGGCTTGGAGTTGGCCCCACGGTAGGGACGCTTAGAGGCAGGTTGAGGTCTGCCACGGTCCCTGAATCGTTGCCTGTCTGTGAAACGTTCTGACTGCTGGAATGGTGGTCTGTAAGTGGAGGGGCCTCCCTGGCCCGAGTAAGCCCGAAAGGGCTGACGCTGCGAGTACGGGGTATAGCGCCTGTCTTGCTTGCGAGAAGATGAAGGCATAATTTTACGTTTGTCTTTGTCCTCCAACAGGACCGGATCCAAAGCAGCGCCGAATAGGTGGGAGGCCTTGTACGGAGCCGCCGCCAGCTTCCACTTGGCTTTAACATCCGCCTTCCACGGGCGTAGCCAGAACAGACGACGTGAAGTGATGGAAGCCGCCATCGCCCGGGATGCAAACTTGACCGAGTTCAACGAGGCATCTGCTGAGTATTCCATGGCAGCGATGATCTTATTGATATCATGATGCATACGCCGTTCCTCTGGCGGCAGCCGTTCTTGGAGCTGTCGCAGCCATATCAGAGATGCACGATTAAAGAACGACGTTGCCGTGGCCGTTCTGACCGTCCAAGCTACTGCTTGATGTGACCTTCGGAAAGCCAGTTCGGTACGCCTGTCCTCAGATTTCAGTCCTTCAAGAGGATCAGACGATACCATCGAATGAGAAGTGAGACTGGCAACAGGGGCATCCACAGTGGGCAAGTCCAACATTGCATCCAACTCAGGAGCTGAACAGAACAATTTCTTGTCAAGGTTACTGGGCACGGTAGACGACCCAGGTTGGCCCCAAGGCGCCTGCAACACATCCGTGAACAGTTGGGGGCACGGAATGAAGTCCTTTTCCTGCTTTACTTGTTTGAACAAGGCATTGTGCGGGCCAGGCTCAGGTTGGGACGCCGGGGGTTGAGCCCCCACCGACCCCAAATTCGTTGTCTGTGGGGCCTTGTGGAGCAGGGACTTGAATAATGCGGGCCGGAACAAACCCGTGAAAGCCGGGGAGTCAGGAGGTAGGCCTTCATCCTCTGAAAATTCGAGGTCCTCTGGCGCCTCCTCCTCCTGGTCCGAAGTCTCAGACGAATCACAGTCCAGACGGGACGGGGAGCGGGCCCTGCGATATCCCGCAGTCCCCAACCCTCCAGAGGCAGTCCCCGCAGGGGAAGTCAGTGCCGCTGTTTGAGTGCCAGCCGCCATAATGGATGCCAACGCGGTGGAAAGCATCGACTGGAAGTCATACTGAGGAGGGGGTAGGGGCTGATCCACAGAGCGAAGCCCCGCTGCCGTAGGTGTGAAAGTGGCAGACGGCTGGCGTCGTCGAGGTGGGAGGGAATCCAGACCCACTAACGAGACGTCCGGCATCGACTGGGACACGCCCCTCTGCAACGCCAATGGCCTGGGTTGGACCGCCCTTCGCTCCGGATCCGGGGGAGTGCAAGAAGTCTGTAGCGCGAGCCCCGTGTCCCGGCATGACGAGGAAGCATAGGCTTGCCTGGCCTTCTCGCATTGTTTCTCCAAGGCCTTATGACGACGGAGCTCGTCCTTGTCCGCTGTAGAAGAAGACTTAGTAGACCGGGACTTGTGGCCTCCCGCCGTGGACCGCTTGGCCGGCTGCTTTTTGCGAGACTTGCTTGCTCTGACCGGGCTGGCCTCCCACTCCATGTCAGAAGAGAATGATGAATCCACCATCATAGAAGCCAGGCGCCCACCTATGTGACCAGGGGGCGTGGCTTTTTTTAATTTATATATATATTTAATTATTTAATCAAAACTCTCTGAATCAAGGACAGAAGCGAATTTTTCTTCCCAGAGAAAGTGACTGGATAGACCACCAACCACTTGAGTCACAGAGAGCTCAGTCACTTCAGGGCCCTAGCCCAGGCCAGGCAGGAAGGCTGGCTTTGCAGGGCAGATAGCCTTTAATTCGCACCCCCCCCAGCCAACAGGGGGGAACAGCTGGTGGGGTCAATTAAATCTCCCTTTCTTGGGAGAGAGTGCGAGCAGCGCCACGCCTTTAGGCGCCACAGAATGGGCCCCCTGTAGGCGAACAATCTTATTGAAGCAGGGCCGCCCCACGAGGTCAGACAAAATGGCGGCCGCCCGACAATCAAAATGGCAGCCGCGCAGTTACAGCGCGGGGATGCTGGCGGTCCCACGCACTCTCCAACGGCCTCCGCCTCACCCCTCTGGCGCCTCTCCCTAGGCCGCCACGTGGAAGGGGTCTCTGGCCGTTTGCCCAGTCGCAGGAGGGTGGCGAGCGATGTTCAGCCACGCCGTGCCCTCCGCAAACCTTATCAGTACTGGAACGGAGCCCATGCGGCAATCAAGAGGCTGGCCGAGACGCCGCCCACAGATACCTGACGGGACGGTTGTCTGAGAGGCTCCGTGGCGGTAGCGCGCCCGCTAACCGCCGTTTGCGATGTCCCGCCGCTCAGCTCCCTCCCCAAGTAATCGGTGTGTGGGGGGGGAGCGCAGCCCTCAGCCAAATCCAACGGCAGTCTTTAATCAGCCGGATCCGCCCCGAGGGGACAGATACCGGCGGCTGTGAGCGCATGAACGCGCTGGCTGGGACGACCTGGATACCCAGGCACGAACCCAGCGAACAGCAGGCAGGCAGGGAGTCAAAACAATCCAAATTTACAAGAAAAAAAGGGGAAACCTAACCAAACCGAAAATTAAAAAAGGGGCTAATCAAAAATAAACAAAGGCCTAACGCTTACCTCGGAGCAGAGAGAAAAACCCTCTCAGTCTGGCAGCAACTGAGAGAAAGACTGGGGAACTGAGTGCAAAAGGGGCGTGGTGAGAGCACAGAGTAGGAAGATATTTAAATAAAGGTTCTCTCAGTTGCTGGCAGAAATGAGGATTTAACCCTATGCTGGAGTGTAGTAGCAGCGTTCTGGAAAAATGGTCATAAGTCACTTTTTTCAATGCCGTTTTAACTCTGAAGTGTCACTAAATGAACTGTTGTAAGTCGAAGACTACCTGTAGTGTCTGATTCAGGTCTGACTGAAAAGAGGGCAATTTGCCAGAATAATGGTGCATTTTATAAACAAGTCAGGAAGTTTCTACATTTTGGAATGCTTGATACATTTTAGGCACTTTCTTGAAAATGGATTTTTTTAAGTTTAAAATTTTCAAATAAAGAACAGGTAAATAATTTAGAAATTTCCTAATTTCCATTTTGTTGTACAAGACAGAAAGTACCATGTTGTTTTGGAGATGACGTCAGCCAATTCTTAATGGTTATTTTAATTGCTAATAAAAAGTTAATTAATGATCTCACTTTTTAAAAAAGTGATTTTGTGATGGCGATCAAGAAAATATCCCACCTCCCAAACATTGTAGCAAGGACTTTTCCAGATTATCAGCTTTTCCTAGTCTTCACAATATTGTACATTAATAAAGCAAAATACTTTCCAAGAAAAGCAAATAGCAGCTCATAGGTATGAAGACTTTCTGTGTAATAACTTTGGGAATGTCCTTATTTTTGTCAAATGTAAATCTTGCTGATATGATCATCCAATCAGTACATTTGCTCACAATAGCTACTAGAATCATTTAGCAAAGGCCCTGAGCTTTGGATTTCTCCCCACTGAGGATTAGTGTGGTTAGCAAAAAGAGAAAGAGTATATCTGAAAAATCAGACAAATGTTCCTGGAAGTTGCAGCTGCATTATTTTGATGATTTAGCAACATGAATGGAGAAGCCCTATAACAGTGTTGGCGAACCTTTTCGGCACCAAGTGCTGAAACAGGAGTGTGCCGAGGAGGGGGGGGGGGCACCATCAGAAACTGGAAGAGCAGATTCCCAGAGTGCATGTGCGTGCCGGGAAGCTGAGCTTCTGGTTTCCGGTGTGCATATGCACGCTGGTCACCTAGTCTTACAGTTTCTGGCACGCATGCACGAGTGAAGACCAGGTGGCCGGCGCACGCATGCGCACCACGAAGCTGCTCTTCCAGTTTCCGGTGCATCTGTGATGTTTCTGTGTAAGGAAACATGATACTAAACCAGCAGTTGATGGAGAATAAGGGGAAGTTCAGTTCTAAACTTAAAGACCCAAACAGTAAAAGCTTGATAGTTTCACAGAGAAATGAAATGACTGAAGAGCACATTTAGGAGTACAGAAGTCACAGAAAAAAGTTAAAAATGCAAGGATGGCATTTTTCAAAACTCTCCCCTTTTCCTAGAAAAGGTCAGGGCTCTAATCATATTGTCCCGACTGCAGTTTTGCTTTGATTTTTTTACTCTGTTTCAGATGACAAATTGGAATTCTTTTCAAACAGGACGCCATGACTGGCTGCTTAAATGGTATATTAATAATTCCTGCAATTTGACAGGGTATAGAGCTAAAACAGCTTTTGTCATTAAATAATACATGAGGGATATGTGACAGAAACACCAAAAACATTGAGTGTCACATTCTGATTCCAGAAGAAGACTGGGTGATTAAAAGCATCCAGAACTCATATTGCTTTAAGAATGCTACATCAGGCACCTTCTGAAAAATACTTGTAAAAGTAAAAAAAAAAATTACTTTTACAAGTAGTGGTACTGCAGAACTGGATGAAATGAAGAACACCTCAATTCCTATCTATTCAAATAGAGTGAAACAGGAGAAAAATCACAGGGAAAATGTCTAGATCAAATGCTTAAATATATATTCCAAACTTTCATTTATCCCTCTAATCAAAATTTACAATTAATATACCATATTTTTCGGACTATAAGACACACCGGTGTATAAGACGCACCAAGATTTCAAAGAGGTAAGTAAGGAAAAAAAGGGGTTTGCCCTCCCCAGCTCCCAGCAGCACTCTGTAGGCCTCCTAAACCCTCTGCGCACCCTGTTTTTGCGAAAAACGGGGCCATTTTTCGCAAAAATGGGATGAGCAGGGCGGGGCTTCGGGAGACCAAAAATGGCTGTATTCAGAGTGTAACTCACACCAACATTTCCACCCTCTTTTAGGGGAGGAAAAAGTGTGTCTTATACTCTGAAAAATACGGTACATAGCAGAAAAAAATCAAATTATTTTAAAAATATACCACTCAATCTCCAAAAGCTTATTTTACTCTGAAGTGTTGATGGTTCAATTTTTTAGGATTACAATAAACGAGTACATTATTCGTGAAACACAGCTTATCTAGCCTGAAGAAATTCATGCCATCTGGATAGTCACTAGATAAGTTCAAAAATGTTGCAGAAGTTATGTAACTTCTGCAACTTTCTGTATATTGCTAATAGTTTCATCTAGAGACAAAAAGATCAGCTGACAGTTTAAAATATGTATGAAATTTGCATAAATCAAGTAATGCTTCTAAGTATCTGTATAAAGGAGTATCCTAAGAATTTTTTTTTTCAGTGTTCAGGTTTGATGGGGAAAGGGACAAAGAAACAGAACTCTGCAGTTTGTTTGCAGTAAAATACATTTTCAGAGGAATTTCTCAGAAAATATATTAAGTTTTGAAGTTCAGGAAAAGTAATACAGATGGGATCCATTCTTCTATTACCTCTTCTTGCCCAATGTAATTAAAAACCTGGGTAATCAATAAGAAAACATCTTTTATATTCTATTATGAGAGCCAGTTTGGTATTCAAATAGTCCTCAACTTGCAACCGTTCAAAATTATGGCAGACTGAAAAAAAAAGGTACTTACAACTTAAGAGTTCCACATTTAGGAGTCTGGCAACCAACCCACGTTTATGGCTATCTTTCCCTTGGCCATGTTACCCTGATTTGTAATGTTATTTTGCCAGAAATTGGTGTTTACTTCTGATTTCTGGCAAAAATGCCTATTGTAGACAATGGGAACATCTGTTCATTTTACGACTGCTGTGTTCATTTAATGACTACTGCAGAAAAGGCTGTAAAATCAGGTACAGTCATATGATGACCCGCTTAATGACCAGCATGACTTATGACCATGATTCTGGGCTCAATTATGGTTATAAGTAGAGTAACACTTGCAGTATGAAAGCTTGAAACCAAGCTTACAATTGGGATACCATGAGTTGTAGTCCTGCTTTAGGAATGAAGACAGATGGCTGACCTAGGTCCAATCACTCTTTCTCAGCCCTAGGAAGCAAACCACTTCTGACAATTTTGCCAAGAAAACTGCAGGGGCTAGTCCAAGGACTCTCCAAGAGTCAAAACTGACTGTGACACACATACACGCTTATTTTGCTCTGCAGCCAAAGTCTAAACACATATTCTGATCTATATACATGTATATATTTGCAATTATCTGTAGCTCAGGTGTAGAATGAAAGTGAAGGTTCATTCACTTGTGGGTTGGTTGTGGGTTTCATTACCAGGCTAGGTAACATCTTCAGTGGAATTTAGGGGATGTCAGTGTTCTTCAGTTTATAAGGGATTCATGCGGTCAGTAGTTCTTGTGACGGTGAGGTCATATCAAGTGAGGGTCCCATCAGATGAGGTCTTGTGTTGGGTCAGATGTGGGTGTGTCAAGTGACGATCTTGTGATGGGTCAGGCGTGAGTCACCAGTGACAATTTTCTGTTTGGTCTTGTGATGAGGTTACATAGGGTGACGGTCATTGGGAGGTGAAATGCTGGTTGGGAAGAGCTTGTGTGGGTTGGTTAAGGGGCGGTGCTGGCCACGCTACCACCTGCCGAGCTCTTGAGTTCATCGGAGCCTGACACTCCACAAGCAATTCCATCAACATTGACCTACAACCAGATTATGAACCCCTTAGAATTCAAATCAACTGCACAGCCAACCAGAGACAGCACCGACCCTCAACCAACTCAACAGAAGCCCCATCCCCAACCAGCACCTCACCTCCTAATGACCCTCACCTGATGTAATCTCCCCATTACAACTCATCACAAGACTCTCTCTGGTGACTCACACAAGACTCATAAGACCCTCACCTGATGGGACCCTCACCTGACATGACCTCGCCACCACAAAACCTACTGACCGCATGAATCCCTTATAAACTGAAGTCCCCATAAACAGAATACTGACCCTGACATCCCCTAAACTGCACTAAAGATGTTACCTAGCCCAGTAATGAAATGCTCAGAAACCAGCCGACAAACTTGGAGAACAAACCGTCACCTTCATGTGTATGTCAGGTATGGAATTAATCTTTTGCATTGGATCTTCAGGCCTGCCACATTTACTACTGTAGGAAACTGGGAGGGGGGATTGTATGGAGCAAGGGTGATATATAGTCATAACAACATTCCTTTCTTAGAGAGTAAAGGACATTTTGCCCTGCACCTGGAGGGCTGGGACTGGGAGGCATCTCCAGTTGGGATGATGCTTTGATTGGACCATGTGATGGACATGTGGGTGCTGCGCAAGGACTTGGACTTTTCTTTAGGTGGGAAAAACCTGGAAACTTTCAGATCTGGATTTTCCCAGATGTGCCAATATGACATCTCTAATAAAATGGAACTTTGAGGGACTTCAAGCCTCGGAGTCTTTTTTCGTTGGGGGTGTTACTTGGAACCCTGACAGTCTATATGTTTTACACACTTAGAAAAGTCCTAGATCTATGGTTTCACCTAGTATCAAAACAAATGTATTGTTACTAATTTCTTTTGAATCATTCCCAAATGAGATTTTGAATTATATGCATTGCCATATCAAATTGTATTTACCTGCAAAGTTTGTACCTGTGTAAAGGGAAAGTTCATACTGTATTTGTACTAGGGTTTAGCTAGAGATGTATGAAACAGTTCATTCTGAACTCTTATCATTTGTCAGCATAATGCAAATTTGCATTATTATTTTTTTATATCCCACCTTTATTATTTTTATGAATAATTCTAGATGGCAAACTTACCATATCTAACACCCTTCCTCCTATTTTTTCCTCAATAACCCTGTGAGATGGGTTGACCTGGGAGAGTGACTTTGGGGTTGGCTCAAAGTCACCCAATTGGCTTTGATGGCTAGTGTGGGATAACTCATGATATCTTGCTTTCTAGTCCAATGCCTTAACCATTATGTCAATTTTGCTTTGGTCTATACTCAGAATTTACATTTACAGTTTTTGCCTCTTTCCTTTAAATTTACTTTCTAACATTACTTGGTATTTATAACTCCTTCCTTTCATGGGTCAAATATCCAAATGTACATCAGAATATTATTTTATTTTTGTGGAGGCCTTCATAGCCAGTATTAGTTGGGCAGTGTTGGACTTCAGGATTTAGTGCTCATGGTCTAAGCAAAGGTTTCCTGACCACCAACTGTGGCTGGAATCTTCAGATGCAAGGACGTCCACTATGCAGACTGATTAGTTTTATGTCTGACTATGCAGGACTGACTAGTTTCTAGCCAGGTGACCCAGGATTTTACAGGCTCCCAACTGCTTTCTTTTCCATGGACATTGCCATTTTTTTTGAAGCCTCTTCTGTTGTTTCTCTCTTCTAGTTGATATTTTCCCATCTGATTCATCCACTGGAAGACCAGTTGAATTTTAAAAAGAGAGAAAGAAAACAGCAAAGTTTAGCATGTTCTCCATCATATGGACTAGAATGGAAAGGTGGCAAAATTCTTGTCTATTTCACTAATTCTTTTTAAAGTCTATACTTCACTGTTACAGTGTAAAATGGTGTAGTGTAGTATGTAGTATGCATAATGCTCCAGTGAACCTATATATAAAAACATTAATTAACAAATCTGGTCTTTCTCCATGCCACCCCTGCACCTGTTGTTATAACAACAACAACAATATAAAAAGGTTCACTGTTCACTAGTCCACCACCCCAAGATGAAATGGCTATGGAAGATAGTAACGGGAGGAAGGGCTATTATATACTATACAATATGTAACTGGATGTAAAGTGTTTGCTTACAATGAAATGAAACAACAATTGGCACCACTTGATCTGACCCACATTAGAAAACTGTGCTTTTGGTATATGACAGGAAAACACAGGTGAAGTTGACTTCCGGTGGCTAGAGCAGACTATGAACTTATACATTCTTGCCCTCAAGAAAGAGTTAGTGGGCTGTACTTATTACACGAGGAAACTTGTTATGGATTATGGATTAACCTTAAATATTTTAAAATGTGTCACTAATGAGAGATAGTTGCCTAAAGTGAGACTGATTACACTTTAAACGGTCACTTTAAACAGGAGTGTCAAACTCAAGAGCCATTGGCCGCATCCAGCCCACAGGGTGCATAGATTTGGCTCGCAGGGCTGCCCTGGAAATAGCGAAGGATCAGCCCACGATGCCTCTGCCAGCAAAAACAGAGCTCGGGAGGGGCATGTGTGGTCCTCCCGGGCTCCATTTTCACTGGCAGAGGGCTGGAGGAGGCTACTGCAGCCAAAAACAGAGCCCGGGACAACAATGGATCCTCCCACTGCCCGGGCCATCACAGGTGCCCCGACATGAGTGACATCAATCTGGCCATGCCCACCTGGCCCCGAGGTCAAACACAACCCTGATGCAGCCCTCAATGAAATCGAGTTTGACACCCCTGGTTTGCACGATGGCTTACTTTACAAATGGAATGGTCATTACATTCTTGTAATAGCTTGGCAAATACACATCTTTTTCTGAGAATGCAATAAGTGAAAGAATGGAAGCTTTAAAGCTGCAAAGAAAAGGGGAAAATCTAAGCAAGTGCTGGTTGTCTGGCAAGGCAGGAAACAGTGTATGGAAAAATGAAGGAAAATTTGAAATATGGACATATTAATGAAACTTAACTGAGAATTCAACAAAATGTCAAATCAAAAATAAGACTTATAATTGAAGTCAGCCTCTATTTTGCCTATATCATATGGCAGTTAGTATTTCATTTAAACATTTTAGGATTAAATAATTTCTAAAAGATTAGTCAATACACGTGGGACGGAAGGCTTACTTTAGTTCCAACAGCATCAGATATAAAAAACAGGAAATATATACAGCAAGAAAGCATTTGTTTTCATACAATGGGACCTACAGATGTCTCATCTGCAGATTTTAGACAAACAGGCATTCCATGTACAATTGCACATTATAGGATAACAGGATTATAAAATTTCCAGGATATTTCATAGCCTGCTAAAACTTGGACAAGGGCAAAACACAAACGACTGATACCTATTCTGCTCAGTGCACTGCTCTTAATCAGCAAACCACTCAAGCTCAGGAAGAGGAAATCAATTTTCAGAAGTCAAAGACAAACAATTGCAAATTTAGCCAGATTGATTCTACAATCTCTTTGCTACTTTCAGTATTTCTGAGCAAACAGCTCAGGGGTTTAAATAGCAAAGAATGCATTTCAGCAAATATCTCTGCTTTGTTACTAATTTTAATCCTTAAGATATAAAGAATTTCAGCAATGTATCTAAGGCACTTTGTATTCCAAGTGTGGTAGAAATGCCTACTCAGCAAGGGAAAGGGGGGAAATCTAAGAACATTAAATCTCCTTAAGCATTTTAAAATTATTTACTGAATGTATATATTAATTTAATCCCCAAAATACAAAAACCTAAGAATTCCATGAAGACTTCCATGAAACTCTTCTAAAATAGTGCAGAGATATCATCATGAATTAGATTCTAGGATGTCTAATGTTATTACAATAAAATAACATAGGATTATGGTTGTCTAAAGAAGCTGGAATGAAGCACGTAGAAAAAGAGGGAGAAGAGAGATAGCAATGCATTTTTATGACCTACACAAAAAGAATATAAAGCATTCTACAAAACTTTCATAACCCAAGACCTAATGGCTGGAAATACTTAACATTCCAAGGAATTACAATAAAATTTTAAGTACTAAGTACTAAGTACTTTTTCTTTACTGTTAATCTAAGCAAGACTCAGTGGGTATGCCAATAATATAAATATATCTCCATCAGTAGAAAATTTTTAATTTTAAATGAGCCACATTGGATAGATACGCTGTGTTATCATCCACCATAAGTAGACAGGATATGAAATTATTAAGCTTTGGACAGTTCAAATAGCACATCATATATGGACTCTACTTAGATTTTCTCAATTCAAATATGAATTGACAGACCACTGCAGTGTTGAATAGGATTTTTAAAGGTAATTTTAAAGTTAGCAAATTAGCATCATAGAGATCATGCTTTAAAATATATGCATACGTTTTAGAATATACAGAAATCAAAATCCCCAAAACTACATCTCTAAAACTCCTTTCATAGGTACAACACACACACACACACACTAATTGAACATATCAATTTTAGCACTGCTCCACTGGTACTTAAGGTAACATTTGCATTGCAAGTATGTTGTTATTCTATACTTCAGCCCACACTGACAACAATCAAAAAAGGTGAATGAAATAAATATTGATCACAGGCATTAAGAAAAATATCAGAAAACAGCATCTAACTTGGCTGATCTCATAAACCAAGCAGATAGTACTTGGATCAAGGAATCATTTGAAAGTCTGAGGCTTGACTAGAACACTGAAAAATCATCTCAATAAAAAAAAGCAATGTCAAATCACTTCCCCATATTGCCAAGTAATCTGTTAAAGTAGAGTCATCAGGAGTTGAGCTCTGTTTAAGTTAAGCTCTGTTTAGCTTTTCACCTTAAAAAAAGCAACAGCAGGTATTTGTCTCTTTTAATATAATTTTGCAACATAACATGAGTAATTCTTTTCCTGTACAGCACACTGTCTTCCTGGAGGCAAATAGGCTGCCAATTCCAAAGATTTGTTAAACCTGAAACAAACAAGTTGGTACACAGGTCCCATGATTAAAAACATTTTTTTAAGATTATATTGTACTGCTGATTAAAGTTCCTAAAAGGGATTTAAAACAAGACAACATCATAAGGTTAAGGATAAAGGAATTTTGTACAATATTTACAGCATTTTACACATGCTGATACAGATTAATTTACAGAATTTTTTTCTAGAAGAAAATGGTAAATGAAAAAGGTCCCTTACTTATTCTCATCTTTAAATATGTATCTGTAATATTTCACTGAGTAAAGAAATGTGTTCAAAAAACTTATTGTAAAATGCATGTGTATCAATTATCAATACTTCTAAAATAATAAGCATGTTAAAAAAAGTGCACTTTACAAGAAAGTTACAAACACAATGAAAATCCTTTGTTTGTAGACATAGCATACATGTTCAGCAATATTACTTAGTTTATGTATACCAAACTGATTCCCAAAGTGTAGATTAAAACAGAAAAAAGCAAGGATAATGTTGTAGTGCGGGAATAACGAGAGGCACAAGCAAGCTAGTGACAACAGCTCTTTAATTCAGGGTGAGACTTCAGCAAAGGAACACAGGCAACAGCCCTCTTTATATATTGTTCAGGGACAACCGTTAACCAATCACAAGTAACAGTGCATTTGAATTTCCTGCACAAAATAGATACATACATAACACCCCTCCACTCCCAGAGGGCACTTATCCTATCTATTTACATATTTACATACAAAATCACGCAGGTGACCAGGGCGTGACTTTACTCTGGTTGACCTGCGCAGTTCAGTTGCTGGAGAGGCGTCGAGCCGATCAGAGGAACCCCCCGTCTCTCCTGGCTCCGCCAATGGAACCTCCTGGATTTCTCCAGAGGCGTGACCATCCCCGGCTGGGAGTGTCGACTCGCTGGGGCGGCGCTGGAACTCAGGCTTGCCCGATAAGTATTCCAGCTTACTCGGGCTTGAGATAGTTGCCTAGTGTCTCTTCAAAAACGTCCCGAAATTCGTGAAGGAGATTTTCTTTGAGTGATGGCCCGCCGATGCTGTGGACGCCCGTGAAGCCCATGCCGAGGGCTCGAAACCACGCTAGGCCCAGGAGACTTGGTAGCGGCTTGCTGACGATGGTCAGGGGAAGCTCTTTCTGGAACTCACCGTAGGTGACCCGGAACATGCCCACGCCTTCTACAGGAACTCAGTTTCCTTGGTAGTCGAGGAGGTGAACTCTTTGTCGTGACAGCTGGGTTTTCTGGATCTTTGGCAGGAGCGATTTGCGTGTAGCCCAGGACATGATGGACAGGGTAGACCCAGTGTCGATTTCCATGTCGCATGGTCTCCCTTCGATTTCTACTTTCGTGTAGACCTTTTCTTCGTCCGACGTGCTGGCTTGGCCGATTCTCGTGCTGTAGGTTTCCTGCTTTTGAATCTCACGCCGTTTTCTCGCGCTGTCATCTCTGGTTGGCTGTTTTGAACGTGTCGTTTCTGGTTGGTCGCAGTAGTCACGTGGCTCGTAACTACGCGGAAATTGAGCTCTACAGACTCTTGCCAGGTGGTCCTTCTTTTCACAGTGCCTGCAAATGGCGTCTCTGTATTTGCAGGACTATCTCTCGTGATCTCCGCCGCAACTTGGGCAGTTCTCGCGGCGGTGGCTTTGCTCGCTTTTTTCTTTTCCGTTGTGGAAGACGTCATCTGACTCTTCCTCCGTGCTGGTTCACGCCTCTTCTCTGTGAACAGGGGCTGTTTTCGGGCCATCTTTGCTTGGCTGTGGCCGTTGTAGCGCTTCCGAAGCCTTCGTGGATGCTTCGTGTGCTCTGGCTTCATTGAGCGCGCCGGCTAACGTGAAATCTGGCTTCGCCAGAAGGCGCCTCTGTAAACGAGTGTCCCTCATGCCACAAATCAATTGCTCGAGTAGCGCATCATCTAGATCCCGGTAGTCACAATGCGTAGCGGCTTTTCGAAGGGCAACCACATATACGCTGACCGGTTCTCCTTCTCTTTGTACACATTGCCGGAACTCGTAGCGCTGTACAAATTTTGAAGGAACTGGAGCGTAGTGGGCTCTCAGGTTTGCTTGAAGGACGTCCCAGGGGACCGTCTGGACTGGGGTTGGCTCGCAGAGGGACTCGGTCATCTCGAATACGTCTGGCCCGCAGTGGCTCAAGAATAGGGCTATTTTGGGTTCATGGAGAGCCCTTGCATCTCGCATGCTTCCAGGGAACACTTGAACCTGGTCAGATACGATCCCCACTTCTCTCGGGTTGGGTCGAAGGGTTTTGGCGGAACGTAGGCAGACATTGCCGTGTCTCCGTGTTCACTCGTCACCCTGGCTGAAACTCAGAGCTCTTTTGATTTGCTTCTTGTGGTCTCAATCTCATCCTCGTCGCCAATGTTGTAGCGCGGGAATAACGAGAGGCACAAGCAAGCTAGTGACAACAGCTCTTTAATTCAGGGTGAGACTTCAGCAAAGGAACACAGGCAACAGCCCTCTTTATATACTGTTCAGGGACAACCGTTAACCAATCACAAGTAACAGTGCATTTGAATTTTCCGCACAAAATAGATACATACATAACAGATAATATCTCACAAAGCTGCAAGATGATCAGGCTCCTAAGACAGCATTTTTTTCCAGGATACAGAAAATGTCAAAACATAATACACAGACAATAGGGATGGATGGATGGATGGATGGATAGATAGATAGATTAGATAGATAGATAGATTAGATAGATGACAGACAGAGACTTTATTATGTTTTTACCAATATATGTACATGTATGTATATAATGTGTGTATACCCACACTCACATACACACCCATAATACACACATGTACATAAAATATATAAATATACATTAAAATGGTAATTAAAATAAATTACTGTATATGAGTTAAAAAAGGAAAGAGAAAAGATTTTTAAAGATCCAAAAAAGCACTTTTGTTGGACAGCATTTGTTGCTTCACTCTTACAGCAGCTAGGCAGAATTTAGCAATATGAAGTGATAGTTCTTGTCGGCTAAAACAGCAATAGCGCTTAGACTTATATATCGCTTCATAGTGCTTTAAAAGTTAGGAGAATGTTGGTTGGCTCTCCCTGGGAATTCCTTTTTGGGTGGCTAGATTAATACTCCATACAGGTTCAAATAGAAATTACAGTACAACAGGATATGCTGAACATCCTCTATAGCATGTGAGTCACAGAGGCCTTTGTGGATTTTTTTGATATTTACCATCAATAACTCCTGAAGGAAGTTATTGATGGTAAATCTGGCCAGAATGAATGCTCTGAGATGTCTGTTATTAGAGATTGGCAATAGCTGGATGATTTGGTGGTAAAAGCATCTTCAAGACTTACATAGTCTTGGTGCTAAATTAATGTCATATTGCCATCAATTATTATTTTGCTTAGCTGTATACCATCCTTTGTACTGACTCATTAGATAAACCATAGGCTGCCAATTTTTGTCTAATGGATATTTTGAAGTAGGTTGGAAGTTATCACTGTTAATGAGGGATGTTAGATCTGTTGGGTTAGTTTTAGCCAGTAATTAAAAATGGCAATGAAGATTCTGACTTCTATTCTTATAGTTCCTAATTTATACACTACTAAACTAAAACTTCTTTTTGTAACTTTCAATTAGCTCAAACGGTGCAGCGTTATGAAAATTTTTTTGAATCAAGGTATCTCAAATCCACTAACCTAAACAAAATTTGGGACCCATTACTTCAATGTAATTGAAATATAATGCAGTTATGTTCACAAAATATGGCTGCTGCACTATTGCTACAATTAGCCACAATCATGTGATTGTGGTTTCTGATACTCCCTGCTACCTTCCTACAGGTAAAATAAATGGGGAAGCTGACAACAAGTTGGAAATCACTTATTTTTTTGCCTGCCAGTGTCTCTATTTAGGTAATGGAATATAGTTCTAGTTTTAAAGCTATGTGAGCTTTAGATATACATCTAGAGACTTGCAAGATTGAGCTTAAGAACTTGGGCTGTACCCTATCAGATGCAATTATGTTAGTGTAAGGCCTCACTTCAGTCCCATATAATATGCCATAGCTTTTGCCTCAAAATGTTTTAGGGAACCTGAAATATAATGGGAACCTTTAGAGAAAAAAAAGGGCAGCATAACTGTGGCACTCGTCTGGGTAACCTGCAATATTGGGCCAAATGTGGGTTCCTGCATCCCCAAGAGTGACAGATAATTCCCAAGTAGTTAAAGCATTGATATAACAAGTATTAATTTTACGTCTTGTTAAAGGCCAAATTTTTTTTGATAATTTATCATCATTTTTTCTTTTTCACAACAATGGACAAAGAATCTAAGAGGTCTTCACATCTCTGCCACAGATAATTGACAGAATAACCATTTCATCAGCATATGGGAGAATTGAAAGGTGTCTATCAGCTAATTTCGGTAGGAATACACAAAATCATGTATGAGAGAAATTTATTTATTTGATTTATTACTCACTTCAATTCAAGGACCTCTGGCAATAAAACATAGGAAATATCCAGAGTAAAACACTAAAATTACATAATTATAAAATCACTAGTACTTTATATATCTCTGTAGACCTTCCAGAACAGTTCATTTTAAATCATTTCTGTAAGGCCAAACTGAAGAGGCCAATCTCAATTCAAGCAAAGGGCTGTTTCAATGTACTAATACTGATGCTGATAGAGAGAAATAGCATCCATGAGTCTGCCTTGTGAACCTTGTAAAAATGGAAGACTACTGGCTGTTTTTCCCAGTAAAAATTATTAGTACAGGGCATTTCTGGTTAGAAAAAGTGGTACTGAAAATATTTCCCCACCAAACCATGTAGGAGATTATAGGAATGAACAATAACTTGAATTATGTTTTAAGCTAATTAGAAGTCAATGCAGGTCCTGGGGCAGAGGTTTATGATAGTGTCAGCTAATAAATAGCCAGTTGCATCCTGGATTAATTGAAGCTTTTGTGTGGTCTTCAGGGGCATCCCCACGTGGAGCACAATGCAATAGTCCAGTCACATGGTAATGAATGGCATGAGTTACTGTGGTACTTAGTGAACATCCTATGAATTATTTGATTAAAAATAATCACATATATTCTGAAATCACTAACACATTTTTTCATTATGTTGGTCACAAAGTAGAGCCTTCATTGCTAATTATAAATAGATAAGTGTATTCTACTTATTAGAAATAATGTGGTACACAAAGCTTTTAAAAAATCAGTAGCATGGATTTGATCTCAAAAACTAGTAAAAGGCCTGTAGGATACTTGTAGTTCAATGTAATACAGTATTGAACATTTCCCAGCCATAACAATGAGTAGCACATTCTACAAAAGCCACACTTAACACTATACAGAACTAATTATATAAGTAATTTTTTACACTGGTCAACCCTCAATTAATAAGACTATACATCAGAAGTGGGAAATCTATGATATTCCAATTTTTCATGAACTACAAATCTCAGAAACCCCAACTAGTATCCATGCTCATTGAACTGTTAGAAAACTTGGTTGCAATCATCTCACGTTTACCCCCTCCCTTCCTGATGCCCCATATAACTATTAGTTGTATGTTGACTATTAATTGTATGCTGCCAATGAGACAGCACTAACTATTAGTGCTGCCTCATTGGTACACTAAGCTCTGTACCAGAGGTCCATGTTTGGATCAGGTGGACATTTCTGGAGTAGTCATGTGACACCCACAAAAAGGCTGCTTGGGTAGATGGGGCCACATACAGTTACCATTTATCAGATGGCATTAAGGTTGTTCGTTGCTTCCCTTTCTAAACCCCAATTCTTAGAGGATGCTGTCTACTGATTTGTTCTTAAAGGAAGGGAAAGACAGATATAAAGAAAGCACTGGACTATAACTATCAACCATATTTTTTTTCAAAAATGTTGCTGGGCCTAAAAACTTGGTTCTGCAAGCTGGTTTCTGGAGGTAGGTAGTAAATTAGATAAAATCCCACTTCCATCCTGTTTATGCATTGCTCCTTTATTTAATTTACCGTTCCAGTCTTTCAATTTTAAGGCTTGATGTTTAATGTTTCTATTTTAATTATCTATATTGCCTTTATGATATGGTAAGTCACCCAGTCACTTGATAGCGAGATGGGCAGCATACAAATTTAACAAAATAAATAAATGACACCATTCTTTCTTCACTTCTGGGCTTCATCCACCACTCAGTCCGTTTTCCTTGCTTTTAATATTTCCAGTGCCTTCCTGTTGTCTTCCTGAACAACTAATATCTATGTGCCATATAGCTTATTTTAATTGGCCAATCTTCGGCAGCAAAAGGACAGCGGAGAACTAGGTTATCACCAAGAATTGCTTAGCTTCTTGGCTCAAGCTTCACTGGAAGTTCAAAGAGGTTAATCAAAGTAAAGAGGCAATGATAGTCCTACCAATATAGAAGTCTTCCTTCACCTGTGTCTTCCTTTGAACTTTTCTAGGAGACTTAGGAAGCTCAAGATTCCAGTCATGCCAACTGACCAATAAATGTCATTCCCCAATCAAGGATCTTTTAAGGATGGTTGGCCAACTATGTTTATCCCCTCATCCTAAAAGCCTTGAGTTACTGTATGTAGATTGGCAAAGACTTCATTACCCAAAGTATGTAAAATGAGCCAAATAATTAATTTGCATTCTTGTACAATGATGTCATCATGCAAATGATATAATATACTACTAAGATGATATGCTTTCCAAATCTCTACACTTTCATAGATAATAGACATTCTTTCCCCCAAATTATCATTAAAAATGAGGGTTAACTATACTTAAACCATTCCAATTGACTTTATAGAAATTTAGAATGACTACATTCTGACAAACTGATCATGTCATCCAAGTCTGCAATCATCCCCTATTTTGCTGACAGAATGCAATTCATTTTTGATATTAGCCATAGTCATAGGGTATAATTGCGTAAGGCAATCTTCACTAACCTGGTGCTCCCCAAATCAAAGGCATGCAACTTCTTCCAGTCCACAATGGTTCTTTATTGGTGTGTTGGGGAGACACTCCTAAGAAAAACTGGTTTTGCATTAGGACTTATGGAAGGCTGAACTTATGGATGTCTTATTTTTTTCCAAAAGCAAATCCAGCTTCCCCAGTGGACAATTTTTGCCAGAAATTGACAAACTATCATAAATCAGTGTCATTCTGATTTCAGTATTTCTTAATGTCAATTTAACAGGGAGACACCAATCAAATGTATCTAATGAAATACATTACAAAATCACAAAGTTTGCATGCCAAATTGAAAGTTCTGATGATCAACTAAAGTGTTACGCAGTCATCTGTGAGATGGCCTGCTCCAAATGGTATCAGACTGCCCAAGGCCTGCCTGCATAGAAGCTGTGAAACAAGTATTCAAGTAACATGAAAGCACTCATAATAAATCTTAAACCATGAATCAAATATTTAATATGTTAACAGCAGAAAATAGTAATTTAACTCATATCCTCTGGATATTTGTTAACCACTGGACACCAGAACAATTAGACACAAGAACAGTTTTTTCCCAAACGCCATCACTCTGCTAAACAAATAATTCCCTAAAAACTGTCAAACTAGTTATTAAGTCTGCACTACTATTAATCTTTTCATCGTTCCTATCACCCATCTCCTCCCACTTATGAATGTATGAATGTAACCTTGTTGCTGGTATCCTTATAATTTATATTGCCTATTTCCTAATACGATTTGATTGCTTATCTGTTCCCTATGACTATCATTAAGTGTTGTACCTTATGATTCTTGACGAATGTATCTTTTATGTACACTGAGAGCATATGCACCAAGACAAATTCCTTGTGTATCCCATCACACTTGGCCAATAAAGAATTCTATTCTATTCAGAATTACATTTGTTAATGAAATCGACTTATTTGTCCTGTCCACCCTTTAAGTCTGAGCAGTAGAGTACAATTCTAACAGTGTTAAGAACAGCTTCCTCAAAAGATGACTTCCAATGGGTTACAACTGGAACTGTGAACCTTTCTAGTCAGTAACTGGAGTGCATAGCAGTGGTGGGTTCCTCCCGGTTCGGCCGAGCCGGTAGCGGTGACGATATAACATCACCGAATCGGTTCTCCCCCCCTCCCACCCACGTTATTCTTACCTTTTATTTGGTCCCACCCCCAATCTATTGCTGCCTCCTGAGTCCCAGCTGATGACTAGAGGGAAAAAAACTGTTTAAACTCTTGCCGCGGGGCTTCAAAGGGCTGTCCTACAGCTGATCAGTGTTAAAAGCAAACAAATGAGTCGGGTCGTAAGTGTGAGGACTGGTCGTAAGTGTGAGGACCTTCCAGAAATGACTGAGCAGCTAGCCACACCCACCTAGTCACATGACCTCCAAGCCGCACCCACAAAATAAGCCACGCCCACAGAACCGGTAGTAAAAAAATTTAGAACCCACCCCTGGTGCATAGGTTATAAAAGTGCAATCTGGAGGCCCTGATTTCAGGAAAACTGAAATGAACTGTACAAATAAAGCTGAAAGGCCATATTACTTAGCAGACAAACTTTTCAAATAGTTATCATACTAGTAGATGTTCGCTATTCACAGACAGAATGAATGTACTGTGAGAGGAATCAGGTAATTCAAAACATAAGATTGTGCTAAATTAAAACCAAGGGGCACTTCCATTGCAGAACAGTTTGTGCACAAGAAAATATAATGTAATATCATTTCCTAAACTAGCGCCCCAAATTAATGGAACTCCTGCCATCCTTAGCCACAGTGCAGAAAACGTAATCTAATACAATTGGGGGACATGAAGCTGAGGAAGATTAGAATCAATTCTAATATATTATGACATTGCCATTTTATCATATGCATTTCAAAGCTTTTATTTAATCATCAGGTTTGCTACAATAACTTTCTAAAAACATGTTTTGCTGAAACTTAAGTTCCACTGACTACACTAATTCTAATTATTTTGCAGACCTTTATGGTAACAAATTATTGAACTGCATTTCATAGCTCTCCTATTTGCAAATCAGGTATAAAATATTCTCCAATCAAACTGGCATAAAATTATATGTCCTCAGAAGTGTTGCAAGTCTGAAGCCCCTCTCCTTAAAAAAAAGGGGTGTGTGTGGCTTCAATCCCAAACATTCCCGATTCTACAAGATTACCAGCAGGACCAACGTGCACACTGGTTTTCTTAATCACATTTCTAAGAACCGGAGAGAAGACACAAACAGTAGGTACCTTATCAGGAAATTCTGGCAGCCAGACACGCTCACCTGCAAAGCACCCAAAGAAGTCATTCTCTCCCGTCAAGGTTGCCTAAAATGAACTGTATTGAAAGGACTATCCCCTTCTGCCAGCCCCTAAAATCTTCGCATGGCTTTTTGGCCGCTACCGCTGCAACCACCGCTACTAGCAAGCTGACTCAGACTGCCAGCCGCCGAAGTTCTTTGTAAGCAACCCGCGTTTTCAAGCTTCCTCCTACCGCTTCTACCCTTTCTCTTCCCTCCTCCTTAGGATACAGTCATTCCTGAATCATCCAGGATCCTATTTCAATAAAAAAAAGAGAGATTTATGTTCTTCCTTATTCTCTTCTCCGCTTTACACGCTCTGTCCCTCCCACCCCAGCCTTTCTCTGGAAAACAGATAGGATCTGTTGGAAAGATTTTCCCTCGCGCCAATGCAATCATAAGGAATCAAAGCACCGCCTCGTATTTAAGCTAACAGACAGGCCAGCCGCCTCTCCCAAATCCACGATACAGTGCGGAATAGTTCAGAATTACTATCGTAAACCCTGCGATCGCCAGAAACAGGAAGAGGTGGTATTCTCCATATCAGTTCTTAAATTGGGAGTAATTAAACAAGAAGGTAAACTGGGCATATTCTGGGGATAATTGAGCAATTTGTAATTGCTTGTGAATCCGGGATCCAGTTTGTAAAACAGCAAAGTATGTCTGGGAGGGAAGGAGCAGAGGTAATGACATTATTCGAGATCAGGGAAATGGGTAACTGGGTCAGTTGAAGAACCACTGCTCTATATTCTCAGAAGCGATTTTTAACGCATCATTTACTCCAGGATCGATCCTCATTTTATACTCCAGGATTTCACTCTTGGGCTTTCTCAACACCTGCTAAAGCCAGGCTTCCTCACGTGGAGAGCACCTCGAAGCTTAGTGCGCATGCGTGCATATTTTCATTTACCCTGGGAAAAAGGGCGAGTAAGGTGTGTTCCTGGAAAAGAACGTCGTCCAGATCTGCGAAGCTCGCAAACAGAAGTTATTTGAACGCCTTCTGATTTAGAAGCTCCACCTCTTTAAAAAACACAAGAACTGGTAGCTTACTCAGTGGAGGGGAAAACCACTTTGTACCCGCTTGTAGACCGTCTCCTTTTTATGTTATTACCACTTCCCATGTTCCGGGAATGATCCCTGGCAAATAACAAAAAAAAAAAAAAGCACGTTTAGGGCTGAGCCCTACTGCGTCCAGGCACATCTCCAAAAGCAGCAACACCGTCGCCAAAAAAAATCCAGCCGCTCGTTACCTCAACAGCCAACTGCCACGCATCATCAAGCACTCACCCAAATCAACAGCAGCGATCGGTCAAAATGAAATTCCGCTACCCTTGATAGTCAAATATTAAACTCACTAAATGACGCGATGGCTGGATTCGCAGGATACCTTAACCAGGTAACTCTCTCCTACTTGCATAAACGAACGGTGATGGGTTCGCATCATATACTGGGTTAAATAGGCGAGTGACTGATATGTGGTTCGTGCGAGCATAATCGCTGTTTAATTTCTGGGGCTAAAATATTTTATGCATTTAATAGCGAGTCTGTCAAACGAAACCTTAAGAATCAGCACTCCCTAACAAGTCACGCCCCGATCTAGGTTGTACTACACTTGAACCAAATACCGTAAGCAGGAATGAAGTCAGCACATGCTCAGGGGCACTCCCCTTTCCTACCATTACCTCAAACCACCTGCAATCGAAAGGAGGAGGGTAAAGGTTAAGCGGTCCATCAAACACTTTTTCAAAAGCAACCCCCTACAATACTACAAAAACCAGCCGGTTTACGGAGATGACCTCAGGACTAAGATCCAACTAGTCACGTCTACGCAAGAGATACTTCTGCAGAACATAGCAGAGGGTCGGGCCGTGCAAAGCTCCAGAGCTAATGGCTGGTGCATTGCAGCGGCGGTTTTGTGCCTGGATCCCTTTCCTCTCCATAGCGTATGCAGTCCGCGGGGATCCTTACATACCTTCTCTGCTGAAGGCGAGGGCACAGCTGTTCAGTGGCCGGGTCCTTAGCATTTGGCTTCCTCGCTCACTGTCCCACCAACGGCTCGGACTACGGGAGCCACACGCTTCCCCTTTCCCTTCTGCAGCTGAGCCACCTGGAGGAAGGACGCCGAGACGCCTCCGGCGCCGCCTGCGAGGGAGCCTCTAGCACTGGCTGTGACAGGGCTTGAGCGAGCTCCTCTCCCGCTCTTGTGGTGGCTCGCAGCTCTTGCGGCGGCTCCGAAGGCTTTGCGCCCCTCCCTTCCCGTGCGGTCCTCCTGACCTGCTTGTGACTCACCAGAGCACGAGTGGGGTTGTGTTCTTTGTGTGTGTGTGTGTGTGTGTTCGGTGTCTGGTGCGGGAACGCTGGCAAAGGGCGACGCGTCTTTCCGTTCGTCGGGGCCAACTACAACAGACGGAGAATCCACTCTCCCCCTTTCCCCTTCGTCGCCAAAAGCATCAGAGGCGCCAAGGGTCGCTTCATCTTCCCGCCAATATTGCCCCACTTTTCCTCTTCCCTTCCCACGCACGCAGCCGGCTTCAGGTGATTTCCTTCTCCTGCCAGGGAAGGAAGCGTCTTTGGAGGCAGCACGGGAACGAAAACGCTCGGCTGAGTGAAAGAAGAAAAGCTTATACTTTCCCAGGAGTTACAGAACGCAGAGACAAAGGCGCAGGAGGAAAAGAGCTTCGTTCAGCTATTGTTAGCCAACCCTCCATTGTCCTGAGGGAGGCGGCCGGCGACGAACTACATGGATTACTAAACAACTGAAAGAAATGCTTCTTCATTCAAGTGACAGATTTCTTAAGGCAGAGGGAAGGCCGTTTCTCTTTAGGAAGTTGAATTTGTGTAGCTCTTTGTGTAGCTGTGTGGATACCTGTAGAGAAGATTTGGCCAACAAGACTTAACAAGACTTGATATTACTTCCCTTTTCTGTGACTTTAAAGGATAAATAGTAGTTACAGCCCCCACCTCCCATCATAAAAGATTGGGGACATTGCACTGGCTGGGCTTCCCATGTTAATGTGTGGCAACTAAGTTTGTGGTGGAGACCTTAAAAAACTAGCAAGATGTTATGGCAGCTTTCATGAAAGAATGCTTCATCCAAATGATGGTTGCATTTACCCCACACTTCTGCAACAATGTCCCCTCCAGCTGTTTTGGACTTAAACCCTCATTTCTCATCATGGTGCTTTTTGTTGACTCAAGTTTATAGCTGCTGAATTCAAATATATTTGGATAGGAGCACACTGGGAAAGGCTGCTGCAGTTCATGAAAACTGAGGGCACAATAAAACCATTCAAAATGCCATCAATGCTCTCTGTTGTCATATTTGTGCTTCAGTGCTACTGTTCATGTCTGAAATTTAACACTCCACACCAGGCATCATCCGGGTCTTCTATTTTTTAGATTACTTTTTTCTAAAGGACTTGACAGCCTATACCACATAGAGACCTTTGAAATACAAAAATTGGACTCAGTGGCATTTCACTATTCACCAATCTCTACCGATCAATTTCTACTCTAATAAATGCCTTCACAATAAGCAAAAAGAAAATTAAACCAGTTCTCAACAAGTTTAGGCTAAAATGTTACTGGCTAGTTTGTGATAGTTTATGATGCACAAACTCAAACCAGTATGATTATTTTATGGCTGAGTATTCTGCAAGTCTAGGTAATTGAAGTTAATGGAGTGAAACATAGTTCTGATCCCTATGAGTTAGAATGGCATGTAAACACAGCCTTTATTATGTTCAAGTATGAGCATGTATCAGCTGAGTGTGACTGCACTTTTAAAAGCACCCCTGTGCCCTTTAGATTGGAAGAAGTCAGATCTTGGGTTTAGCGCTGCTATCAATAGGCACATAGGAAAAAAAGAACAACTCACGATACTAATTTTTATAAACACTACTATATTTAATATCTATTGATATTTCTTTCCTGGAGAGAGTATTAAACAATGCAAGCTGTTTTCTGACTAATGCAGTATAAATGAGCAAGCACATGCAGATTAGTTGATTATGGGGGTAAGTCAGTTTATATTCAAAAACAGTTGGTAAATTACAGTTTTAGTGGCACATTTTTTTAAAAAAAAATGCAGTCTAGAATAATATATTAATATCTTCTGACAGATGAATTGTTTGATGTTCACATTTTCCTGCAGTAACTTCATTTTGTCTTGCTATTATCAGGATAAAATGTGTAGAATCAAAATATATTCTGTTAATACAAATAACAATTTTTGCCTGCATCTTCACTCCTAACTACAGAAATCAGTTTTTCAATTAACCATATGCACTTGAACCTGCATAAAACAAAGTATAACATTTAGAGAATATGTGTAAATGTTTTGTTTCCTGATGTTTTGTTTAAAAAAGCGTAAAGCACAAATGGTGGTGAAACCTCGTAAATTTTCTAAATAGAAGATGCTATAAAATATAATGTCCCTATCCTCCATTTAAACATAAATGGATATCTTTTGCTTTTCTTCTCAATGCCGACCTACTGAGATAATGCAATGGATCTCTGAGAAAATTCAATCTGTATTCTCACTGTTGTGACTGTCAGAGGTGAACATCTTTCCCTGGAGACTCAAATTTAAATCACCACATAAACATCATCAAATCATCTATTTGTGGGTATATGACTCCCAAGAAGAGTAGAATACATGGATATTGGACTATTCTGTCTATAATGCTCTATTTTATATATACTCCAGAAATAGGGCTTCATGAACTAAACTGCTTGAATTATAAGTGAAACAATTGGGATTTGTAATGAGCACTTTGATCATCAAACCCTTGCAAGCATGAGCAAGCAAGTAGAATATAAAATATTTTGGGCCAAGTAAGTGCATTCATAAACTATGGTGCTCAGAATTAGAAGGAATGGATGCCTGTTCTTAAATTGGGGTGCTCAGCTTCCTTTCTAAGTCTACCCCAATCTATTCTATCTTTAGGAAGGATTGCATATAATGTTAGTGTTCAAGAATTGACAGAAACAATTTTCCTTTTTACTTCCAATCCCTTGAATCCAGTTTCAGGATAACCTATAATCTCTGTGTTCCAAGACTATGGAGCAGAAATCAATGCCATATTCCAAGCTGCTCCAGGTTTTGGTAACAAACCCATTGCTACTATCTCATGTAAAATAAAGGAATTGCTTGTACCAATCCTCAATCTTAATGTTAATTTTTTGTTAATCATTCATATATTCCAATAGTTTTGTGAAAGCCGTGTTTCCTCTTTGTAGACCTGAAGCCCATGAACTGAAAGTCAGAGGTTCCTGCAAATGGAGGGATGGATTGCCCACAAATTACACAGATGTGCTGTGTTTAAAAGAAGCAAGCAAACAAAAGACTAGTTTTATTGTGGTTTCAAATACAAGGCAGAAATGAATAAGCTTATCCCTGAAAAATAGTCTGTTATGGTATTACCAAGATTCAGAGATTTTTCTGAATAGAAATAGAGTAGTCAGGTACAAGTGTCCATAAAGGAGTTGAGAGACTTGATCAGAATTAAACATGTTTGCCCAGTAATATTTCATGGGCATCAGTATGAACTCAGCTTGGTTGTATTTGAAAAGGATCAATCACTAAAGATTGACTGATAATGATTCAAAATACTTTATTTGTTTACAAATATACCATAGGAGAAAGAAAGTTGTACATACTGTATATTTGCTATTAGGTGCCAAAAATTTACATCGCATTTCCAGCAAAAGATGTTACAAACTAAATACTGTCTTTCCTCATCTTGTCTTTTGCATCATTTACTGGCCAACTTCATATATTGTGCTAAGCCAAAACCAAATAAATAAGGTTATAGCTTAACATGATAATGAACCAAGCCTTCTATCGAAACTCTTTTCCCTTCCTTCATATTTATACTCAGTGGGTTTTTACTTGTACTGTTTAGCTTTATTTATTACATTTATGATGTCCATCTTGCTATTAAAAGTGACTGGGCAGCTTCTCATTCAGAGAGGTCCAAAGAGACTGCTATCAGGAATCATATTCTGACAATTCATTCCTATGACTGGGCATCATGGATTATCATGAAATTGTGGAATGCATGGTGTTTTAAGGCAAATCCAGAATTATAGTCCTAACTGTATTATCTCACACAGTGGTAACAATCCTTAAACTGACCTTGCTTAAGTAAAAAAAATGTATGTGGTATCCAGATGTTTAAAATGTGCCAGAAAAACTGCAGAGATACTTTGGAGATGAAAATATTAGTCTGCTGATGCCTTTTGATGTGACTTTTCTGTAGAAAAGCGAGTTCCCAAATGCTTTATACACAATTATATTTTGGAATCATTTGCTTAGAGAGGAGAAAATGCAGGGTAAAATTGCAGAACTTCCCTCATCTATAGCAGATATTGAACCTTTTGCTTTACAAACATTTTTTCCTGAATCATTTTTTGTCAGGGTAACTCATAGAATTGTAGAGTTGGAGGATGATATCAAAGTTCATCTAGTCCAACCTCTGCTTGATGCAGGATCTGCTAAATGCATTTGGAAAAAATGACTATCCAATCTTGATTTGAAGATCTCCATTGAAGACAATCATACCATTTTAGGAAACAGCTTGTTCCACTAATGGCCAGTGTCTAATGTCAGGGTATTTCTCTTATAACTAACCTGAATCCACTTTCTTATATCCTGTTTCCCTCAAAATAAGACATCCCCTGATAATAAGCCCAATTGGGCTTTTGAGCGCATAGCAATAAGGCCAAGCGCTTATTTCAGGGTTCAAAAAAATATAAGACAGGGTCTTATTTTCAAGGAAACACGGTAGTTTGAACTCACTTGTTTTCATCCTGCCTTTCAAGTCAACAAAGGATTAAGTCTACTACCGAGGGGTGAAATTCAGACGGTTCTATCTGGCTCAGGTGAACCAGTTGCGGCGGCTGCAGAAGGCTCCGTCCCCTCCTACGGACTTCATGACATCGCTTTTTTGTGACATTTTAAGCCAATGTGCATGTGCAGAAGGCTTTGCACATGTGCAGATGATGGCAGGTGTGAGTGAAGTGTGCGCGCTGTGTGCGAACCAGTAGGGAAGGTAAGTGAATTTCACCCCTGCTACTACCTCTTCTATATGACAACCATTTAGATTGCTGAAGATTTCTAGACTTCCAGCTGTACTTCCGGTATTATTGGAGGCAAGGACCGTGAGCTCCACGGTCCTGCTCCGAGCTCTCCCCATCGGAGGGCTCAGAAAGGAGCCATAGCCACCCTGTAGGGGTGGTGAAGTAAAGAGGAGCGCCTTGCAGGTCAACTAAAGCCACATCTCTCCTCCCTGACTTGGAAAATCCTCCTTATCCGAAGACGAGGAGCAGTGGCAGTCATTATGGCTGCCATGAAGCTGGGGACCACCTGAATACCCAAGAGAGTGCAGGAGCGGACTTCAGTGAATAATATGTGAACTGGGTGAGAGAATACTTTTTGTTAAAATTTGACCCCAAGGAAATCTAGGGGGAATATATATCTAGAACTATTTGTTAAAGCAGTGAACAAGCACTTTGAAAAACTACTAAACCAGAAGGAGGAGAATCCAAGAGAGAGGAAATTTAAAAAAAAAGAAAATTGGACTGTCAAAGTAAGAAGATGTGGTATTGAGAAGGCATTTTAAAATGCTGGAACTATAGACTTAAAAAAATAACATTTCTTTTTTATTGGAATTATAATTTTAAATAATTAAAATCAGACTTTCCAATAATACATCGTGAAGGAGAAAGCGCCATCTGTTGATGAGAGGGAAAATATGCAAGTCTGCTGAATAACCATCTGAAGGTCTGAAAATACTTACTGGATCATCTACTCTAAGACCACTGGAGATTTGAATATTAAATAAGAATTTTAAATAAAAGACCCCTGAATGATATGTCATATGATTGAATGTATAAAAGTAACTTGAGGTGGCTTGGACAATCCCCTGGTTTATTTAAATGGATTTGACTGATTATTTATGAGATTAAAAATTGTGATGTGTGTAAACTCAGTTTTGAATGAATGATTCCTAGACTACTGATTAAAAGTAGGACTTATTAAACAAAATAAGGAACCTTGGTAGTACAGTGGTCTAAAGCACCCTGTTATTAAGACCAGCTGCCTGCAATTACTGCAGGTTCGAATCTCGCCAGGCTCAAGGTTGACTCAGCCTTCCATCCTTTCTAAGGTAGGTAAATTGAGGACCCAGTTGTGGGGGCAATAAGCTGACTTTGTATAAATATACAAAAGGATGAAGGCTATTGCTTAGCACATTGTAAGCTACCCTGAGTCTCCGGAGAAGGGCGGCATATAAATCAAATTAAAAAAAAAAATAATAAGACACAACACAAGGCAGAAGTGAGTGGAACTTTAAACGAAATGGAGCTGATGTTTCAAAGCATTAAGGATTTTATACAGGAACAACATAAGGCAATGGTGAAATTATTTGATGGCATATACCCAGTAGTGGATTTCAAATTCTGCCACTACCAGTTCACTCATGAAACTTCTGCACCTGCGCAGAGACGTCCAGGCAGGTAGGCGGAGCCTCCCACCACCACCGCTACCGGTTCGCTCGATCCGGGGTAACCGGTAGTAATCCACCACTGCATAGACCAGTGATGGCTAACCTTTTTGCCATCGTGTACCAAAAGGGGAGCGCGGGTGGTCGTACGCGTGCGTGCCCACACCCATAATTCAATGTGCCCCCCCATGCATGCATGTGTGAGCCCCACATGCTCCCCTTGCTTTTGGCATGCAATGGCATAGTGGGCCTGGTAGGTCCATTTTTTGCACTCACCAGGCTCCAGAAGCTTTCTGGGAGCCTGGGGAGGGTGAAAACGGCCTTCCCCACCCACCCACCCCCCAAGGCCCTCCAGAGGTTGGAAACAGCCCATTTCCTGACTTCCGGTGGGACTGGAAGGCCCGTTTTTCACCCTCCCCAGACTCCAGAAGCTTTCTAGGAACCTGGGGAGGGTGAAAACAGCTTTCTCCACCACCACCACCCCAGAGTCCAGAAATGCCCATTTCCTGACTTCCAGTGGGCCCGGAAGGCCTGAAAATCAGCTTGCCAGCGTGCGCATATATACTGGAGCTGAGCTAGGGCAATGCTTGTGTGCCCACAGATATGGCTCCTCGTGCCACCTGTGGCACATGTGCCATAGGTTCACCATCATGGGCATAGACCAAAAATGGGAAATACTATACAAGGGACAACGAGCAAAGACCAGGACAATTCAGAAAGAAAGGAGCCACCAGAAGGAATGGAGGGGAAAGCAGAACTGAAAAGCCAGCAAAAAGAAGACAACAAGGAGGAGATATCATCAAAATTAATAATTGACTAAGGAATTCAAACAGGACAAAAATATTTTAAAAGGGAATGGGAGAAACAAGAAGATACCTGGGGAAAGGAGATAGGGGTTAGAACAGATAGCTTTAAAACTAGACAGTGAGAAAGGGTAGAGAGGGGAGAAAAAGTTAAATTGCATAGTCAGAATGAGATCTAGAAGATGGATCTCGAACTATCAGGTCCACGTCTGGGCGTTGTAATGTTGAAGCACCAAAACGAGACAGCGGCTTGGAGAATCAACAGTTTATTCCGCACCAACCGGCACCAGAAAACTCCGAGTTCACAAAGATGAAATAAAGTCAGCTCTGAGCGTTCCATCTACGTAGCTTATTTTAAAGAAACCGCGCGACCGCACCCCACGCCTTACCCCCCCAATTGCGCTTTGCAGCTGATTCTGGTTTTCCGGGAGGTTGCAGTGGTTCATGGTTTATCATGCGGTTCCGTTTCTGCGTGCGGTATGTGCATGCGGTATCCTGGTTTCATAGCCGGACTCTCTTAGTAAGGTAATCTGTCCTGCAGCCTAAACTCTTCTAGCCACCAACAATATAATACACAAGCCTAACCCGCCACCATTGCTAAACCCGAGTAGTGTGTGCTCTTTCTCAGTTGACATGGCTTTGCCGAACACCTTGGCTTGCCTCTTCTTCCGGTATATATTTTGAGCAGAGCAGAAAGCAGGCTCGACAGGCAGACCCCGCTACCACGTGCCCTCCTGAAAGAGAGAAGAGTGATTAGTAATATCCTTACATTGACATAGAATCTATCAACGCTCCCTGGTTCCTACCCACTCCTGTGTGTATATTCCGGATCACTACCAGGATTACAAACAGTTGCATAGGATCACTCACCATCGGGTCATGTGACTCGTCACCATCACTTTCGCCATGCTCCTCCGATAACTGGCCCTTTTGCTCCTCACTGGATTGTCCACCAGAACACCCATTCTTTCCTGATGTGGGGCCTTTTCCAGGTATGGTATGAGTAGCCAGTCGGGTTCATTCTGCAGTGGATCCAGGCCGACTCCGGTCCCGGGATTTCTCTCCTACAGAAGGAACTTGCGATCCTGACATCTTTAGGGGTGGTATAGGACATTCTATCGCTCTGTGCCCTTCCTGGTTGCAACGGAAACACCTGAAAACCATCCCTCGACCTGATCCGACAGACCTTACGAAATGTTTGGCTGGGACAACAGACACCCTCGTTGGTGTTCTGTCCAAGACCCTGGATGGTAAGGATGGTCTATCCTCCACTCGTGATCTAAACTCTCGCAACCAAACGTCCAATTCTATCACTGCTTTGAACCAATCCATCAGGCGAGGGGGTAACTTCTTATACACACATGCCTGTCGCAATTCCCTGTCTAAGCCCAGATAGAATTGGTGAACCAATAGACATTCAGGCCACGCCCGTAAATTACCAGCCACTTTCTTAAATTCTTTGATGTACTCTTTGGCTGGTCGGCTCCATTGTTTGGTGGAGACTTTCCCTTTCCGCAGCCAGCGTTCTGGTATCATCTTCAAATCTAGCCCTTAAGCTTTCCAGGAACATACCAATGTTTGTTAGCTCTCAAGCGTGGTCACTGTGCAAATCAGTCCGCTGCCTCTCCAGTTAGAACTGTGGTAACCACCACCACCATAGTCCACTGAGAAGGATAGAAGCGTCCATAGAGATTGAAGTGACTGATAACTTGGTTTAAGAACAAAGCGATTTTGTCAGGGCTTCCATCAAAACAAGCTTGAATGGGAGGCGGACCCAAAAGAGAGGTTGTTGAGGTGGCCACATTCCCCCGGCCATACTGGTACTTGCTCAGTAGCCCACGGCCCATCCATCGGTCTGCTAGCACCCCTAGACGCACTTCCCTGGGTCTGTCCAGTCACTGGTTTACTAGCGAACAGCTCATACCCACCCATCGAGCCCTGTTCTGAGCCATAACCCCCGTCCCCCACAGCTGGTGCAGAAGAGCCACTGAGGGTTTGCTTTGTATCCTCTTTCCGGGAGGTTTGTTCCCGTTTTAACTTTGGACTAGTGAGGCGGAAATGGGTATCAGAGTTTGAACCTCCTCCCCCCCTCCATGTACTTGAGGGATCCACTCCCACCGCCCAAGGCTGCCATGAGGGGGCATCCCTGAAGCTGGCCGCACCAAACTGATCCCTCAAAGAGTCCATGGTGCTGGCTCCAGGGCCCGTGGCGTAACTCCACTCCTGGTCTTCATCTTCTGTCCACCGCCATTCCCTCCAACCCTGGAACATAGCCTCTGACATGGGGGGTGGGGTCCTGGTACGAGAATCCCCCTGTCCCGTTAATGCTAAGGTATGCTACCAGTGGCCAGAAACAGTCTGCTTTGCCCCCTTCTCCGTTTCCTCCCGGTTCTCGAAGGAAGGGTCCATGGTTTGGGATTTCCTCTCTTTGGGTTGCACCATCCGAGCATCACATTCTTTCGTGGTTAGCTCCTCCATCGACACCATCTCTTCACTCCCTTCCTTTTCCACAGCCTCCGATGCAGTCGCCTCAACTCCCTCAGCTATAACAACTTTTCTTTAGCCTCCACAACGATAAGAGAAAAGTGGGGTGCAGAGCTGACTTTCTCTCAGACTATCAGGTCCATGTCTGGGCGTTGTAATGTTGAAGCATCAAAACAAGACAGCGGCTTGGAGAATCAACGGTTTATTCCGCGCCAACCGGCACCAGAAAACTCCGAGTTTACAAAGATGAAATAAAGTCAGCTCTAAGCGTTCCATCTACGTAGCTGATTTTAAAGAAACCACGCAACCACGTTACATGCCACACACCCCTAATTGGGCTTTGCAGCTGATTCCAGTTTTCCGGGAGGTTGCAGCGGTTTGTGGTTTATCATATGGTTCTGTTTCTGCATGCGGTATCTGCGTGCGGTATCCTGGTTTCATAGCCGGACTCTCTTGGTAAGGTAATTTGTTCCACAGCCTAAACGCTTCTAGCCACCACCAATATAATACACAAGCCTAACCCGCCACCATCTCTAAACCCGAGTAGTGTGTGCCCTTTCTCAGTTGACATGGTTTAGCTGAATGCCTTGGCTTGCCTCTCCCTCCGGTATATATGTCGAGCAGAGCAGAAAGCGGGCTCGACAATGGAGACTTAAGAAAAGAATATGGGAGGCAAGTAAAAAAAAATAAGACTTAAAGTACTGATGCAGACAAGAGATGATGGATAGAAAAAAGAGAGAAAAGGATCCTCCATGAACATATTTTAACAAAAACATGTGTATTAATATTAGAACTATACAGACTAGATAATTATTTTGTATGTAGTGTGACAGACATTAGGATAATATTAATATAAATTGATATGAAGAGTGAAATATGGGAATTGTGAATAAGAATTAAGCATTAATTGGAAAATTAGAGATTGATGGTATTATTAAACATGCATAAAAATATTATGATTAGCAGTGAAATGATAAAATTAAACAATGGATGATCAGATAATGAAAGAATATATTTTAATGTAAATGTGTATTAATAGTAGAACCACACAGATTAGATGATTGGAAAAAACATGAATAGATTTACTCTATATGTTTAAATGATTGTGATTGTTTAGAAAAGAAAAGAAAATAGAATAACAGAGTTGCCTGCATTGTTTGAATGGGGCTTCACTTGTTTGCATAGCCTGGTTTTTGGCATGCTGCAGACCAGTGCCAGTCCATGGACTGGAGGTTGGGAACCTTTGGTCTAGAGTTCTTTGAAACTTCTTTTTGTCCTCTATAATGTTGAATATATGCTCTAGTGTAGGAAATTAGCACCCACCCCTCTCCTAGGAAAATGAAATATTCTAGGAAATATTAAAAAGGCAGAATATTTCCCCTAAAAGAGAAATAGAAATCTTAAGACAGAAACTCAGCCCCAGCTCCCCGCCCCCAGCAGATACTTTGGTTATTTACAAGACAAAAGGCTGGGCCAGCTTAACTACAACACAAAAGACATGGCCCTCAGGACATGATAGAGTTAGCCCTCACTATAGATCCAAACCAGGACAAAGCCATTAAGCCATAATAGGAATTGTCCAAAGCCCTTTCGTTACATCATCACCCAGCAAGATTCAACCAGGCCTGGAACACAGACAGTTTACAAAGTTAGCTAAGACCCCCACCCCCTGGGAAACTGACAGTCAATGGGCTACATTTCTTGTACAGGAACAGGAAGCTCTAAGGCAGGGACCAAGAGAATGTATAAATATATTCCTCTCTCCACTCCATGTGCTTTTTTCCCCCAGGACCTCAGACTACGTGGTCCTGTCCACCATTAAACCATCTTTCCAAGCAGCCTCCATGTTTCCAGTGTCTTTCTTCCTACTTGGAACTGAACCCAGATGGCCATTTCTTCCAACACTATTGTATCATCTACACCAGCGGTTCTCAACGTGGGGGTCGCGACCCCTTTGGGGGTCGAACGGCCATTTCACAGGGGTCGCCAAAGCCCTCTCTCGTCCCCCTCCACGCCTTCACTCACACTCACCCTCTGCCTCTGCTGGATCGCCGTTCACCGTTCGCTTATCCCGCCCACTCCCAATCTATTGCTGCCTTCGGAGTCCCAGCTGATGGCTAGAGGGGAAAAAAACTTTTAAATTCTTGCCACCGGGCTTCAAAGAGTCGCCCTACTCTCAGCTGTTTTGCGGAGGGCTCTGTTGCTAGCTAGCTGCAAAGAGGTAAATTCCTGGAGCAGATTTTTTTTACCCTAGCTATGCTGAAAAAGCGAAATTGAAAGTAAGCAGGGTCTTGGCTGCAACGTGACAAAATGAGGCAGAGAGATTTCTTTTTCTTTTTCCTCACCAAAAAAGGTAGGTGCAAAACTGCAAACAATGGGAAATTTAGGGCAAGAGGAGGTTCAAGATTTTAAAACAAAAAGAAAAAAAGCTCTATTTAACTAGGGAATTGTAATAATTGAGATACTATTAATTGTATATTGTGTTGAAAGCAGAAATGGTTGTGGTTTGGAGGAATATATGGGGGAAATTATTTGGTTTATTATTATTGGTAAATATAATTAATTGATTTGTAAGAAATTGGATTGCATGGAAATAATTGGAATATTCATGTTCATATTGATTAATATACAAAAAAGATAGTTATATAACTAATTGATTTATATTAAAATGTTGAATTTGTATTAAACAACTGTATTACATAATTAACCAATGTGAGGATGGATATAAAAATAGATGACAATGCAAAGGGGTATAATATAGAATAGAAGGGAAAAATTGAATTTGATTAAGATTAGAAATGAGGATGAAGGGTAATATTGGTTTTTTAAAAAAATAGATGAGGAATAAATATGGTAAAAAGGAAATATAGAAATTGTATATTTAATTGAAATGACTAAATACTGTGTTGGAACAAATATCCTTCTGGGTTCTGCTTCAAGTGGGGAAAAAGACACTGGAAACATGGAGACTGCTTGGAAAGATGTTTTAATGGTGGACAGGATCACATGGCTTGATGGGGCCCATTGTGTTAGTTTCTGTTGCTATTGTGTTGCAAATGTCCTTTGACAAAGGATTGACTTTTTGCCTCTGGCCCATTAACAAAGGGTGGGGGGCAGGAAGGTGGGAGCTGCTTTGTCTGTAAAATATGCTTCTCCATTTCTCATCCAGGGAAATATAATATTCTGCCTTTTTAATATTTCCCAAAATATTTCATTCTTCTAGGAAAGGGGTGGGTGCTAACCTCCTACAACTGTTTAAATTTGTGGACCGGCCAAATACTCTGTTCAAAGAAAATATGTTGTATGTTTGTATGTGTGTTTCTAATTATTGCTATTTATTCCTATTTGTTCTCTTTTATTCTTTAAAGTTTAACAATTCATTCTTTATCTTAATATCTTAATATCTGTTTGGGGTTGGCTTTCTTCCCTTTCGTCTTTTTTATTGTACAGCAATCTTTCTCCTCAAACCTACCACCTCTGTCTTTTCTTTCTTTCTTACTTTCTCTCCCTCCCCTCTTCTTCTTCTCCCTACTTCCTCTTTCTTTCTCCTCCTCCTCCTCTCTTCCTCCCTCTCTTACCTTCACTCCTCCTCTAATTTCCCTTCCCTTCCTTCATCCCTCTCTATTGCTGTATCCTTTTATGCATATGGACTACTCAGAAGGCTGAAAAAGTTATTTTTGACTGGTCCTCGCACTTTTGACCAGTCCTTGAACTTACGACTGTCCTCACAATTTACGTTTTTGCCCTATCTTGTCACCATGGTGAAGAGAAGCAGTTGTGAAATGAGTGACATGGTTGTTAAGAATGGTACAATGGGCATAAATGATGATAACTGTGAAGACCGGTCAAAAGTGTGAGGACCTGTCAGAAATCACATTTTTCAGCCCTCTGGGTAGTCCTTTTGTGCACAGGGACTACTCAGAGGGCTGAAAAAGTTATTTTTGACTGGTCCTCGCACTTTTGACCAGTCCTCGAATTTACGACTGTACTCACATTTTACGTTTTTTGCCCTATCTTATACCATGTTGAAGAGAAGCAGTTGTGAAATGAGTGACATGGTTGTTAAGAATGCTGCACAGGCATAAATGTGAGGATGGTCATAAGTGTGAGGACCAGTCAAAAGTGCGAGGACCTGTCAGAAATGACTTTTTTCAGCCCTCTGAGTAGTCCCTATACACATAACCATGGCCACCCGGTCACATGACCAGCTAGCCACGCCCACTCAGTCACATGACTTCCAAGCCACGCCCACAAAATAAGCCACACCCACAGAACCGGTAGTAAAAAAATTTACTACACCACAACATGAGGAACTGTATTAAAGGGTCGTGGCATTAGGAAGGTTGAGAACCACTGATCTACACACTGGATAATCATGCTCTCATCTAGGTCATTAATACAAATGTTCAACAATATTGGTTTAAATCATTGGCTGCCCAATTTAAAACCCCAAATCCATAAAATTTAAAATCCCAATTAAAAACCATTTAGGCTAGGCCGGCTTGATGAAATAAAAACGTCTTCAGGGCTTTACGGAAGGTCCGGAGGTCCGGGATCAATCGTATTCCAGGAGGCAGCTCATTCCACAGGGTGGGTGCCCCCACAGAGAAGGCTCGCCCCCTGGGGGCCGCCAGCCGACATTGCCTGACCGACGGCACCCCGAGGAGGCCCTCTCTGTGAGAGCGTATTGGCCGGTGGGAGATTATCGGTAGCAGCAGGCGGTCTCGCAAATACCCTGGCCCTAAGCCATGGAGCGCTTTTGCATTTTGTGATGTAAACATGTCAAAAGACATTTGACAACCTCAAAAAAAGAACATTATTTATTTGTTACTTCTGCTCGTATTGCAGTTCATTGTGGTAATAACACTTTGATATTAATATTTATGCCTTCAATACAAGACTGAGCTGGTGCACAAGCGAATGAGTCACCAACCCAATCACACACACACACTTTTTCCTGTGTACAGCACTTTCTTTATTCTATTATGCACAGCAATTCTGATGAGGAATGGTTTTTTTCATATTGTCAGTATCAAGAAAGATAATGTTTCTTGCCGTACAGAGAGATGGCAACCTATCCAAAGAAGAAAACAAAAGTTACATTCTATTTTTATTCTGAATAAAAATATCATTATACAAGAAATAAACTTCACCACCATTATGTGAATATTATTATTACCTGTGAGGTCTTTATGAGATGTGACTTTTCTATATTATTTTAAGGGATGGGCAATGTTTTAGAGGACAATTGCCTTAATTGTCCTCTAAATTAACTTAATATTTTAGAAAGGGGAAAGATAGTACAAATAAGTGAGCTATCTTTTTTTCCCCTGAAAATTTGCACATTTTTGTTTATAAAATTATATTGAGTTTAGGGTTTATACTATTGCTTCTGCTTCCAAGTAATGGAAAACACACAACTAGACAGTGTTTTGCAGTTGTGTGCAGAAAGGAAAGGACTTCACAGTTGTGTGCGGCTCTCTAGCTAAATGTTGCCCATTTCTAGCTTGCCTTCAAGAGTGTGTGATGAAGGAAGCAATCAAACATGTGATCCCTGCATACTTACACCTGCAGACTAAAATAGCACCGACTTCTATGAGATATTAATGTTCGTATCTAGCCCAGTTAAACCTATCATTCAAAGCATACTTAGATTGTAAGCCTGTACTCACTTATAAGACTGTATAATCCATCAATTGCACTGGAACCTACAATCCTATAAACAATTGCATTGTTACAAGGCAGTAAATGTCTCTGCACTCAGTAGGAGTATCCATAAAATTGTGTTCCACAAGCATGAACTTCTAACTTATTAGAGCATTTTTGTTAAGTATTAAGTGAAGAAAAGATTTGGAAATAACATATCATGATAAATTAGCACTTTTTCAAGTCCTGTTTTTTAACTAAAAGTTGCACATAAACAGTCCTCCAAATCAGAACACTTTTTCAAAATGAATCCACAACAGAACTGACCTTGCTGGATATCATTAATGTTTTGCAATATGTTTATCTTTTTCTGTTGCCTATTATTCCATAGATAGCTAACTTACTTGTAAGATAAGTGTCCAAACTGGCCAGAATAATGGCTAATTCAGGAATTATAATCAACATGTTTGTTTGAATTGGAATGTCCAATAGGAAATACATGTTCTATTAGTTATTTCAACAATTACTAAACCTAAAAAGATTTTTAAAAAATAGAAAAAGGATGAACATAGTAAAACAAACTAAAGATATATTCTCTATATATACTTGTAGCACAAACAGTCTCTGATCCCATCAGCATAGTTAATGAAGATATAGTTATGACATTTAAAGTTTGTCTTAAGTAATTTAGTGCTGTTTTGCAAGCACAAAATGACACTCAATATTTTGATAAAATAGAAAAAACAGGAACATGGAACAGATGTTTAAGCAAAACTTGACAATAGTGAGCTAAGTGGATTTAAAATGTTTAGATAAACTGAAAAGTGCTCATCTATCTCCTGGAGATAAACTTTATATTTTAATTCATTTTCAATTTTTAAATAACCTATTCATCCCCTTTACTAGATGGGGGAAAGTAAATTCCATGTCTATATTATTTTGCCAATTAGAGCCAGGCATTAGTACCAGGAGGAGAAATTCTACTCCATTTTTTCCTCTGCTGGTTCTAATTAAATTTTCTGAATAAGTTTTTTTTCCCCAGAAGAGAAAGGTTCAGAAAAAAAAATATTGCAGATAGAATATGAAGTTCCTATACTTATTTAGTTACAAAAAAAGCCAAGAGTGGATGTGAACTTCCCCATCTTTCACTGTATAAATCAGTGCAAGATTGTAAATCATTCTAAGTGGATTCTATTTCAACATAGAATCACCAATCTTCTATCTAGACAAATTGTTTCACCAATTAACATTTGTTGCCATGAAGAATTTTTTTCCTAATATTGAGCCTAGATGTTTCTTTAATTTTAAGTTATTCTTTCCAATTTCACAATCAACGCTTATTTTCACTTACATGTGATATTTACATGAGCCGCGGTGGCACAGTAGTTAGAGTGCAGTACTGCAGACTACTACGGCTGACTGCCGGCTGACTGCAATTTGGCAGTTCAGATCTCACCAGGCTCAAGGTTGACTCAACCTTCCAGCCTTCCAAGGTGGGTAAAATAAGGACCCAAACTGTTGGGGCAATATACTCACTCTGTAAACCGTTGTAAAGCACTGTAAAGCAGTATATAAGTCTAAGTGCTACTGCTATTGTAGGTTTCTATCATATTGTCCCTCTTTGCAAGTTAGACATGCCAACTCTTTTAATTTGTCCTCATGGGTCTTAGTATACAGACCCATTATTATTCTGATAGTTCTCCTATGAAACAACTCCAGATTCTCCATGTCAGTTCTAAGGTATAATGTCCAGAACTAGGCATGATATTCTAAGTGCCATTTAACCAGTGGAGAATCACAATGGAATGATCATCTCCAGGGATATATCCCAAAGGTACTTTTCAAACTGGACTTTCTTAGGTTTTTCTTGAAAACGTTTTGCTTCTCATCCAAGAAGCTTCTTCAGCTCTGACTGAATGGTGGGGAATGGAAAGATTTATGTTCTTTGCAGTTCAGAGGGCTAACAAGCAGACCACTGCAAAGGTCCACAATATAAAGGTCTGGTCCAGAATATAAACCCTTCCCTTCCCTTCCCATTCAGTCAGAGCTGAAGAAGCTTCTTGGATAAGAAGCAAAATGTTTCCAAGAAAAAAAAAATAAGAAAGTCCAGTTGCTTTTTGAAACGCACCTTTGGGATAACCGTGACCTGGATGATTGAGAATCAACATAGACATAACTCCATAGATATATTTCTTCTATTAATGCATTCCAAGATTATATTGATCTTTCTGGCTGCTATATCATGGTTGCTCATGTTTAGATGGTGGTCACTAGTACTCCTAAAAACTTATTGCAATGCAGATGCCACATATTTCTATTTCTCTATGTTTTTTTTCCACTTCTTGAAAACATGTCTTGAAAACACTTCTTGAAAACATTTGTGACACATGTCACAAATTAAGCTCATCCTATTGGATTTGGGGCAGTGTTCAAGCTTCTTGAGCTTATTCTGACTTTTGATTATGTCTTCTACAGGAATATCAAACCCTTCTAGCCTGTCTTCTGCAAATTTGGGAAGTGTTCCTTTAGGTCATTTATAAAGCAGCTGAATATGAATGGGCTGAGGAGGGAGCTCTGGGTGACCCAACTCTATATTTTCCTCCAGGACAATGAAGTGCCAATTGCAAATTTCTCACCTTACAGTACCATCTAGCTCCTATTTATCTACCTTGTCTACAAATATATCATGAGAAATCTTGTAAAAAGCTTTACCAAAATGAAGATAATACTGTATATATCATAATATATACAATATAGCTTTGTCTTGGTCTTCCAAACTTATCATAAAAAGAAAAAAAAGGATAGTCTGATTCTTGATCTTGACAACCTGTTGTGGTTTTTAGAAATAGTATTAAATATTTGTAGACCCTGTACTTGACTATCTATTTTAGTACCTGTTTCAGGATGGATGTTAAATTAATAGATCTCTGGGTTTTTGGACCTCTTTCTCTCTCCTTCTCTCTCTGAACATTGGGCCATGTTTGCTTTTCTCGGATGTTCTGGCACTTCTCCAGTTCTCCAGGAGTTTTCAAATATTACCATCAGTGATTCTGAAATCACTTTGGCCTGAGTTTCTATGCCCTGGAATTTATTTAGTCCTGAAGACCTAAATTTATTTAATGTAGCAAGCATAAGCTCTAGCTATGCCACTATCATTCCTGAATTGTATTTCTCTTTTTCCTCAAACCAACATCTTTCTTTACTCTTTGGTTTTAATTTCAGACATAGTCTCCCATTCTTTTCTACTTTAAATTTCTCATGACCCTCATCTCATCTGAGATTTCACCTCCCTGACTCAATCTTTACAAGCTCTAAATATATCTGTTTGTACATCTCCTTATTTATTAACTCCTGCCTCCATTTTCTATACATTTTCTTTTTACTCCTCATCTTCTCAGGGAGTTTGCTATTTATCCATACAGGGTTCACTTTGATAGTGATGCCGGTATTGATCCATACAAGGTAATTTGTACCATGCTTTCAATAGCTCTTATACATCTTTGGCAATTATCCTTTAGAATTTCAATATATTCTGCCCATTTTTTGCTTGAATTCTTTAAAATCTGTTCTTTATAAATTCAGGGAAATCCTTCTTTTAATGCCTTTCTCTAATTGTTTTGAATATGATTTGATCACTTATTATCAAGATCCCTTCAGTCCATCAGTTAATCCCCTTCTATAAATCTTGATGAATTCAGAATAACAAAGTCCTATTCTTATCTCAACTTTTTTAAAAATAAAACTGCTACCAAAACAAATCCATGTGGCGTCCCACAGTTAGCTGACTTTCTTTTGTAGCTGCTAAAGGAATAAATGAAGTCTTCATTACCACTATATCTTGTCCTTTTGGGATCTTGGGAGCTGATTTAGAAAAATCTTGTCCAAATATCCTGCCTGGAAAGGTAGTTTCTGATAAATTCCCACAATGATATCTTATTTCTTTTAATCTTACCCAAAAATTTTTACCATAGTACCTCCCCGCAACACATTTTCTCTGTCAAATCAGTAATCAGCAAGATTTCATCTTCTTTAAAAAGACGTATGAGTAAATAACTCTGATTTATTCCAGGCAGTCTATATTTAGCCAGAGTCATAGTGATCTGCAATAATTTGCAAGATTTTTCTTTTCTTCTGATGGAGGCAATGTCATTTCATTGCACTGTGATACGATATTGATGGTTTGGCAGGGACAGGCTTCAACAGTAACACACCTGCCCTTGATTTTTTCTAGTAATGCAAAAGTGGGGAATCTGCAGCACCTAGCATATATTTCCCTCTCTTCCTATAGCCTGTTTTGTTTATGACAACTGAGGATGGTGGGTAGTCTTCTGTTAGCTTGAGGCAGGAAATACACAGCAGTGTACTGCGAATGTCCTGCCAGTGTACATTAATAGTGTAAATCCAATAATAGGAATTGAATATTTTAAAAAGAATGAGGGACCCTATCAAAACTCTTCACTCTTCAGGATAAAAAAACAAAAGTCATAACCCACTCCTCTTGCACTATCACCCTATTTACTGGGGCTCTATCAAAATATTCCATATCCCTACACTAGTGCATGGAGCTAAGAAAGTGCCACTTGATTAAGTGCTATATCAATTATTCACTTTTTAAATTCTTTCTCCAGATTTTCCAATAGCACCAATAAGAGGGTGCTAAAATTTATATTTTACTACCGTGAATAATAATAATGACAGAAAGGAGGGCAAAAGTACAGAAAGAAAGTAATCAAAGGCTGTGGGGAGAGGGGAGATGATTTTGGAGTGAACACAGCATCAGTCACGACACCTGCTTTTTAATAAGTTCAGGCTGAGTCAGTTTATCTAGATGTTATCCGTTTTCATACTTTCGCATCATTTTTATTTTCCCCACCCCATTTCCCCAAACAAGTCTCCTTGCAAGGAAAGGTTGATACACACAATTTTATCATCAACCTGCAAATTGATTAATGGGCACCAGGCAATTCTGGCCTTGCTACTTGTCTTATCCATGAGGACAACAGCAGATGCTGGAAATGGCTGAAGCTTAGTAAAAGTCCACATATTTCTTTGTTCACAATTGTTATGTGACTAGCCCAAACTAGAATTGGAGGGTGGGAGATATGCTTTGGACAGATCATGCTGATTATGTATGTGCTTTTCTCAATACCAGAATATCTGATCCCTCTATTATTTCTCACCCCACCCCCACCCCCCATGTCTCATTCTGCTATGAAGAACAGGAAAGGGGTTTATTTGATTTGAGCTTCAGGCAGCATGGAAAACACACCTGTGACTGTCACTCTGTTTGTTCTCCCTGAGTTCAAAAAAGAACATAAGGTTATCTAATCAGACCTTTAGACTTTCAAAATTCCGCTAGTTTATTTCTTTTAAACCATTGCCCTACAGCAACATATATTAGCTAAGGCTGAATTCCTAAACAGACTTACTTGAAAGTCAGTTTTATGTAAATAATATTAAGGATTACACCCAATTTTTAAGATCAGGAGTGATAAATTACTACACCCATTTTAAGAAGAGTTCTGAAATTCTGTGGGGTTATGACCGAACAAAAAGGAGAATGCCAATATGCTTATACTTTCTAGAAATATGTTTGGGTTTTTTGCATTAAATAATTCTGTATGCTGGATAAAACAAAGCAATCCAGGCAATCATTTTGGTCTCACAATAACAACCTAATATCTAGAATGGACTCCAGGCTTCTGAGATCTCTTCAGGCTACCGTTGACTATTCAGCTTACCTACTCCACTCTTCTTTTCCTCCTCTTTTTCTTTTTCTCCTCTGCCTGCTTTTTCCTTTATTTCCTCCACTGGTGGAATAGCAGCTAATGGCCCAAACTACCAATGACACATTGATCCCTAGTATTATGAACCTGGCAAAATAGGTTGAAATCGAAAAAAATCTAATCCCTTGCTCAGCTCCTTTCTGTCTCTGCTGCTGCAAACAGCTGAACTGACTGGCTTTTTTGAAATGAAAATGCAGAAACATTAACAGGTTGGAAATAAACTGAATTATCTAATAAGAGAACTATTTGAAAAATGTAGTGAAATTTGGAATACTACGCAATATGGGAGAAGTGGTACAACTGGATTGAGAACAGAAAAATGGAAAAGAAATAAACAAAGTAGAAGTGGAATTAAAATGTATAGTAAAAAGGTATAGTATGTATTTGAATTGGAATGTTATGGTATGTAAATGGTCACACTTATGCATAAAATGTGAGTAAAATTTGTTTAATTGTAAAAATGCAACAAAAACAGGAAAAAACTGTAGTGAATTGCTTTGCTGATCCACAGACACTACTAAGTAACAAGAATAAAAAGAGACATTATTGCTTCTACTGCAATATTTGGAAGATTAGACCTAATCCTTTAACATTTTTCACTCTATCAGGAAAAAAAACTGGTAAAAAAACCTGAGTACATATATATCAAAAGTAAATACTGTGTATTAATTTCTTTGCCAAGTATTTTGAATGCAAGATTCTGTATCCTGATTCTTAAGCCAAAGGTTACTTAATTAGCAATCCCAAGGATCCTTAGGGAAATTCAAAGAAAAGCATTTATAATGCATTTCTAGTTTACTGAGGGGTTCAGCCAGCAATATCTTGTTTATGCCTCTGTTTATATTGCTTGGCAGTGCAAAAAGGTTGACCTATGAATAGCTGGTTATTCTGTTCCAAGATCAGGTTACAATATCCCAATGGGCCTGTTATGAGTGAGCTGATTTCATAGAAGCATCCTGAGTCAGTTCACTGCAAGTGGTTGGAGGGATAAGAGCATCAACATTTCACATAATGACCAAAATGTGTCAAAACTGATTAACATTCTCAATATTAACAGAGAATGCTACATGTGGCGCTAGTAAAACTGATAAGACAGTCTATACTTTCTCTCTCTAATGAAAAAGCAGTACTAAATGTGGAAGCCTTGATTGGCTAAAGTCATAATAAGTGCCCAAGGTCAATATATACAGTATGGCAGGGGTGAAATGCTCCCAGATTGGACCAGATCGCCAGGTCCAGTAGCGATCTTGGCCGTTGGTTCAGCAATCAGTAGTGATTGCGGAACAAAGCTCCACCCACCCACGCGGGTGTCATTACTTCCTGGTTTTAACCAGGAAGTAATGTGTTTTTTACCTTCTGCACATGCACAGAAGATCTGCGTGTGCATGTGACACACATGTGCTTCCAAACCGGTAAGGAAGATAAGTAGATTTCACCCCTGCAGTATGGTAACAACCAGGGTATATGAAAGATTGCAACATGGAATCGAAATTGAATACATTGCAAAGAGCATGAATAAACAAAGGAAATTAAATAAAAATCAATATAAAAGAAATAACTGAAAGTGTGCTGATTTTGTGGTGTGCAGTTGAGAAATGCATAGAGGGAACTGAAGGTGTACATTTAATTATGAATAAAAAAGGCTCAAATATATGTCACAAAGAATGAAATGGTATCCTCTAGATCAGGGGTGTCAAACTGGTGGCCTGTGAGCCAGATGTGTCACGTGCAGGCCACACCCACGTGAAACATCATGTGATAGCAACATGATGCAGTTTGACACCCGTGCTCTAGATTATTGTAGGTGTGTATGAAAGTTGAGATCTATAGGTTGGTTGCATGTTTATAGAGGAAGGGTAGGGCCGAGGACTTTGTCCAGTATCTGTATGACAAAATCGCCCAGATTCGGGAAGACTTGGACTCTGATTGGGTAGATTCAGGAGGGATGATGGAGGCAGGTCTTGAGAATGTTATCTGGGAAGATTTTGACTCTGTGACTCCCGAAGACTTGGACAGGATTCTGGGTAGGCTGAACGCAGCCACATGTTTATTGGACCCGTGTATTGGATCCTGGTTGGTGCTGGCTTCTCGGGAGGTGACACGAGGCTGGCTCCAGGGGATTATAAATGCTTCATTGGGTAAGGGTGACTTTCCCGCCGCCTTGAAAGAGGCGGTGGTGAGGCCTCTCCTCAAGAAGACTTCCCTGGACCCAGCAGTGTTAGCAAACTATTGTCCAGTCTCCAACCTTCACTTTGTGGCGAAGGTTGTTGAGAGTGTGGTTGCGCGACAGCTTCCCCAGTACCTGGATGAAACTGTTTATCTGGATCCGTTCCAGTCGGGCTTCAGGCCTGGGTACAGCACGGAAATGGTATTGGTCGTGTTGGTTGATGATCTCTGGAGGGCTCGGGACAGGAGTTGCTCCTCTGTCCTGGTCCTATTAGATCTCTCAACGGCTTTTGATACCATCGACCACGGTATCATGCTGCACCGGTTGGAAGAGTTGGGGGTGGGAGGCACTGTGTTGCAGTGGTTCTCCTCCTTTCTCTCCGACCTATCACAGTCTGTGTTGGTAGGGGGGCAGAGGTCAACCCCGAGGCACCTTATATGTGGGGTGCCACAGGGGTCGGTCCTCTTGCCCCTTCTGTTCAACATTTATGTGAAGCCACTGGGTGAGATCATCTGTGGTTTCGGGGTGAAGTACCATCAGTACGCTGACGACACTCAGCTGTACATCTCCACCCCGGACCACCCCAATGATGCCCTTGAAGTGATGTCCCGGTGCTTGGGGGCCATGCGGAGCTGGATGGGGAGAAACAGACTCAGGCTAAACCCATCCAAGACCGAGTGGCTGTGGTTTCCGGCGTCCCGATATAGTCAGTTGGTGCCATTACTGACTATTGGGGGTAAGTCGTTGTCCCCCATGGAGAGGGCTCGCAACTTGGGTGTCCTCCTGGATTCACGGCTGTCTTTAGAAGAGCACTTGACGGCTGTGGCCGGGAGGACTTTCTATCAGGTTCACCTGATCCACCAGTTGCATCCCTTTCTGGATCGGGACTCCTTATGCATGGTCACTCATGCCCTCGTCACTTCCCACCTGGGCTACTGCAATGCTCTCTACATGGGGCTCCCCTTGAGGAGCAGCCGGAGGCTCCAACTGGTGCAGAGTGCGGCCGCGCGGGTGGTTATGGGAGTGACGTGGTGCTCCCATGTTACACCTCTCCTGCGCGAGCTGCACTGGCTCCCAGTGGTCTTCCGGGTGCGCTTCAAGGTCTTGGTTACTACCTTTAGAGCGCTCCATGGCTTAGGACCCGGGTACTTACGGGACCACCTGCTGCCACCAGTAGCTTCTCACCAGCCAGTATGCTCTCATAGAGATGGGCTCCTCAGGGTGCCGTCGGCCAAACAGTGTCAACTGGCGGCCCCTAGGGGGAAACCCTTCTCTGTGGGGGCACCTGCTATCTGGAATGAGCTCCCCCTGGAGATACGGAGGATCCTGGATTTACGCACCTTCCGCCGTGCCCTCAAGACCTTTTTATTTCAACAGGCTGGCCTGGCCTTCCCTTCCCTTAATTGTAAATTTTAAATCTGTTTTAAAATTTTAGGGGTATTTTAATCTGTTCCGGGCCAAACTATTTAATTGGGTTTTATATTGTCTTTTAAATTTTGTAGTCTGTATGTTTTATCTCTTTGCTGTTCACCACCCTGAGTCCTTCAGGAGTAGGGCGGTATATAAATCTAATAAAATGAAAAAAATGAAAATGAAATGAAGGGTGAATAGCGATAATAAAAATATGGATTCTCTTCTTTCCAGCTTTTTCTCTTTAAAGCTATTGCCCTTCAGGATCAGATAAGGTTGCTCTTTAAAAGCAGATAAATCTGCAGCAGTGTAATTTGGCAGCTTTAAGAAATGGATGGATGGATGGATGGATGGATAGATGGATGGGAGGAAGGAAGGAAGAAAGAAAGAAAGAAAGAAAGAAAGAAAGAAAGAAAGAAAGAAAGAAAGAAAGAAAGAAAGAAAATTTAAGGTTAAAGAAAAAGAGCAAACTTGTTGAATCAGAAGCAGAAGAGTAGTAGTGGTGAGTGGTGGCAGCAATGAAGAGTGACAATGGCAGAATAGCATCCCAGAAGACAGTAGGTGAATTATTCAAGCAGCCCAGAGTACTAATACTAGCACTAGTATACAAGTCGGTTAGAGAGTTGGCATCTTAAGAAAATCTGGAACACTGCCATATAGAGGCCGGGAGTGCTTGCATCAGGAGACAGCTTGAAGTGTTGGAAGCAGCCCAAAGATATGCCTAGGAGGAGGGGATTCAGAAGGGGGCCTTTTCTCCACCCAAACCAAAGTAGTAGCAGCATTGGAGAAAATGCTGTTCAAAACTCTACTGGCCCTCTCAACAGCAAGTTCAAGTATTGGAATACACAAGTGACTTTGGGACTTGAGTTGACTGGGATGGGTGATGGGAAAGTTAATGTGATCTATGGAACTATTGCTTTAATTAGGATAAAGGTAGGATGTATAGGAGAAGAATGTGATGGGTTGCTCCAGGGATGTGTGTTTGTGGTGCCATGTTCCATTTTTCCTGGTTTGGGTTTTATTGTTTTTATTTAGCGGTGTATATTGTTTTTATTATTGGGTTGTAAGTCTGTCCATAGTAAGATTAGCAGCTGTATGAGTGATAAAATAAAATAGCTACAAGTATAAGGTAATAAAAGGGGAGAGATATAGCATAAGAACAGAGAAATTAAGACAGATTTAAATTAAGAATATAACCAAATACCATTTTGTTTTATATCTAAAACAAAAAGGGCTGGAAGCAACCTTAAGTAAATAAATCTTTGTTTGGTAACTTTAAAAGTCCATTATGACAGACCAAACATATGATACTGTTTCTAAGGTGTGTCAAATTTTTCAACTTTCAATTTCCAACATTAGGGGTGCTCAAAGGTTGTGACCTTGGGGATTGGGGATTGTAAAGATATTTTGGTTAATTTAATATAATTTAGATGTGCTTGGTAAGTAACTATATAAACATAATAACTTTTTAACATTTTGTTTGTTTCAGAAGTTATACTTCAGTAAATCAGAGAGATAAATTTAACAGAACAACAGAGTTGGAAGGGATCTTGTAGGTCATCTAGTCCAACCCCGCCACCCAAGCATGAGACCCTACACCATTTCTGGCAGATGGCAGTCCAGTCTCTTCTTGAAAGCTTCCAGTGATGAAGCTCCCACAACTTCTGAAAGCTAGCTGTTCTATTGGTTGATTGTTCTTACTGTCAGAAAATTTCTCCTTATTTCTAGTTTGAATCTCTCCTTGATCAGTTTCCATCCATTATTCCTTATCTGGCCTTCATGTGTTTTGGAAAATAGGTTGACCCCCCCCCTCCTCTCTGTGACAGCCCCTCAAATATTGAAACACTGCTATCATGTCTCCCCTGGTCCTTTTCTTTACTAGACTAGCCATGCCCAATTCCTGTAACCATTCATTGTATGTTTTAGTTTCCAGTCCCCTAATTATCTTTGTTGCTCTTCTCAGCACTCTTTCTTGTGTCTCAACATCTTTTTTATAGTGTGGTGTCCAAAACTAGATGCAGTATTCTAGGTGTGGTCTTACTAAGGCTTTATAGAGTGGTATTAGTACCTCACGTGATCTTGATTGTTAATGCAATTTAGGATTGCATTGGCTTTTTTGGCTGCTGCTGCACATTGTTGACTCATATTTAAGTGGTTGTCCACTATTGCTCCAAGATCCCTCTCACAGTTACTGTTATTAAGCTTGGTTTCTCCCAATCTATGTATATGTATACTTTTGGTTTTTCTTGCCTAAGTGTAAGACTTTATTTTTCTCTATATTGAATTTCATTTTGTTAGTTAGGACCCATCTGGATCTTGAGCCTATCATCTAGGATGTTGGCTATTTCCTTAGTATCATCTGTAAATTTGACAAGTTCCCCTTCTATTCCCTCATCTAAGTTGTTTATGAAGATATTGAAGAGTACTGGGCCTAAGACGGATCCTTCTGGTAACCCACTGTTTACTTTCCTCTATGTAGACATAGTACCATTAAGGACTACTGGTTGAGTACAGTTTGTTAGTCAGTTACAAAACCATGTGATGGTGATGCTATCTGTCCCACTTTTTTCTAGCTTACCAAGAAGTAGATTGTGGTCTACCTTGTTGAATGCCTACCTAAGTCTAAATATATTATGTCCACAGCATTTCACTAGTCTACTAATTTAGTCACTATGTCAAAGAATGAAATAAGGTTGGTTTGGCACGAGCTGTTTTTAACAAACCTGTGCTGACTTCTAGTTATTACTTTATTCATTTCTAGATGTTTGCAGATCTAGTTTCTTTTTCTTTCTTTCTTTCTTTTGTGTGGAAACACTATGCAGCATTCTGAATAAACACAATCTGAGGAAAATTTATTCTGTTAAATATATTGAATGAATGGGTGGGAATGAGAGAGAAGAAAACAAAAAGCATTTGGGCCATTTGGAGACCAAAAAATGAGCTAGAATAACTAGTGACAAAAGTTAAAAAGTTAAATTTGTATAGATGCTTATGCATAAATCTTTTCATAAATTTGTGAGACAAAGGAAGGAATATAAATTGAAACACATGATTTATTTAATTATTTATGATGAAAAATTAGGAAAATTAATGGAGGACACATGGCTGACAATCTACTCCTGCTCTTCTCTTCACAGCTTTGCGAGAAATGCCCCAAACGAAAGGCAGTTCTCTCTGAAATGGGAGGGAGTTTCCCCAATGCATGCAAAGAACTGTCTCACTCTTCCTTCAACCAGGACTACTCCATTACCTGAGATGTTTGTGAATCAGGACATTTTTTTAATTACACGGATCTAATATGTATTCTGCCTGACATGCATGGTAAAACAGCCATCTCAGCCAGCACTTTGTCACATGTTTAATGGTCCTGTGCAAGATCACTAGTTCTGTGTAGATAAGACGTTCATATAGAGAATCACCAACACTTTGTCAAATGCTGATGCCTAGTGCCTGATCTCTTTGCCTTAGGCAAAATTACCATGAAGAGAAATTGCCAGTAATTGACATGTCTTCAGCAGTCAAAAGCAGACCAAACCAAGCCCCTGCCATGTTGTCACCATAATCTCTACCAAAGCACCACTTGCCTTATGCATTATATAAAGCCTGCATTGAATGGCATGTTTCAATTTTTCCTTAATATCTCTCAAACTCAAATATATATATTTATGAAGCCACTTGACTGTGTAAGAACAGAAAAACACATAGTTTCTTTAAAGTGCCACTGGCTCATATGTTGACTAAATTCACACTGGATCCAAAGTTCCATTCTACTTCAGATCTAATTATTGTATACCTTCACTTTCAACCTGTGCCTTTCAACCTGTTGAAATATAAAGCTTTTTATATTTATATGAGAAGTATACAATATGAGTTCACAAACCACAAACCAGAAAATGACACTATTGGGTTGGTACTATTTCTATTTGTGTCAGAGTTAAAGATATACAGATGGCATTAATTCCTCAAGAAATTATATATTATAGATCCTAAACCAGTTTTCATTTTGCTCCTTACCTTGCTATGTTCTTAGATTTTTATGGAGGCCTATCTTGTCCTATTATTAACAGAATATTAACAGACTATTCATCACCCTCTTCAAAAACCTGCTATTGGTACCAACTCTATTGATAGTTTGGCATCACACTAAGAATCACCTGTTTTGAGGAGCAAAACACTAAATGAAGTAGGATTTGTGGGATCACATATTTTCCCCCTTATCTTTTTGATTGGTTTCAATGTTTTTCACAATATTTTAATCTTGTACTCTTAAATATATCTCTGGGATTTTTGCAGAAGAGGAGTGAGATATGGAAAACAAACGAGTGAGTGAGTGAGTGATGAATGAATGAATACAATGTCACTTGATGAATGATCAGGAACTGAACAAAAGAGACAGTTTGTCCATGGTCCATTTAACATCATGATAAGAATTGAGACCAAGTAATGTTCTCTGACAAAGATAAAGAAGTTTGACTTTGGACTCAGGCAGAATCAAAACCTTTTATGTTTTTATTGAGGATTGGTCAATTAAAGCATCATTGTGGTCTGGTTGCTTTTTTAGGAGCCTGATGAAATACTGGTGATTATGCTGCAGGGTGTACAAAAGCTCCCACTAAGCTTTGTTTTAAATCTATAAAGGAAAAGAGAGGGAAAAAACTGTCAAAGGCTCACAGTCATCCAAGGCAAGCCAAAGCTGTGATTCTATGGATACTTATCTAATAATTGCCATGGAATTTAGGTAGATAAAATTCTAAATAAGCACACAACAGGAAACTATTTTGTATATGTTGTTAGGGAATCTATTAGACCTCCCACTCCCCAGCTCTTTTGGTATTTTAATTATTTTTTCATTTTGATACTTTTAATGATTTTAAAACATTTTCTAACTTGATATTCAAAATATAATAGAAATAGACTAAACATTGGGGTGTGTGTGTGTGTGTATGTATATGTGTGTGTGTGTGTGTGTGTGTGTGTGTGTGTGTGTGTGTATATATATTCTTACTTCTTCATAGGATTTATGTGTGTTTTTCCTACGTAACCAAAGTTTTTCTGCAGCCCTAGCTCAATAGAATCACATCCACTCGATTCTGGCTTTTTTCTTTTCTGGCAGCCAGCAAGTTCCTGCTGCCAGGTGAGAGACTTATATAGATCTATTTCTAGCTCGTTAGGCTTCATCAGTAAGCCACACCCACATCTCATGTATCCTCCTTGTAAAGGTATAGTATCTATTTTCTTACTTCTTCGTAGGGTTTATGTGTGTTTTTCCTCTAGCCAGGTTTTTCCTATGTAACCAAGGTTTTTCTGCGAGCTAGAAATAGATCTATATAAGTCTCTCGTGTACAAAGCCGAAAACACCAGCCTGAAGATGATGAATGAGACTTCATCGAAACATTGCCAAGACACTTCCAATTTTACGTGGGAGAAAACCCAAATAACCAAAGACCAACATACAAACACCTGCGAAAACCCCAGAAAACAAATGTGTGTGTGTGTGTGTGTGTGTATGTGTGAGCAAGTGGGAATACCTGGCTGACTTTATTTGGGTTCAGCTGTTAAGTAGAATTGGTTTGTATAATTTGTAAATGGAACGTTATAAGCAAATGCCAGGGCTGTAGGCTAGATTGGGAAGCTGAAAAAGCAACTGGGAAGAAGATAATACAAATACCTTCTCTATTGCTACCAAGCAAACTTACAAGAACATGCTCATGAAGTCACTAGAAACTAAGCTGAAGTTGAAAGAAATGTGAATTAAAGAAAGGAAACCTACCACATCCACACTGCTTTTTAGTTTAGCTTTTACCAAGAAAGATGTTTTCTGTGGATGTAGCCTTTTAAAAAGCAAAACTGATCTCCATTCATTCCAAGATTTTTAAAATATCATTCTAAAACAATATACACCCCCAAACTATCTTTTTAAGAGCCCGATGTTCTTGGACATCATGACAATAAAACTGAGCACAAGTTATTAAGCATGGATCAATATTTGGTGGCAAACAAAATAAATGATTTTGTAAGCTCTGAATCACCCATCACCTTTTCGCTCTCTTCTCGCAGCTGCTGAAAAAAATATCAGATAATTTGCAACTATGAAATGATGTGTGATATATTAAGATATTTCACAAATTATAAAAAACAAAAAAACATATTAAAACTATAAAAACCAAGCACATTAATAAATATATAACTGAAAAGGTTTCATAAATCATATTACCCAATTCTCCATTTTCTAACCAAGTAAAATATGATAGCTAATGCTTCTATGGATTGTGGGCATCTGATAATATGACTAAGGATGCACAAATAAAATGTTGATGTATGATGCCCATGGCCTATCAAAGAGTTTAGGGTGCTTTTGACTGATAACTTTATTAGCTATACACATTAAAAGGTTCAGAGAGACTCAGTTGTTAATAAACATATGTAAGATTGTACAAAAAGTATTTTTTTTCCTTATGAGTTTTAATTACACTAACTTCAGCAATGAACTGTGGGCACTGAATTTTAAATACCACTTTGGTGAGGCTTTCTGGCTATTTGCAGGGCTGGAATAACTTGATGCATGTGACATTTAGCTCACATCATTAGCTACCAGAAGACTGCTGCTACATAGACCAGATATTTATTGTGTGCAATAGCTGCTAGATTAGAAATAGTCTTGCAAACAGTTTAACATTTCTATTTTGTATGTGTATGCAGAAAATACGTATAAAAGCATAGTACAAGGAGTAGAAGTATTCACTGGAATTTAGGGAGAATTTCTTAGTAAAGGTAATCCTCAATTTATGTCTAGTTGCTTAGCGACACTTTGATATTATATTGGCATCCAAAAAGAGACTTACAAACCAGATCTGAAGTTCCGATGGTCATGTTCTGGATTGTGACCACAATTCAGGCTCTTAGCAACATGGCCACGTTTACACCCATTTTCAGTATCCCACGGTCGCATGAGTGTGTGTGTGTGGTTGACCTATTGAGTTGGTCACATGATTGACTCGTTTTATGGCCATTAGAACTTAAAACAATAATGGGCATTTATTTATTTATTTATTTATTTATTTATTTATTTATTTTTAAATTTGTATACTGCCCTTCTCCCTGAAGACTCAGGGCGGTGAACAGCCAAGTAAAAACATAAATTACAAACATTAAAATACAATTAAAAAGATATATATAAATTTGGCCCCATGATTAAAAACAATAACAGACAAATAAAAACATTTTTAAAAATGTTAGGCCAGCCCGGCTTGCTGGAAAAAGAAGGTTTTAAGGGCATGGCGGAAGGCACCGAGATCTTGGATTCTCCTTATCTCTGGGGGCAACTGATTCCAGAGGGTAGGTGCCCCCACAGAGAAGGCCCTCCCCCTGGGGGTCACCAGCCTACATTGTTTGGCTGATGGCACCCCGAGGAGGCCCTCTCTGTGGGAGCGCACAGGTCGATGGGAGGCCGTCGGTAGCAGCAGGCGGTCTCGAAGATAACTAGGTCCTATGCTATGGAGTGCTTTAAAGGTGATAACCAACACCTTGAAGCGCACCTGGAAGACCACTGGGAGCCAGTGCAGCTCACGCAAGAGAGGTGTTGTATGGGAGCGCCATGCGACTCCCGTGACTACCTGCGCGGCCGCATTCTGGACCAGTTGGAGCCTCCGGGTGCTCTTCATTATGCATGCTTCATTATGCATAATGAAGGGTGCATGCTTCATTATGGTCATAATTTGAGGACTACATGTACTGACACAAATGTGGAAGAGGCCAAAGATGGTCTTTGATAATGGGATTTGACACATCACAAAGAAAAGCTTACGATGATATTACTGTGACTGTTAAGTTTTTTAGACATAACAGCACACCTAGGACTAAATAACCATTCTGCATAAACATTTCCATATTAAATTAACTTTATTCAGTGTTCAACTGAGCTGAACACAGTTCTTTATATATTTATTAAATTTATATGCTGCTCATCTCATTTATTGTTCACAGAAGACAAGGATTATTTTAATACATGGCTGTGAATGGCGGATATGCTAATGAAACTGGACCATCTCAAATGCTCTAAGGCAGGGATGGGAAACCAGCATACAAGCTTGAAGATTTTATATGGTTGCCAGAGCAGCTTTCTTGTTGTCACCAATTTTGGGTGGTCATGGGGTTTGGTGGTTGGCTTTTGGCTTTTTTTCTTTTTGTAAATGATATTAAAGATTACATTTGACAGTCAAGAGGCTAAATAACAATCAATAAGATTGTTATAGGGACTACCTCGTATGCACACAGAATTTCAGTTTAGGCACTCACTGCTGACTTTTGTCCAGATAAACAAGAACAAGCAGCTTGCTCAAGTATCATCATATTCATGATCTTGATGATTGATTCTATGAAACCTTCCCTTAGCAAAGTATTTTTGATCATGACAGTAGGAAGACAGCTCTCTGTTTATCAGGTTAATTTTGAAATGTTGATACTATTTGTAGAAAACTAAGGGAATTTTTTTTTTTTAATTTGATTTATATGCCGCCCTTCTCCGGAGACTCAGGGCGGCTTACAATGCGTTAAGCAATGGAATAACTTTTGATGGAATAACTCATTTATAGGCCATTCCTAAATATAGCTACCTACTGAATAATTACTGGAAGTAAGGAAGTAAATCCTATGCATGAAAATGATTGAGTGTGGTAGAAACATAATAAGGGGAATTCCATGCAGAGTCTATAGCACTGCTATAGAAGTGACTGTATATTTATGTGAGCTCATGTTATCATCTGTGTTCAGCTGATGAATTATTTTTTCTGGCTGACCTGCAGTAAGTAGAATTTCACAAAGGCACACTGTCCATTTAGAACCCTAAAGCTGAGGAAAGCTTTTGCGTGGGCAACTTTGCCATTTGTAACTACTTTGATTAGAGGGCTGGAGGCTAAAATAAGAACAGTTGCAAGCATTGGGTATGTCTAGTCTAGTGAAAAGAAAGACTAGGGGTGACATAATAGCAGTGTTCTAATATTTGAGGGACTGCCACAAAGAAGAATGGGTCAACCTACTTTCCAAAGCATAAGAAAGCAAGGGAAGAGACAATGGATGGAAACTAAAGGAGAGAAGCAACCTAGAACCGTGAGAACAATTAACCAATGGAATGGCTCACAGAAGTTGTGAGTGCTCCATCACTGGAGGCTTTTAAAGAAGAAACTGGACAGCCACATCTCTGGAATAGTATAGGCTTTTCTGCCTGAGCAGGGAGTTGAACTAGAAGACCTCCAAGGTCCCTCCCAACTCTGTTATTCTGTAATATTCTGTCTCACTCTTCCTCCCAGCTCATGAATTCATATCAGCGTATCCCAACCTTTTCTAAAGTTTTTCTCACTTTATTTTTTTTTATTGAAAAAGTTTTTCAAATACACATTTTCCCCCTTTCCCCACCCTCCTCCCTAACACCCCCTCCCCCTCCCCTCCCCCTGTGGCTTCTCCAGAATAAAACCCAAATTAATAACAGATTATATAATACTTTACCATCCTTTTTACTCCACTCCCCATATGCTGACCCTTTCTTTCTAACAATATTATTATATCCCCCTTATACTATACATTTCAAAGCAACATTCAACTGTAAAATTATATAATAAATCCTAATTTGGCAATTTCAACTCATAATCTATCCATTTCCTCCTCCCCAATACATATATCTCTTAATTCAAATCTTTTACGTATATTAATATAACATAACATCCCTTTTCCTAAACTAAACAATCAGTAAGCTAGCCTATCTCCACCCACTTTCCTGCAGGTCTACCATACATAATATTTTCAATATCTTTGTTCTTCTGCCACACCACTAAAAATATTTCATATATAGATAAAATCCTCAAATGACTTTAAGCTTGTAATCCATATGGTATCTTCTGTAATGTCTTTCAGCTGGATTGTCAATTCCATCACCTATGTTAGGGTAACATCAAATTCTAGTTCCAACAGTATGTTCAGTATCTTCGATTACCATCTGCCCCCATCAATAATAAATGTTTTCGTATATAAAAAACCACCCGAGTGACTTTATATTTATATTCCATATAGTGTCTTCTGTAATGTCTTTCATCTAGATTATTAATTCCAACCACCGTATTAGGGTAACAACCAGATCTTCTGCATGCCCAGTCCCATAGTTCTCTTGCCTTATAGCTCAGCATAAACATAATCCATTTGTCAAAGAGTCCAAAATAGAAAGTTCCAATCCGCTCAGTTAAAGGCCATCTTCCACATCCCAAAAACACAGCACTGCAGAGATCTGTCACTCTCCTCAAAATAGTATAAACCAATACTTTGCCTCAGCTATATTTTCATGTTTTTAATCGTCCCTTAAGTAACTGGCATTACACTGTTCTTTAGTCTAAACATTTTTATTTTTGTAGGACCTGCTTCTTCTTTTCTTAACTTTTTGTGGCTTAGATCTCCATCCTGGTTGCCTTTCTAGGAGTTGTATATCAACTGATTGATTTCCATGCTGGTCTGTAACTTGATAAGTCATCACATTAGTATCCAAAGCCGCCTCTCTTGTATTTATAGGTAATCCAACTATAATCTCTGAAGAAGAATCCATAAGCGGCTTGTCCACAAAAACCTCTGTAACTTGTTTTTTTTCCATTACCTCCACCTCCATCTGCTTAGCCTGGGTTTCAATCTCTTGTTGATTTTGCTTTTCCTTACCTCCCTCGTGTATTATACATGGAGATGTCGAATCCATTTTAAGAACCTTATAATAAAATTCTTCCGCTTTTTCAACAGTATTTAGTTGATATCTTTCTCCTTGATATCTCAATATTATTCCAACTGGAGCATCCCACCTAAATGGGATGTTTTGTTTCTTTAGCTCAGTCACCAAAAAACCAAAATCCTTTCTATCTTTTAACATCTTGGGAGGCAGCTCTTTAAATATCCAAATCTTCCTTCCATACATTTCAAGAGTGGAGTTAAAAGACTTTTGCACAATATCATTTCTTATTCCTTTATCGGTAAAGTAAATCACCACATCTCTAGGCAACTACCTTTGCTTTGCCACCCAAGAATTTGCTCTGTAGGCCTTATCAATCTTACAGGATATCTCTTCAGGACTAACCTTTAAAATCCCAGCCAGAACTTTAGCAGACATCTTTCTCAAATCTTCTCTTTTATCTTCCTGTATTCCCCTAATTCTGACCGCAAATTCCATAAGTCTGAATTGCATCATTATGACTTCATTTTCAATCCTTTGTTTTATATTATCTGCATTGTAAGTCTTGTAGTCAGTTTCCTTTATTTTTGACTCTAGTTCTGAGCTATTTTCTTGAATCATTGTTAAATCATTTTCAATTCTTCGTATTTTATTATCCAAATTATGAATCTTATAATCAACTTCCTTCATATTAGACTCTATTTCTGAATTAAACTTTTCATCCATCTTTATCATTGCGTCTAAGAAACTTATCATATGTTGCTTGAATTTATCATACTTTTGTTGAACCAACTCTTTAATTTCCTGTCTAAATTTTTCAAGGTTCTGGTTCACAATCTTATCATATCTTGCCATCTCCTCCAATACAAATTGTGTTAGATCTTTAAAGCCATTCCTCTGCATCTGCAAACTCAAAACTTGTTCATGTGGTTTATAAATGGAGGAGGCCCCCCCCCACAGCTTGGTTGTCTGGCTTTGTGAGTTTTAACGCCATCCTGCCACACAAGCAGATTTTTTTTTCTTTTTTCCCCTTTAAAGAAGAAAACTTCTCTCCAAATAATATCAATATCAAGTCTCTAAGAAGGAAGAAGCATGAAATAAGAATTTTTCTCTTCACTTCTAGCCAGCACTGTTATCTCAGTTACTTTGTAACATATTAAACTAGTCAAACAGAAGGACTTTCGCTTTCAGCTCTTCTCAAGCCTCAGCCAGTCGCCATTTTAAACTTTTTTTTCCCCCTTCCACTCTTCTTTGCTTTTAAAGTCAGTCTTAGGGTTGTTAGAAGTACTTGCAATTTAGGGTCCCAGGTCCGGATTTCATCCTACTTATTCAGAAAGTCTGTTAGTTTTCGTTGGTTGGTCTGGTCCCATCGCCTGGCTCTGCAAAGCGCAGAGTTCTCCCGAAGCCCGGAGCAGCGGCGAGGAAAATAGGGAGCCTCACCCTGCTTCCTCCCCAGAGGTAAAAAAGAACTCTGGGGACTTCGCAGAGGGCTCTACCTGCCCTCGCCGGCTCTATCTCTCGTTTCCTTACGGAAACGGAGTTTTTCGAGCCGCCTTTCAGCTGTAAAGGCGGCTCTTTACAGGCGACGGGGCTGGTGGTCTCAAAGGACCGTCTGGCGGCGACGGAAGCTAGACCGGAAGCCGTCACTTTATTTTGATGACAAGATGCCATCCTTTGGACAGATTCTATTAATGAAACAGAAGTGTAATCTCTTGGATCTGTAATAACTGCTCTCATAACTGCTCTCTTTTTTCTTTGGCAATCACCAGGCATATTTACACAATGTGAGCTAAATACATATTTGGCATCATGTTCTCTTTTGGTCAGTTGCAGTAAGCATTGACTCATAGTGTTTGAATATATTGAAGTAGGAGGCAGAGAGGATGACTATGGATAAACTTGAAACTTCTTTCAAGCATTGGGAACAGAGTGAAATGGCATGATGGTGATGTGAATATCTCTGGAGAGTTACAGTAGATGGAGAAAATCAATTGAAAAGTTTAGAAAAGATAACAAGAAATAAAATAATAAGAGAACATTTCAATAGAGAAGAGTCAAGAAAAGGAAGTATGAAATACAAGAAAGATACACTGCTGAGGATACTTAAGGATAAGCAGCCCTTCTGTGCTTGTGGGCTTATCTCAGATGTTGAGTATATAGTGGGGGATACACTCACAATGTGGTTGCCAGTGGGGCTTGGGCAGTCACAAAGAACCCATTTACCAGACAGACAAACTGGTAAAGGAACAATCCTTGCCAAGTTCTTCTAAGCGTGTTCCTTATTAAACCAGATAAAAAATAACTGGGTGTCAAAAAGGAACAATTTTGCCAAATGCAGTTGGTGCATTAAGATGTCTCCTACCGGGCAACTTACTTTGCCTATTTTTTAGGACAGGTGGGGCCACTTCCACTATATTAGACTGTAACCATTCATAATTTACTTTTTAATGCAAATTAAATTGCATTTAATCCAAATTGTTAAAATTAGAGCAAATATGAAAGTATGCTTAAAGTTACTACTAGAGGCACAAATGACCAAGCTCAAATTACTGTAAGTCAGCACATTTTGTGAAAACTTAGCTCTCTATAGAAGGCTTTAATGCTGGAAAAGGTGGAAGAAAAGAGAAGAAGGGGATTTAAATACAATGGCAATTAGTACACACTTGGGAGACATTAAAAACAGATTAGGAATTGATCACAATGGAGAAAATCTATGTGATCACTATGAGTCAACATTGAATTGATTGTGAATAATTTAATGCACATTTTAAATGTTAAATTAAGCTACAGTAAATTTCTAAAAACGCTTGTGGAACTACACAGGGATTCATAGAATTATAGTATGGAAGAACAGAATGGATCTTGGAATTCACAGAATCTTATACTCTGCCATAGCAGCTATCTACTACTATAGCATTTCTGGCAAATAGACATCCAGCCTCTGTTGAAACACCTCCAGTGAAGGAAAATCAACCACACTGTGAAGCAGCAGTCTATTTACTTCTGGATAGCACTTATACTTAGGAAATTGTTCCTGATTTACAACTGAAATCACCTTTTCTATTATGTAAATGTATTGTTTATACTCTTTCTGGAACAACTGTGAAAAATTCCACCCTTTTTTATGAAGTGACAACCCTTCAAATACTTTAAGACAGTCTTCTCTAGACTAAATCTTCCCAACTCCTCAACAACTCTTCATATCTTTTTTTTATGTCAGGCACCTTATTATTTTAATGGGTGTCCTTTTAGGTCCTTGTTTTCCTTAGAACATCCTTTTCTTTCTCAGTCTTTTCTAAAATGCAATGATATGTGCTTAGAGTTCAAAGCATTGTTAGAGACCCCACACACCCACTTTACAGTCTGTTTCTGTTGCTCCCCTGTGGGAGGAGGTTTCGAAGTATTTCTAGCAGGACTACCAGATTCTGTAACAGCTTTGTTCCCTATGCCATCCATCTGGTAAACTGGCAAGATTCGCTTTTCTTGCCATGTACATGTATATGTCCGAACTAGACTGTGTTGTTTCTCTGTGTCATATATGTGGGTATATGCATAATTTTGTATTTATTTATTTTGTCATGTTTATGTAGTGTATATTGGAGGTGGTGACCCTTTGAGAGCCGTTTGCAACAAAATTTCATTTTAATGTATGCCATTCAAAGTAACAATAATGTTATTCTAAAACTAAGTTATGTTATCTAGCCAATACAGATGGTAGTTCTCTATCTTTCTATTGTAATTCTATTGATGCAGCAAAGGATTGTGGTTTTATTTATTTATTGCATCTGTATCACATCTGCTGATGATCCATCAAGTTTGCCAGATTATTTTCATGTGTATTGTTGGCTGGTATGACTCTCTCCCTGACTCTTCACAGATTTTTCCTATCCAATGGATAATGTAGGAGTTTGCATTTGTCCCTGTTGAAATTTCTCTTGGTTTCTTCTCATTCTTCCATTGAGAATCATTGTCCTTAGATATTCATGTTTGTGGTAGCCACTTTCCATATAGGGGCTCAAAATCATAAGTCTGGGTATCTTTGTGGGAGAGCTCTGCAAACTATTATGAAGGTCAACAGAAAAGAGCCCTTGTTGGCATGATTGGTCATTTATGTAATGTTCCTCCATTTTCCCATCCCTCCCATCCTTTCATATCTTACATCTTCTGATGGATTTCATATTTTAAATTTTTTAATGATAAATTGGGGGAGTTACTTCTAGCTGCTTCATCTTATTCATTATGAGGGCAAATAGCATTTAAACATATATAATTCTTTCTTATATTTAGGGAAGAAATCATGGTACATTCGCTGTAGATCACAAAAGTTCTATCAATCTCTATGTTGCTCAAGTGAAAAAAGAACTAAAAGTAAAAAAGAAAAAAGCTACCTCCTTTTTTATCTTTCCTGTCAAATTCCCTTATCAAGCTACTGTTTGCTGTCCCTAGTCACTCAGCCAGTGAGCCACTTAGGGAAATGAAGATAACACCAGAAGCTATTGCTTTGCCTCCCATATAAAAAGCCTCCCATAGACAATAGATCTCTCTCTCTCTCTGTTTCTGTCTCTCTCTCTGTCTCTCTCCCTCCCTTATATATAAACTTAAAAGCAGGTAAGGTTGGCATGTTGCAGGTAACTTTGAGTTACTGATTGACCTCTAGCTGCTTATACTTAAAATAATCAGTAAAGAGAGAAACTTCTTCAGCAAACAGTATATTAAAATTATTTCTTGTGGCTGTCCTTCTGCATCAGTCCTTGTAAATTTAAACTGATGTGTGTCTTTTGGTCTTGAAGAACCTAATTTATTCATTATCCTTTTTCTTTTAATAGGAGCGTTTAAACCATTAATATTTACTGATAGCAAGCGTACATTTTCTCCCATCCCTTTCCTCCTAGTCAACCCTTACTTTCCCGCTGTTTGGCCTTTTTTCGTCTGTCTTGTCTCTCTTTGTGCCGTCACAGTTTCTCCTCTTCCTCGGTCCTCCTTTCCGTTCTTTCTGTCTCTTTTACCTTCATCAGTTCTCATATTATCCTCTTTCTGAGACTCCTCCAAACTTCTATTTTTTACCTCCTCCTCCATATCCAAATCCACCATACTAAGTTGTTGTTCAAAAAACTCTTTCGCTTCCTTATTCTGATTCATCTATCTCGCAAGTCACTAGCAATCCATCCGGTAGGAGCCAACGGTAGGGGATTGCATTCTTCCTCAAATGTAAAGTGAGGAATTGGTACCTCCTTCTGTGCTGTCTGACCAGTCTCGGGATTTGCTTTAGGATCGTCACTTGGTGGCCCCTATACGTAATAGTCTGATCTCTTGTGCGTCGGAAAAATTCCTTGCATAGGGCCTAAAGCGCACATGAACTTCACAAGGAAGATTGTGCCTCTTCGCGTAACTAGTGAACACCCTGAATACTTCATCAATATCACATTGTACTGAGGTTCTGTCTACTTCCAGGACTCCTGCTACCATCTCCCCCACAATCTCATCCAGTCTCTCTCCCTTATCTTCTGCCACATTCTGGAACCTAAGAAAAAAGGGAGGATCTTTCCATCTCGAGAAAGATGATCTCGTCTTCAAGCTCCCTATTAGCCATCACTTGTTTTGTTCCCCATCCATCTATCCGTTGTTCACACCTTTCTGTCCTTGTCTCCACCTCCCGCATCCTTTCCTCCTGTTTAATTATTGCCTGTCCAAGCTTCTCACCCATTTGTTTAACCTCTTCTCTAACTCCTCCCATCTCACTCTTAACATCCATTCTCAAGTCTTCGAAATTCCTAGACATCATTTCCTGATTCTTGGTCATCGAATCCTGGATAGTCTGGAGCATAGCTTGGAGAACCTGTGTAGATGGAGACTTTCCAACCGATGACATATCTCAGCAGATCTTGTTGAAGCCAATGGAGATGCAGATGCAGGGAAAGCTAGGGACTTCTTATTCACTTTAGTAACCGTAGACGTTGTGGACATTTCTGGGTCATGCCAGAATTTCTTCCAAATCAGCATAGGCTATAGCCCTTAAAAAATTATTTCCAACACAAGCCAGGAGTTAACCTCTAATGTCCAAGAGCCTGGGACCAACTCTTCCTCAAGCTGATACTTTTAAGGTGCATTATATTGCAATTCCCTACATTCCATGCTACCTGACTAGAAATTCTGGATTTTCCAAGATAAATATAATAATCTGGTGAGTACTATGAGGCAGAGGCTGGTTTATAAGATTGCTATCCAAATTTCATGGTGCTGTTATAAAGGAATGCAGATATTTCACAGCTTAGTAACCTAAAAGAAATGGAGTTTCCGGGTGAACAATCAGTGCGCTTTAGAAGCAGCAACAAAATTGTTGTTTTTAGTTTACTTGCCTGCTTATTTTTATAAGTGAGATTTCTTTCAAGTCAATTAGCATTGTGAAATCTGTTTATGTGTTTAAAAACAATGTAAGAACTATATTATTGCCACTACTCATTGTATAATTTCATTTCTTTGCTTTTCCTTGAAGGCCTTCTCTGGTAAAAGATATATACTTTTAACATACATACCAGTTTTCTTGAAGTCAACTGCCTTAATTTCTGTGTTTTACTAAATGTACAATAGCATGAATAAAAAGCAGTTTAACTGTGTAACAGGTGTACAGTAATAAACAACAGGTAAAACAAATCTAAGATAAAAAGCCAGTGCCAAAACAATTTAAAGCATATTATTTAATAGGAAATTATATTTTATTTTTATTTTACCTGGAATGCTATTGAACATGCTTAATAAAAGAAAATATTTTAAATAATTTAAAATGCACAAATACTCCCATAGCATTGACTTAGGCTCAAGCCCATGTCATCCTTCATAACTTGGTTATGTGAATAAAACGTAAAAATAACAAGGGAATTATATGCTATTTTGCTGCAGATTATACATAATATGGCTTGGTGGAAAGGTTATTTAAAGGACCACCTCTTCCCGTTATATTATCTGGCTCACCAGGATGGGAAGGCAGGGTATGTTGCGGCTCCCATCTATCAGGGATGTACATCTGGTGGGACTGAATAAAAAGGGCCTTTTTGGTGGTGGCCCCTTTCCTGTGGAATATCATCTCCCAGAAGTACCATTAGCCCCCACCTTGTTGCTTTTCTAAAAAATCCTGAAGATTTGGTTTTCTTATTGGGCCTGGGGACCCTTAATGGTGATAAAGTTGATTCAGGTGATTGATGGGATTATGTTGTTGCAGCCATGGGAATATATGTGTTACGGTTTTTATGTTGTGATTTCTAATGTAAGCCGCCCAGAGTCACATGTGTGATTGGGCAGCCATATAAATTTGTTTAATAAATAAAGTACCTAACACTATTGCTTCTAATAATATTTAAAGACTATTTATGCATGAAATGTATAAGAGGAGGATGGTCATGTTGAGCTTCTGTATGAAAGATGGGATAGAAATCAAATAAATAAACAAATAGCTATAGCCAAAAAGAAAAAAATTCATGACTATTGCAGGACTTGATGTAGTTGCCAAGATCATGGGTATTATGCCTACAACTTCTGAAGGCAAGCTGTTCCACTGGTTAATTGTTCTCACTGTTAGGAAGTTTCTCCTTAATTCCAGGTTGCTTCTCTCCTTGATTAGTTCCCATCTATTGTTTCTTGTCCTGCCTTCTGGTGCTTGGTGCTTTGGAAAATAAGTTGACCCCTTTTCATAATATTTCTGTATGGCCATGCAATAGATAAAGTATGCATATGAAAGTCCTGTACCAATTAAATTGAGGAAGGATTGAATTCCTAAGAATTTTGGCAACCGCTACCGTCCAGATGGGAATTTAAACATCCTGGGAATCTAAACACATGATGGCAACCTACTTTATAAGGCAATTCTTTTTCAACTGCTGCAGTAAACTTGGGTGCTTTTAATTTGTTTATGAGCAAGTAAAAGGAGATTGAGTGACATTTGAAATTTTATTTTTCATCAACGTAGGTCGGTTTTCTATGTGTAAGGTTGCAGTCTGATTACAAGAAACTTGAAATAAATTATATTTGTCAAAATAAACTAGTAAAAATTCCATACAGACAATGCTAGATAACAATTTAAGACTAAATAAAACTTTACAACAAACAACAGTAAAATTAGAACCAAGTCTGAAATTAGGATTATAATGCAACAAATTATATTAATATACAGTTTATCTTAGGTTATTAGTCAAAAGTCCCAATATATATGAACTTCAAAATATCACACCTTCACCTTTCTAATCCAATTTCTGAGCATTTGGACCAGCTGTATAAATATGTTTGATCTTATGTCCTTTACAAAAACAGGACTCTCAAACTACCGTATTTTCCGGCGTATAAGACGACTTTTTAACACATGAAAATCATCTCAAAAGTCGGGGGTCGTCTTATACGCCGGGTGTCGTTCTCCTGTAACCAGGCAGACCAGCCCAAAAGACTAACGAGCCTTAAATGGCTCTGGCGATCGAAGCTCTGACGATCCCAGCTTTGCCTGCTAATCAGGCAACTCAGCTGGGATGCCAGAGCCATGTTAAAGGAAAAAACTTTTTTCCTTTTACGTGACTCTGCAAGCTCTGACGATCCCAGCTGAGTTGCCTGCCAATCAGGCATCGCAGCTGGGATCGCCAGAGCCATCGATCCAAGCTCTGACGATCCCAGTTGCGTTGCCTGCTAATCAGGCAACTCAGCTGGGATCGCCAGAGCCCAGCTGCCTGTAAAAACAAAAAAGTTTTCCCCCTCCAACTTGCTTACCTTAGCTGGTAATGGCAACGCTTGCCTTGCTTCGCTTGCCTGAATCCATTCCATCAGCAAGCCACTCTCTGCCTGCAATCATGCAGGCAGGAGTTGTGGACTTCAACTCCCAGAATTCCTCAGCCAGTAAAAACAAAGCTGGCTGAGGAATTCTGGGAGTTGAAGTCTACAAGTCTTAAAGTTGCCAAGGTTGGAGACCCCTGTTCTATTGGGTAAGTTTTTTTCCCCTTTGGGAGCTTTAAAAAAATAGTTAATTGGGGTTTTTTTAGTTGTTCTTTTTTAGACCTAGCCATTTAAAGTTTAGGAAGTTTTAAATTTAGTTTTCATATAAAAATAAAAATAAAATAATATTTGTGCAGCTTTCTGAGATGTGGTGTGTTTCTGTAGTGTTTCACTCTAACTACACAAACACACAAAATCTCACAAAGCTGTATGTGGAATTTTGAGTGTGTAAAGTGTGAAGGTTGATTTTTTTGGGCTTTTTGTGGCTGCGTGAGGTTCCTGCTTGTTGCAGGGGCCATTTTGGGTCTAGCACAGCTGCTTTTACATTGTGGATGAGCCAGTTGTGTTGTGTTGTGTTGTGTGTGTGTAAAGTGTGAAAGTTGTTTTTTGCGCTTTTTGTGGCTGTGTGAGGTTCCTGCTTGTTGCAGGGGCCATTTTGGGTCTAGCACAGCTGCTTTTACATTGTGTTGAGGCAGTTGATGTTTTTTCATTTTTATTTGGTGTGTGTTGGAAGAGGGGTAGTCTTATACGGCGAGTATAGCCCAAACCCTATATTTTAACAGGAAAAGTTGGGGGTCGTCTTATACGCCCAGTCGTCTTATACGCCGGAAAATACGGTACCATAGTTGTCATCAAATAGTTCCTAAGCAAAAGTAGCATGTAAAACAGCCAAATCTCCTGTTAGATTTGGATAATAGTTTATAAACTGATTTATAGACCAAGTGGTAGGATATTATATTTTGTCCCCTTGCCTTCCTCTGTTCTAATCTTTTTCTCCTCCACCTAGAAATAAGAGACGGGGAAAAATATCCACAGAATATGTCTAGGAGGCTAGCACAGAAGATTTTCACTAAGACTTTTTTTAAAGTCTTGCAATAAACTGAAAGGGGTAATTTTCTAGAATCATTTGAGAATAATCACGGAATATTTGGTGAATTCTATGAAAAGCATTTGACTTTATTACAGTGACAGCCAAAAAATAAGTGTGTGCAAATAAGCACAGATAAATAACAAAACAAAATAATTTAATCATAAACATGATTAAAACCTTCTACTTTGTGCTCTTTTCTGGGAAAAGAATAAATAAACCCTTTAGACCTTCAGCTCAAGGACCAAAGACTGGATCTTTTTATCAATTCATATATAATGAACAGCCATAATCTAGCCAGATGTAACTGGTAAGGACAAAAACTTCTTACTGAAGGTATCTAACAAAGGTCAATTTGTCCTTACCAAATGTTACAAGCAAGAGGCATCAAAATTTTACAGTGCACAAGAACAGAGTGATCCTCAACACTTGTCGCTTGATAAGGGCAAACATTCAAAATCATCTTTACCAATTGCACTCAACAAAGGCATTCAAATACTTTAACAATTAGGTCACTCCAAGGCCTAACAAAGAGGGTAACTTGGTTCATTAGTGCTTGAATGCCATGAAAAGGTAACCAATATCTATTCAATTCAAGTAAAATGCCAGCCAGTTAAATCTGGGCAGACTACCAACGTGCCATTTTTTATGAAACTCCATCCCAGTTTAGATAAAAAAACCTTCATATTGCAGGAAACCATTGAGAAGTGTATCTAACTATTGATGATAATGCTGAGAAGTCTCCCTCTGTTACAAATCTCTGCTCTCTAAGAATTAAAATGAGCATATATTTTAAGATGATAGAAATCATTTTATGAGCTCTCAGCTGTGTTTCCTTGTCTAGAAAAAGACAATGTTCTATAGGCACCTTTAACTGACAACCATTCAAAGTTATAATGGCACTGAAAAAAATTACTTACAACCAGGTGTCACACAACTGATGTAGCATCCCCATGGTGAATTAATCAAAATTTAGGTACTTATCTACTAACATGTAGCTGAGGTGGCACAGTGGTTAGAGTGCAGTACTGCAGCTATTTCAGCTGACTGCTAGTTCAGCAGATCAGCGGATCAAATCTCACCGGCTCAAGGTTGACTCAGCATTCCATCCTTCCGAGGTAGGTAAAATGAGGACCCAGATTGTTAGGGGGCAATATGCTATTTAGTATACTGTCTTTGGTGTAAGCCGCCCAGAGTCCTCGGAGAGTGGGCAGCATAGAAATATGACAAATAAATAAACAAATAAACAAACAAACAAACAAACAAATAAATAAATAAATAAATGTATTTACAACAGTTTCAGCACCAGGGATCATGTGATCACCACCTGCCACTTTCCCAACCAGCTTCCAACAAACAAAGGCAATGGGGGAAGTCAGATTTTCTTTTTTTTTTTTATTGCAAAAGTTTTACAATTACATTTTCACCCCCTTTTTCCCCCCCCACTACCCCCCCCAGACTTCCCAACCTCCCCAGCCCACCCTAACCCTCCCCTCCCCCCAGACTTCCTAGTATGCTCATGTCAGATAAAAGGAAAAAACCCTCCTTTGTATATAAAACTTGAACCCCTCCCTCCCCCTTACAAATTTTCATCTTCATTACATTAACCTATTTCTATCTTGGTATAACATTTTCAGATAAATTTTCATCCTGATTACCTTAAAAATATTTCTATCATAATATAACATTTTCTAACAAATTTTCATCCTTAACCTTAAAAATATTTCTATCTTAATATAACATTTTCTAGCAAATTTTTATCCTCAACCCTAAAATGTTTCTATCTTATATAACATTTTTAAATAAAGGCTATTTGATACTTCCTAGTTTGATATTTGTGCTGAACATAATTTATCCACTTCTTCCATTCCCATTCATAGGTCTCTTGAGAACGATCTTTTAGATATGCTGAAATCTTCGCCATCTCTGCAAAACTGGCCATCTTCAAAGTCCATTCCTCAATCGTAGGCAGCGCTTCATTTTTCCAGTATTTACCTATCAACAATCTTGCTGCAGTTATCATGTACAATATCAATTTTGTTTCCCCCAATGTAAAACCCTTAACTATACCCAATAAAAACAGTTGTGGAGAAAATTGAATTTTTTTCTTCAAAACATTCTGCATGACCCACCAAATTTTTACCCAAAAAGCCTTAACTTTCTTACAGGTCCACCAAACATGATAATATGTAGCGTCTAAGCAGTCACATCTCCAACATTTAGGCTGGACACTAGGGTACATACACGACAATTTTTTTGGAGCTAAATGCCATCTATAAAACATTTTATAGAAATTTTCCCGCAGATTCTGCGACTGTGTAAATTTAACATTCTGAACCCAAATTTTTTCCCATGTTTCCAACATCACTGGTTCCTCAAAATTTTGTGCCCACTTAACCATACAGTCTTTAACTAGTTCAGTTTCTGAATCCCTCTCTAACAAGACATTATAAAGTCTTTTAATATGCATTGGGCCTTTCTCTTTTATATGTCTAACTAATTCTTCCTCATACATCATAATACCAGTTTTTTGGTCCTCTTTCCATCTCAATTGCAGTTGATTATATTGTAACCAAGTTAAATTAATCCCTTCAGCCAACAATGTCTGTAATGTCTTCAGCTGCCATCTGCCCGCATCTGTAAAAAGAACCTCTTTATATAAAAACCCCCCGAGTGACATTATATTTGTATTCCACAAGGTATGACCAAGATCCAGCCATAGCGGTATTTTGTAATTCCAGTTGTTTCGGTGCTTCTTCCAAACTCTCAGCAAAGAATCTCTAAGTATATGGCTTTTAAATACTTTATCCACTTTGCTGTCATAAAATAAGTAAGCGTGCCATCCAAATTCCAGATCAAAACTTTCTGCATTCAATATTCCAGTCTTTTTTCCTCCAAACCAATCACTTACTAAAGTCAAAGCTGTTGCATCATAATATAATTGTAGGTTTGGAAGTTTGAGACCTCCCCTTTCTGGAATGTCTTGCATAATTTTCATTTTTACTCTTGGTTTTTTCTCGTTCCAGACAAATTTGTTGACACCAGTTTGCCATGCTTTTAGTTGTTTATCATTTTTGAGCACCGGAATCGTTTGAAACAAAAAAAGAAATCTTGGCAAAATGTTCATCTTAACTGCTGCTATTCTTCCAAGTAAAGACAGCTGCAGTTTTTTCCAAGTCTCCATATCTTTTTGCACCTCTCGCCACAACGCCTCATAGTTATTTTGAAACAATTTCATATTTGATTCTGCAACCTGAACTCCTAGATATTTTACCTTTGGTACAATCTCAAAACCTGCCCTCCTTTCTAACTCCAGTTTACGATCTTGTGTCATATTTTTAACTACCATCTTAGTTTTTCTCTGATTCAATCTGAAACCTGAAACTTTACCAAAGTCTTGTATAATGTCCTTCATCTGGATTATCGATTCCATTGGCTGTGTTAGGGTAACAACCAGATCGTCTGCAAATGCCTTTATTCTGTAATCCTCTTGCCTTATCATTATACCTTTCAATGTGTTAGAATCCCTTATTGTATTTAACAAGACTTCTAGTGTTAAAATGAACAACAATGGGGACAGTGGACATCCCTGTCTTGTTCCTTTTTCAATTTTAAACTCTGTTGTCAAACTTCCATTGATAATGATCTGTGCCTTTTGCTCTTGATAAATTGCTGAGACCGCCTGTATATATTGGTCCCCAAAGTCCATCTTTTTTAATGTCTTTAATAGAAAATTCCAATCCACTCTATCAAAGGCCTTCTCTGCATCCAGAAAGACCAGCACTGCAGGGATCTGTTTATTCTTCTCAAGATATTCCAATAAATCTATTACTTGCCTTACATTGTCCTTCATGTGCCTACCCTCAATAAATCCCGCTTGGTCATCATGAATCACCTTTTGAATTACTGGCATCAGTCTGTTGGCTAATACTTTTGCGTAAATTTTATAATCCGTATTCAAAAGAGATATTGGTCTGTAATTCTCCGGTTTTTTAGGACCTGCTTGCTCTTTTGGTATCAAAGAAATATAAGCTGTAGTCCACGATGGAGGTACTTTTCCCCCTTGTTGTATGTTGCAAAATAAGTCTCTGAGTTGTTCCACCATTTCTGCCTGTAAAGTTTTATAATACACTGCTGTCAGACCATCCGTTCCAGGAGCTTTGGCTGTTTTTAATTGTTTTATTGCTGCTATTATCTCCTCCTCTGTTATGGGATAATCCATTCTTTCCTTTTGTTGCTCAGTGATTTTTGTAACTCTTTTATTGTCCAAATATTTTTCTATAAGTCCATTCTGCACCTCCTCTCTGGCATATAGTTTAGTGTAATATTGAAGAAAAGCTTCTTTTATTAAATTCTGTTGAAAAACTTCTTTCCCCCCAATATCAACACTATCAATAGTCCGTATGCTTTGTTTCTTCCTTAATGTGTAAGCCAACCACCTGCCTGGTTTATTAGCATTGCAGAATGTATTATGCTTCGCATATTGTAAGTTTGTTGCAACTTGTTCCGCTATAACCATTTGAAATTGGTCTTTCAGAAGTTTTATAACACTAAGTATTCTTTCATCTGTTGGATTTTTAATAAGTAACTGTTCTTTGTCCTTTATTTCTGCTTCCAATTCAAGTCTTTTCTTTTGTCGAATCCGCTTATGTTTAGAGTTCATATGTATAAGCACCCCTCTCATATAAGCTTTGCTTGCGTCCCACACAATTTCCATTGGGGTGCCTTTATTCAAGTTCATTTCAAAAAACTCTTTCAGATGCTTTTTAAGTTCTATTATATTTTTCTCATATCTAAACAAGTTTTCATTTAATCTCCAAGAGCGTCTCTCATTCTTACATGTCTCGATTTCTATCCAGACTGGGCTATGATCAGTCAAAGTTCTTGGCAGAATCTTTGTTCTTTTTGTCCTAACAAGTAAATCATCAGACAGCAAAATAAAATCAATCCTGGAAAAGGATCTATGTCTGTCAGAGAAGAAAGTATAGTCCAGTTCTTTTGGGTTATATATTCTCCAAATATCTTTTAATTCCAGGTCTTCTTTCATATCAAAAAAAGTCTGTGGTAATCTAATTCTTGATTTTGCCAAAGTCTTTTTATCTAATTTAGAGTCAATTACTCCATTCCAGTCTCCCATAATTAAAATAGATCTATAATCCCATTGAAGTATTTTAGTATGCAGCATTTTATAAAAATAGTCCTGTTGTTGATTAGGAGCATAAATTCCTATCAAAAGAATTTGACTATTAGCAGAAAGTAATTCAATTGCTACAAACCTACCATCTTGATCAGCTTCTATAAGTTTGGCTGTTAATTTTTTGTTTACATAAATAACCACACCATTCTTTTTTTGGTTAGTTGAAGATATAAAATGTGTTCCTAATTTGGAATTTTTCAAATAGTTTTGATCTTGAACTGTAATATGCGTTTCTTGTAAACAAATTATATCATTATTATGTTGTTTTAAATATGCAAATACTTTCTTCCTTTTTTGTGTTACATTCAACCCATTCACATTCCAAGATAAACATTTAATCATCTTTATTCTCCTTCTGGAGCGAAGCGCAGAACCTTAGGATTTCATCTGAGATCCTCTGTCCTGCATTTCCCACAGCCCCAGCCTTGTCTTGTCTCTCCTGCTGTAACTTTTCTTTAAGTTCCTTGGCTTTTGCTCGAGTTATACGCTGATCCTTAACTTCAGCCGCCCAAGCCAGCTCCGAGATTGGGGAAGGTTCCAGCAAAAGCTCATCCAGAAAACCTCCTTCAGCACCCTTCAACTCTGCTAATTCCTGCTTAGATTGTTGTTGCCATTCTTGAGGTTGCTTCTTATCACTCTCTTTAATCTCCAAAACTGTAGATGTGCGTGGGGATGGAGTTCTTTCTTTAAAGATGTCATTATAAAATTGCTCCGCCTTCTCCACAGTATTCAGACGGTGTTTCTCTCCCTTATATCTCAAAATTATGCCAGTTGGGGCGTCCCAACGAAATGGGATTTGATTACTCTGCAGTTCTTTAACAAGAAAACCATACTCTTTTCTAGATTTCAACATCTTAGGTGGGAGCTCCTTGTAGACTGTAATCTTGGATCCGCTCACTTGCACAGAAGTGAGAAAAGATTTTTGCAAAATGTCATTTCTTATTGCTCTGTCTGTAAAATATATGACCACATCTCTAGGCAGTTGTCTTTGTCTGGCCACCCACGAGTTAACTCTATAGATTTTATCTATTTTACAAAAAACCATCTCAGGTTCAACTTTTAAAATCACAGCTAGGGCTTCGGCACAGATCTGTCTCAAATCTTGTCTCTCCTCTTCTCTAATTCCTCGAAGCCTTATAGCAAATTCCATTGCACGAAATTGCATCATAACAATATCATTCTCAACTCTCTGCATCTTGTCATCAACATCAAGAAATTTATGATCATTATTTTTCATCTTAGCATTAACTTCTAATTTAAATTCATCCACTTTTGTCTCAACTTTCATAATAAATCCTGCCAGACCAGACGCCACATCCGTTATTTTTTTGGTCACCATCTTTTGGCTCTGCTGCATTTCCTGCATAATTTCCTGTTGTGACTTTTGAATTTTTTCATCTATTTTATTTATTTTATCATCCATGTCTTGAAATTTCTCATCCAAAATATTTGAGATGAATTCTTTTAATTCTCCCATATCCAAATCTTTTTTTTGGGCTTGTGACTGCGTATCCTGCTTACGTGGGGGGGATCCCCCCCTGTTTTGCCTTCCTGCTTTTTTGAAGCCATCCTGCCACGTAAGCTAGCTTTCTTAAAAAGGGAGGGTCCGCCTCTTCTGCCACCTCCACAATACCTTCTAAAAAAGTCCCCCAGAATTACTCAAGACAAAGCTATAATGCAGCAAAGACAAGTAAAAGGGAGAGATTTTCCTCTTATTTCTGTTGCAGCCGGAGCAACTCTGTAACAACTTTTTAACTTTGTAGCAAGACAAGATAGCTTCACCAATCCACACCCACTAATTCATTTGCTGAGCGCCATATTTTTTCAATCACTTTCACTCATTCCGAGACTTTCACTTCAGTAAAAAAGTTCAGCAAAGAATAATACTTGCAGTTCAAAATTTCAGGGTTCAGGTGGATTGCGGATGTTTATTTGAGTTATTTCCTCGCTCTTTAAAGGTTTCCTGAGGTCGGCTTGTTCTGCAAAAGCAGAAGACGTCCCACGCCGCCCGGAGTTTCAGCAGGTTGTAAGGGAGCCGCGCCTGCTTCCTCCCCAGAAACAGTTCCCTGGGGGGGTTGCAGGGGCTCTACCTGTGCCCTGCTGCCTCTTCTTCTTTAATCCTGAGGATTTCGAAGATTTCGAGCTGCTTCGCAGTCAGGAAGCGGCTCTACAAGCGGCGGGGGTGGCGGTGCTAAAAGAAAGCACCGTCGCCGCCGAAGACGAGGAAACCGGAAGTCGGAAGTCAGATTTTCTTAATGACCACCTGATTCACTTAACATGTGTAGTGATTTGCTTAACAACTGTGGCAAAAAAGATTGTAAAACTGGGCGTTATTCACTTAACAATCACCTTCTGGTTTCAATTGTGGTTGTAAATCAAAGTTTACCTGTATTACAAAACAAGGCTTTTTTCTTTTTTTAAGTTATGATAATGTGGCTGATTTTAGCTGCAGATCCTATTGTCATCATAGTACTCATGTCTGAATTTTTTGCAAGTGTTTGCGGATTGCCGCGCCTCAGCTGTTTTATTCACCAGAGCTGCAGTAGAAGGTGCTGTTTTCAAATGTACTGCGCATGTGCAGATTGCCCATTTGTTGTTACACCAGTTGTATCCCACCACTGCTGGCAGCCAATGCAGCTCTTGCAGTAGTGACATTACATAAGGAGATTTAAGCATACCCATAATATACTGAAAAAGCTGAAGCTTCCATATAATCTTCTATTCATAGTTATTTATTTGCTTATTTATATTTCACATTTTTGAATCATCCATCTTCCTCAGAAAGGAACTGTGGGCAGTGGGAAATAAAAATATAAATAAACCATGTGTAACAGTATATAAAAATATAAAAACCGGTTTGTTAAATTAAAATTTTAAAAAGAGGCAAGAATAATTGACTGCTGCTAAAATTAGTTCAAAGGTGAAGGAAGGGCTCTCAGAACTCTCACAACACACATAGAGTGAATTGCAAGAGGACAAGGAGATTAGTGACCCTGAGCAAAGCCTCCTGTTTGAGAAATGGTTGGAAGTGACACACAAGGTTTAATTATATTATGTAAAGGTCCTCTTGGCAAAAACCTTCATTGGCTGTTCAAACTGGAGGTTGAGTGCCTGAAGATCTTCAGATTATGTCTCTTTTTCAAGGTAAGCAAGATAAAGAAATAAAGGCAGTAGAAATTCCAGGAATGCTCTTTAATGTTGTAAAATAGGGTAACAGAATCTTGAAAGCCTATTAGAGTTTCTCTCTTTACTCTCCTTATACCAAACAAAATCAAAGGAGAGTTTATCTGAGTTTCTCACATTTTCCACTTTTTCAGTGCTGAGTTGCTGTTTTGTTTGTCTTTAATGTTTCATCATGCTCCTTCCACTTCCGAAGGTCAGATCTACATTCTTTTCAGAGCAAACTGCAAGCCGGCTCCATAACAGAAAACACAACCTCATCCACAGTTAAAGATGGACTACCTATGGAATCAGTCAGTCTTTGGATCCACAGCTATTTCATTGTCCAGATACTATTCAAATTCATTACAATAATCCATTGGCCAATCTTTTGGCATTGTTTTCCATAACAAGATCCAAGCAAATGTAAACAATGCTGCTGGATAGCTATTTGCAGGTGCAATCAAAACAGAGAAGTAGGGCTACTTTGCTATTCTAAACCACTTTGGTTTAAAACTTGAACTTGGGCTCTTCCTTATGTTCTATTGCACTCATTCTTTGCTTTTCTTCAATGTGTTCTGCCATTTCATCTCCCACTTTGTATCACATCTCAGATTCTAAAAAAAAAAAAAAAGTAGATCAAATGGGTTCCCTCTACATATTATCTAAGGTATGCCAATGGTTGTCCTTGTGGCCCTGCCTGAACTCATCAGCTGCCTCCACCCAAGGGCAAATTGAAGTCCCCCAAAACCAAAGGACAAGAGTACTCCCATATTAATCCTGCAGTGAGTTTACACAACTCAGACAAGGATGAAATTATGTAGCAGAAAGGCCAGTACAACAACACTCCCAATTTGTAGCTAAAGCACAAAAGGAAAGTGTTTCTCAGAGAAGAACATTTATTCTGTTGGTTGATGCATGATAGCAAAGAATCCAGAGGGAATTAATTTTGAGTTGGGGTTAGAAGATGAAAGACAAAGTAAAAGAACCAACATCCCTGACTAGAACTTAATGGTTGCCATGGCTATAGGAAGGTAGTGTTTATATCAGCTAGTTTTACAATTATATTTAAACACTGTCATCTGGGTGTATCTATAGTTTATTCCATTATTATGAATTAATTTTAAGTAATATTAAAAGTAACTGATGCAACTGAGGTCCATGTGATTTCTGGGATAACTAAATATCTGATATACTTTCAGGAAGTTTCTTAGGAAAAACAATGTATTTCAAATCTCTGTATAGAACTGTGGTTATTGCAAGATATGTATAGATTGTAACAGCAAAACAGCAAAATGTATATATATTTTTATTAAAATTATAATTCCATACACGGTTTTGCCACTCAATTCTTTTTGTGGGACCACTGCTAATATGCAAATTGAAGGTGCTTGGGGGTTGTTATTTATATTCAACAATTATATGCAAAGCAGGTTATCATCATAATCATCATCCATCACCATAATGATTATAATATCAACCATTATAAATAAGTCTTTGATATGCCTTTATCATTTTGACCAGTTTTGATTTATGTAGAGATGCATGCAAAATATAACCACATCCCTGGTGGTGTCCAAAGAAAACAATATTTCAATAATCCTGTCTTGTACAAGGAACAAAATATTTTCACATCAAATTTTGTTTCCACCCTTCCCTCAGTTACTGGATAATTGTTTACAGGCAACTGCAGCTCAGGGGGACATCAAAGCATCTTTAATAACTCCACTTTAATTTAAAATAATAACAAGAAATCTTATTTTTCTTTACTCTTCTAAAAAATCTCTCCTATTAGGGCTCTAATTTTTAACTTCAAATCTGAAGTGATTTCTGCTGCCTGGACTTTAAGCTGGAAAAAGGGCAACATACTGTTTATATTCAAGTTTCTTTATATTGTCCTATTGTCCATTATGGAACTGACAGGAAGATCTTTCCTCTGCCCAGGAATTATTGTGTAACCTTGAAACAACCTCTCCTTCCAGAGTTACCTTGAGGAAAGATGGGTGGCTTATACATTTTATAAACAAACAAAGAAAGAAACAAACCTAATGTCAGCCAGCCTGCTGCTTGCTGCCATGGAAATGAGGGAGGGATCAGTGGAGAATGTTTCTTTGCAGCTTTGCAACTATGGCCTGGGCTTTGCTTATCTCTCCAAGGTCATTTCTTCTAGCTTTGGCATGCAGCAGCCAGAAACAAAGCACTTGAATCAAAGACTTTCTCACAACATTTCCTGGCCTGGTCAGTGGTCTCCCTCCACAATGACAATGCCCCCCAACTGCAGAACTATAATCACTTTAGGACAGCCCTTTGCCAATGGTTCGAGGGGGGAAGAATATTCTGGCAGATGCTTTGTCTAGGTTGCCCCAATACAACAGTATTAAAGCTGAAGTGGTTTGACCTGTTATCCCCTCAAAGCAGCTAGCAGCCCCAGTAACCACTAGAGCTCAGGGGAAGAAGGAGCCTGAAATTCCAAATGAACTATGTGAGAAGCTTAAAAAAGCACTGAAGGTTGATGAATGGCTTTCTACTCATAAAAATGACTGCACCATGCATGATGGACTGGCTTGGGTTGGAGGCAAATTATATGTGCCCTCTAGCTTGAGGACCTGGGTACCTACGAGATCGCCTTCTGCTACCAATAGCCTCCCACCGGCCAGTGTGCTCCCACAGAGAGGGACTCCTCAGGGTACCATCGGTCAAATAATGTTGACTGGTGACACCCAGGGGAAGAGCCTTCTCTGGGGGGCACTCGCCCCCTGGAACAAATTGCCTCCGGAGATACGGATAATCCCTGACCTGCGCACCTTTCGCCCTGCCCTCAAGACGTTATTGTTCCAACAAGCTGGGTTGGCCTAAACATTAATTTTAATGGGTTGTTTTTGTTTTAATGATTGGGGTCAAATTATTTAATATGTTTTTAAATGGTTTTTAAATTTTATATATGTATTTGTTTTTATCCTTGGCTGTGCACCGCCCTGAGTCCTTCGGGAGAAGGGCGGTATAAAAATGTAATTAGAAGACAAAGAAGAAGAAGAATGAGGAGAACTGTTTTAAAAGATGCTTATGATTCTAAGTCAGCAGGATATTTTGGATTTGTAAAAACCCTGCACTTGATTAAGAGGCAGTTTTGTGGCTTTCCTTGAAGAAAAAGATTGAAAGCTATGTGGCCAACTGTCCAATTTGTGCAGTGGCAAAGAGACTTGCCAGTCACATCTACCCGACCCATCAGAGTGAGGAGGCAGGGAATGTTACGGGTCCCATCCGCGAGGGAGATGCTCCTGGTGGGACCAGGAAGAAGGGCCTTCTTCATGGTAGCTCCCTCTCTCTGGCACATCATTCTCCCAGAGATTAGAATGGTCCCCGCTCTAATTCTTTTCCAGAAGGCGCTGAAGACCTGGTTCTGCCAGTGGGCCTGGTGAACCCAGAGTGGGATGGAGTCTATTAAATCAGGGGGCATGAAGCCTGGAAACCTCTTTTGTGTCCTTCTCTTAAGAAGCTTGGTCAATCTGAGTGAAGGAAAATGAAGATGGACAGACTGATGATGGCTTGCTGATGTTGGTGGGAAAGTCGGTCCCATATTCCAGAGCTGTGGTAGTCACAAGACTGGCCCTTTGATCACCCCGGAACAGCTCCTCCACCTAGGTGCACCAGCCTGCATGGGAGTGGCCTGCATGGCCTGTATGGGAACTGCCAGGGAGCAGGCAGCTCCCATGCAGGTCAGTGGAGGAGCTGCTCCAGGGTGACCAAAGGGCCAATCCTGTGACTACCACAGCTCTGGAATATGGGACCAGCCCATGGTAAGGCTGGAAAGCTCCACCATAGGGGTGGCACGTACAATGTGCAACTTTGCAGGTGGTGCAATGTGCAAAAAGGAGTGCAGCCCTCGTTGACCGGAACAAGATAATGGTGCTGCTATGGAGGGGGGGCAGCCCAAGAGGCCCAAAGCGGCGGTGGCGATGGCTGGAAGATGCGGGAGCGAAGTGCTACTTGCATTTATGCAGCATCAGCATTCCGCCTTCGCCGCAATATATTTGCGCCAACTGGTGGCGCTAAGGCAGTCCTTGTCTCCTGCCTCTTGGGGCTTGGAGCGGTAAGCCACATCCAGGAAGCACTACAGCTTTTTTCCATTTTATTATTTCTTCCCTACATTACACTACACTGTTCATAACTGTCCTATTTTAAATTTAATCAGCATCAAGCTAGAATCTTAACCAGTGCACCATTATTATTTTTTGCACAACATAATCAAGGCAATGCAGCAAAGAAAACAAAACTAACAAATCTCATTTGCCCTGCTTCATGCTAAATTTCTTTTAAGAATTTATACTCATTCCCATTTTAAATGCATAGGCATATTCTTGCCTTGCATTTATCCACCAATCCAATACAAAGAGAAGTCTTTATATCTAAATCTTTGTGGGTTTTTTTGTTTTTTTGTTTATCAACAAGTACAAGGAAACAAGTAACAGTATAGACATAGACATGGACACATGAAAAAAATTGGTACAAATAAAAGGATATAAATAGGCAAAATATAGCCATAAACACACAGAACGATTACGTATAAATGAGGACAGTAGGACAGGGACAGTAGGCATGCTGGTGTGCTTATGCACGCCCCCTTAGGGACCTCTTAAGAAACATGAAAGGTCCACGGTAGACAGTTTAAGGTAAAAGGTATGTGGATTAGAGACACTAACAACAGGATCAGGTAGAGTGTTCCAGACATTTACTACTCTCTTGCAGAAGTCATATTTCCTACAATCAAGATTAGAGCGAATTACATTGAGTTTGAATCTATTGATAGCCCTTGTGTTATTACGGTTGAAATTAAAGCACTCATTTACAGGTAGGACTTTTTGGTAAATAATCTTATGAACTAAGCATAGGTCGGATGGTAGATGGCATAGTTCAAAGCTATCCAGACCTAAAATTTCAATCCTGGTGGAATAGGGAATTTTATTTCGAGCAGAAGATTTGAGTACTCTTCTAGTAAAATATCTCTGGATCCTCTCTAATGTATTGATGTCTGAAATACAGTGAGGATTCCAGGCAGGTGAACAGTATTCAAGTATAGGTCTGGCAAAGGTTTTATATGCCATAGTTTGAAGTATAGCGCTACCAGAGAGAAAACTTCATAAAATAAGATTGACAACTCTTAATGCCTTTTTTGCAATGATGTTACCGTGAGCTCTGGGACTTAGATCTTTTGAAGTGAGTACTCCTAGGTCCTTGACAGAGTGTGGGTCAACTTTTAGATCGTTTCCAGCCAGCAAATATTTGTTGTTCTTATTTCTATTGCCAATATGCAGGACTGAGCATTTGTTAGCAGAGATTTGAAGTTGCCAATTGTTTGACCATTCAGATACATAGTTTAGGTCATTTTGAAGGGTAGTAGAGTTGTCTGTAGTGTTGAATAGTTTAACATAATCGGCAAAGAGGACACAGCTGTTTATAATTTGATCACAAAGGTTGTTGATATAAAGCAGAAAGAGTGTTTGACCTAGAACACTGCCTTGGGGAACACAAATCCACCATGTAGGATTTGATAGGGTGCTGCCTATTTTGACCACTTGTTGCCTGTTTGACAGGAACGCAGCTAACCAATTATGCAGGGGTCCAGAAATGCCATATGATTTTAGTTTCAAAAGTAGTTTGTTGTGCACTACTGAATCAAAGGCTTTACAGAAGTCTATGTAAATTGTGTCTATTGCTTTGCCCTGGTCAAGTTGAGAGGTCCAGATGTTTTTGCAATGTATGAGTTGCAGATTACATGACAAATTTTTCCTGAAACCAAATTGCTTTTCAGAGAGTAGGTTATTTGTTGCTAAGTGGAGGGTGATGGATTGGTTTATGATGGATTCCATGACTTTGCATGTGAAACAAGAGATTGGTCTATAATTCTCAGCAAGGCTGGGGTCACCTTTTTTGAAAATAGGTATGACTGTTGCTAATGACCATATGTCAGGCAAGTGATTTTAAATCACACAGGCAAAAAAAAGCGGGTTGGAAGAAAATGGAGGACTTGGCAAAGTAATGGTTGAGGGGAAAAAATCAATGAGAAAAATGGAGATGTCCAGAAAGGGACAGCCGATGTAAATAATAATAATTTTTAAAAATCAAACAGGAAGCTGACGTCACAGCGAGATGGACAGGAATTTCTGGTGCTCCAGAATTCCCCCTGAAAACTCTGCTGCTGGACGGTCCATTTTGGACCCCACAGTCTAGTTTTGACTGTGGTAGTGGAGAGGACATCCTGTGGATCCCAGGGACACCACAAAGTCCCTGGTTGATCCAGGAAAGCTCTTTTTCTAGCAGCGGAGCAACAGCCAATGTGGCTGCCAAGGCTGGGACAGTTTCAGGAAGAGAGAAAGAAATGACAGTGAATTGGATCGGTGAGAGAGTTTTACTTTTTTAAATGATACAAAGAACACCCTAAAGGGAAAAAGATTTGGAAATTGGAGACTGGGAATAAGAGAGGAGAAGCAGTGGATTGAATTGGAAATAGTCTTTTTTCTAAACCCAATTATTTAATTTGAAAGACTTAAGTGTTTTACTTTCACGATTGACCAGAACTGGATTGAAAGTGAGAAGATTAGTATTATTAATTTTTTTAAATTTTGCCTTTCTAAGAGAAAATAATTGAAGAAATTGGTTTGATTACTTAGGTGGAAGCCTTATTCTTTTTTTTCTCCCTCTTTTTTTTGTAATTTTGTATCAATTTCAAATGGAAAAGTTTTGGACTTTAAAATAGGAAAGATAGGAGAGTGTTTAATACTGCCACCTACTGGTAAAGATATTTTGTTTCTATTTTTCTTTAAGTAACAGCCTAGAGATACATTGTAGCCATAATTAAGTGGCTCTGTACTGGCATCCTGATAAGAGTGGAGAACATCTGAGAAAGTGGATCTGTATTGTTTATACAGGTGTTTCTCTTGTATTTGCATGGAGTAGGAGCCTAGAAATATTGTTGATGGTTTTTGTTCTCTTTTGAGCTGCTACTTGCTTTTTTCTTATTTTTCTTTAATTTGTGGCTTTTAAGAAATCACTCTCTGAATGCTTTTTGGATATAAATGTGCCTGAAGAATTTTATTTTTTAAATTTTTCTTTACTCTTTTGTTGCCTCTATTTTTTTTATATCACTCTTTTTCATTGTCTTTGGGATTTTTTATAACAGTATTGGATTAAGGTATTCAAGAGCCTGAAGATTTCAGCTTTTTGTTATATTTTGTTATGTTTTTTTGTTTTTTCCCTTTTACTTTTTGTTTTCTTTTTTCTCTCTTTTGGATTTACATTTAAAGGATTAGGGTTCGAAAGAACCTGAAGAACTTGATTTTTTCTTGTTGACCTTTCTGTCTTTTTGGCTTTTTCTTTTTAAAACTTTTTCTTTTTTGGATGTTGCCTTGGTTGGATATTAACAAAATGAGTAGAAAAATAGCAACAGTTGGAATTGCCACGACCACGCCGACTTCATCACCATCTGGAGGACAAAGACCTATCCAAGCAATGTTGCAGCAAGAGAAGGAGAAAGATAAAGATCCATCATTACAAACAATTTTCCAAACAGTTTTAAGAATGGAACAACAACTACTTAATACAGATGAGAAAGTTCAAAGAATGAAATAATAACTACTTAAGATGGATGAAAAAGTAGTTAGTATTCAGCAAACAATGTCAAAATATGAAGAAACCCTGGAGGTTACACGAGGCTGGCTCCAGGGGATTATAAATGCTTCTCTGAGTGAGGGTGTTTTTCCTGCCACCTTGAAAGAGGCGGTTGTGGAGCCCCTCCTCAAGAAGGCTTCCCTGGACCCGCCTATATTATCAAATTATTGTCCAGTCTCCAATCTTCGCTTTGTTGCGAAGGTTGTTGAGAGTGTGGTGGCGCGACAACTACCCCAATATCTGGATGAAGTTGTCTATCTGGATCCGTTCCAGTCGGGCATCAGGTCACGATACAGCATGGAAACGGCATTGGTCGCGTTGGTGGATGATCTCTGGAGGGCTCGGGACAGAGGTTGCTCCTCTATCCTGGTCCTATTAAATCTCTCAGCGGCTTTTGATACCATCGACCATGGTATCTTACTGCACCGGCTGGAGGGGTTAGGAATAGGGGGCACCGTGCTTCGGTGGTTCTCCTCCTTCCTCTCTGACCATTCGCAGTTTGTGTTGGCAGGGGGGCAGAGGTCGACCTCGAGGCACTTATTTGTGGGGTGCCGCAAGGGTCAGTCCTCTCACCCCTTCTGTTCAACATTTATGTAAAACCGCTAGGCGAGATCATCCGTGGTTTCGGGGTGAGTGTTCATCAGTATGCTGATGACACACAGCTATACATCTCCACCCCAGACCACCCCAATGATGCCCTTGCTGTGATGTCCCGTTGCCTGGAGGCTGTGCGGATCTGGATGGGGAGAAACAAGCTCAGACTCAACCCTTCCAAGACCGAGTGGCTGTGGCTTCCGGCATCCCGGTATAGTCAGCTGGTACCATCCCTCACAATAGGAGATGAGATCTTGCTCCCCACAGAGAGGGCCCGCAACTTGGGTGTCCTCCTGGATTCACGGCTATCTTTAGAAGATCATTTGACGGCCATGACCAGGGGTGCCTTTTATCAGGTTTGCCTGATCCGCCAGTCAATCCCTTTCTGGATTGGGATGCCTTGCGCATGGTCACTCATGCCCTAGTTACCTCCCGTATGGACTACTGTAATGCTCTCTACATGGGGCTCCCCTTGAAAAGCACCTGGAGGCTCCAACTGGTCCAGAATGTAGCCATGCGGGTGATTATGGGCGCAGCTCGTTACGCCCATGTAACACCTCTCCTACGCGAGCTGCACTGGCTCCTGGTGGTCTTCCAGGTGCGATTCAAGGTGTTAGTTATCACCTTTAAAGCGCTCCATGGCTTAGGACCTGGGTACCTACGAGACCGTCTTTTGCCACCAATAGCCTCCCACCGACCAGTTCGTTCTCACAGGGAGGGACTACTCAGGGTACTGTCAGTCAAATTATGCCGACTGGCGACTCCTAGGGGGAGGGCCTTGTCTGTGAGGGCTCCAACCCTTTGGAATGAACTGCCCCCTGAGATACGAAATATCCCTGATCTCCGTGCTTTCCACCGTGCCCTCAAAACCCTGATGTTCCAACAAGCAGGGCTAAACATATGAACATGTGAATGAATTTTTTAAATGTTATCTAATTCTGGGTTTTATTTAATGGACCAAACTAAGTAATAATTTTAATTAGCAATTTTATGATGTTTGTGTGTCTATATTTTTCTTGACTGTACACCGCCTTGAGTCCTACGGGAGAAAGGCGGTATAGAAATATAATAAATAAATAAATAAATAAATAAATAAATAAGAAAAAATGTTAAATTTAGAGAAGGAAGATGATCAAAAAGAGGAAAAAATTAAAGAAATAGAGAATAGTTTGGGAGAGGTTGAACAAGAAACAAGTGGTTTCATTGGATGGGATATGGACAAAGCAGAATTTTATTTAAGATTTCAAAATGTGGAGGAAGAAAAAGGAGAAAATTTGGCAGATATTATGATTGGTATCCTGGCCAAGGCACTAGAAATCATTAAAGAGAAGATGATGGACAGAGTCAACGAAATTTATCGAGTTTATACTAGATATGCTATGCGCAACAAACTGCCAAGAGAAGTACACATAAGATTTACTAAGAAATTGATTAAAGCACAAATACTTCAGGCTAGAGAAAAAACCCTGAAGTACAAGGAGAAAGAAGTGGCTGTTTTGAAACAAATACCAAGAAAAATTAGAGAGCTGAGAAGAGAATACCAATTTTTGACCAAAATCCTGATTCAAAAAGGAATTAACTATAGATGGCTGGTTCCAGAAGGATTAACTCTTACATGGCAGCTCCAAAGATATAGGTTGAATACAATTGAGAAAGCAAGAGCTTTTTATGATGAATTTCTTAAAGAAAAAGAAGTAGTAATGGAAGTTGAAACACAAGCTACAGTAGTTCCAATTAAATTCACAGAAAAAGAACTGGCAATGCTTGAATCAACAGAAGGTGCTGTTGGTGGGGTTGTGGTACATAAGGAACAACGTGAAGTAAGATCAACTACAGCAACAAAACCTACATATAATGTATGAACATGGAAGAAAGGAAATTAATTTCAATAAATGTAAATGGACTAAACTCAGCTATTAAAAGAAGGAAAGTATTTCATAAATTAGAGAAATTAAAATCTGACATAATTTGTTTACAAGAAGTGCATATTAAAAAACAGCATGAACAACTATTGATACAACAAAAACTTGGAAGAACTTTTCTATCACTATCACAAAGCAAAAAGAGAGGAGTTGCCTTATATATCAAAAATGCAATTATGGTGGAGCAAAAATATGCAGATGAAGAAGGTAGAATTCTGATTGTGGAATTAATTGATAATAATATGAAAATTCTTCTAGTAGCAATTTATGCCCCAAATGACAATCAAAGAGATTTTTATAGAAAATTACATAATAAAATGACTGAAATGGAATATGATAATATATGTATGATGGGAGACTTTAATGGAATTGTGGATGAAAGTTTGGACTATAAAACACATAAAACAATAAGACACAACAGAAAGACATTACCAAAATCTTTCTTCAAGATGATAGAGGAAATAAATATGAAAGATGTATAAAGCATAAAATGGACCTATTGGAGAAAGATGATTTAGCCCAAAAAATAAGAAATGTAAAACAGAATTACTTCAAAAATGCGAATAAACCTGGAAGATGGCTAGCATATAAATTGAAAAAAAGAAAGAGAATCAAGAAGAATAATTCAACTAGTTGATAATCAAGGGCAAAGTAAATTTGGAAATAAACAGATGGGGAAAATAATACAAGAATATTATAGACAACTTTACAAGAGAGAGATGATAGAGGAGGAAAAAGTGGCAAGATATTTACAAGATGCAAAACTACCTTGGATTCCCAAAGATACTGAAGAGATGTTGGAGGGGAGCATAACAATGATGAAATTAACAGAAGCAATTAAGAAACAGAAGAATGGAAAGGCATCAGGGCCAGATGGTTTACCAGTTGAATAATACAGGGCATTACAAGAATCTTTAAGTCTCCCATTACTGGACAATATGAATGAAGTGATGATAAAGAAGAAAATACCCAAATCATGGACTGAGGCGTACATTAAATTGATTCATAAGGAAGATACAGACCCACAACAAATCAAAAACTGTAGGCCTATATCCGTGCTAAATTCAGATTACAAAATTTTTGCTTCAGTACTGGCAGAAAGACTTAAGAGATATCTGAATAATTTTATACATACAGATCAGAATGGATTTCTCCCAAAAAGACAAATTAGAGATAATATAAGAATAATTCTGGATACTTTAGAATATTATGAAGCACATCCTGAAAAGCAGATGGCCTTAGATGCATAAAAAGTTTTGACAATGTTAACTGGCGCTTTATGATACTTCAAATGGAAGAGATGGGCTTTGGTAGGAAATTTATTCAGGCAATTGAAGCTATATATTTTAAACAGATGGCAAAAGTAATGATAAATGGTGAATTGACTGATTCTATCGAAATAGAAAAAGGTACTAGACAAGAATGTCCGCTGTCCCCATTGTTGTTTATTTTGACTTTAGAAGTTTTAAACAGAAATATCAGAGAAGAAAAAAAGATAAAAGGTATGAAAATACGAAAAGAAGAATATAAATTACAAGCCTTTGCAGATGACCTGGTCTTTATTATTGAAGAACCATTAATAACAATAAATAAATTGATAGAAACTATTGAAGAGTTTGGGAAAGTAGCTGGCTTGAAAATTAATAAAGATAAAACGAAGATAATGACTAAAAATACGTTGAAAAAGCAAAAAGAGGAATTGATGGAGATTTCAAAGATGCCGGTCACAAATAAGGTAAAATATTTGGGGATATATTTGACAGCAAGGTGTAGCGCACTTAAAGAAAATAATTATAATAAACTCAAACAACAAATAGGGCAAGACTTGATGAAATGGGAAAATTTGCAGTTATCTTTGATTGGTAGGATCTCAACTATTAAGATGAATATTTTGCCTAGAATTTTGTACCTATTCCAAACAATTCCAATTAAGTTGGGTAAGGAATTCTTTGCAGATTTGAATAAAATGATATTGAAATATATTGGCAGGGGAAGAAGGGAGAATAAAGTTAAAGTTGTTGCAAGATGCTAAAATGAGGGGTGACTTTGGCCTGCCTAACTTTGAACTATACTATCAAGCAACAAGTCTAATGTGGATTAAAGAATAGATAACTTTGAGAAATACCAGATTATTGAACTTGGAGGGACATGATTTGTTGATGGGATGGCATGCCTTTTTATGGTATAAAGGAATTAAAATACAGGGATACTTTAGAAGACATCAGATACGTGAAGCTCTATGGTTGAATTGGGAGAAGGTTAAAAAACATCATTATTTGAAGATTCCAATCTGGGTATCTACAATTGAAGCCTTTTCATATCCAGTGATATTTAAAAGGGAACAAATTATTAGATATAGTGAATTATTGGATGAAAAGGGTAAACTTAAATTAAAGCAGGAACTAGAAGATCAGGGATGTAAGATGGACTGGTTTTCATATATGCAAATATTTTCTAGATATTGAGAAGATCTCAAACAAGAAGGTTTTTATAATGTTTTGACTAATTTAGATAAGATTTTAATGGGTTCTGATGACCATGTAATTAAAAAATTATACAGATATTTGTAGAGGTAAAATTGGAAGAAGAACAAGTTAAAGAATCAATGATAGCGTGGGGGGGAAATGGTTATGGTATTGATTTAGAGAAATGGCAAAAATTGTGGTCGCATAATTATAAAATGACAATGTCTACAGCATATAAGGAGAATTTGTATAAGATGTTTTAAAGGTGGCACTTACCCCTGACGACGATAGCCAGAATGTTCAAGAATAAATCGGAGAAGTGTTGGAAGTGTCATCAGACACCACCATATGTGGTGGACATGCTCATGCAAGGAGATATACACACATGGTTGGAAAAAATGATAAAGAGACATATTGACCTTAATCCAGAGACATTTTTATTAGGGATCTTACCAGAGACATTTAATAAAGAATTGCAATATTTAATTGTGAATGTTTTAACAGCAGCTAGAATTGTATTTGCTAAAAACTGGAAAGGAGAGAAGATACATACTGATGAAGAAATTATTAATAAAATTTTGGACTGTGATGAAATGAGTAAATTGACATTTGAAATAAGAGAACAGGAAGATAAACAATATTATTTGATATGGGATTTATTTTATCAATGGATAAAATATGGAGATGAAATATGATATATGAAATGAAATTAAGATAAAATGTGTAAAAATTTGTTTTTTTAGGGGAAAAGAAACAAATGTCATATATTGATTTTTTTAAAAAAATTGATTTATATGCCGCCCTTCTCCGGAGACTCAGGGCGGCTTACAATGTGTTAAGCAATAGCCTTCATACTTTTGTATATTTATACAAAGTCTGCTTATTGCCCCCACAACTGGGTCTCAAGTTACCTACCTTAGAAAGGATGGAAGGCTGAGTCAACCTTGAGCCTGGGGAGATACGAACTTGCAGTAATTGCAGGCAGCTGAATGTTAATAACAGGCTATTAGTCTGTTGTGCCACCAGGCTCTTATCTTAATTTTGAAGATTCTGTGAGCATGAAAGGATTTTAACCAACCAAAACACTGTCTGTAATTGTTTGAAAAGATGATGCTTTTATGTTGTTTTTGTTTGGGAAAAAAAAATTTACCAAAAAAAAAATTATAATTTTTAAAAATCACAATCAAAGGGGATTTGGGCAGCTAACACTGGAAAAGTGAGGTTTGGAAAGCACCAGCTGGGTACAAAAAAAGGAAGGGGTCTTTTTTCCCCCAGAAAGAGCCACAGGGAAAGAAGGGGAAAGAGCCAGGCAGGAGACAAACCTTTGTGCGGAAAAGTCGGGCAAAGATACCCTACTACCAGGTTTCCTCCTCCTCCTCCTCCTGGAACTGCTGCTGCTCTTCTTCCTTTTCTTCCTGACCATAGCCACCCGAAGATCCAGTATTTCCACCTCATCCAAAAGGCTGGCCGAGGGCAGAAGGATGGAAGGGGCTGCAAGGGCTTCATGGAGTCCCCTGATGGGGGATGGCTTTAAGTAGATGAAGGGCTCGGCTTGGCATATGAGAGCCAGTGCTGGACTTGACCAGCCGACTGGAGGGGAGCTGTTGCGGGGGACTGATGAGGCAGCACTTGGGGCTTGGAGCGCTTGGGGCTTGGAGTGGTAAATGGCATCCAGGAAGCATTACACCAGAGAGAAGCAGCTGGAGTCAACCCCAGCTTTGCTGTCCATTGCAGATGCTAGATCAGCCCCCTACAAACTCGTTTCTCGAAGAGTTGTCTGAAGTTTCCCGCACCACTTCAGCGAGCTCTCCTTGAGAGATGAGAGTTGGGCTGATCTAGCGTTCGCAATGGACAGCAAAGCTGGGGATATCTCTGGCTGTTTCTCTCTGCTAGCAGACGGCCAAGTTAACTGCCTGAAGGACCTCATCCTGTCCCTAGGAGTCAAAGCGCTGAAGCATGAGCGGCGCGGGAAACTTTGGCTGGGCTTCTCGAGGAAAATGCAAAGATTTCTCTGCGGCCACCAAAATTTTCTCACAGACCACCAGTGGTCCGTGGACCACCGGTTGGTGACCACTGCATTAAATGGCTCATGTGATCTGTCACTGCGGCAGGGGGTGGGAGAGGGGGTGATTTTGTTATATTATACTATATTAATTTATTTGATTCTTTTTGTTAGTTTTTATTGTTTTAATGTGGTTTTATATTCTGTAAGCCACCTTGAGTCGCCATGGGCGAATAGGTAGCAATATTAAATAAATAAATAAATTTTGGCGGGAATTATTGAAGCTGTTGGGAACTGTCCAGGGCTTAAGCTCCTCCCATCACCCCCAAACTAATGGGCATGTGAGAGAACCAACTCAGTCCCGGAACAGTACCTCGGGTGCTACATTAATTACCAACAGGACAATTAGGCTGGCCTTTTGCCTTTGCAGGTGTAGTATATAACAATTCTGTGCATAGTAGCACAGGGTTCACCCCATTTAACGCAACCATTTAACTTTATAGCTATGCCAGAGCTGCCTCAAGAGAAATTACACATACCCTCCTTAGTGGAATGGATAACACAATTGCAGAGCACTTGGCCATTAGCCCATAAGGCACTGGAGGAAGCAGGTAAGGCACATAAGAAACAAGCTGACAAAAAACATGTGAAGCCAAAAGACTTTAAAGTAGGTGATAGAGTTTACCTCTCAACAAAGTACTTACAGTCCACCCAACCATCAAAGAAATTGGGTCCCAAATATGTGGGCCATTCCCACTTATTAAAGTAATTAACCCAGTCACTGTACAACTGGAGTTGCCTATAAATCTTAAACGTATTTACCCTGTGTTTCACTGCAGTTTATTGAAACCTGAAACTGTGTCACCTCTTCACCCTGCACATGATACCCCTCCTGTGCCCACTCTAATCAAAGGAGAGCAGCATTTTGAAATTAAGGAAATTCTGGATTCCAGGAAACATAGAGGGAGAGTCAAATACTTCGTTGCCTGAAAACATTTTCCCCCTGCATAGCCCAAACGGGTGGATGCTAGACATCCTCATTGACTGCTTCAAGGTTTGTTTCAGTTGCTTTGTGCACTTTTGCCTCAGATTTTGCCTGAAACTTGTTGTATTCAGTTCTCTCCTAGTAAAAGTACCTTTTCTCTGAATCTATGGAGCCAAGGATTTTTCTTTCCAAGGAATTGGACAGAGGCAGCCCTGACACCTACTTTTCTCTCTATCACTGTGTCCTGCTGGTGGAAATGGAAACTATTGCCAAGAAAAATGCCTTTGGATCATTTAGTGGTTTCTCCTGCCTGAAAAGCCTCGCTATCTATACAGTTTCTTTACAGTTCTAACTCTACCTAGACCAACTTCTTCTGATTGAGCAATATCCACATTCACACAAACATGTTTCATTTATAATGGTGGGGTCCTCATCCAATAAGGATTTTAAAGCTGTTCATTCTACAGACCTTCATTGCTTTAAATAAAGTTGTCTGGATCTCCATCCTTTTGTGGGATCAATTCAATAAGCACAAAGGAAAAGGCAAACTGTGCCTTTGTAAAGCACCACTTGGAGGAATTTGCTTGTTTAAGGGCATATGAAATATTTATCTCAAAATTGTCTTGTATACAAATAATGAATACAGATATCTGACATATGTGGCTTATTTCGTCCCTAGCAGACTACCATGTGATGACAAAGGGAAATAGAACCAAAAGTGCCATAAAGAAAGAAAAAGAAAATGAACAAAATATGACAGAAGCAGGAAAAAGAGAAGTATGATATGGCAGAAAACAGTAGCTTTGTCATTCAATTTTATTTGCTTCAGGGTTACTCAGCACTGGGAGGTAATAAGATGCCAGAACATTATTTCTGAGGAAATGTGGGCTTTAGGAGAAAAAAATAGAGAGAAAAAAACTTAGCATTTTCTGGTGTTGGTCCTTTATAAGCAATATGCTAATAAAGAACCTGTTATATACAACTATTCTGTTGTATATAATGTGGCTGATAAGCTACATGAAGGTACAGGAACCTTGAAAACTTCCTTCGGTATTGAAAAACCAAATCTTTAGGGAAAAGATAATGCACTAATATTTTTCTTGGCAAGATAACATGTTTATGGTGTTTCCGATTAGTTAAGTACAGCACACTGGGGGTGCTGCCACCCAGTGGCCTGTCTATCACATTAGCAAACTTGATCCAGTGATGTAAATGTGTACAGGTAGTTCTCAATTTACGACCACAATCGAGCCCAAAATTTATGTTGCTAAGTGAGAAATTTGTTGTGTTTTGCCCCATTTTACAACTTTTCTTTAACATTTGTTAAGTGAATAACTGCAGTTGTTAAATTAGTAACATTAGTAACATAAGTGAATCTGGCTTCCCCGTTGACTTTGCTTGTCATAAGTTTGCAAAAGGGGATCGCATGACCCGGGGACACTGCAACCATCATAAATATGAACCATTTGTCTGAACATAAATTATATGACCATGGGGATGCTGCGATGGTCATAAGTGTGAGAAATGGTCACCAAGTCACTTTTTTCAGTGCTGTTGTAATTTCAAACGGTCACTGAACGAACTGTTGTAAGTCAAGGACTTCCTGTACAAGGTTTCCTCATCAATTGAAAAATCATTTCCTAAAACCATTTCCCCAACTTTACTTATTTTACAGTAAAATTGATAATGATATGTTTTTAAAGTGGAGTGCTTTTCATTAAAGTGTGATTGTGCTTTAAAGTGCGATTGCGATTGTGCAAAATACATGAAAGAGACGTATTCCTTAGTTTGGTGAGCTAATTGGCTAGTTAGCTGCAATGTTTTTGTCTCAATGATTGCAGACTATAGCCATACCTGCTATAATCTGCTTCTACCAATTTCAGCAGAATGTTTTAAAAAGGTGGATTTTAAAACAGGAATTAGGAGGGGAGGGGGGAGGAAAAAGAGTTTTTCGTCCTGGTTGGATGTCCCAAAGATGCTTTTTCAGGAGGCAACTGGACTTTCTTGTTTGTTCTTTTGAAGACTTTTCATTTCTCATCCAAGAAGCTTCTTCAGCTCTGACAGTATAGTGGGGAATGGAAAGATTTATATTCCTTGCTGACAGCTGGTAATTTGCATCCTTTTAGAGGGTCATTGAAGCACTGTCTGCAAGGAATATAAAGAAAGTCCAGTTGTCTCCTGAAAAAGCACCCTTGGGACAACTGTGATCTGGATGACTGAGAATCTCTACCAGGTCCTGGTTGGATATTCGGATGAACAATGCTGCTTACTGTTCTGACCCAGGCTTCCTTAAAAAGCATAAAGCAGAGTCTTGGTCCTGGCAAAACCCCTTTTATTTACATGACTGTGAATTCCTTTCATTCACAGTCAGCAAGGCTTGGCAAACAATCTTTCAGAGGAATATTTATCAACACAAACCTTATCTCACTTGGAAAGCTGCCAGATAACTAGTTTCCAAATGCAGTGTAAAGCAAAACTTGGCACAGAGTCTCTTAGAGTCACGAACAGAACTTTCCACTCTTGAAACGAATGAATGAACAAATTGTTTCCTGCATAAGCCCACTCTCCGTTCACTCCTCTTTTGTTTCCTATGGGAGGGGCCAATCACCTTCAAGGTGTGGCTTTACTCCCAAGTTGACCCTGCTTTCTTAGTTGTTCTTGTCTTCTGGCAGCTCTGCACATGCATACACTGGGAACAGGCTCCAGCTGTTCTTCTGCCTCACTGCTGTCTAGCTCCCTCTCTGCCTCCGATGCAGAGCCCTTGTCCGAGCTTTCCCAGCCTCAGGACTGGCCCATGTTCCTCCCCAACCTCCTCACTGTCCGACTCTGCTGCCAGCTCCACTGGCAGGCTACAACATTTATAATTACTGGTAAAGGGCGAAGGCCATTCCCCCACTTGTGACTTATAGTTCTTGGAGTATTATCCAGTTGTCATTGAGGTGATATAAAGCCTGCCCTCATTACTGCTACATTGACACAATGATTGTTGGATCATAGTATAAGTCATTAGTAAGGACCCTTAATTTCCCTGGACCTTAAGAACTAGGATAAAGCAATGGTGTGGGAATCTGTGGGAATTGGGGCGGCTGGTAGATTCGCCCCTTTATGGCTCCAATCCTATTGAGCACTTTGATCAACCCAGTTAGAGGAAAAAGTAAAACAATGCTTCAGAAGTTGTTGGTATTTCCTTGCACTAAGATGTTCACCAGATAAAAATATTTACTCAAGCTGATCAATGGTCTTTTGCCAAGATATTGGATTCTGAACAGTTTGTCTTATCAACTACTGTTCAGGTTCAGTAGACACATTGTAATTCATCTTCTAGTTAAGCTAGCTGTACTGGAGGCAGACTTCACTATAAACAAAAAACCTTTTGAGCTTTTTTTTTTAAGTATTGATTCTTGGATTTCAGTAGGTAGAAGCAAGGAGAGTGTGAGAGAGGAAAATTAACAATGCCTTGTCATTTAAAGATGACTCATCTGCATAGGGAACATTGGAAGAAATATTGGGATCCACATAATCTGCTTGGAAACAATAATGCTTTTCTCCATGCAACAGAAAGGAAACATAAATGCTGAGGGCACATTACTTGTTTGATTTCACAGCTCATTTCAAACCTTGAGAATCTGGAAGAAAAATCCCTACCAGGTGATGACATGAAAAACACCAATAATTATGCTATGCTCAGGTGGGTCTTTTAGAGTCACATGCAGCTCTATCATATAAGTGACGAATAGTTTAGAAACCAAAGTGCAAGCAAACACCTAAATAATAAATTTAAAAAATGAGATGTGATTGTAGTCTGCAGGGCTGGAAAACTTATCAAGACAATTTCTTTGCCTTACTGAGTACCTGTATCCCACAGATAGATGAAGAGTAGAAAGGCTTCTGTCTTGTGTAACTTATTTTGTTTTGTTCTTTTCATTAGAATCCTGTACAAATTGTCTTTAGTGTCTATGTTGTCTAAATAGCCAAGCTGGTACCAAAGATTCAGTTTAGTGCAATGATTAAGGCACCAGGCTAGAAGCCAGAAGACCATGAGTTCAGGTTTTGCCTTGGGCACAAAGCTAGTTAGGTAAACTTGAGCCAGTCATTCTCTCTCTGTCCTAGGAAGGAAGCAATGGTAAAAACCTCTGAAAAATCTGGCCAAGAAAACTGCAAGGAGTAGTCCAGGCAGTTGCCAGGAGTAAACAATGACTTGAAGGCACACATATACATACAGATCTACACATATACAGACAAATAACCAGGCAGTAGACAGAAGTGAGTTAAAACTTAGACAAGCCAATAAACAGTTGTTGTTCAGGAGATGTTCTAGCCCAAATGATAAATCCTTTTTTGTCTTATTTGCCTCAGGGATCCAATAGCCAATTTAGAGAGGTAAGTGGCATCAAGAAAGTAATTCTCATGATTCTGTTTCTAATCTTTCCCAATAACAAAGCCAGAATACACATTTAAGATCTGTTAAAAGTTTAAAAAGCTACCCTAAGAATGTATTAGGACTACACCTTCCAACATTCAATTTGCTGGCTGGGATTTTGGGTAGTGCAATCTCAAATTTCTGGGACTTTACTATTTGGAAAATTGAATTAAGGCTTTATAAATTTGCTTGTTCCTGAATAATATCACACTCAGGTCTTCAGAGAGACTTACATTATAGGTCCTGTCATCATATGTTTGCCACTGACAACCAATTCAGCTTCTGTGCGGTAGGATCCATATAGTGTAATAAATTGCTGATGAATTTGAAAAAAAATATATTTTAGAGTTTAGATAAATGCATTTTTAGATGCATTTAGATGTATAGCATTTGTATGTTATAGGTGTTATGTTTTAATAATAATTTTATATAATAATTTACTTCTATGGTACTTCAGAAGCCACCCAGAGCTACTAAAGGAATGAGCAATAAATATATTTTACAAATAAAGAAATAGATATAATTTGTCTGCATTCTTCTTTAAAAATATTCCATTACAAGTGCTTATTAAACTAAGCCAGATATAGTTAATACAACAATTTTAACAAGACCTCTATTAATCAAGAGGTAAAAAAGGAAAAAAAATAAAGGGAGAATTAATTTTAATTTTCCAAAATAGAATTTCATTTCAAGGAGAATGCCCAGTTTTTAAATAGCTGGAGCGTTCATTTCATAACAGTTAAAATTGCATTTTTTTGTTCTCACTGCAGTTAATATTCTACAACCTACTATTTCTTGATGCTAGAAAATGGCCAGTACTTCATCGGTGAGTCATGGTCTACCTTGTTTCCCACATCCTACACTGGTTTTTGATAGCTACAAAGATAGTGTCTAACTTTCATTGCAACCAATGTACTGGGGGGTGGACTTCTAGGCAAGCGTGTGCTTGCAATGATTAACCATATATCTGGCTAGATTAATCAAGGTTAAAATTAATCAAACCTAGCATGTTGTGTAATTACAACCTACATATATGACACATGCACAAATATATCCAGCTATGTTTGATTTTGTCAACAATCAACAAAGGTTACAGAAGGATGAATTAGATGGAAACATTTCCATATATCTTTGTGTTTAGAATTCATTTCTGGAGTCAGAGTGATTATGCTTTTAGCTCAGATACTCTGCATTAATTCACTAGCATGGACGAATTTTGGATAGCCATACTAAATGTTTTTGTTGGAAGACAAATCTAACAGAGATGCAAAGTTGACAGGCAACAGGATAATGATTCTGTAGTGTGTTGGAGGGCACTTTTCAGCTGCGAGCACTTTCACATGGCACCAGATCTATTCTCCTGCTGCACAATCTTCTTCTGCTGGCCTTGGAACATAGGGAAAATGCTCAGATTACTACAAAGTAATCAGCATTCTCATCAGTTGACCTATAAGTGACTTCAAAAACTTTCTCAGATCCACCCTTAACTGCTGCAGTTCCTAAAGCAATTCCGTTTGCTCTTGCCTATTGCTCCCTTTTTAGAAGTCTAGGTTCTCCTCTATTTTAAGTAAATTGTGTATTACAGTCTTCTAAAAATAGTACTTATGGGATTGTCCTGAGAGGTAAGAGGGCTATTTTTCTTTTGCTTCTACTATAATTTTGCAATTGCCATGAGTTACCATAAAGAACCAGGTATTTATGCTCTGGGAGTGGGAAAAGTGCAAATGTACAGGGATTCTGACTAGATAGAGTGATAGTTTCAAGGCAGATTGAAACTTGCAAGAATGAACAATCTGGTTGGGAGAGGCAGGAAATTATACAAGTGCTATGTTATCTTTATGACTCAATTGGCTCATGATTCAATAGTTCTTTGACAGTCATAAGATGAAACTTATAAGAAAAGCTTAAAATTTAAAGCTCTTTTCCACACACCCAGCAATGTGCTTTTGTTCTTTCCTTAAAATTAAAGGAAAGTATTGGAAAACCATTGTCTCTATAGCATTCCTTTTGCTGCACCTCTGAAATGAGACTGACTGAGAATCAGGGTTTTGCAGTAGGCAGATTGAAGAGGAATAAGGAACACATGACAAGGAGAGGAACCTGTTGGACATGCCATCCAAGTGGAAGATGGTAGTGAGCTGTCCAGAGGTACTAGTGGGAATAGAAATCTCATGAAAAGCATTCCATAAAGTTAATATTCTCCTTTCCTAGCACAAAAATGGTTGCAAGGTAGGTTTTGTTTTCACCAATACTTGAAGAAGAAATAGCCTCAGAGGCATTGTAGCTCAAGACATTGTCAAATCATAACAGAAGCAGAATGAAAACATGTTGCCATGAAGATGGCTAGTTTTCTGCTGGATCACCTTGATATATCGTTAGCCTGCCTCAATGGCAAGCTAACATCTAAATCAGGGCTGGGCAATTAATCTTCCCAAGGGCCCACATGAGAAATTGAGACTGTTCTGGAGGGCCACACAAATACATAAATTGGAAAAAAAAATTATTTTTTCATTTTTTTCATTTATTTAAATTTCTATACCGCCCTTCTCCAAAATAGGACTCAGGGCGGTGAACAGCCAAAGTAAAAAACAATACATACAAAATTTAAAAGCAGTTTAAAATAATTAAATATTTGGCCGAAAATTAAAACAACCCAATTTAAAATCAATTTAAAATTCACTCAAGCCAGCCCAGCTAGTTGAAATAAATGGCTTTTCAGGGCCCGACGAAAAATCCGGAGGTCTGTTATTGTACGTATCTCTGGGGGGAGGTTGTTCCAGAGGGTGGGCGCCGCCACAGAGAAGGCTCTCCCCCTGGGGGTCGCCAGCCGACATTGTCTGGCGGACGGCACCCTGAGGAGGCCCACTCTGTGCGAGCGTACTGGCCGGTGGGAGGCTATTGGTGGCAGAAGGCGGTCTCGTAAGTACCCCGGCCCTAAGCCATGGAGCGCTTTAAAGGTGGTCACCAACACCTTGAAGCGCACCCGGAAGACCACCGGGAGCCAGTGCAGCTCGCGCAGGAGAGGTGTTACATGGGAGTGCCTCGTCGCCCCCATAATCCCCCACGCGGCTGCGTTCTGGACCAGCTGGAGCCTCCGGGTGCATCCCAGGGGGAGCCCCATGTAGAGAGCGTTGCAGTAGTCCAGGCGGGAAGTGACGAGTGCCTGAGTGACTGTGCGTAGGGAGTCCCGATCTAGAAAGGGGCGCAACTGGCGTATCAGGCGGACCTGATAAAAAGCTCCCCTGGCCACGGCCGTCAAATGATCTTCTAACGACAGCCGTGTGTCCAGGAGGATGCCCAAGTTACGAGCCCTCTCCGTGGGGGCGAGTGATTCGCCCCCAATAGCCAGCGATGGTGTCAGCTGGCTATATCGGGACGCCGGAAGCCACAGCCACTCGGTCTTGGAGGGGTTGAGTCGGAGACTGTTTCTCCCCATCCAGGCCCGCACGGCCTCCAGGCACTGGGACATCACTTCAAGGGCATCGTTGGGGTGGCCTGGGGTGGAGATGTACAGCTGGGTGTCATCAGCGTACTGATGGAACTCCACCCCGAAGCCACAGATGATCTCACCCAGCGGCTTTACATAAATGTTGAACAGAAGGGGCGAGAGGACCGACCCTTGTGGCACCCCACAAGCAAGGTGCCTCGGGGTCGACTGCTGCCCCCCTGTCAACACGGATTGCGACCGGTCAGAGAGGTAGGAGGAGAACCACCACAGAACGGTGCCCCCCACCCCCAACCCCGCCAACCGGTGCAACATGATACCATGGTCGATGGTATCAAAAGCCGCTGAGAGGTCTAACAGGACCAGGATAGAGGAGCAACCCCTATCCCGAGCCCTCCAGAGATCATCCACCAACGCGACCAATGCCGTTTCCGTGCTGTGCCCAGGCCGGAAGCCGGACTGGAGCGGGTCTAGATAGACAGCTTCATCCAGGTACCGGGGAAGCTGTTGCGCCACCACACTCTCAACAACCTTCGCAACAAAGCGAAGGTTGGAGACTGGACGATAGTTAGCCAAAACAGCCAGATCCAGAGAAGGCTTCTTGAGGAGGGGCCTCACAACCCCTTCTTTCAAAGCGGCCAGCAGGACCCCCTCAGTCAAAGAAGCGTTAACAATCTTCTGGAGCCAGCCTCGTGTCACCTCCCGGGAAGCCAGTACCAGCCAGGAGGGGCACGGGTCCAATAAACATGTGGTTGCGTTCAGCCGTCCCAGGACCCTGTTCATGTCCTCGGGAGCCACAGGATCGACCCAACCAGGTCTCTGTAATGCCCGCCAGGTCCGCCTCCCCCTCCTGAATAAGATCGTGAATGAGGGGGGCTTTATTAACAACGGACCTGGCATTGCATAACATCAGCCGAAGGCTCTGGCCCTGAGAATCTGGACAACCTGGGGAACGAGAAAAGCATTGGGGACCGGAGTGTGCAATCGCTCTAAGATAGCGAGTGCACATTCCCTGAACATGATGTGGTCCCCAGCTTCCGCCATATCTGCCCCTCCCACTCACTATGCTGATGGAACAGCCCTCTTCAGATCGAACTCCAACCCCCTCCCTGACCTCCGGTTCTATATCCCTAATGTCGCAGCCCTTCGCTAAGGCTGGTCTTGAACCCGGTGGATTTCCCCCAGAACCCACCCTAATCCCCCCCGAACCCCTTAAAATTTTTGTTAAAAACCCACTAAAAAACCCACTTAAAAAACCCCTCAAACTCTTCTTTGCTGCATGCCATCTCTCGGGGCTCCAACGCCCGTCATCAAGATAGGCCCTCGATAACGAAGAGGGCCAAACCTGCGAGAGGGGGGAATCTCGCAGGGCATGAAGGTCATTCACCGAATACATCTGGACATCAAGGGGAGGTGATAATCCATGGCCAATAGCCAGGGAACAATTTAATGTTATCACAGTCAAGAGGAGTGAGTGCCAGGCTTCAATAGAATTCCAATGGGACACATAGGACCTCATTGCCCTCTCACGGCAATGGCAGGAGTAAGAATGCTGTTTCGGACCGGTGAAGGGTGACCCAGCCCCCCTCTCACGGCGGCTGGTCAACCACGATCGTCCAAAGAACCGGAGTTGAGACAGTAGCTGTGGACCTACTCCACCAAGACTTGAATCCCCAGATGTAAACCTCCATTCAATGGAGGGAAAGAATGGGATCAGGTCAGTCCACATAGTCCAGGGCAGGCTCAACGGTGGAGATCATAGCAGTCAAAAAACTCCAGGGAGGTCAAGATGATACCTAGTCCAGGAGATGATGATGGGAGGGAAAAGAGGAGAGCCAAGGCAACAAACGCCAGAGGGGGGGGGAACCCTCAATCATAGTCCAGCTCTCCCCCATCCCTCCAGATCTTCCTTATAATCATGCTGCTCGTCTCACCCAGCCTTCATAGATCAACATGAAGGCCTCTGGGACGATCAAGGGCCAAACAACGCCCCACGATCACCCAGGAGATCTAACGCCACGAGTAAGCAGCTGCCACCATCTCCAACACTCCCACACACCAAAACTGCGGTGGCCCCTTCCTTGAGCCGGCGGCTGCCATTTCCATGCCGCCAGCATTGCCGCCGCCGCCATTGCCAGCCTCCCCGTCCTCACCTCGCCCCCCTCACCGCCCTAACACCTGTCCAGGGGGCGGATTGGGCTGGCGAGGATCCTGACGAGTGTGCCACACCGCCGCCATCGCTGCGGCGCTGACGCCATCTTCCTGGCTCTGCCGCCTTTGCCATGGGAGGTCTGCCGCTGCCCCCTCCTCCTTCGGGCCACTTCTCGCCATCCTGTAGTCTCCACAAGCCGCGAGCCTCCGCGAGCCTCCCCGAGCCTCCAGGACGTTCTAAGAAGCCGGAGACCCCTCAGCAGAGAGCCCCGACACTCCTCCAGCTGGGCCAGGGCTGCAGCGATCGAAATTCAGCCCTTCAAAGGCCCCCTGAAGCCATGATCACCCCCCCGAAACACCGGAGTAACAGGGAAGTCGCCATCTTGCGCATGCGCATGCGCAGAAAATAGCAGTTGCCTTCAAAATAAAAGCAATGCAGTTGTACTGCATGCATAGCATATGCTTATTTATATTTGATTTCTAATTTCTGATTGACTTCACCCAAGCCAGAAAGGAACAGGTAAAGGATTGGATGTGGCCTTGTGTGTGTGTGGGGGGGGGGGGGCGTACAATGCCCAGGTCTGATCTAGATGCAGGCTCCATTGTGAGAACATGTCATTCACAATTGGTAAATGTGCCATTGCAATGCTAGGGCAAGGAAAATATATAGATCTCTCTTCACTGTAATGACACTGTAAAGCTAGGGATAAAAAGTATGTTTTATTGAGTGTTCTGCATTAATAGCATTTCTACAATGACCAAGGCTTCATAAATGTACCTTTTAATTTAATAATTTAATTTAATTTAATTTAATTTAATTTAATTTAATTTAATTTAATTTAATTTATATGCCGCCCCTCTCCGAAGACTCACGGGGGCTCACAATACTTTTAAAAAATCATTATAAAAAGACATTGAAAAATTAAAAAAAACATTAAAAACTCTTTCACACCATTCATGGCTGGATCTAGCCAGATCACAAGAGCGAGATCAACGGCCCCAGATCTGCCAGAAAAGCCAGGTCTTCACCACTTTTCAGAAGGCCAATAGGGTGGGGATGGTCCGGACCTCAGGAGGTAACTGGTTCCAGAGAGCTGGGGCAGCCACAGAGAAGGCCCTCCCCCGCGGGCCCCCCAGCAGACATTATTTAGCTGACGGGTCCCGGAGGAGACCAATTCCGTGGGATCTTACCGGTCACTGGGAGCTATGCGGCAGAAGGCGGTATAGAAGATAACCTGGCCCTGAGCCATGTAGGGCTTTAAAGGTAATAACCAACACCTTGAATTGTGACCGGAGACCAATAGGGAGCCAGTGCAGCTCATGGAGAGTTGGTGTAATGTGGGTGTACCTAGGTGTACTCACGACAGCTCGCGCGGCTGTGTTCTGGACCAACTGTAGTCTCCGAACACTTTTCAAGGGTAGCCCCATGTAGAGCGCATTGCAATAATCTAACTGTGAGATGACAAGGGCACGAGTGACTGTGAGCATTCTTCAACTGCTCAAACTTATTGTATAAAAGTTAGTAGCATAATGGTAAATTTGGAAGTGCAAATACTCATATCAAACCCCCGTATATATGTGCTCCCACCTGCCTCTCTAGAACAACAATAGGCAGCATAATTATCCAAATTATTATGATCAGCATAAGTATAATCCTACATATAGCTGTTTGGAAATTGGAACACTGTGCATATGCATGTGTGAGAGAGAAATTCCAATCAAGAATATTACCAGAAATAAATCTTAAGGTTTTTCTTAAAGCCTTGATAAGTTAGAAGCACATAAATAAATAATATCAGAAAATATGCCTGTATAACATCATCATCATCATCATCATCATCATTATTATTATTATTATTGAGATTTATATGCCGCCCTATCTCCAGCCGGACTCAGGGCGGCTCACAACAGTAAAAAACATCTAATGAAAAAGTTAAAAAGAAATTAAATCCAAATCTCATAATTTAACAGTTAAAAGTGCAATTAAGACTAACAAATTAAAAATTAAAACCCCATCAGTCCAGTATTATCATACACAGTGTTATTTCATTTTGTCATGAATTCCATTACAATTTATATTAAGGCTAGACAGTTTTTCTAACATGTTATAATTAGTTCTTCAGATAATTCATGTTTTTCCAACATGTTATAAATGGTCCTTCAGATAATTAACAATTAGAATTAATATATTTAAATTTAACATCATCATCAAACACTGCTTTGTCTGTATTCCTTTCTGAAGCTGTGATTTATTTGTCTCTATTATATGCTCCACTCATCCATTGTAACTGTAGGTGATATTTGTATTTTAACGGCTTTTGAAGTTACTCACACTTCATTCTTCTTCAGTGAGCTTAAATAATAATCCATTGTTTTGCTTTATTTGTACTTCTATATTACTCATGCTCTGATTTGTGGGTTTAACAAAAGTAGCACTATAAATGCTCTTATCCTGTCTTGGTGTCATGCTTTCTGAATAATTACTTTAGCCATGCTTTTTATATAATTCTTATTGACTTCATTTTGACTTCAGTTGTTTGTCTTGACTGCCTGATGTTCATCTTCCAAGACATGAGGAAAGTCCATTTAAACAAATGGTGCTGCATTTATCTTCATAGCTGAAGATACTGTTATTAATCATAGCTTGAATTCTGAGATCATTGAGAAGACAGAAGCTCAGAGAAAGCTTTCTTATCCTTTCTTCCAGTCTTGTATAAACTCAGGCACTTTCCATGATATATCCTCTATATCATCCCAAATTAATTATTTCATCTGGTTCAGTGTTTATTTCATGGCCAGAATATTTCAGTGGCAGTTTTAGGAAGCATAATTACTCTAATAAGCTGTTTTGTATTCAGGAGACACTTAATTAAAACTTCCATGCCCACAGGGAGCAGGAACAAGCTATTAAGAGTCAGTCCAGGATTATTGTGCTATGGTAGCAGTCAAGAAGCCCTGGTTACTGTGATAGAAACAGAGGATATAACCTAAAAGGCTGCTCTCTGAGTATCAATTCCTTGCTTAAGTGCAAAAATCCAAATTAAAGTATCCCAAAAAGCCTTCCAGCTTCCAGTTGAATACAATGGAGAAGAGCTCAGCTCAGAATTTATTTAATTCCATTATCAAACATCTTGTGTGCTTAAAACATATTTCTAGCATTTGACCAGGATCATCCTTCCTTTAACTTAAAAACATTAAGTGTTCTCTTGTACTTTGGAACACCAGAGAACAAACCTCTTGATCTCATTTGTGACATCTTTTTAAGTGTCTGAGGAGTGCATATATATTGATTTCTAGCAGGAAATATCTTCTTTTGTTTCCCCCTTCCCATTCTATAGAGTTTTTCTATACCTATATCCATATTTCTATGCCAATAGTTTGCCAACACTGACTGTTAAATTATAGATGTTGTGTTTTTTTCAAAATTTTCTTTATTTCTTCTGGCCTTTGTATACAGTAAGTAGCCTCCTTTAAAGCATAACCAGCAACTACTCCTAGAAATTAGCATCCATCACACAGGTCCATTAAAACTGTCATTCTTTGATGATGAATAGAGGATGAAGTTACAATTGCTTTTTTTTTTACAGCACAAAAGAAGGAGGCATATTCCTTGGCAGGCTAGTGACAGACATTGGCAAGACCAGAAACTGATGAAACACAAGTAACTTAGCTGATGATCACAGCAAGCCTTGCAGGTCATTTCTTTAAATCCAAGATCAAACATTTCCTGCTGTGTTGTATCTCTAGGTTTTGAGTTTAGTGTGATAGAGAGCTAGTGAAGGAGAACTCCCTGTCAATGTAATGATCTTGGGACTGCAATGCAAAACAAATGGGATGCTGTAAATGAGACAAAAAGATTCTCACTCGGAGGCAAACCCTCTGTGCCTTTTTTTGTATAAATGATTTCTAAAAGTTGTTAAAATTATACCTATTTTCCCCAACCCCTGAGATTTACTAGTCTAATGAGTCTTCATTTTGACTTTGCAAAAAGGTGTTGTAACCCAGGCAGAGAAGCTGGAGCTTCCTGAAAAATGTTTTGCCATAGTGCATCATTCATGAGCTGAGAGAAATGTTGTTAGGAAGGTGGCTTCTGTTCAGTTCCCATGCCCACCGAGTCTATGATCACTCAACAGATACCATCTACAAAAGGTCCATTGTGAAGATATGCTTTGGTTCCATAGTTACCACACAAAAGAGACAAGTGGCATTTTCAGGAATCTCCCCCAGCTTTCTTGGCTTATATTGCAGAGTTTAAAAACATACGGATTTCTATTTCGTTGTTGAAGCCATGTGTTATAATTGTGCAACAAGCACAAAATTATTCCCCATGACCAAACTTTTTCCATTATGCAACAAAGGGGTTCTATGATAGTTCAGCCACATTTGACTGCTAATTGATTCTTAGATTTTTATTGTAAAGAAATGTGAACCTCACCCCTAGCGATAACATATTCAATATTTATCTGAGAATAAAATAAGAATCTATGCCAGGGCCAATTGGTAATTTCACTCCAACAATATAAACAAAGTAGGGCCTAAAGCAAAGTCATGAGCTAATTAAGCCAGTATAACCATTCGCATGGTAAAATAGCCACATGTCATGCCAACAGTGCTACTATTGCAACCATTGAGGAAAGGGTAAATGCTGCATTAGCAAGACCCATTGCATTTGGCATGGACCATCTGAAAGAGAAAATATGAAGATGGTTCAGAAAGTTGGAAGAAATGGACTTTGATACATAATTATGTTTGATAGTATAGGAATATACCCAAGGTAAATTTCATTTTTTGGATCTATGTCTTCTCTTTCTATTAACAAATGGTGCTCAGGATGCCTAATGATCACTGCTGTAAATAAAATCCCTAGCAGAGACAATTTAATGTAAATTCAGCAAAAGCAGCCCTCCTTCCAACTGAACTGTCAAGCCAACTAATACAACTAAATTCTGATTAAATAGAAAGATTCTTAGGATCTCTTAGTAGAAACTAGTCTGATATTTTTTCAGAAAGAATTGCATACTTAGGGAATAATCACCAAGAAGGTAACTTAGGTGAACTCCCAACTTGACAATGACATGATTGATTGTAAAATAAATTACCTGCTTTTCACTACATCTGGTTAGGAGATAGTTGAGAAATGGCAACATAAGAAGTTCAAAACTAAATTGAAGGGCTGAGTTGCAATGAGCAATTGTGCCCGGAGAACAGTTGCTAGAAGAGAAGAAAAAGCTCTAAGCATTAACTAAAAGTGAAAATGAACTATATGAGTACAGCGTACGTTCTCCAGGGCATTCCTTAAATTTACTTAATTGATGGACAATGTGCCACAAAGAATCAACTTTAGCAACACATAATAGATTTTCTCCATGAGCCTCTATTCAGGTCCATCAGACCTTCCAATTGTGTACCCATCAACACTATAAATGAATCCATCCACCTTGCTTTTGATTGTCTCTGTCTCTTTCTTTTCAAATAGTACTGAATTAAATTACCTTTTTGTTACCCCCCCCCAGCAATAAATTATTTAGCTGTGGCCCCAGGCCACTAAAAAGTCAGGTCTGCTTGTTTTGAAAGCTGTTACAAAAAGAACAGAAAAGACTAGCCATTTCCTTTAATTGTGTAAAGAATGGGAAAAGAGAACAAACATGATTAGCTCAGACATATTTAATTTTTTTAACTCAGCCCCCCATACCAAAAACAGAGTGAATATGAGAGATGTAATCATCATTATATGATAAATATAACAACCAACAAATCCACAGTATAAAAATACAATGTGAAAGACCTATAACTGAAGATAGATATGATTACAAGCAGTAAACTCTGTGTAGTATGGATTCTGACACACGTGTAGAGATTCTCCATGAATAACAACATTTGTTTATATGTGTAGGTAAATGAAAGATGGTTAAAAGTAATATCTAGGAGTGATTCTAGTCCTCTCTTTGGACAGAGTCGATGATTGAAATATGTACAGTATCCTTTCTGTTTCCTATCAAAGTGCAAATCTTGTCATGTTGATAAATTCCATAAAACCAAAATAATATAGGTGGAGAATGAACTGAGTGAGACAGTTGTTAAGTGAGTTTTGCCCCATTTTACAATCTTTCTTGCTACAGTTGTTAAGTGAATCACTGCAGTTGTTAAGTTAGTAACATGGTTGTTAAGTGAATCTGGCTTCTCCATTGATTTTGCTTGTCAAAAGGTGATCACATGACCCTGGGACACTGCCACTGCCATAAATATGAATCGGTTGCCAAGTGTCTGAATTTTGATCACATAATGATGGGGATGCTGAAAGTGTGTAAGTGTGAAAAACAGTCATAAGTTATTTTTAGTGCTCTTGTAACTGTGAATGTTCACTAAGTGAACTTTGTAAATGAGAACTATCTGCAGTGCATTTCCTTGCTTCCGTGGGAATCCTGAGTTCTGAGCTAATTAAATTTTTTCTTCTACTTACAAAGAAGCAAGCTCTAACATAGTCTGGAGGCAGAGGAAACAAAGGTAAATATCCTTTCCATATCTACATTTGTATTTCCAACTTTGAAATGTGTAACATTTAAGCCCTTATTAAGAAACTTGTCTATTTTTTTTCCCTTTTCACTCTTTCTTCGTTCTTAAAATCAATCATAGGGTTGTTACAAATACTTGCGATTTAGAGTCCCAAATCCGGATTTCATCCTGCTTATTCAAGCAATCTGTTAGTTTTCGCTGATTAGGTTGGTCACATCGTCTAGCTCTGCAAAGCGCAGAGTTCTCCCGAAGCCCGGAGCAGCGGCGAGCTGGATAGGGAGCCTCATCCTGCTTACTCCCCAAGAGTAAAAAAAAACCTCTGGGGACTTCGCAGAGGGCTCTACCTGCTCTCACTGGCTCTCCTCACATTTCCTTAAGGAAACGGAGTTTTTCGAGCTGCCTCTCAGCTGTAAAGGCGGCTCTTTATGGGCGGCGGGGGTGGCAGTCCCAAAAGACCGTCTAGCGACGACGGAAGCCAAACCGGAAGCCAAAAAAAAAAAGTTTAAAATGGCGGCTGGCTGAGGTGAGAAGAAAGCTGAAAGCGAAAGTCTTTCCGTTTGAATGGTTTAATATGTTACAAAGTATTTGAAGCAATAGCGCTGGCTACAAGAGAAGAGAAAAAATTTCTGTTTCATGCTTCTTCCTCTCTTAGAGATTTGATATTGATATTGTGTGGAGAGAAGACTTTTTCTTTAAAAAGAGTCTGTTTGTGTGGCAGGATGGCGTTAAAACTGACAAAGTCAGACAACCAAGCTGTGGGGGGGGGGCTCCCCCATTTATAAACCACAAGAGCAATTTTTGAGCTCGCAGATGCAGAAGAATGGTTTTAAAGATTTAAAGGAATTTGTTATGGAGGAGTTGGTAAGACATGATGAGATTATGAACCAGAATCTTGAAAAATTTAGACAGAAAATTAAAGAGTTGGTTCAACAAAAGTATGATAACCTGAAGCGCTATATTGTAACAGCTTTGAAAAGTTTCTCAGAAGTAATTGTACAGATGAATAAAGATATCAATCTAGAAATAGAGTCTAAAATGAAGGAAGCTGATTATAAGATTCATAATCTGGATAATAAAATACAAAGAATTGAAAATAAGAGCCTTGATAGTACAGTGGTATACGCACCCTGTTATTAACACAGCTGCCTGCAATTTCTGCTGGTTCGAATCTCTCCAAGGCTCAAGGTTGACTCAGCCTTCCATCCTTTCTAAGGTAGGTGAAATAAGGACCCAGTTGTGGGGGCAATAAGCTGACTTTGTATAAAAATATACAAAAAGGATGAAGGCTATTGCTTAACGCATTGTAAGCCGCCCTGAGTCTCCGGAGAAGGGCGGCATATAAATCAAATTTAAAAAAAAAAAATGATTTGACAATGATTCAAGAAAATAGCTCAGAAGTAGTCTAAAATGAAGGAAGCTGATCGCAAGATTTACAATGTAGATAATATAAAGCAAAGGATTGAAAACGAAGTTACAATGATGCAATTCAGATCCATGGAATTTGCGATCAGAATGAGGAGAATACAGGAAAATAACAGAGAGGACTTGAGAAAGATGTCTGCTGAAGTTCTGGCTGTGATTTTAAAGGTCAGCTCTGAAGAAGTATTCTGTAAGATTGATAAGGCCTACAGAGTAAATTCTTGGGTGGCAAAGCAAAGACAATTGCCTAGAGATGTGGTGATTTATTTTACTGATAAAGGAATAAGAAATGATATTGTGCAAAAGTCTTTCAACTCCACTCTAGAAATGAATGGAATGAAGATCTGGATATATAAAGAGCTGCCGTCCAAGATGTTAAAAGATAGAAAGGACTTTGGATTTTTGGTGACTGAGCTAAAGAAACAAAACATCCCATTTAGGTGGGATGCTCCAGTTGGTATAATATTGAGATATCAAGGAGAAAGATATCAATTAAACACTGTTGAAAAAGCGGAAGAATTTTACTACAAGGTTTTTAAAATGGGCCCAACATCTCCACGTATGTCATCAATGTCAGGAATACAGGAGGGGGATAAAGAAAAGCAAAATGAACAAGAGATTGAAACTCAGGCTAAGCAGATGGAGATGGAGGTAATGGAAAAACGACAAGTTATAGAGGGCTTTTTGGATGAGCCGCTTTTGGATTCTCCTTCAGAGGCTATAGCTGGATCACCTATAAATATAAGAGAGGCAGCTTTGGATCTCGATTTGACGTCTTATCAAGTTAAAGACCAGCATGTAATTCAATCAGCTAATATACAAGTCCTAGAAAGGCAACCAGGGTGGAGATCTAAATCACAACAAGTTAAGAAAAGAAGAAGCAGGTTCTACAAAACTAAAAAAATTTAAACTACAATTCTTTTTTAGCCAACAGATTAATGCCGGTTATTTAAGAGACGATTAAATATAATAAGCGGGTTTTATAGAAGGCTGATACATGAAAATATAGCTGAGGCAAATTACAGACTTATATTATTTTGAGAAGAATAACAGATCTCTGCAGTGCCGGTGTTTTTGGGATGTGGAAGATGGCCTGTGATTGAGCGGATTGGAACTTTCTACCTTGGACTCTCTGAAAAATGGATTATGTATATGTTGAGCTATAAGGCAAGAGAACTATGGAATTGGGGCATGCAGATGATCTGGCTGTTACCCTAACGTGGTTGTCGGAATTAATAATCTAGACAAAAGACATTACAGAAGATACCATATGGAATATAAATATAAAGTCACTCGAGTTTTTTTTTATATATATATACAGAAATACTTATTAATGATGGGGGCAGATGGTAATTGAAGATATTGAATATACTGTTGGAAGCAGGACTTGATGTTACCCTAACATGGTCGATGGAATTAACAATCTAGTTGAAAGACATTACAGAAGATACTATATGGAATACAAATTTAAAGTCATTTGAGGGTTTTATTTATATATGGAGATATTTTTTAGTGATATGGGCAGAAGAATAAAGATATTAAATATATTATGTATGGTAGACCTGTAGGAAAGCGGGTGAAATAAAATTGATATGGTCCGAGCATGAGGAAGAGGAGTCAGCCAGGCCTCCCTCTCCAGGCCCCTCCCCTCTGGCATTGTCTCAGGTGCCGGCCGAGGGAGAGGAGATTAGCAGGGAGACAGCTGGTTCGTCTCAGAGTGACGAAGAAACATCATTCCTGGACGCACGCCTCCGAAGGCGTGATAAACGATTGCAGCAGCTTAGGAGGCGTGCTAGGGATTAGAACTGAATCACTGGACCACACCCCAGAGACTATATAATAGAGGGTAGTGGTCAGTGATCTGTGTGACGAACAAAAGCAAACCTTGGATAGTCACTAAAGCCTCGTCCGGAACTGCTGAGAGAAAGATTTATAGTGTCGGACATTTGGACTCTTGAATATTTATCTTTCTGTTTTACTGTGAAAATAAAGTCACTTGGCAGACGGTGTGTCTATCGCTGCCAAGTGGGAGATAAGACCTGGGTGCGTTCCAAGGTGTTTCCTTAACCCTCGGCTGGCTGTGTTTGTGTGTGTGTGGGTACGGGGACAGATCAATTGCTTGGTTTAGGAAAAGGGATGTTATGTTTAGATATTAATATACTTAAAAGATTTGAATTAAGAGATATATGTATGGGGGTGGAGGAAATGGTAGATTATGAGTAGAATAAATGCCAAATTAGGATTTATTATATAGTTTTATAGCCAAATGCTGTTTTGAAATGTATAGTATACAGGGGACATAATAATAATGTTAGAAAGAAATGTTTAGCACATAGGGGGTGGTGTAAAAGGGTGGTAAAGTATTATATAATGTGATATTAATTTAGATTTCATCTTGTAGAAGCCATGGGGGGAGGGGAGGGGGAGGGGGGTTAGGGAGCGTGGGGGGGGGAAAGGGGGAAAAATTGTATTTGAAAAACTTTTTCAATAAAAAAAAAAGAAAGAAACTTGTCTATTAATACTATGAATAAATAGGAAAAATACTTTTAAAGGGAACAAGATCCATAATTATTATTTATTTCATCAGTAATGTGCTTTATTACAATGCATGCTGTTTGTTACCATAGGAACTGGTTCCCCAGAAGATCCTCCTCAAATGAAAGTAAGCTTGGCAAGATCCAAAGTCAATATCAATAACACAAATTAAAACTAAAAGGCCAGTGAGTCAGCAGTCTGTCCTAACTTTATCTGTCTTTAATCACAGGCAGATGCTATCAGAATGAAGCCAAGCTATGCTGGCAAAGAGAAGAAGCCCTTGAATAGGAGGAGAGAAGATGAAACAAAGGCTTCTCTTGTCTGACCTTGGCTTGCCAGCTTAAAGCAAGGCAGCTAAAGGGTTGAAGAAAGGTTCTGAGCAGGATGCATTCAGAACTGAATGCCAAAGTCCATAAGGAATCAATACTTCATCTAAGCAGATAAGCTACAGAAAATTTTGAATGGAATTTAGGAAGGCAGGATCAATGTAGCCATGATGGATATTAAAGCAGATGTATTATCGCTATGCCCTTATCATACATAAACAAGGTTGAGGGGACAGATTTCAACATTATCTGAAAGAGAAATGTGGAAATGAGACATGAAAAAAAAAAATCCTTGTAGCAGTTTTTCCTTAGTCTGTCTCTTTCCTGCATTGGAACCAGACTCAGAATGAATTGCTGAAAACAATGAAATGTAGAGAAGCAGGCTGAAACCAGTGTTTATTTTTTGTTTGCATTTCCCCATTTTGCCTGTTCCCAACTATATCCTGAGTTGGTCCTTCTATTTTGTATGAGAATGGGAGAAATCCTGGGGATGGTGGCGTGGGACAATGACTTAATTGTTGTTACACAAGGCTGCATTCTTTGCACATGCATTTGGACATCACAGATGTGTTTAAAAAGGATGGAGCTGGTTCTGTAAATGTGTGCCACTGATTTTCTCATTTTTCAGTTCTGTGGAAACCCCTGGGATTTTCATAAGCATTGCTGCTGATTACATTTGAAGATGGGCTTGCTTCCAAACATTTGTTAGAAAGGGATGTGCATTCTTTGATCATTTAGGTAAATACTTCAACTTAGATGGAAGAGATGCATAAAATAATAAATACAAATATATATTCTGATTTTACAGAGACTGATATACAGTAGCTTACTTTCAGATTAATTCAATTGTAAATATGAAGAAACCATTATTAATACTGTTATTTCAATAGAAATGGGGGGGGGAGATCTTCACTATGGATTCATACTGTTATGGATTCATACTATGATGGGGATTCCCTCATTTCCTTTTACTGGGAAATACCTTTATTTCATAAGTACAGTAAATACACTTCACTTTATTTCAACCTATTTTGTGAAATGATCAGCAGCAACATTAGGCATCAAAAAGGTTAAGAATGGGGATAAATTATTTCAACGCTGTTATTTCTGTCTTCAGGGATATTCTTAGTCTTGTAGCTTGCTGCAATCCTTAGACTACTGAATATTTTTTTCAGTTTAATCCAAAATCCTTTAATTATGGCTTTTGATAAGTTATATTTGTTTCTCTACACAATAAATGATAGTTGAAACAGTGCATAAACTAAAGATGGTGGATGAGCCTCTTTATTGTTGGATCAACATCATTTTAAGGGGAAGAAGAAAAACTGCTATGGCAGCTTTTGATTTACTCATGAGAAACTACTGCCCCTTGGGTAAACTTTCCTTCACGTTTTCCTCAACAAGTAACTTCATAGATACTGTATCTCTGTATCACTTTCTTGGCAACAGTCTCGAAACAGGTTGCCATTGCCTTCTTTGTAAATACTTTTTAGCCTCCAGTCTAGCCCCCAGTTCTGGTTTTACATGGAGGTCTTCCATATAAGTATTAACCAGAGCTGAACCTGCTTAGATTAGCTTCTGAAGCAAAAATCAACAAAGAATTACCTTTTATTTGGTTTAAGAGAAGATTTCTCCAAGGTAAGCTAAAAAGTTGCTCAGAGATGGGCAGCAAATAAAAATTATAAATAAATAAAAATAAAATAAGTATTTATGAAGGTTTTAAAACCTTCATAAATAATATGGGATCATCATCAGGACGTCCTGTTAATGGTCTCTGTGAGATCAGTTGTCTATACATTCTTAATAGTTAAGTGTATTACTCTTCCCAGTAGTTATAAAGAAGTTGATGTATGGGAAGAAAGTTTAACATGGTTGAAATCTACAGACTTATAGTTGAAATCAAAAACTAAGTTGCAGAATGCAGGCAGCAGGACCTCAAAGGTTGCGGCTGAAGTTTTGGAGAACAGATTAGAAACTATTCCTAGAGTTGCTGGTTTGAGATTATAAAGTTAAATAATAAGCCTAACTCCAGCCCCTAAAGACCACATAGGGAAAGGGTGGATCTTTGTATACATAGTTCTCACTTACCTACTGTCTCATTTAGTGACCATTTCAAATTACAAATTGTAAAAATGTGACCAATCTTCACCTCTATAGTAGTCACAGCATGTAGGGGAAGATTACGTACCAAGCAAAGCTTATGAACAGTGCCAGGATACTGAAGAAAGAGTGAGAAAGAAAGAAAGAAAGAAAGAAAGAAAGAAAGAAAGAAAGAAAGAAAGAAAGAAAGAAAGAAAGAAAGAAAGAAAGATGGTTGACATTTGGGAGTCAGGAGACATAGTAAGGCTGGATCTTCCATTTATGGACAAACAGGTTAACTCCAAAGAGCAGGCGGCAGCATTGCAAAAAATAAAACAGATTGGCTCTAGTCTACAAGTAAATTGCAGCAGAATAAGAAACACTGCCAAAACCAGAGAACAAATGAGTGCAGAGGTCCACAGCTGATTCAGAAGCGATGCAAAGCTGTCATGGAAGTACCTTTAGTCTGATGAAAGAGAATTGGCTTTCAAAATTCTTTTTAAAAAAGAGGTTTCCCACACTTCATTAAGCCCCAAAGGAAGGCAGTATGTGGGATCTCCTTCCATGAAGCTTTTTCAGATGGGAAATACTAGCAACAAGTGAAGTGCCAGAAGAGGGGAGAGACCTCCCTCAGGAAAAAAAAAAAAATCACCAGCACCTTTCACTTTGGGTAAAGTCAGCTAAAAAGCATATCAATCAGAAAAATTTGAAAGAATCCTTGAGCAGCCTGAGAATAAGATAAAAAAATAACAGAAGCCTCATTCTCTGGGGAACAAAACCTTTGAGAAATTGCAAGGCAAACTTTGGCACAGTATTAATTCAGACCGCTGGCAGGAATAATGTGTCATTCTCTGGCAGTCTTCAGGATGAAGAGAAATATATAGAGAAAAAGAGGGTGCCAGAAAATCCCCTCCCCAAAAAAGGAGCATCAAGCATGATGATCAAATTTAGTTCTGACTTTGGCCATACCTACAGTTTGCTTTGGGCCTTTCCCAATTTGCATGAAATGTATCTCTCAGCAGAATACAGCTTTGGGAATAGAGTTCTTGATAGACCATAGTACAATAACAATTATAGTCTATATTGCTATTTTGCCTTTGATTTCTGTAGAATATTATCAGAGAGTTCTTTTTAAACCCATGCTCCAACCCTGTTCTTTCCATTCTTTTACATCATTTAAAAATTGATTAAAATTCAAAATATGTGCCAGTTAAGTGTCCTCTATAGGTAGGCTTGCCTGCAATGTTACCATTCTTTTATATAAGCAATTGGAAACAATTCCTATTTTACTTAAATACATTGGCTCTTATTGTGTGGCAATTCTTAAATTGTAGAAAAATAAGTACCGGTATACTACAGATGACAGAAAGTTCAGCTTTAAATGCATTTGCCTCAGGGAAAAAGCAATCTGAACAAAATAAAATTTATAACAAATACTTAACAAGTTCATATGCCATCAAGATAAGCATGAAGCCTAACACTCAGCTGGCCCATTCTCTGAATGAAAAGGGGAAAAGTAGCCTAGAACAGACTTTTCTGTAATTTCAATAATGAAGTACAAAGAACTCATGGGATTTAATGCCTGCAATTTTATTAGGCCCATATATCCAACTGTTTTAACCATATTAAAGTATTAAAGGTTTTGCATATTGGATGTTCAGATTAGCACTGTCCTCTGCTGGCTGAATATTTCAAGAATGTTAGAACAGGCTGTTAATATACTGTATATTGCTACATCTTGAGTACTTCAACATGCAGGAAATACTGTCCTTATCAGAATCTCTCCCATACAGTTGGCAGGACAACATGAGTGTCAAATGCAGCAGTGGCTTATCTATGAATTCTTGCAAGCCCGTATTCTGTCCATAGTAGGGGCATATAATGGAAGGATATTTAATGTCACAAATATCTGTGTTAACAGTGAGAGAAATGGAAATAAAGATGAATTATGTGGAACAAAAAATGTTTGAGTTTGCAAATAAACCAAAGAAATGGTTGGATATAAGTTGGGAAAAGAAAAAGGAAATAAAGTGATATTAAGTTACAAGGAGGAAATACTGTAATAACAGATAATGCAGAAAAGCACAAACCGTTTCATCAATATTATTCTACTTTATGTAAAGTTCAAACAGTTTCCTTAGAAAAAGTGGAGTAATATTTACATAAATAGAATTTACCAAGGATCATAGCGAATCAGAGACAAATTTTGAATGGATCTATAACAATAAGGGAAACATATGAAAAGGGAAAACTATTTAAAAAACAGGAAAAACACCTGATCTAGATGAGCTGCTGGATTCTTGTTATAAATGATTTGGGGATCAACTTTTATAAGCTTTTACAACAAACCATGAGTATTATTTTATAGAATGGAAAGGTTCCTGATAGCTGGAAGGAGGCTGATTTAGGATTAATATCTAAAGAGAACCAAGAGTTGACTTTAACAAATAATTGTTGACCAATGTCTTTATTGAATAATTACTATAAGTTGTTTACCATAATTTTGGCTAAAATGTTCAGTGTAATTTTACAGGACTTTATTCATGCAGATCAATATGTGTTTTTTTTTAACCTAAAAGACAATTATGAGATTATATTAGAAATGTTTTGGATGGTATTTGGAGCTATACAATGAAAAACAAGCTGCATTGATCTTGGATGCAGAGAAGCCTTTTGACAATTTGAATTGGGTTTCCTTGTTCAGAATTGTGGAACATACGAATTCTGGAGATAATTTTATTAAATAGGTAAGGTGACCAACTTTTTTACAATGAGAAGGAGGACATGTGCGTGTGTGTCATTTTTTGGTAAGAAGTAAACAAAGCCACTTGCGTGCAGCACATCTCTCAAAACAATTCTCCTGTGTGGAATGCATGCGCCTCATAATTGCGTCTCGCCACACTGTACTGAGCCTTGATGAATTGTCATGTCAAATACAAATATGTCACATCACACTCAACGGATCAGATCAGCATCGATCAAATATGGAGATTTACAGATTAGTCTTCAAATATTGAAAAGGAGGACATGTAGGAGAGGACATAACTTACAAAAGAAGGACTGTCCTCCCTAAAGGAGGACAATTGGTCACCTTAAAATAGGTAACATAGATTTATACTTCACAGAAAACACAAATAATTATTAGTGGAGAACTAGCAAAACTTTGTGTAATTCAAAAAAAGGTACATGGCAAGGATGCCTTGTAAAAATGAACTCTTTTTAGTTCTTGGGGTACTGAATAGAGACATAAGACAAGATGACAGAATTACAGGAGTTAAGATTTAAAAAGACATTAAGACATTATACATTAAGGACATTTACAAGTGATCCGGTGTTAGTTTTGGAAGACCCACTAGAACAGACATGTCAAACCTAATGCCTGCAGGCTAGATCCGGCTCATGATGTGGTCAGATCTGCCCCGAGGGTCATCCTGGAAATGCTATGGGGCCAGCCCCCACCACCTTGGCCCCAGCCCATAGGACTTTATTTATGCAGATCAATATGTTTCTTTTTAAACCTAAAAGGCAATTATGAGATTATATTAGAAATGTTTCCTAGAAGAAAGTGAGCAGGGGGGGGTCTGGGCTCATTGGACTTGCCCAGCCTCGCCTCACCCTGCCTCACCCTGCTCTGCCTGGCCTGGCCTTGCCCTACCCAGTCTCGACACATTGCACCTTGCCTCACTTTACCCACCTGGCCTTGACACACTATGCCTCACAATAGCTTCAAGGAGGTAAGTGCAGCCAGACACTCCCTTGAGGAAGCGGGGCTGGACTGTGGGATCCCAGTACTGCGGGAGCTCGAGGACTGGGATGGGCACTTTCCCTTTGCTGCCCTGGGCTCTGGGCAGCCTGCACCAGAAGCCCGCCCCCTTTGAATTAGTATTTTGAACCAAAGACACATGGGTGGGCATTGATCACAATGTATTTCTACCATGTTGTAGATGCCAGTTTGATTACAAAAACAGAGGCAGGAATTTAAAAGCCTACGCCTGTTTTTAAAATGAGTTTGTGAGGGGTAAATTTCCTTCCTTGGTTGGGTGCAGCTTATGAAGCTCCATTTGAGAAAAATTGGGAGAAAAAATTCCAGTTTAAAAATTCCTGATTGGAATTAAAAATTCCTGATTGCTAGCCCAGGAAAATTGCCGAGTTCAGCTCAGCAATATTCCTGGGCTAGCAAGGCGAACCCACGTTCAAGGGACTCCAGACTGTTGCCCCATTTTCCAACAAAAACTGGAGAGTTAGCAAAGGACTCACAAAGACTCTTTCTTCTCCCCCTTCCTTTAAAAAAAGAAAGAAAAAGAAAATAAGAAAAAAGCAAATTCTGGGTTTTAGATCCCCAATTAAAACCAACAATTTACAATCCCACTGAGGTGACTAAATGAAGGATGCTTGGTTATCTTGCTTACGGAGTGACATTAATTTTAGGGACTGTAATTTGCCTCCCCACTACCTAGTCACTTGAATTCAGAGAGAAAAATCCTGTATGGAGTTCCATAGCACGCGGTTCAGTTACTGCCCTTTTAAAGCCTTCACAAAGAAAAAGTTGGTTTTCTTTCATTGTTTTACTTCCAACACCCCTTTCAACGATGGAAGGGCAAATGGGGGATTATCCAGGGGTGAAATTACTCAAATGAGTCGTTTAAATTAAAATTAAAATGTTATTAAGGCCAAAGAATCCATGCCTCCTATAGAAACAGCCTCATAAACCTAATTTAAACTTAAGGGGAGGAAGAGGGAAAACAATTTTGCATCAGAGTGTTTTGAGATGCCTCCTTTTTCTGGCTTCACCTGTGATAAAAATACTGGTCTGGCAAAATCATGTACCTGAAATACCAGAGAATTCAATGAGAAAGTTACCAATGGTTGTGAGAAGTGATGTAAAACCCAGGGCAGTTAAATTAGTCTGTTCGCTCTGTAAATGCAGAATTTTCCAAATCACCCAGTTTTTGCATTCCATTTCAGACCCAGGCAAAAGTTCTTTGTCAAGGTAGATATCATCTCTGGGCAGTGTCCCTCACCTTTCTCCCTTCCTTTCCTTTCCTTTCCTTTCCTTTCCTTTCCTTTCCTTTCCTTTCCTTTCCTTTCCTTTCCTTTCCTTTCCTTTCCTTTCCTTTCCTTTCCTTTCCTTCCCTTCCTTTCCCTTCCCTTCCCTTCCCTTCCCTTCCTTCCCTTCCCTTCCCTTCCTTTCCCTTCCCTCTCCTCTCCTCTCCTTCTTTCCTCCCTTCTATTCTCATCTGTCTCTCTTCCTGTCCCCTTCCTTCTTTTTCCATTTCCATTTCTTTTTCTTTTCTTTCTTTTCTTTCTTTCCTTTTTCTTTTTTTGATTCACCTTTCCCTTTCCTTCCCTCCTTCTCAACCCTCTCCTTATGCTTTTCCTTCCTCTCCTTTCTTTTACATATTTTTTCCTTTTCTTTCTAGTATATTTTATTTATTTCTACTCCCTTTCTCTTATCCCATTTAAGGGAGGAAACTCAAGATTTAAAGGAGCAAACCTGGACCTTGTGGAGGACAATATACCAGAAAATGGCCCTGGCCCACACCAGCTCAGCCGGGTGCTCCCCTGGGCATGTGCACAGGAGGTGGCTTTGAGTGGGCAACGCCCACCCAGCCACACCCACCTGGCTGCTGTGAGTTGTCACAGTCTTACACGCAATTGGCCTTTTGAGGGCAACCATAATGTTGATGCAGCCTGCTATGAAATTGAGTTTGACACTCTGGCACTAGAGGGATTATTTCTTTATTTTATTTGTTAAATTTATTTGCCGCCTATCTTGCCATGTGTCTTAGAAACATTAATAGGAAAATTAAATGACTTTAGTATGCCAGCAGCTTTTAAGATTAATGATCAGAAGATGAAGATGTTAAAATAAAATTAGAAGATCCAATAGAACTGATAGAGAAAACTGGTTTTAAGAAAAAACTGAAGTACTTGGATATTTATATGACAAATATGAACTGTGTGTTATTTCAAAATAATTATGTTAAGACATGGAATGAAATCAAGATGATGTTAAAAAGGGGGATATTAAAATTATCACCGTTAGGAAAAATGTTGTAATAAAAATAAATGTTTTGCTTAGAATGATGCTTTTGTTCCAGACAATACTAGTCATATAATGGCAAAAAGATGTACTAAATATATATGGCAAGGGAAAATAGTTAAATATAACTTTTGATTTGACAACTGTGATAAAAATTGTTTTCAAATTTGGTCTGATTTGACTTACGACCTCAATGACTTTCAATGGAAATTCTCATCCTAATTGTGGTTTTAAATTGAAGACCAACTATAAAAACTAGGAATGATAGAAAGGAATGTTAATTATCAGACTTAAGCAAGCATTTTTAAAACATTTTTTAATTTTTATTTCTCATAAACACATTTACATGTACAGTCATTTCCATAATTTTTCATTCATCTTTTCTTTTAACTTTCATTTTTAATTTTTACTTTTTCGGGACTGCTCTTTTACCCTTTACCTTTACTCCAACCTTTCTTCTTCTCCTCCCCTTCTCTTCCTTCCTCTCTCTTCTCCTACTTCCTTCATTCTTTCTCTCCTTCTCTTTCCTACTTCCCCTTCTCTTCCCCCACTCCTCTCCTCTTCCCCCCTTCTAACCTTCTCCTCTACTCCTCTTTCCTCTCCCTTTTCTTCCTCTCCTTTTCCCTTTCTTCTTTCTCCTCTCCTCTCCTCTTTTCTCCCTTCCTCTCTCTCTACTCCTTCCCCTCTCTCCTGTTGTTTCCCTTTTCAGTTCAATCTAAAGTGGTATTCAAGCAGCCCTGATTTTCTAATTATCTTTATTCTCATTTCAATTTTTTATTCAATTATTATTTATTATTATATAATAATATAATTATTATTTATTATTATTTATTTATATTTCACATTTTTATAATGTTATGTCCTTATAAGGACATCCGCCCGGATTGGCTGCCAGCCATCGGGCGGGAAAGTTTGAATCTCTGTCAGGGGGCGGTGCGACTGCCGGAGCGAATATAAGGAGAGCTCCGGCAGCGCACGGCCAGTCTTGCTACTGTTTCTTGTTCTCAATAAAAGTTACTTATGTAACGAGCTGGTCACGTCTTCCATTCCTGCGCCGATCTAACACTGGCGACGAAGGACTAGAGAGAAGAGACGAACCTCGTGGCACCAAGCCAACAAGACCAAGACTCTGGCACCTGGAACTACAGTAGGCATTTCCAAAGGCATGGCATCCGCTGAAGTCACTTTGCCAGCCCTTGCTCCTTTCCGCCCAGGGAAGGACAAGTGGAAATCCTACGTAGTGAAATTCCGGCAATATCTGAGAGGCAACAACATCAGGGATGCCGATGATGACCGGAAAAAGGGCATTTTCCTGGCCAACTGCGGCTCCGAGGTCCTCGACATGGCAATCGATCTCGTAGCACCACGAGACATCGAAGAAGTGCCATGGGCAGACCTGCTGCAGATCCTGGAAGACCACTATGCCCCAACAGGAACACCGGTGGCGAACCGTTTCACCTTCCATCAGAGGGACCAGAAGGAAGGTGAGACCATCAAGGAATTCGTGGCCGCCCTACGCCAGATTGCAGCCAGCTGTGAGTTCGACCACGTGGACAATGCCATCGCTGACCGTGTGGTCTTTGGCATGAGGGACAGAGGCCTGCAAAAGAAATTCTTGAGCAGGAAGAAACTCGTGCTCAAGGATGTGGTGGAGGAAGCCACCGCATCCGAAATCTCGGAGAAAGCGGCCGCCTCAGTAAGCAGAGCCAAGGGAATCCACAAGATTCGCTCCACAGTTCAATCATCAACTGAGGGTTCCACGACGGGGTCCGAGTCGGAGGAGGAGTCCACCGTCCACAAGGTATCCAGACCCCCAAGGCGGGAAACCGCCCAACGAAGCTTCAAGGGGGAACGCTGTGCCAGCTGCAGAGGGGACCATGCCAGGGCAACCTGCAAGTGGAGGGATGCGACCTGCCGACGCTGCAACAGGGCACATTGCCGAAGCTTGCAGAGCCGAGGAACCAGCCCCAGAACCCTCCAGCCACCGTCCCCGCGAAAACCGCAGAAATTACCAGAGACCATCCAAACGGTCCTCTGGCCCTTCCAGATGCAGAGACGAGGAGTTTTCCCAAAGCGGAGCGGTCCACCAGACGACCATCGCCCACACGACTTCAGAAAATGCCACCAAGTTCCACGTGACCATACACGTGGAGGGAGCACCCTGCAAAATGGAGGTAGACTCTGGCTCGGTCTACTCCATCATGGACTGGCAGCAGCTGAAGCGCCTGAAACCCAGCATCACCAAGCGAGAGCTGAAGCCACTACACTCCAAGCTCGTCGACTTTGGGGGAAACCCCATCGGAGTGTTAGGAAGAGCCAACATCCGAGTCGCCTACAAGGAGTTCGAAGGCAGGCTCCCCATCACGGTCATGAAGGACAGCCGACCGAACCTGTTAGGAGTGGAGTGGTTCAAGCCGCTGGGGCTTTCCATCGAGTGCATCCATGAAATCCGCAGGGACGAGCTCGACACCATCATCAAAGAGTTCAAGGAAGTCTTCGATGGTAAACTGGGGAAATTTGTGGGGAGGCCAATTTCCTTCAATCTGGACAAGGGAATCACCCCAATTAGGCTTAAGCCCCGCCGAATTCCGTTTGCCCTGCGGCCAAAAGTAGACGAACAGCTGGATAAGCTGATCGCCCAGGGCGTCCTGGAACCGATCGATCATGCCTCATGGGAAACCCCCATTGTGACCCCACTGAAGCATAATGGGTCTGTGCGCATCTGCGCCGACTACCATTGTACCATCAACAAGGCATTGGCACAGAGCGCATACCCGGTCCCAGTAGTGCAACACCTGCTGCATTCCCTGGGATCTGGCTCAATTTTCGCGAAACTGGACCTGGCCCAGGCTTACCAGCAACTGCCAGTGGATGAAAAAACGGCGGAGGCACAAACAATTGTCACGCACAGGGGGGCATTCAAATGTAACCGCCTCCAATTTGGAGTCAGCGCTGCCCCCGGCATTTTCCAATCCATGATGGAACGCCTTCTCCAAGGCGTTCCAGGGGTGGTGCCTTACTTCGACGATGTGCTGATCTCTGGGGACTCACGAGCTCAACTCCTTGAAAGGCTCAGGCTTGTCCTGCAGCGGTTCAAGGCCAAGGGCTTGAGGGTCCGGCGGGACAAGTGCATCATAGGGGTACAGGAAGTCGAGTTCCTGGGCTATCTCATTGATAGCACTGGCATCCACCCCACCAAATCAAAAGTGGAAGCAATCCATGAAGCTCCAAGCCCAAAAAACAAGACGGAGCTTCAGGCATTCCTTGGGTTGCTCAACTTCTACGCAATTTTTCTAAAACAGAAAGCCACAGTTGCTGAGCCACTTCACCGCCTGCTGGGGAAATCGGCGTCCTGGAAGTGGGGCCAGGAAGAGGAAGCAGCATTCCGAGCCATAAAAGGATTATTGACGTCCAAAAGCGTCCTCATCCAATACAGCGAGACGCTCCCCATCAAGCTGACCTGTGATGCGTCGCCTTACGGGGTGGGGGCAGTTCTCAGCCACGAACTGCCCAACGGCACGGAAACCCCGATCGCATACTTCTCGAAGACCATGTCCGGCGCAGAATGGAACTACAGTCAGCTGGACAAAGAAGCCCTGGCCATCGTGGCAGGAGTGAAGCGCTTCCATGAATATCTCTATGGAAGACGCTTCACCATAGTCACCGATCACAAGCCACTCCTGGGACTCCTCGCAGGCGACCAACCCACCCCGACCTTCATGTCCCCGCGGATGACGAGATGGGCTATCTTCCTAGCCGGCTACTATTACAAGCTCATGCACCAGCCAGGCACAGCCATAGGAAACGCCGACGCACTCAGCAGATGCCCATCGAAGAATCCGGTGGAAGACCCAGCTCCCACGCTCCACCTATTCCACATAGATGACGACGCCAGCTGTCCAGTCTCCTCCGCAGATGTGGCCGTCCACACCCAAAAGGATCCCACACTCTGCCAAGTGAGGTCCTGGATTCTCAGGGGGTGGCCATCGGAACAGACGGAAGAGAGGTTCAGCCCGTTCGCCAGGAAACAGAAGGAGCTGTCCACAATAAAGGGCTGTCTGCTATGGGGAGACAGGGTGCTGATCCCAAGCACTCTGCAAAGGCGGACGTTAGAGACCTTGCACAAAGGGCATCCGGGCATCGTCCGCATGAAGGCCCTGACACGGAGTTACGTTTGGTGGCCCTCACTGGACAGAGACATTGAACAATGGGTCTCCAGATGTGACCCGTGCCAAGAAGTTCGGCCAGCGCCGCAACAATCCGAAGTCACGAAGTGGGAGACCCCCAGCAACCCCTGGTCGAGGATACACATCGACTTCGCGGGTCCAATGCAAGGGCGACACCTCCTCATCATGGTAGATGCCTTCTCCAAGTGGCTCGAGGTGGTGCCCATGGCATCTACCACAACAGAAGCGACGATCCGCGCCCTGCGCCGCCTGTTCACCACACATGGACTACCAGACGTGCTGGTCTCCGACAACGGCCCCCAGCTCACATCCCTGGCCATGGAGTCCTTCCTGGCAGGACAGGGCATCCGCCATGCCCTGTCCGCCCCGTACAGGCCGGCCAGAAATGGACAAGCGGAACGTATGGTGAGGCTCACCAAAGAGGCACTCAACAAGATGGGCCCGGGAGATTGGCAGGAATGGATAGACAATTTCCTCCTCATCCAGCACATCACACCGCATGCCACCACCCACAAGAGCCCGGCCGAACTGCTGATGGGCAGAAGGTTGAGGTCACCCTTGGACCGGCTGCACCCCCAATACAGCCCGGAAGTGACTGCAACCGCCAGCCGCCCACTTCGCGCTTTCAGCAAGGGAGATTCAGTTTTCGCGCTGAATTTCAGCGGCTCTCCCAAGTGGCTGAAGGGTAAGATTGACAGCACAACCGGGCCTAAATCCTACACCGTGGAGCTGGAAGATGGACAGGTCTGCCGACGTCACATTGACCAGCTCCGGAAAAGGTGGGGGGGAGCGCAAGAAAACCAGCCGGACGAGGGAGGCCTACAACACCCCGACGAGGTAGGCCTGCGACACCCCAACAAGGTAGGCCTGCGACACCCCGGCAAGGTAGGCCTACAACACCCCTGCGAGGTAGGCCTACCACACCCCGACGAGGTAGGCCCACCACACCCCAGCGAGGCAGACCACCGCCATCCCAACAAGGCCGGCCCAGCCCACTACCAGGCACTGTCACATCGGCAGCCCAGAGCGGTAGACCGGGACCTGCCCAGAAGGGAAGCACCGTGCCCCCCCAGCGAAGGCAACCCACGGCAGCCCGACCAGGGAGACCTCAAAGCCAGGCGAGTAGACCAGGGACCATCGGAGATGGGCACACCACAACACATGGGCGAGGGTGGCACACGTCTCCCCGGCGAGAGGGACCCCCGCCCAACGCAAAAGACAATCCGGCAACAACGACCCAGCCCAGATGACCCCAGCCACCAACCTGCGGTAGACCAGGGACTAGGGCAAAGGGAAAGCCGACAACAACCCGGCAAGGGAGGCCTGCACCACCCTGGCAGGGGAGACCTCCACCGACCCGAGGAGGTAGCCTCACAACGACACCCCGACCAGGGCGACCACCACCGACCTGACGGGGAAGGCCAACGCCAGCCCGGCCAAGGAGACCTGTGCCACCCCTGCGAGGTCGGACACAGCGACCCGAGCCAACACCACCCACAACTGGCAGACCGGACCCGAGGGCACTGATCCGAACCACCCACCAGACAGCAGCGAGCCGAACCGCAACAGAACCGCAGCACCCGGGAGACCGAGGAAGAGCAAGTGACAGGAGGGGTCTTACTGAGACTCAGACGCTCTTCCCGGGTCGGAACCGAGCAGCACCGCCGAGGCAGAAGATCCACAGGCCAGGAGGAAGACCACCAGAACCAGCCATCCAAGGTCTGCGGTCCGGCCGGAGGTGCTGAGGGTGACCCCGCACACTCACCAGCCGAACCGAGCCCGGGTCCGGGGAAGGAACCAGGAGACACAGGAGCCCCATCCGTCTGGGTCGGGGACGCGGAAGAAATGAAACTGCGCAGGTCAACTAGGGTGCCGAGGCGTCCTACGTACCTGCGGGACTACGTCACGTTTATTGATGAACGTTGAATTTTTTTTGAACTAGGGGGGAGGAGTGTTATGTCCTTATAAGGACATCCGCCCGGATTGGCTGCCAGCCATCGGGCGGGAAAGTTTGAATCTCTGTCAGGGGGCGGTGCGACTGCCGGAGCGAATATAAGGAGAGCTCCGGCAGCGCACGGCCAGTCTTGCTACTGTTTCTTGTTCTCAATAAAAGTTACTTATGTAACGAGCTGGTCACGTCTTCCATTCCTGTATCAATCTAACATATAATATCTCAATTTTTTCCCTTTTACCCCCCTCCCCTTTCTCCTTTTACTTGACATCATCTGGGTATCTATTTTTCTAATTGTTTTCTCCCATCTATTCTCTATCTATTTTATTTCTATATCCTTATTCATATTTCTTTTCTAACCAATCATAAAATTTATCCCATGTCTTGAAATACATTGACTCCTCTTTATCTTTTATTCTCAATGTTAATCTATTCATTTCTGCACACTCTAAAATTTTCTTTATAATTTCTCCTTCCAACGGGATTTTATCTGCTTTCCAGTTTTGTGCAATACAATTCTAACCGCTGTTATTATATGAATAATCAAATATGTATCTACTTTACTATATTTCTCTGGTACAATTCCCAATAAGAATATCTCTGGTTTTAACTCTATATGTTGCTGCAACATTCCCTCTAACCATGTCTGTATTTTCACCCAATATTGTTTTGCTTCTTTACACAACCACCACATATGATAGTATGATCCTGGCAACCGGTGACATTTCCAACACTTAGCTGATTTATCTTTAAACATCTTAGCTAGTCTTTCTGGTGGCATATGACATTTATAAAACACCTTATACAAGTTTTCTTTATAGGCTGTTGCTATTGTTAATTTGTAGTTTCTTTCCCAAAGTTGTTGCCATTTCTTAAGCAAACATTGTAAGGGGAGTTTCCCTCTTCTCTCAGAAATCTTAATGAAAACCACTCCTCTGAAATTACAAATAGTATTGGGAGAAAGTTCCTGTTGAGGTAAAGAAAACCCTTCTTCAGAATAATAATGTGTGTAAACTACAACAGGAACAGAAAAACCTAAATAATTCTAATTCCAATAATATTTAGCATAAATCTAACATCATTTGTATATTTTAAATGCTTCTGATTTCATTAGGTTTGAAGCCCTGAGTAATCTATTGATTCCTGTAAGTTAAATGGATATAAAATGAGAACAACACAATGAATAATCCCCTCAAGTGTTAAAACTTTAGCATGCTGGCGAAGAATTCCAAAAAATGATTTATCATTCACACAAGCATTTTATTTTATTAAACTTGGCTTGGTGCCCAATCGTTTGGCATTTTAAATGTAAACTTAGACCAGAATATATTGCTTTATGTTGAACGTTTGTAACCTCTATTGATCATCTCAAGTGGAAGCACAGAATTAAAGATCTTTATTATTGATGTGGAAAAGATTATTTCTCTACTGTTTTCAGTCTGCAAATATCCATCATAGTGCCCAAAGCATCCATCATTAATTCTTCTCTTCTAGAAGCTGTTTTTTTGTTTAATATAGTTTATTTAGGCTCCAAATAAAATCCGTATCCTTACTTATATCCACATATTTTGGATATGATAGAAACTTAATTGATTTGGAGGCTATTTATTATGTCGGCAACCTCCCAACTTCGATGGGGCCAATGTGCAGAGTTTACTGAACATCCAAGTAGAATACATACTTCAGATCAGGAAAGATACCACAAGTCCAAGCAAATATTAGAGTGATTAGCAGGAAGTATCAGAGATACTAATAATAGCGAGATGGTTTTAAAGATGGCAGAGAGCTAAAGGTCAAGACCACCTATTAGGATAGATAGGGGAGAGAGAGAAAAAAACCAAATGAAAAGAGTACTGGAAAATAGCCAATGTGACACTGATTTTTTTTTAAAAAAGGATTAAAGGAGAATGTGTTACTTTAAATAAGTACTTGAACAGATGCTAAAGTATTATTAAAGCAAAAATAATCACAAAAATAGAACACTTGTTGAAAAGAATCAAACATGATTTTGCAATCTAACTGTAAACTTTGAAAGTGTCAGTGAGTGTGTATACAAAGATGGCCTAATAGGTATTATATATTTGGCTTTCCAAAAGCCTTTGACAAAATTCCTCACTAAAGATTCTTGAGCAAACTTAATTACAGTCATATAAGAAACATTTCTGCAGACTAGCAACTGATTTAAAAAATGAAAATAGGGTAGGAATAAATATACAGTTCTCATACTGGGTTAGGGTCTTCTAAGAATCTGGACTGGGGCCTTTGCTTTTCAACTTTTATGTGAATGATTTGGTGTTATGGCTGAAAAATGAAGTGGACATGTTTGGTGATTATACAAAATGTTTATGATAATAAAATAGAATCAGCATTTAGAAGCATTCTAAAAGATCTTATAAGTAATAAATAAATAAATTGATTACTAAATAAGTAATCAACATAAATCATACTAGGAAACTAAATAAATAAAACAATATAAATCATAAAGATACAAGCAATAAAATTATAGTCATAAATAGAAAAGGAGTTGGGAATAGGAAAGATGAAAAGAATAATAGTAATAAAGCCTTACTAAATAATTTGACAGTGTTGTGGGAATTAGTTGTTTAGCAAAAAGATGGCATGGGGGAAAAACTGACCTTGTGTCTAGTTGTTCGGGTGTACAATGCCCCATAGTGTTGCTTTCTACCCTCAAAATGACACTATAGGGCATTGCATACCAGAACAATGCAGGCTTCCAAGAGCCCTGAGAGTGGAAGGCAAGTGCCCAGCCCAGCCTTGAGCTCCCAGGGTACTGGGAATCCACAGTCCAGCCCAGCCCCACTTCCCTGAGGGGGTGCCCAGCCACGCTTACCTCCTCCTAGAGGTTACTGCAAGGCCTGATGAGATGAGGCCAGGTGAGGCATGGCGAGACCGGGTGAGGCGGGGCGGGGCAAGACCGGGCGGAGCTGAGCAAGGTGAGGACAAGCAGGGCATGGCAGGGCAGGGCAGGGCAGGGTGACGTCAGGTGGGGTGAGGCCAGGTGGGGCACGGTGGGATGGGGTGGGGTGAGGTGTGGAATGTTGAGACCAGGTGGGGTGAGGTGAAGCTGGGCGTGGCAAGGCAAGGCCAGGCCAGGTGGGGCATGATGAGGCCGGGCAGGGCGAGGTGAAGCCAGGTGAAGCCAAAGAGTTGCGGCTGCTTCCAGGCACCGCCAGGCCCTCCACGCTCTTTTTCTTCCAGGAAACATTTCTAATATAATCTCATAATGTCTTTTAGGTAAAAAAAAATGATCTACATGAATAAAGTCCTGTGGACGGGGCCAAGGTGGTGGGGGCTAGCCCCTCAGCATTTCCAGGGTGGCCCTGCGGGTTCTTGCTCAGGTTAGTTTCCTGGTCTCTCTAAAAACACTCTGATTGCTTCCTCCAATAAAGTTATGGACCCAAAGGAATGAATAAAATGTTCTGTGAAAAAAAAAAGACAAAGGTCATCTTCAGTCACTGAAGAAAAAACTTGGGGGTGGGGGAAAGTGGACAACTCTCAGAATAGAAAAGCTGAAAGGAGCAGAATTTAATAAAAATGCTTCTGAAACTTCAACGCATTGAATGACCAATTATATTTGCATCCCCCTTTAATCAAAGAAAGATGCACAGGTGCAGGGCAGCATCAAAACCTGAGATGCTACAAATGAATCATCTGCTTATGGATGAGTAATGCTATACTTGTTCATCTACAGTATTATTTTTGATTCAGGGAGAAGCAGTGCTTTCATTGTAATGGCCTTAGTTATTTGCAAGCTTATTGTCCTAAGAAATCTAAGTCATGAAATCCAGCTCAATAAAATTTCAGAGAGAATGAATCATCATGCCACAAGGGGGAAAAATGAACTGTAAATAAATAATGAAACTAAGAGAGATCAGTCTCAACCTTGCATTCCTGGTTCAAAGATGAAATGCACATTGATTCTGGTCCTACAAATAACCTTGTTAAGAAAAAGGCGATTTATTCAATTAGACACAGTAATCGGCAATTTATTTAGCAGATGGGTAAATTATTTTAACAAGGAGAATACCAGTAAGGTTTTCTTACATTCTTTTGGATGTATTGAATGTGCCAAATTTAGAACAAATACAGTTAGCTTCCAATAAAATATGACACAAAAGAATACAAAGTAACATTTAAAGACAATCATTGTTATGGGACTTAAAATCATCATCCTTCAAGAAATTGCAATGGATTATGTATTGCAGAGAATAAACTGGGAAAAATGCAGTCACAGAATTTATTTAAGACTATGGCACAGAATGATGGAGCATAAAAATCCAGATGCTGTTCATAAATTATAGAAAAAAAGGATTGAGGTAAAAGTCATACACAACTTAATCCAATTGACCCCAACGATGAAAAGAAAAAAAATGTCCCTTACTTCCTGGAAGAAAAGAGACAAAGCAGTCCCTAGAATTGTTCCATAGTAATATGTGTGGGTCAATACAAGTAACATCATGCATAGACAAATACTTATTGACTTTTATAGATGGTTGCTTTAGTACTTGTTTTAGTGAAGAATCAAATACAAAAAAATATATTAAAGGAATATGCAGCTTTGGTGAGGAATACATTTGGCAGAAAGTCCCAGTTATGCATATGTATTGGAGATGAATGTATGACAGATAAGATGAAGAAGGACTTTAATGAGTATGACACTGTACTCAGAGTAGAATACTCTATATCTCAGAACAGAATGATATGGAAAGGTAGAAAAATTACTCTCTAACAAAAATCATGAGATGTATTCTGCAAGATGCCGAATTTATAAATTAAAAAAAAAAAGTAGTCAATTCTGGCAATTACTTCTAAAATAGGTTATCAACCAAGATCCCACATGACGTCCTATGAATTATAACAACAAAGGAAGCTTCAGGCACATCAGAATGTTGGTATTAAAGTTTGGGGTCTGGTTGCTAACAGCAGGATGGAAAGGACTGAGGCAAGTCAGGGTTAGAATTAACAAGCCTTTATTTGGTTTAACAACTAACAAGCAGGAATAACTTCCAAATGGCAACAACCACTTTCCTGTCTGACAGCTCTTTATATAGAAGCTGTCAGCTTAACCAATTGCGGGGCTTCATTCTCCCACCGCGAGTACCATGTGTCTTAGCCAATCAGGAACTTCCTCACCATTGCATCATAACCATGAGGACTTAGCACCCATTTCCTCCTTGATAGCACATGCGTAGTCGTCCAAATATGCAGGGCGCTGATGGGTTCGTGCAGATCTACGCAGTTCAGGGGTGGCTTCTGCCAGAGGAGGAAGTTGTTGCTCAGACTGCGGAACTCCCTGAGACTGTTCTGGAACTAAGGCGTCGGGCTCCTCCTCAGACGAAAGGCCTGTTTCTCTAGGTGAGTTGTACACTGGGGGCGCGTTGACAAGGGGGAAGATGAACTTGTTGGGTGTGTTGGACCCTTGTTTAATGTTTCCTCATTGGTTAGTTTGCATTCTCCCTGGTTTGTTTGCAGGATGGTGGTTGACCTTCCCCGCAGTTGGTTGATATGGTGCTACCAGGTCCTCCCGTCGTCCAGCTCGACCCTGTAGGAACAGGGCCCAATGATTTGAATTATATGTCCTGGTAGCCATCTAGGCTCACCCCCATAGTTCTGGGTATATACCTGAACCCCCACATTAAAGCCTCTGGTGCCGCTGGTCCAGTCTGTGGGGTTATCAGGCAAATAGCTGGGGTGCAGGCGATCGAGGTCGGTTCGGAGCCGTTGGCCCATTAGTAACTCTGCAGGGCTTCGGTTAGTGGATGTGCATGGAGTTACATTGTGGGCCATTGGGTATCTGGTCACCTTTTCCTGACAGTCTCCCATCCTGAACCTTGCTAGGGCTTCTTTGGCTGATCTGACAGCTTGTTCAGCCAGGCCATTGCTCTCTGAGCAGAACAGGGCCACCTGGGCATGGTGAATTCTGTGCTCAGCAAGGAAGATTTGGAATTGGGCAGATGTTAACTGGGGCCCATTGTCGGAAACTAAGACATCTGGTAAACTGTGGGTGCCAAATAGCTTTTGCAGAACCCTGATGACAGCGCCTGAGGTGGTGGATGCCATGGTAGCCACCTCTACCCATGTAGAGTAGGCATCCACAACCACTAAGAAGGTCTGCCCCCGGAAGGGCCCTGCAAAATACACATAGATGCAGGACCAGGGGCTTTTCGGTGTCTCCCATTCCCTAACTGGGCAGCAGGTGCAGCTGCTCGGGACTGTTGGCATTCCTGGCATCCAGCAACCCGCTCAGAGACTGTGTGGTCGAATTTTTGCCACAACACGTAGCTGCGTCCCAAGGCCTTCATCCTGACAATGCCAGGATGACCATCATGCAATTTGTCTAAGACATGCCATTGCAGTTGGGGGGGGGGGAACCACCACCTTATTACCCCACAAGAGGCACTCCCTTTCGACAGACAGCTCATGCTGTCTGGTTTGGTATGGCATGTACTTGGGAGGCACTTGCCCCGATGGCCACCCCCTGTGCACCCAGTCTAAAACTTTAAGAAGGATGCGGCCTTTGGCAGAGTGAGCTGCAATCTCGGCAACTGTTATGGGGAAGGGACAAGTCTCAACTAAAAGGACTGAAGGAGCAGGGGCAGGGTCCAGCACTGTGGCTGGTAGTGGGCAGCAGCTAAGGACATCTGCGTTAGAAAGATTTTTTCCAGGGTGGTAGAGAAGTTGGTAAGAGTATGCAGCCAAGAATTCAGTCCACCGTGACATGCACAGGGACAAAATTTGAGGGAGTTGCCGGTCGTCTACCAAAAGCCCCAGGAGAGGTTTGTGGTCCATTATGAGGTTAAAAAAAAGGCCATATACATAATCGTGGAAACGTTTATTTGCGGCAACGGCAGCTAGGGATTCTTTGTCGATTTGGCTATAATTTCTTTCAATTGCCGAAAGGGTACATGAATAAAAAGCGATAGGTGCTTCGGTTCCATTAGGGAGTTTATGGCTAAGGACTGTGCCTATGCCATACAGCAAGGCGTCTGCACCAGAATGAGGGGAAGGCAGTCGTTGCATTGAACTAGGACTGCCTCAGATGTCAAAAGGGTTTTCATGTTGGAAAATGCCATGGCCTCACGCTTGCCCCAGGACCATAGTGTCTTTTTATCCAAAAGCCTGTGGAGGGGTTCTGCCACAGAGGCTTTGTGGGGTAAAAAGACACTGTAGAAGTTTAGCAGTCCCAAAAAGGCCTGTAATTCGGTCTTGTTAGTTGAGGTTGGCACCTTTTTTATAGCCTCCACTTTAGAAGGTGTTGGATGGATGCCTGTGGAGTTGATGAGGCAGCCTAAGAATTCTACTCTAGGTACCCCGAACCTGCATTTTTGCTTCTTTAGTTTGAGGTTGGCCATTTTAAAATGGCTTAAAATGGCTCGCAGTGATTGCTTAAGTTGTGCCGGACTGGTGGATGAGATGAGCATGTCGTCAAAATAAGGGACGATTCCGGGTAACGCTTGTAGCAGCCACTCCCATGAGACCCTGGATCAAGCCAGGAGCTACGCTTACACCAAATTGGAGGCGCCAGTACTTGAAAGCTCCCTGGTGGGTGACAGTAGTCTATGCCTCAGCTGTGGCATCAGGAGCTGTTGATAAGCTTGAGCCATATCCAATTTGGTGAAGATTGTGCCATGGCCAAGGGAATGGAGCAGGTGCTGGACTACTGGCACTGGATAGGGATTAGCCTGAAGGGCTCGGTTCAGGGTACTCTTATAATCCGCACAGATGTGAATTAACCCATCTGGCTTGATTGGGATCACAATGGGGGTTTCCCTCTGGTGTGATCGACGGGCTCTAAGATGCCCTGGGCAATTTGTCTAGCTCTTCATCCACCTTGGGATGGAGGGAAAAAGGGATGCTTTGAGGCTTAAATCTGATAGGAGCTATCTGGGGATCTAAGCTAAGAGAGATAGGGATGCCGGTATATTTACCCAGGGTGTCACTGAAGACCTCTGCAAATTCTTTGGTCACGTCCCCGTAGTCGTCAGAAAGAGTCAAATGGATGCCAGTAATGCTGAGCCCCAAGGAGTCAAACCAGTCCAGCCCCAGCAAAATTGGGAAGTGGCCATTTATGATGATTAACAGAAGGCGCCCAGTGAAATTTTTGAATTCTACCAAGAGCTGGCTGCACCCTAAAATGGGAATATAATTTTCCTGATAGTCACGAAGCCGAACTTGACAGGGCTTCAAGGGTTTTTTCATGACGGTACCAGTTTCTTAAGGGTATCCTATGAAACTAGTGATTTTGACAACCCAGTGTCAACTTCCATCCTGCATGGGACACTTTCTATGCTGATAGTGAAGTAAATCTTGTGGCTGTCAGCAGTAGAGGAGTGGCCGATGGCTACCTCAGGAAATCTTCGATCGTGGAGTATGGTGAAGCAATCTTCGCCAGGTTTGGCTGACTTGCTATTCAGTCGCCTGTTAGGCTGATAGTGTTTCATTTGTAGGTTGGCCCAGCAAACCCATGCCAAGTGGCCTTTCTTGCTGCATCGCTGGCAGATGACAGTTTTAAATGGCATGACAATCTTGGATTATTCTTGCCACACCCTAAACAAGGTGATAGGGATGTTGTCTTCTCTGAGGGCCATTTCTTTGTTTGCAACATTTTGAGGTGGCTGACTTCATCCTCATCATCGGTCACCTCCCCTAGGTCCATCTCTTCATGATAGACAGTGGTTAATCGGCTGACAGGGGTCGTTGGTTGTGATTTGATTTCCTTATCTCAGCCTTGGACTTATTGGATAGCTCGCAAGCCTGAGCTTCCTCCAGTGCTGACTTGAGATCAATGTCTTTCTTTTCTAGTAGATGCCTTTGCACCCTCATGTCTCTTACCCCACACACAAATTGTTCAAGGAGCAAGTCTTCTAAGAACTTAGAGTTCAGTTCAAGGTGGCTGTCCTGAGGGAGGCCATATATTGATTAATGGTTTCTCCCTCCTGGATTCACTGGCAGAACGTGAATCGGCAGGCTATGCGGGAGGGAGTCGGTGCATAATGATTCTGCAGTTTATCCTGCAAGGCGTCCCAGGGCACTGTATGGATGGGCTGAGGTGCCATCAGAGCTCTGGCAATTGCAAACATTTCAGGCCCACAGAAGTTTAGAAAATGTGCACGTTTCCAGCTGCTTGACAGTTTGGTGTATCATTGGCTTCAAGGAAACACTCAAACCATTCCTCATAAGAATCCCAGGTTTCGGTTGCCAGGCTAAATGGGGCGAACGTCAGAGGTGCCATCCTTACAAGGACAGGCAGTCCTGTATGTAGGACTAAGTGCTCTCAGTGTGACGTATTGTAACCAGTGTCTGAAGGCAGTGTTTGGCTCTGCTCGCCTTAGCTCTTGTTAGTGACTTCGCTGCCCTGTCACCTCAGTTCCAATCCCACCTTCATTGCCGGTGCTCTGGTTGCTAACAGCAGGGTGGAAAGGACTGAGATGAGTCAGGTTAGAATTAAAAAAACCTTTATTTGGCTTAACAACTATCAAGCAGGAATAATTTCCAAACGGCAACAACCACTTTCCCGTCTGACAGTTTTTTATATAGAAGCTGTCAGATGCGCTTAACCAATTGCGGGGCTTCATTCTCCCGCCGTGAGTACCATGCATCTTAGTCAATCAGGAACTTCCTTGCCATCGCATCGTAACCATGAGGACTTAGCAGTTTATGCTTTCTTTTCAGGAATAGAAGAGAATCTCAACTGAACATCTCAAGTGCAGATGTCAGGAAGAGGCCTTTTTAAATACATCTAATACAGCTAGTCCTCAACTTGCAAGCATTTGTTTAGTGACTGTTCAAAATTAGAGTGACACTGAAAAAGTGATGTATGACCAGTCCTTACAATTACAACCATTGCAGCATTCCCAGTCACATGACCAAAATCCAGACACTTGGCAACAGGTGTGTATTTACAACAGTTGCAGAATCATGTGATCACCATTTGCAATCTTCCCAGCCATCTTCTTTCAAGCAAAGTCAATGAGGGAAGCTGGATTCACTTAATGACCACATGATTCCTTAACAACTGCAGTGATTCATTTAACAACCAAGGGAAAAGTGATTATAAAATCAGGCATGACTCATTTAACAACCGCTTTGCTTAGCAACAGAAATTCTGGTTCCAATTGTGATAATAAATTGAGGACTACCTATACTGCAAAGTATGCCAAATTCTAGGATTCTTAAAACATGCAATGTTGCTTATTGTGATGACAAAAAAAAGAGAATAACCCTGAATATCTTGTCATCCATGTTCAGATGAGCAATGAATTCAGTCCATAGCCTTCAAAGACTGAGTAGCCTTGTTGGGCATAGTTTTTTTAATAGCTTTGTTGGGCATAGCAACCTGAATAGACTTGTCGGTCAAATAACTTGAATAGCCTTGTTGGGCATAGCTTATTGTAATAAGATAACTTTGAAATTAGACAGGTATATGTACAAATATAAAGGAATTAATTAAGCTTAGTTGCACACTTGCTTTGCTTTTTGTCCGAATAACAAGAATAAAAGAACTATTGAAAAACACTATTTTGAATGGTGTGAACTCAAATTTATGATGCAGGGACCCGTTCTGTGGAGAAAGTTTTTTCCTTGGACCAGAGGAGGTGTGGTTTCATGTGCTGCCTGCATCCCACTGATAGGACTTCGCTTGTTTGCTTTCTTGTTTTACAGAAATGATGCTGTCATTTCAGGATTTTCTCCTTATGCACACAGCAATAGGCAACATACCTAGATTAATCCGAGGCATTAAAGGTCAATAATGCAGTAGTATCAATATTTAATCATTTGGACTAAAATCAAAAACAATATATGAAATTGACATGCCAAAGGAGCCAAGGTGGCACAATGATTAGAATGTAGTTTTGCCGGCTAACTCTGCCAATTGCAAGGAGTTCAATCCTGACCAGCTCAGAGTGGAAGTTCACACATCTTAAAGTTACCAGATTTGAAAACACTGCTTTAAAATGAGAAGACAGTATACTATAAAGCAAAGCGCCATCCCACAATGTGAACTTTCCAGCTTGTATTAGCAGTTTATTGATATTTGTTCCTATTTGTTTCAGTTTCTATTGGCACACTGTTTTTGTTGGCCTCAATCAGCTCCCAGCACTGAAGAAGCTTGTTTGTCTTCTGGATAAGTCAAGAAGTTGGGTTCCATCTTATTCTCCTTCTATCTGGAATTTTAAGTGGTAAGACATACTTCCCAGCTATGTTCCATATCTATGTTAAAGCATTTTTTAAACAACTTCTTGGTTATTCTTTTTTTTTTGCAGGTTGGAGGGGAGATGACAATATTATCTACCTAGTAAGGATACATGCCCATCTGTTGCTTTTGAATCTGGAATAAAACCATACACAACCCTTCCCTGGACAAGCACCAGCTTTAGTTTCTCATTCCAGGCTGCCTTGCTGCTTGCCTTAGGCCTTAATCTTTCTCGTGAAGCTTGCATATCAAGTCTTTCTTTCCTGGTTTTAATAAGTTAGATAGCAGCTGCATGTGGGTATCTTCTTTGATTTCTCTGTGCAGGAAGGCAATCTTTACAACAAGATGAAGAACTCCCATGTTCCTTACAGCTAAGATGAGCTGTATTCTTACTGAAGCATGCTTTATCACTGGCAAAAGTCTTCTACTTTCTTTGCCTTTTTCTTTGCCTTTTTGGAGGGAATTATAACTACCAGTCTTCAAAATAGTGTTTTTCAATAGTTCTTTTATTCTTGTTATTCGGACAAAAAGCAAAGCAAGTGTGCAACTAAATTAATTAATTAATTAACTTAATTAATTCCTTTATATTTGTACATATACCTGTCTAATTTCAAAGTTATCTTATTACAATAAGCTATGCCCAACAAGGCTATTCAAGTTATTTGACCGACAAGTCTATTCAGGTTGCTATGCCCAACAAAGCTATTAAAAAAACTATGCCCAACAAGGCTACTCAAGTTGCTGTAACTATTGTTTGCCCAACCAGGCTGCACGTTCACACAATACTCACACCCTCAACACAGGTGATCAAGCTGTGTTAGAATGGGCTGGGAAGCAGACTGAGGGCATCCCCTACTCCATCAAGAGTCGTCTCGAACAGTCCTCTTTATACCTAGATTGTTTACTCTGAATCCATGTGCCTGTTATATATTGTCCCGATCTTCTCAGGAATTTCACATTCTTACTCCCTGATCCATGAATCCACTAGATTCCTTACCCCCACTAATGTTCTACCTGGTATCACCAACAATAAATCATTCATACACACACTCAGAATCTTTCCTTATCATTAGTACATACATTCCAGTAATGTGAGTTTCCCAGTGAATTCATGAAAAGACCCTTTATATTCATAACTTATATTTGTGATAACGTAACATATAAAATAAAATAAAATATATAACAGCTGGTGCCCAAAAGGTTGGGGGCCAGTGCTTTAGTGTAATATAATAATAATACATTATTTACATGCCAATCTAGAGTTCTTGCATTGCAATTCACAACAACCATGAGGAAAGGATAGCTTTTCCAGTTACTGCAAAAGAAGTTCTATTATTTTTATTCCAGATAAGACTTTTAGCATCCTTGGTTGAAGCCAGCGTTACTATTGGCCAGAAAACAAATAGTGCCTATCTAAAATATAGTTAGCTTGTTCACTGCAGTTATCTGATATAACAACCAATTCTAAACCAAGCAGATATAGTGTAACATAATATTAATATACCTTGGAATTCCAAGGCTAGTTTGCTAAAGAATTTAGTCTGGTTTGATCCCACTTAGATGAAACTTATACCACCTGGAATAATATCTTAGTATGTTTCAGTCTTTCCTATGCGTTTTCTTGTAAAAGGTGAGATGCAAAAAATATACAGAGATCACTGAAGGAACCTGTAATGCTAAGAAGGTGCTATAATGTCAAGCTCTTTTGGAAGTCTGTGGGTGAAAATGGGTTTATTCTTGATTAAAAGTTCACAATTCAAGTAGACTGGAAAAATTACTGCTATGCTGGTGAAAAATGTGTAACATATGGAGTTTTATAAAAGCACCTTGACAGGGCTTTCTCCACATGAGGTGTTTGAAACAATCTGTAAACTAATATGCATAAGCAATAAGTCCATATGGTGCAGCCATTTGATATGACAATAAATTACATGCCATGAAAACTCCTTTAATCATCTTCAAGCCCTTGACCCATTTGATCAGACCCTCAAGTTCTCAGGTTCTTCTGGGGGTGGGGGATGGGGCTGAAGTTGTACAACCTTCAAGTGCTGCAATTCTTCAGTAATGAATTACCTCTAGAAGAATAACCATGTCAGTATTTCTTGCAAGAGAGAAATCATTTGATGCTGAACATCTGTCTGGCGTTTATTTCCACTTCCTGGTTCCTCCCCCCCTCCTGGAGCAGAGGTCAAGGCACAGGTGTTATGGAAGTGAAACCTCCTGTGTTAACATTAGATGGCTCTTCTAAAGAACAGCTGGAGAAGAGCTGGGTTTAGACACACTTATGCCGAGATTTCTGGCGTTCACATTAGTGGTTTCCCAGTGATATCCAAAACCTGAGCTTTTTGTGGAGAACAACAGTTTTAAAATTCTGGGCACATTTTGAATGTTTTCTCTCTCTTTTCCTAATACTAAGAATCCTTTTTGCCTGTGTTGCTGAATGGTTTCTGGGTCAAAATAAGGTTTCTAGTACAAATCCCCCCCCCCCCCCGTTATTTCATTTCTACTCTATTTCAGCTCAACAGTCAACTAGGTAAAAAAATTACTGAAATTAATTAATCATTGGCTTCAAAGCAAGTGTGTCTCAAGAGAGGCTTACAAATACTTCAAAATCTACAAAAATAGGTTGCATTCCTAAGTGTGAATTATACAATGAAACAAATTATATAAATTGTTAAATTAAACTAAACCATTAAAATAGCTCCTGGGTACCAGAAATTAGATTCATTAAAATCGTAATTAGTGCATAAAATAGTTAGGAAACTTGCTGTGCACCTTCAAAAACTTTTGGTTTAATCAGTTTGATTATTTTACACAGTTGTAATATATTGCACTCCAGACAAGAATCTCTTCATGACTTCTGGTAGAGTGAGACAGCAGTAGCAGATGAAGTTTGTCCTAAACTATTAGGTCATTCAAGATTAAAGGCTTTTTTTCACCCTATATATAAATTTCTAGAGACCCTTTTAGCAGACAACCACCAGATGGCAATATCTGCATTTAGTTTATCAAGACTTGCCTATTAGGGAGTATCATTTTTGCAAAAGCTTAGCATGTTATATTTTATCTCTTTGAGCATATCGGACTGTATGACTAAATGATTTAATGCAGCCTGGTTTGTTGAGACATTTTGGACCTAATTCCTAGTTCCTAATTCCCTAATTCCAAGGCAGTATGTCCAACTCTAGATTGGGGAAGACAGCTAGGCAAAGATGGGAAGATAAGAAGAATTGAAAAAATATTTTCCCATAGCTGGAAATGGTTAGATTTTAACAAAATGTGAGCAGTACATATGAGTGTAATGCAAGTAGCCCTCAGTTTACAACTGTTCATTTAGTGATTGTTCAAAGTTACAATGGCACTAAAAAAAGTGGTTCACAACCTGTCTTTGCACATATAACTGTTGCAGCATCCCTACAATCATGTGATTAAAACACAGGCAATGGTCATGACCCTGGAACACTGCAACTGTTATAAACACATGACCATTGCCTGAATTTGTTTCTTCATTCACTTCCCAGCAAAAGTATAAAATTATGTAGCCACTAAGAGTGTGCAAGCTTCATTGATGTATTTTGAAATTTGTTTTTCCGTTAACTTTCCCCACCTCCACCCTTCACAGCTTCTGTACAGATGGTATTATTTTGGCTATGGATACTCAGTGAATTAAGTAGTGATTTAGTATATTCGAGTAAGATCATGCAAAATTGGAATGCACTTCTGATGTGTTTAGCTAACAATAGTAGTAGCAAAAAGAAATCCTATCTTGAATCTTGACTTTTATTTATGTGTAAATGTTTTTTTAAAAATGAAAGCATCAAATCAATGGAACACACATTTTTTACATGCAGCCAGTTTAGAAGATCAAAGGAGACACAGTGAGAGATTGGCATTCGTTCAACTTGAGAGGCATGAGGGATTTTTTTACTTTGGCAATAGTGGCATGGATACTCTTGGGGCCAATCCTAGCTGTACTGGATTTCTCTGTTGATAGCTAATGGGCATCTCTCCAATGTCCTAATGGCAGCCCAGTGAAAGCTTATAAATGACCATAAATGACCATTCTAGACAATGACTGGTTCTGTCTCTTTTGCTCAGTCCTCTTTCAGAAAGAAAGTAGAAAAAACTATAACTAAAAAGAGATATAAAGAAGGATACCTGAGATATAGACAGAACAGTTGGATTATATTCTACTTCACGCTCTCTGCACTCTGCTTTCTGTTGTAGCTAGCTATTCAATTATTGCAAGACTTTCAGTCAGCCTCTGCCATTATATTCTATTCACCACCAGCAGATTCCATTCTTTACCCTGTCAGCTTCCTCTGGTCCCTTGTTCCTTTTCCAATGACTCAATATTTTCTGCCTATGTGTATATGTTTCTCTGTGTAATAAATCCAGAGCTTTAAACATGAAAATCATTTTTGCTTTCTCGGTGTGCAGTGTCTCCAGTGTCCACCTTATGATGAAGGTATTTTCTTAGTCACATTCCTTTTTATGCTTGTTTGCAGAGTTCAGAATTGTACAGATAAATCCATGATATAGTATTTCTTCAAGCATATTGTCCATTGAATGTTTATATTTATTTATATGGAGACTGTTTATCTGTAGATGAATCTAGGTGGCTTACTTCTAAAAACATGAAACAATAGCATAAAAAAGAACTGTATGCACTTAGGAATAGACACAGCACACCAAAAAATCTAAAATAATTACATTTAAGGGCTCAGCAACCACCCCAACCCCAGGCCTGAGAACAAAACCAGATCTTTAAAGACTGCTAGTATAATTAAATGATGTAATATTGATATATGACCACCAGAAAAATTATCTAGAATGCCCTGTATAAAAGTGATTCAAATCTATGATGGAAATGTGAATAACAAGCAACGTCATTTTTACTATGCTTGTTGGACATGCAAAAAAGATAGATTATTTTGGGTTCAGGTGCATACAGTATATAGTACTGTTTCAGAGGATTTTAAACATTGATATATAAGGGACTGATGGATAAACACTTGGAAAAAAGTCATGGAACTTTGTTTTTATATACGGAAACAGCTGTTGGGTTATTATAGGCACAAAGTTGGAAAGATTTGGCAATATCCAAATGGAGGAATATTTGGTGAAGATGAAATAACTTGCTGATTAAAGAAAAGACAATATCATCTATGTTTATTGCTGTCTGGAAACCCCTTATGGGCTTCTTGCATTAAACAGAAAAAAATAAACTTGTTCTATGGTTTTCATGCTGTCTTCAAAAGAGTGGCCTTTTTCTTTTAAATGCAGATGGACTGCTGAATCTTGTCTTGATGGGTTTTTTTCTCCTGTGTTGTGTCATGCATTTATGAATTGGTTGTTTTGTTTCCCCAATGTACAGATCTGCACATGGCTCACTGCACTGTACTACATATAACCCATATAGAGTATATTACAGTAGTCCATTTGTAAGTTGACTAAGTCATAGTCATGAGTGACTTTCAGAAGGGCCTCCTACTGTAGGAAAGGGGATAATTAGTGCACTAGAGGGACCTGTGCAAAGGCTCATTTGGCCACAGCTGCCACTTGCTCTTCAAACAGGATCTGTGAGTCCTGCACAATCCCCAGATTGCCCACCATTTTTAAATGGGGTAGCACAACTCTATCCAAAAGCAAAGATGGACTGGCCAAATGTCATTTGGTGTTGTCAACATAGAGCCCATGTTTGTTTCCTCCCATCCAGACTCATATAAATTTCAGATACTAAATCAGGATGTTCACAATATCACCTGGACAGCCTAGGGTTAAAATGTATTTTGGGGTATTCTCTTTATATTGATGATAGAGGATTCCAAATGGACAGATGACCTCACTCTACAATTTCATGCAGATGGTAAACAAGAGGGAGGAGAATATTGAGCCCTAAGACATCCCATAGATCAGGAGTGTCAAACTGGCGGCCTGTGGGCCAGATGCGTCACATACAGGCCACACCCACCCCAGCTCTGTGAAGGGAAAAAACATCATGATACATCACATGACGGCAACATGACACTGCGAGTTTGACACCCGTGACATAGATGGACTGCAGACTTGACATCATCTTTCCTGTCAATGCCTATTGCAATTGGCCATAGAGGAATGAGAATCACTGTAAGATAATGACCTGTACCACAAATCAACCATTCCAGAAAGATATCATGGTTGGTGGTATTGAAAGCTGCTGAAAGATCAAGGAATACAAAAATGTATGCACTACTTTTATTGTCACAGTTTAACAAGTGCAGCCAATACTGTCTATGTATTGTACTTCAGTTTAAAGCCCAACTGAATGGGTCCAGATAGTTCATTTCCTTCAAGTGCTCTGTGGAACAAGAGTATTACAGAAGTCCAGCAGAGTTTTTTTTAATATGGCAATCATTCTCCAAGATGGAACATTCTACATTCTCTAAATTTCAAATGTACTGATCAGCTCCCCAAAATTGGGAAATTGAGCCACTGTTTTAAGTCATGATGTGGACTGGTTGGTTTTAGCTTAGTTTTGTATGAAATCAGCAGTTGTCAGAGGTGGGATTCTACTAGTTTGAACTGGTTCAGGCGAACCGGTAGCTCCAATAATCAGCTGGGAGCAAACCGGTTCATCCCGATGATCAGATGTGCCCACCTGCCCGCCTGTGTTATTTTCTTATCTTTATCTTCTCAACTGATCCACGCAGAGCAGATTGCCGCGCCTCAACTTTGCGCCTCCTCCGAAGAAACTCGGAAGTGAAGATTTCTTCAAACTGCGCACGTGAAGCGCACAATCACCAAACTGGTTGTTAGACCAGGAGGATCCCACCACTGGCAATTGTGGTATGTTGGGTCAATCGGACCCAACATACCACATAAGCCATAAGTATGGCTTATGGAATAAACCATAGTTAAACAGACCATGGCTTAGTGTAATATGTGAACCTGGCCATTCTACATCAAAGAGTAAACCTAATCAATCTGCATCATTATTCAGACTTTGACAAACTACCATATGGAAGATGCAGTGAAGAGACTATAGTTTCTCGAAACTATCCAAAATCTTGTACTAGTAGCTAGAACTTATTTTTAAAGAGAAGAATGATTTAGACAAGTGTTTGTATTAAAACAGCTTTTATTGTGCAGATTGTAACCATGGCTATTGAACATGCAGAATAAAAAAAAATGGCAGTTACATCTTATAAGCATATGTGAATATCTTGGATCAATAATGTTATTTGCTTTGGGATGCATTTTCTGAATATACTGTTCTAGGCAATATATTTCAAAGTTTTTTTTAATTATATAAAACTAAAATATGTTTACATTCTCATAAAAAGTGTGTTGTTGCTGTATTACAACTGATATAGATATATATCTAAATAATATATCTTATTTATATACATTATAAAAATTATGCCAGACCAGTGTATGTTTTAAATGCAAAAGGAAAACATATAAAGTTATTTATATTTCAAAAACTGGTGTTCAGAACACAAAAAAAGCACTTTTATAAAATGTCTACTTCTAGTGTTTAGAGTTACAGTACTGAAAGCTAAATGAAATTTTATAGGGATTTGCTCTCTAGTAAAACTGATATTTGTGGATAATATTCTACAGCACTTGTAGCAATAGCACTCAGACTTATATACCACACCATAGTGCTTTACAGCACTCTCTGGACAGTTTAAAATGTCAGCATATTAGCCCCAACAATCTGGGTCCTCATTTTATGACTTCGAAGTCAGATGGAAAGCTGAGTCAACCTTGAGCCCCATCAGGATCGAACTCTAGGCTGTGCAGAGAGTTTGCTTCCAATACTCATATTTTAACCACTGCACTACCAGGGCTCCTGCACTAATTTCTTGGCCAACAAGATTTTTGCAATTTTACATTTATTGAGCAAACTGTGTATAACTACATTCTCATTACTTCAAGTGATTTCAAGCTCATTTCAATGGTCTGGACTACATATACAACCACATCCTTTTTCTCTGTCATAAAATGAATGCATTTTATATTAACCATTTTTGAGCAAAATATAAGAATAAATACTACTTCCATATTCCATACCAGCATTCCATAGCTTGATGTCCTCAACTCCTGGACTTTCCACAATTCCTAACCAGCATTCTAGGGGATGGAATTCATGGGACGTAGAGTTCAAAACATGTGGAGCGTACTAGTTTGAGAAAGATTATTCCACTCACGACAAAGTTTAGTTGGGAGATAAATTTTGTTAAGTGTAGATCACACACTAGAAAGAACTGACTAAAGCATTGGGAGAACAAACTTAAATGAAATCATAAGGGAGAATGGAGGTCAATCTGCTGTGCTCACTATTTGTTTCCTTCACTAAATTACTGTTGTCAATAGCTCCTTGTAGTAAATTAATGTGATTTATGAAAAGGTAATCCAAAAGATGGGACAGACTTTTGTCCCCTATGAAGCCAATAAATAAATGCAATAATTGGCACATTGCACTTTTCAAGCAATAAAATATTAGTCAAAATATAGTTGAATGTATATCTTATATTGTACATATAAAGACATTCTAAAGTTCAGCTTCATATGCCCACATTTTTCTTGACAATAATGTGGTATATAATTGTTCTCTTCTGGATTTTTTCAGCCTCTCAATTTAGTATTTTACTATACTATTAGCATAAGTGAAGGAGTCCCTGTGGATTTTACTCTGCTAATCGTTGTTGACTATAAGGGGTGTTGTTCATCTCCGATTCAAGGCTATTGAGCCAGCGCTGTCTGAAGACATTTCCATGGTCATGTGGCCTGCATGACATCACAAAGTGATACCTATTTATCTACTTGCATTTGTGTGTGTGCGTGTGTGCGCACACATGTACACACACATGCATTCATATACACAAACAATTAGTATAGGAGGGTAATAAAAGAAAAAATGATTCTACACCTGTATCTACTGCAAACATTGCCTATTGTCAATAAAATGCTCATCCTTTATTCAAAATAATGAGCTGCTATGATCCTATATCAATGCATGTGGAGATGAAAGATAAGTCTAATCAACTAATTATCTAATGTAGTAGAAATGTAATTTAATGAAGGACACCAAGATTACTCTTAGTAAAACCTGTATTTGCAAAAAGCAAGACATTTACAGACCATCCAAGCAATTTTGGTATAATGTTAAGTTTCAATTACCATGAAGATGTCCCCTTCAGGACTGGTCCTGTCATATAGAAGGATGAAGTATTGAGTGGATATGAGTGGATTTTTATTTTTATTTTACAGGGGCAACTTTAGGTTGGTGTAGGAGAAGAGAAGTGCCATTTGAGCTCCAGTTCAGATAAGCAACATGTTTGGGATCAGCACTTGCCTGCCTCAGTTGATGGAGACCAATCTCTTAGTGAATATGCTTAGGCTTACACTAAAAAAAAATAGACAGGTTGAAGCAATCAGATAATTAAAAAAAACTAGCCAGGGCTAGTTAATTATGCTAGGGCTGTACCCGGAACCTATTCTAGATACGCAAGATCCCGGTAAGCCATCTCTGTAACTAGTTTCTAACAAAAGCAGAACACACTTTGAAATTCTTCAGTTTATATTTAAGAAAGCTGATCTTGTTTAATAGCTATAAGGAAAGCAGCATATTCATGCAAAACCAATGAAGCTATTCTCTCACTTCATTGTCACTGTGGGGACAGTAAAGATTCTACAACACAATATTAAATAACACTATAATTGCTTTATTTCTGTATCTTTCATACAGTTTTATGCACCTGGAAGACTCCTTGAATTATGTATAGCTCAGTTTAGAATGGGGTGGCTGGGTGGGGAAGGTGAACCATAACATAGTGCTGCCCAAACCACTTGTATGGATGATTAGGAAAAAGTTAGCAATGTGTAAACAGGACTAGCAGACTGGGGAACCTGCTTGGATTTAATAAATTTGTTTTAAAGATTCTTAAAGCTGTTCTCATACAAAACAGCCAAATCACTCTTAAAACTCAGTTTATAGTTGGCATGATTCAACACAATTTGTACATACCTTGCTGTCTAGTTTTAAGAGAACAATTAGTCCCTTTGTAGTAAGTTTTATTTAAATTAATTAGAACATCTGTTCTTAGGAATGAAGCTAAAAAAATTAAACACAATAGTGTTATTTTAATCTAGGGATAAAGTAACTTTCAATATGTGCATGTGATAAGGATTTTCTTGATGGAAGCATTTTCAGAAAATAAATCCAACTATATTCCTACCTTGACTTTTGATTTATATATTGAAATTTTTAGAAGTATTTGTTCAGAGATAAAATTGTGTTGTATTTCTAAAAAGCTGTTTGTTCAGATCCTGCCATTTCTAGTTAAGAAGATTTCAGTGAAAAGGGTCCATTCTTTGCATGAAGCTTCGCATGCAAGTGTCATCAGGGTTTCATAAATTATTTGGTTAAAGAAAAACACTAAGGTCACCCCTTACATTTTCTCTTAGTGACATATATTATATATTTATAATCCAAATACTCTCTCATGGGGATTACAAAATAAAACAGAAGCAATACTATTAGCTTTTTGTCAACATGCCCAGTTATTTGAATTGAAAGCTTTGTCTTTTTAAAGACACTTGATCTCCTTTTCTCAGCACATATGTTACAGTAGTCATTTCTTTAAATCTGTGTGTAGATATGGTCACTACAGTAAAGCGCTACAGTCATCTGACAATACATCTATAAAAGGAACATTCTGTTGACATCTGCCAGCTTGTTGCCATGTGCATTATGCTGCAGTAGCTTTTATACCTCTTTTACTCACAGTAAAATGAGAGCAGTATGATAGTGCTGGAAAGCATATTTGCAATTCTGCATTATAATCAATGTGAGTTTAATTTGCAACAAATGAATGGAAGGGGTATGCAGAACAGAAGTCAATTCATCAAAGGTCAGCAAAACAGCAAGCAGGTGAAATGGACGAGCAGCTATTTAATTTGTTTGTGTTTGTTTAATGCAAATTGACTTTCCTCCTGAAAAGAATAAATAGCATAAACCCAGGAGGGATTAAATAGCAAAGAAAGTTAAAAAGGAATTATTTGCTGCATTCAAGTTGGTTGTTTTTTGTTTTTTTTGGGAGCGATGCTGTTAAGTGCCAGTCACTTTATTAATTTATGGCAGCCTTGAGACTGGCACCAAACTATGAAGGAAGGGGAAAAAAACCTCATTCTTCAGCTCCTTGAAATGTCATTTATGCTTCCTTTCGTACTGTTGCTCTGATAGAGCTCAGCATTTTGCCAACAGCCTCATAGAATGGGTCACAGAAGGTATGGATAAAGATAGAATAAACTCGGCCAATGCACTGGATCTCAATTAGGTAACTTCTGATACAAGGCACCACGGCCCAGATATGGAAGAATGACAAAATGGCAAAAAAAATGCCCCAGATAAGAGCCATGGGAATGCCAAAGATTGCAGACAATAAGCGATAAAACCAGTATTTCGTCACAGTGAAGGTGGTGAAACTGGCCTTCCAGATCCCATCGAAACTGTGGGTTCCTGCAGGTTCGGCAATCACATCTTCAAAGTCAATCTATACACAAAAGATGACACAAGTTAGAATGAAACTCATAATAGATGTTCCAACACATGCACTTTTAAGTCACAATCAGTGGTATCCACAAGTGGAGGCCAAAAACATCAAGGTGGCAGCTCCCAGCATGAGGTTGAAGTCCCATTCCTTTTTTATGAATGTTGCATAGTACAGACATTTTTCAGCTCTGCTGAGGTTGCCCCTGGCCACAAGCTAAATAAATGGACAACATGCTACATATGAAAAAGTAACCCACATTCCATATTCCTTTTCAAATCTTCTGTCTTCCACACCAGAATTTTTACCTACATCCTAAAAGCTAATTACATTTACATCTTCTGCAGCATGCAGAGCAAAATAGCAGTCATGAGTTATTCACACTTTTTACACTTGAAATGCTAAAGGAATGGAACTATAGTAGAAAGATCAAACCAGTAAGTTCAATTATGCTTTTCAGCAAAATTTCTATGCACTACATCAGCAATGAATAAGAGGATGAATAGAGTGCCACACATCTTAGATTTCTGCATTGACAACTCTAGGGAGAAAAAAAGATCCTCCACTGAAACCTTAACAAGTTCAAGCGAGCAAGTGCATTCTGCACATTTTGAACTTTTAAAATAGTTCTGAATAGGAAGACTTGCTGAATTTATAAAGGGATCTTGAATCTCAATACCAGCAGGAGCCAAGTACATGCTTAGAGTACAATTCTGTGAGCTCAGCAGGCCAACCAAAAAAAATATAGGTAGTCCTCAACTTCAACAGTAACAAAGCTGGCTAATTACACTCATAGGTCATGACAGCCATAAAATTGGTCATCACATAACTGACCCAATTTTACAATATTTTTTTTCAGCAGGTGTAAAGCAAATACAGGTAGTCCTTGACTTACAACAGTTCATTTAATAACTGTTCAAAGTTACAACGGCACTGAAAAAAGTGACTTATGACAGTTTTTCATGATCAAAATTCAGACGCCTGACAACTGCTTCATATTTATGATGGTTCCAGTGTCCTGAGATCATGTGATCAGCTTTTGAAACCTTCTGACAAGCCAAATCAATGAGGAAGCCAGATTCACTTAGCAACCATATTACTAATTTAACAGAGTTAATCATCAGAGGCTTTTTTTTTTCTTTTAAAAGCATTTTTTCTACAACCTCTTCGGCTGATGCTTTTAAAAGCTTCTGCCAATCAGGCAACTCAGCTGGGATTGTCAGAGGCTTTTAAAAGCATTTTTTCTACAACCTCTTCGGTGGAAAAAATGCTTTTTAAAATGAAAAAAAAAAAAAAGCCTCTGATGATTGCACGACTCAGTTGGGCATGGGGGGGGGGGGGGGGCAGGGAGTTTTGCTACCGGTTCTCTGAATCACCCACTGCCATCGCTACCAGATCAGGCAATCCGGTCCGAACTGGGAGCATTTTACCCCTGGGCAAACTCACTTAACAAATGTTTCACTTAGCAATATAATTTTTGGGCTCAACTGTGGTTATAACGTGAGGGCTATCTGTACTTAATTATTAAGTGAATTGTTCACTATGGGATGTTTTTGCGGAAAACTGGAAGTAAATGCTGATTTTTGGCAAAAACATTGCAAACTGTGGTTATGTGACTGCGGGATGCTGCAAAACAATGTAATAATAATAATAATAATAATAATAATAATAATAATAATAATAATAATAATAATAATAATAATAATAATAATTTTATTTCTATACCGCCCTTCTCCCGAAGGACTCAGGGCGGTGTACAGCGTATTTAAAAACAGAATCAACATCAATTTAAAATAATTTAAAAATATTAAATAAATTTGGCTTAATTTAAAACCCCAAAAATTTAAAACATCCAATTTAAAATTATGTTGCTAACCCAGCCTGGTCGAACAACAGGGTCTTGAGTGCGCAGCGAAATACCCGGAGGTCAGAAATCTTACGAATTTCTGGGGGCAGTTCATTCCACAGGGCTGGGGCTCCCACAGAGAAGGCCCTCCCCCTGGGTGTCGCCAGCCGACATGACTTGGCCGATGGCACCCTGTAAAAACAGGCTGATTGCTGAGTCCCCAAAATGAGGACATCTGACCATGGTGTTGGTGGTGGATGGCTGTCAGAACGTCTGCCAAGCCAGTAAAGATGGCAGAGCAGGATTCTTCTACTAATTGTTAGAATAGAATAGAATAGAATAGAATAGAATAGAATAGAATAGAATAGAATAGAATAGAATAGAATAGAACAGAATAGAATAGAATAACAGAATTGGAAGGGACCTTGGAGGTCTTCTAGTCTAACCCCCTACTTAGACAGGATACCCTACACTATTTCAGACAAATGGTTATCCAATCTCTTCTTAAAAACTTCCAGCGTTGGAGCATTTACAACTTCTGCAGGCAAGTTGTTCCACTGATTAATTGTTCTGTCAGGAAATTTCTCCTTAGTTCTAAGTTGCTTCTCTCCTTGATTAGTTTCCATCCATTGCTACCCTCAGGTGCTTTGGAGAATAGCTTGACTCCCTCTTCTTTGTGGCAGTCCCTGAGAGATTGGAACAATTCTATCATGTCACCTCTAGTCCTTCTTTTCATAAGTCTAAACATACCCAGTTCCAGCAACCGTTTTAGACTCCAGGCCCCTAATCATCTTTGTTGCTCTTCTCTGCAATCTTTCTAGAGTCTCAACATCTTTTTTACATTGTGGTGACCAAAACTGGATGCAGTATTCCAAGTGTGGCCTTACCAAGGCATTATAAAGTGGTATTAACACTTCATGTAATATTGATTCTATTCCTCTGTTTATGCATCCTAGAACTGTGTTGGCTTTTTTGGCACACTGCTGGTTAACCTGGTTAAGGTACACAATTTTGAACACATTTCCCAAGAATTCCTTTAATGAATTCTCTTGGTATGAGAAACCATAAATGCCAACTGAATACAGACAATTCTTTTCCTGAATCTGTATGGATACTGTGAATATCTAAGAAAAAGTAAGACTTCTTTATGGAGCTGCTGGCAGGTCCAAGACAATTCTGAAGCACTTTACTACTTCATATCTGAATACTGCACAACTTCAGTGAAGCAGCTCAAGACTTTCCTTGTCACAGAGTATACCCATGCCTCTAGTGATACATAGGAAACTGGTAGAACCCTAACCTTACCCACTTGTTATACACACAGCCATACAGAGGCCACCTTCTAATTTCTTAGGCTGACAACCACCCATTTTACACCACCTCTTTCTTATCTGCATTCAGTTTTAATTTCTGAACCCTAATTAAGTCGAGGCACCTGTCAAGAAGCTACAGGTGGAAAGAAAGACAGAAGAGCTAAGGTCCATCAGTGTGCTAATAACTTGGAATTCCAAATTTCTAGATGATCCTTTTAGAAACTCTGTTACTATTTTAGCATTATCTGTGGAAATAATGTCACACATAAACATAATCTAAATAATTTATGTGATTCATGCTATTATGGAAGTATTAATATATTTCTATATGCAATGCCGGATCTTGATTTGAAAGGTTAACATGTAATTTGACTATTAAGTTTTTTTTTTAATTTTGGGAGTTTGAATGTTGGTATCCCATGAAAAGGAAAAATGTTATCCAAGGAAGTTCTTATTTATTCAAATAAAATGCCAAAATATCCCAGGAGGTTTGTCATAACATTTCAAAATAGAAAATTAACAGAAACAACTTGAGACAAAAGATCTCCTCTATATATCACATGACCATGTCTTTGATATAATCCACAGCACAGGATATTTATTGCAGCTAAAGTAACCAAATAATAGAGGTATGTCAAGTCCACAGGAAAAACATAATACAGCATCTTGAATTTAATGAGCTATACACTAAACGTGCACAATAGTCCTTCTGAGAAACTCTTCAGTCAAAGTTTCTCAGATTCCTGAGAAGGAGCTACAGATCGCTAGGGAACCTACTGCAATTAAATAAGACAATAGAGTAGTAGCTGTTTGAGAACATGACAATTTTCATAATCTGTTATGCTTGATTAAGCATCTGGAATTTACCAGATTGTTTTATTGTTTTTTACAAGTGGTATGATATGTTAGATTTGTCTGAAACATTCTACATCAGTGGTCCAGTTTGGAAACTGGTGGCAACAGTAGAGGGAGGGGATGGTTTCACACACACACACTGCTTGTGCAAATGGTGCTTTGTGCTGTGCTCATCCACCACTTGCGTGGCCTGGTTCCCAATGGGCTGCGGAATGATACAGGGCCATGGACCGGGGATTGGGCTCCCGTGTTCTATATTGCTTCATAGCAGATCTTCCACATCCCCAGAAAGCATTTTTAATATGTTCAACAGTAAAACTGACTCAGGGAAAGAGCAGATATCAGATACACTGGCACTAGAATTATATGATATTTTCTAAAATCTTGTGTGTCCACTGATGATATTTTAGTTTTCTTCAGGAAGATAGGGAGATTCGAGGTGGATCCTTACATGCATTATTATAGTATTGATAGTTCTTTTTCAATACTCAAATAAGCTTCAGTTAAATCTGTCAATATATGAATGTGTTTTAAACTATGAGGTTAAGTTTCTTTTCAGTAATTAGAAAGCAGAAGCTGACAAGTAGCTTCATATAAGGATATCCTTCAGTTTTACACTATATAAGGCCCAGCAGTATCATGTCGCAAACAGAATGCCTTGTTCTGCACACCACATGAATCAGAGAATGTCTCTGCCAATAGATAATGCTTGTCAGGCCACCAATCTATAACTGAGACTGTTGAAGATAAGATTTTGTCTAGCAAATGTTTTCAGGAAGCCTCTCTTTGGAATTATGTATTTCATAAAGAATTACCCTAAATGACCTGAAGAACTGGAAGGAAGCAGTAGTTCTGGAATTATTTACTGCACCTGCTTTATCACTTTTCTTTAAACAATCAATCCACATATTGCCTGATACTTAGATATTTCTACCATCTATTTCATAGTAACCTGCTGTGCTAGCATAATAGGAAGCATGCTATTACAGTAGGTAATTTTTTCTCAGAGAAATATTTTTATAGAAGGCAGATTAATCAATAGCAAATTATAATATTATATATATTTGTAAAATTGTTTTATAACATTATAAAATTATAGTATAATATATAACATAACATAACATTATACGAGGAGAGGAGAGGAGAGGAGAGGAGAGGAGAGGGTAAAATCTACATGTGTATGTATTTTTATGGATAATATCTATGTGGTTGCTAAGAGTCAACACCAACATGAAGGCATCAATGAATTATCATAATGTTGTGGTAGAGGGAGGTGGCATCTCCTTTCTTCTGTCAACTACAGTGATGGCGAACCTTTTCAGCACAGAGGGCCCAAACTGGAATGCATGCATGCTCGCCGGAGCACCAGAAACCCAAAGACCAGCTAGCTGGTGCGCATGTGTGTGCCGGCCAGCTGGTCTTTGGGTTTCTGGTGATCCAGCACGTGTGAAGATCAGCTGTCCGGTATGTATGCCTGCACTGTAAACCAGAAGAGCAGCTGGCGACAGGGCACATGCCCACAGAGAGGGCTCTGCGTGCCACCTCTGGCATGCGTGCCATAGGTTCTCCATCATGGGTCTAGTAGAATAATATATTGCATTTCTTTTTGTATGTGTCTGTTTTTCTTTCGTGTTGTATCTATGCTTATATGTATACATGTACATTGGGAAACATAGGACAGGCTACATATATTCCACTTTATGTCACAGGACCAGAAAGGAGGCAAATTTAGAATGAAACAGTCAATAATATTCTAAGCTGCTTCTTAATCGTTTCTATCATTAGGATATTTTCTGAATGACATTTTTCTGCAGATCTAAGCCCCTTCTACCCCAGTTTTAGTTCTTTTGCTGGCTTTTCGCATCATATCATATATCCCTTACCTGTTTTTTTAACTCCCAAAATGCTATTCTGAGGATGGATGAATGGATAGATGATAGATAGAGTTCTGACCCTCTTTTCCTAAAATATTGTTGTGTTGGAAAGAATAAAAAGAATATGCAAAGGACAGGGAATGAATGAATGAATGAATGAATGAATGAATGAATGATAGAATGAATGAATGAATGAATGAATGAATGAATGAATGAATGAATACATGTAAGTCAGAATGCTGGATATTGAGTCAAAAAGTTTAAAGTTTCCATATTTAGGAAATGTGGAAAAATCAAATGAATTTATAGTGAATGCAAGGTTGAAGACTAAATTTCTGGTAATATACAAGTCTAGTAAGCATAAAACTCAAGGCAGCATGTGTATAAGAGAGAGAGTCTGCTTTAGAAAATTTTATGTTAAACATTGCATCTGTTATATGTACTACAAATTTTGTACCAGCTACATTTTGTACCAGAATCTACAAAAACCAAAATTATAGGCTAAGTATTTCAGATTATAGACTGACTTTAATAAATGTTGATCATTCTTGCTAAGAGATAGATCAGGTCCTGCAAAATGCTTTGTCTAACATTGAGTAAGGCTTATTTGTATTCCTTCCTCCCCCCAAATTACAATATCATAATAACATCATAATTTATTTTGAAGGCCAAGACCAAGAATTCAAAAAGTTTCCATGTCATTGTCATTGTCTGCATCACACTATTAGATTGTATGTTCCGTTGTATTGATCCACAATGAATGTATGATAAAGTCTTTGGGGATCACAAATTTTAAATAAATGGGAGAATACAGTTAGCGTTACATTCTTTACTTCAATAGTGTCCAAACACTTAGCAGAATAAATCATTTCTGATCTAAACAGCTGGGTAAGACTTCCAAGACTTGAACAGCACATTTTGAACTGGAAATCTCACTTATCTTTGATTTATATCAACAAAATAGCATTAGGTTGAAGGAATGCAATGCTAAATCTGTAGTAATTTTATTATAACTATTCTATAATTTTACTCTTAATTTGGTTATTAGAGTTTTATAGACATACTTTTTAAAATACATTTAATTCTTTTTCCTTCTGAAAATTTCCATGTAGTCTATGTGCTTCTTTCCTACGCTTTACTATTTCAACAATCCATTGAGGAGAAATGAAGAGAAAGGCTTTGTTCACACATTGTGCCATCACAGTTTATTTTACCAGAGGAAATTAACAGGGCTACTAAACACACTAAGCAAAAATTAAACCACCACATTGTATTTTAGTCTTAGGTTTGATCTCAATAAACAGCCCAAGATTACACAGAAAGTCCTGCAGTTGAATAAGGATTTAAACAAACATCTCTCTAGTTTACACTGATAAACTCTTTAATTTGGAGTCTTTTAGTTTGGTCTAGTAGTTAAGGTACCAGATTAGAAGACCTTTAGTTCACTCTCTCAGTCCAACACCACCTCAGAGGGTTGTTGTGGGGAAAATAGGAGGAGGAAGGTACGTTGGATATGTTCGCCACCTTGAGTTATTTGTAAAAATAATAAAAGCAGCAAACAAACAAACAAACAAGCAAACAAGATTAAAAACAAATTAGATGATCTATTCCACAACCAGCATGATGATGATGAAATTGAAGTGCAATAATCACTAGAAGATTTTCAGATTGAAGAGGCTGTTTTAGCATCACAGAAATGTAATGTATTTTTTCCTATAGTTTGACCAATTCAGCTTACCAGATTTGCCAATATCAATTAATAATTTATTTATGATATACCTTGGTCAAACTCATAAATTCCTATAGGCTGATTCCTATAATATATAAATTATATACAACCTCTATAAATTACACAATTATATAAGTTATCAAGGCATGTTGTGAAGTGACCCTGACATTTAAAATGCTAATGATACTATAGTAAATTACAGGAAGTAAAGAAAATACATTTTGACTAGAGCCAATAAGCTTTTCAAAAACCATTTGTTTGGGGCAAAAGGTTTTAAATTGCAACAGCTTCCCTTTTTCATTTGCAACCCACATCCTGATCTCAGTGCTTCTTTGTTTCCTACTATTCAATTTGGGCATGTTATTTTTACAATGTCTTTTGTTCATTTTTGCCATAAAAATACTAAAAGCTAGTGTTGCATTTGGGTCATGATTTACCTTTTTTAAAAAATAGATGCAGTATTTTAATGAGGGCAATTTCAAACAAGCATTCTTGCGTGAAAATTGAAGTTTAGACTCTCAGCCAAGAAATGTGTGTAGAAAACAGGGATTTGATGTCAAAATATGTTTCTAGCTAAATAGATACCATACTGGTGGCACTGCATATACCAAAGTAAACAGAAGAATATCTGTGGCTATGCACAATTTTGTCACAAAGATCATCACCTCTCCTTGAAGAAAATCAATTAACAAGGCATTTTGTTTGGCAATATACAGTTTTAGCAATCACACTGCAGTGCACACTGTTAAATAAATGAGATTACTATCCCTCTTGTAATATCCATGATGGACAGTTTGAGTATGCAGCTTATGTATTTGTCAGAAGCACTTGTAGACTATAAACTCTGCAAAGATCCCAATGGTGGCGATGATCCCCACAGCCTGTAACAGCTGATAAGTGGTATTCTGGGAGGCAGATCCAATTGCCAATCAGCTGCTTGTGCTAAATCAGGCTGTGCTGAATCTAACCAGGCTGTTTGCTGTTTGATGCAAGGAGGCAAATTGCTGGGAGGCAGAGGCAGATTTTTTTTCTTGTTTTCCTTCCCAAAAGCTAGGTGCATCTTATAGTCCAGAGCATCTTATAGTCCAAAAAATATGGTAATGATAACATCACCCAACTTGTCATGCTCCCATTGGAGTCTGAATCTGCGGGGGAAGATAAGCAAGAGCCGACAGAGTGAGAGGGCAGCTCCGTTGGCCTTGGAGGAAACTGGGAAAGGGCAGAGTCAGTCTGGGCAAGGCTTTTCAGGATTAGAAAGGCTTGCAGACAGGGAGGAGAAGGAGAGACAGAGCTCAGACAAACAGCAAGGACCATCCACTCCTGCTCCTAGAGCATGCAGAGAAGAGAGAAGAGAGAAGGCGAGAACAATGCAGACTGAGTTGGCTACAAGGGAGGAGAGTGCCCCACCCCACTTCACAAGGCACACCTAGGGACTGAGATGTAAAGAGATGCTAGTGGGAGGGACATTTGTTGGGAACAAGCATTGAATCTGTGGAGCCTTGTGTGCATTTGCCACCGCCTGAAGACTACTGTTTGGCTAACCTGGCTTACTGGACTGCTGGTCCTGGTTACTGTTTGGCTAACCTTGCTTACTGGACTACTCGCAGCCAGAGGCTGCTGAAGGCACACGTGAGAGCTTTTCTCCAGGACATGTAGTAAATGTGAGGACATTTGGGAGCAAAGTTGGATCAATAAAGGGGAGTTAGACCTATTCTCTGGCTGTGTTGCTTTCGTGCCACACCCCGGGTCATCACACAACTCTAGAACATCAGTTCCATGGTTGCCATGGTAGCCATGAATTCCTGAGCCACCACTTCCTCTAGAGAAAATAAATTGGAATTCCACTACCAAAAAGCCACAGCATGAAGCCCTCCAAGAAGGGAAGATGCTTTGCAGCAGGGAAGCTGATACAATAGCTGCTAACCCATCTGATCTCATCCTTTACCTAACTTCACAGAGTCTCACATCTAATTCTTTGAAGAGCGATGCCTCTGAAAACCACTCTCATAAGAATTTAGCCACACCCCACCCTTCCTGGGAATGCTTGGTGCCACATATAAAACAAAGATGGCTCATTTCCAGAAGTGAAATCCTCTTTGTGTTCAACTAGGTCTTGATGATGTGCATCAAGAGCTGGATGAAGGGGCATTTATTATAGGCTATCTTGGCATTCAGTAGTAGCAGCCAAAATATCCAATGACTGGGTAATGGGAAAGACTCCAAAGGCTGGAATGTGGAATCCATACCGATTAGCACAGAGAGACAATAAATCCACAAAAACTTCCCTTACCACCAGATCTCTCTTTATAAAGTAAATATTAAAACATATTTTGTTGTCATTTTCTGATACAACTAATAAATTGACTGAGACATCTGCTTTATTTTGCCTGAGGTAAGTGTGCCAGAAGAACATTAGTATGCTATAGGTAGTTCTTGACTTGCAATCATTCATTTAATGACTGTTTGAAGTTATAATGGTGCCAAAAAAGTCCAGGCCTTGCATTTTTTTTTATTAAAAAGTTTTAACAAGTATTACAACAATTGGGTGTGGTCTTGCTCCTCCTTTGGAATCAGAGAGATATAAGCTGTCCTCCACGATGGGGGTATATCTCCTCCAGATTGTATGTTAGTAAATAATTCTTTGAGTGGTCCCACCATTTCTAACTGCAAGTGTTTATAATAAACAGCTGTCAAACCATCCGTCCCAGGAGCTTTACCCACTTTCAACTGCTTAATTGCAAACATAATCTCCTCAGAAGTTATTGGTTGATTTAAACCCTCCCTTTGCTCTTTTGTAATTGTAGGAATATTCTCTTTCTGTAAGTATCTATCTATATCTATACTTTGAATTTTATCACTAGCATACAACCTCGTATAAAATTCTAAAAATGCTTTTTTAATCATATTTTGCTGATAAACCTCTTTACCTTTATATTCTATTTTCTCTATGGTCCTTGACTTTTGTTTTTTCCTTAACAAATATGCTAGCTATCTCCCTGGTTTATTAGCATTGCAAAAAGTATTATGTTTAACATATTGCAAATTAGTTGCGACCTGATCTGCCATTAACATATTAAATTGCCCTCGCAATAAGTTAATTGCCTCTTTTATTTTCTTGTCTGCTGGGTTCAATATCAAAGCTTGTTCTTTTTTTAAAATTTCCTCTTCTAAGTCCTTCCTTTTTTTTCCTGTTTATGTCTATGTTTATTATTCAAATATATCAAAATACCTCACATATATGCTTTACTTGCATCCCAAACCATTTCCGTAGATGTACCCTTATGCATATTTATAATGAAAAATTCTTTCATAAATTTTTTACATTCTTTTACATTTTCCTCATATCTAAACAGATTTTCATTTATCCTCCAAGACCTCTTAGATCCCATTCCATACTCTAATTCCATCCAAACTGGACTATGATCCGATAAAACTCTTGGGCAGATCTTCGACTTCTTCACCCTAGAGAAAAGATCATTTGTAATTAATATAAAATCAATCCTAGAGAAAGATTGATGTCTATCAGAAAAAAAGGTAAAGTCTTTTTCTTCGGGGTTCCTCTCTCGCCAGATATCTCTCAACTCCATATCTTCCATCATTTCAAAAAATGATTTTGGCAATCTGGCACACATTGAAATATTCTGCAAGAGCCCCTTCTTATCTTTTTAAGTGTCCAAAACCCCATTCCAATCACCCAGTAAAATACATGATTTATAATCCCATTGTAGTAACTTGGAATGTAAAAGCTTATAAAATATTTCCTGTTGTTGGTTCGGTGCATAAACTCAAATTAAAAGTATTTTTTCTCCTTTTATTAAAAGTTCAATTGCTATAAATCTTCCTTGATCATCTGCTTCAATTAATTTGGCAATTAAGTCTTTTTTTAGGTATATAACTATACCATTCTTCTTCTCGGGAGCAGATGAAACAAAATGTATACCTAACCTTGCATTTATTAAATATTTTTGATCTGTCGTTCTAATGTGAATCTCTTGTAAACAGATTACATCATTTTTAAACTGTTTCAAATAATGAAATATTTTTCTCCTCTTTTGTGGTGAATTTAGGCCATTAACATTCCAGGTCAAAAATCTAGTTGCCATTCTTGGGCCCCTGAAGCTTTTGGAGCATCTGCTGGAAGTCTCCATGCATTTTACTTTTTGGCCTTGCTCCTCCCACTGCTTCTGTTTTTGTAGTTTCTTGAATCATCTGGAGTTGCTGCACTCTTAATTCTTCTTGACGCTTGGCTGCCGCTCGGGTCTGTCTTTGATCCTTAGGTTCTTCTATTTTTTTGAATATCTCCAAAGCTTGAGCAGTAGTCGAAAGTTGTATTAAGTCTTCTTGAGTAATTGAAGCTCCCCCCTGAGCCTGTGCCAACAATTCTTCCTTCTCCTCCTTTCTTGCCCCCTTTTCTGCTTCCGTCTTCCTTCTAGCTTCTGGGGACTGTGGGCGTCCAGCCTTTAGTACATTGGTATAGAAATCTCTTGCCTTCCACACTGAGTTAAAACGATGTCTTTCTCCTGAATAATTCACCACTAATCCAGCTGGAACCTCCCATCTGTACTGTATCTGACGGTTTCTCAGTTCTTCCACCAGAAAGCCATAATTCCTTCTGGCTCTCAACATTTTGGGGGGGATTTCTTTCAGTATTAAAACCTCCTGCCCCTGCACCTGAAGTTTATTCTTAAAAGTGACTTGTAGGATTTCATTGCGTATTCTCCTTGTTGTAAAATAAACTACAATGTCTCTTGGTAGATGTTTCTGTCTGGCAACCCATGAATTAACACGGTAAATTTTGTCAATTTGCCATTCAAGATTTGCTTTTTGGTCTCCCATTATCTGTGCAAATGCTTCTGAAAAAATCTCTCTCAAATTCTCTTGCTTATTTTCTTTGAGGCCTCTTATTCTCAAAGCAAATTCCATATTTCTATATTGTATCATTATCACATCAGCCTCTGCTCTTTCCATCTTATTTTGGACCTTCCCCATTTTATTTTCCAGGTTCTCATTAGACTGCTTAATTTCTTCCACTTTTTCATCTATTGCTTCAATGTGGCCTGCCAGACCTTGTACTGCCATGATAATATCTTCTCTAATTTCTTGATTTTGTTTTTGAATAATCTCTTTAATTTGTACTATCTCCTCAGCAACATCTTGAATTTTATCCTCAAACACCGAAGTAATTTTTTTTCTATAACAGAGGCTTGTGTTTTAAGGGCTTACTGCAACATTTCAAATGTTAATATTGGTGGTTCCGTTGGAACTGAGAGAGATTGCAATTTGGATGTTTGAGCTGGTGAGCTCCCAGCACTTTTAGGAACAATAGTCTTTATTTGTTTTGAAGCCATTTTTAATTTCCAATTTAGATTTATGCAGCAACCAGAACAACAAATCCACCAAATCCAGAGATTTCCAGTCTTTAAATGATATCAATCCTTTTTTATTTTTTTTAAAAACACTGCTATAGTCTTTTTAACTTTTAATCTTCTTTCTTTCCAAACAGAAATCTCTAATTTTGAACAGGGGCTGCCAGCACTAAATGAAACTTTCCATTTTAACTTTCACTTTCACGCCCCATTAAAGTTCAATCGCCATCTTGGTTTCACTTTCTCCCCTTAATGAGTCAGAAGGAAGTAATACACATTTGGAGTTAAAGTTCAGTACTTGCAAATCTATTCTCTCCTGAGTTTGCTCAGCCTGCTTCCGAATGATGTTTATTCCAAGTGTTGTTTGCAGGGGTGGTCGTGGCGTCTTCTTCTGCTTAAAGCAGAAACATCCCTGATCCGGAGCTCTGTCGGGCTTCCAGGGAGCTCTCACCCTTCGAGCCCCAGAATTGTTCCTGGGGCTTCTTGGGGAGCTCTACCTACGCCCGTCTGCTCTCTTCCTCCCCTTTTCCCGGGGAGAAAGTTTCCAAGCCATTAGACAGCTGATTTGTGCTGTTCTAGAGGCTTTACAAGATCGCGGGGCTGGCGCTCACAAAAGGAGCGTCTTCGGCGCCTGCGATGCCACCGGAAGTCCTGGGCCTTGCATTTATTAATGTCACACCATCCCATGGTTATGTGGTTGTAATTTAGGTGCTTGTACCAGCTCACATTTACAGTCTGTTGCAGTATCTTGCACTCACTTGATCACCATTTGTGACCTTTTTTTGCCAGTTTCCACAAAAACACCCTTTTTGAAGAATGGGTTTGCATTTATAACTGCAGATTCACTTAATGACCATCATAAAAATGGTTGTATAATGAGGTCCAACTTGATGTATGACCACAACAACTTATGGTAGAAATTCTAATCTTAAATCAAGGACCACCTATATAACATAAAACTACATGCTATTTCCTATAAGAGAAATTTGAGTAAATCCCTAATATTTGGACAAAAATGGGTACTTCTCATTGTAGAGTATATGCTCTGTAACATCATTTCCATCTAAATGCAGACAAAAAGAGATAATAATAAAATTTAAGAGCTATTTCCAAAGTATTAAAGTATTTATTTCAAAATAAATATTTTCTAGAACGCATATTTGATGTATTCTTGGAACTGGCTGAAGAAGCTTCTACAAAAGTGGAGTGGAATATTACCACACATATTTTTTTTGCTCTCTCCTTACCAATATGATACTTATATAAAATGACATCATCAGATGAAGTACATAGAAACAAAACTGAATGTGCTGTGAGTATAAGAAAATGAAGAGCTCAGTTGTGGCCAGGGTTTGAGTGTGGAAGAGATCACGAAATGCTCATGTGCAAGTCTCATGCCAAGCTAAAATAGAAGAACAAAGTCAACCAGTTTTCACAATATGATCTTGGACATATTTCCCCTGCCCATTTTCAAGGAGAACATCAGGAATCACTATGAGAACCAGAGGAACTGTACAATGAAATTAAAGACGCTGTTAAGGATAAATCTGAAAAGAGACTGTCAAAGACCCAGAAAAAAAATCAAACAGAAGGAATCAAACTGGATGTCAGAATAAATAGTGGATATTGGCAAGATAAGAGAAGCTAAAAGCCAAGAAAGACAAAGGAATTTAACACAGACATCAGAGAGCTGCTAAAAGAGGCAAGAAGTAATATTACAATTTCTGTAAAGGCATCAAAGATAGAAACTAATGTGGAAAAACAAGTACATTCTTCCAAAAGATGTCTGAACTCAGAAGGAGGTTCCAACTTCAGATTGGTAGGTAAAATATGCCAGTGGATAGATAACAACAGATTCAAAAAGTTCCAAGAAAGATGTTCCATAGTTACAAGAAGCTCTTGTAATAGAAAATGAAATTAAATTAGCACTCAGGGATTACCAAATCTGTAGGAATGAATGGAATATCTACAATAATATGGCAAACAACAGAAGAGGAATCAGTAAGAGGCAGCAAATCTAAAGAATGATACAATGCCCTACAGCAGGGGTATCAAACTTGATTTCATTGAGGGTCGCATCAGGGTTGTGTTTGGCCTTGGGGGCCAGGATAGGCATGGCCAGCTCAACATCAGTTGTGTTGAGGGCGCCTGTGATGGCCCGAGAGCTCTGCCAGTGAAAATGGGTTCCTGAGCTTTGTTTTTGGCTGCAACAGCTTCCTGCAACCCTCTACCAATGAAAACGGAGGTCTTACAACCTTCTGCCAGCAAAAATGGAGTTCTGTTTCCTCTGGCAGAGGCACTGGTCTTTTGCTGTTTCCAGGGCAGTCCTGTGGGCCAGATCTAAGCATCCCGTGGGCTGGATCCAGTCCCTGGGCCTTGAGTTTGACATCCCTGCCCTACAGAATGAAATATATATACCAATGCCAAAGAAAGTTCATTCACAGTAATCTTAATTTCATATGCTAGCCAAATAATATTTAGAATCATCCAACACACTTTGCACCCTACGTGGAAAGTTAGTTGCTAAATATTCAACCTGGTTTTAGAGAAGGACAGGAAACAAAGAACATTATTTCTGATGCATCTGTTGTGGCTCCATTACCTGAGCCTGTGTCATCGGCAGGAGAGGACTCCGAGAGTGAAGGAGAGGAGTTGGCAAGGCCTCCCTCTCCAGGACCCTTCTCTTTGGCAATGCCTTCAGTGTCCCCCGAAGGGCAAGAGATAGGGCCGGGGCCAAGCACGTTCACGCAGCCACAGGTGGACAGTGATGAGTGTAATAAGTCTTGGCTGGATCCACACCAGCGTCGCAGAGATAAGCGCGTGCAACAGAAGAAAAGGCGTGCCTGAGATTAGGCTGAGTCACTGGACCACACCCCACAGGCTATAAAAGGGAGCGTGGTGGCCAGTCAAACCTTGTGACGAACAAAGCTGAAAGCTTCTACTCCATTCTGCATTGCCGGACTTTTGCGATAGACTTTGCTGGATTATATTTGGACTTAAGTTACTCTGTAATTATTGAACATTTTACTTTGATGTACCAGAAGCAGAGAGACGTTATCTCTTCATGAGTAATAAACTCTTGGCAGGCAGCCACTAGGTTGCTGCCAAGTTCCGTTATCATAAGGAAAAGGATTTTGTCGGCTGGTTTGGTTTTTAACTCTTGGACGTCTGTTGGTGTGTGTGCATGTGAGACGGGGACAGAACAGCATCCTAGATAACTGAGAAAGTTTTTTTAAAAAAAGAAGTCAAGATGTGCTTCATTGATTATAGAAAGGCTTTTGAAAATGGGAATCCCAGAATTTCTTACTGTCCTCATGTGAAACCTATACATAAGGTAGAAAGTTGTAGACTAGACAAAACATGGTGAAACAGCCTCCCTCCAGAGAAAATGCTATATACTCTTTCTTATTTCTTCAACCTTTATGCTGAATATATACTATGGGAGGCTACAATGGAAGAAGATAGCATGGAGGAAGAAACATCAGTAATCTGCACTTTGCGGATGATATTATGCTGATAGCGGAAAATGGTAATCTCCACGCTTTAGTAATAAAAGTCATGGATTATAGTGACTAAATTTATTACAAAAAAAGACCCAATTAACAACAATTCATACAGCAAACAGCCTAGCTTTAGATTTGAGAATGAAGTATTAGCTTCTGCCTTTAAGACTGATTATCATGGAAGAAACTGGCAGTCAAGAAACACACCAGAGATTAGCACTTATAAGGTAGCACTGAAAGCCTTGGAAAAAATATTCATATGCTAACACACACACACACACACACACACACACACACCAGATATAGATATATTGTCACCATTTTAGCCATTGTCTATCCTGAGTTTTCTTTTGCCAATTGGACCTGCAATACTTGCTGATGTTATCAATCCATCTTCTTTAGGTCACTTTAGTGCAGTGGTTCTCAACCTTCCTAATGCCGTGACCCTTTAATACAGTTCCTCATGTTGTGGTGACCCCCAACCAGGGGTGGGTTCTAAATTTTTTTACTACCGGTTCTGTGGGCGTGGCTTATTTTGTGGGCATGGCTTGGAGATCATGTGACTGGGTGGGTGTGGCTAGCTGGTCATGTGACCGGGTGGCCATAGCTATGTATATAGGGACTACTCAGAGGGCTGAAAAAAGTCATTTCTGACACTTTTGACTGGTCCTCACACTTATGACCATCCTCACATTTATGCCCGTGCAGCATTCTTAACAACCATGTCACTCATTTCACAACTGCTTCTCTTCACCATGGTGACAAGATAAGGCAAAAACATAAAATGTGAGGACAGTCGTAAGTTCGAGGACTGGTCAAAAGTGCGAGGACCAGTCAGAAATAACTTTTTCAGCCCTCTGAGTAGTCCATATGCACAAAAGGACTACCCAGAGGGCTGAAAAAAGTCATTTCTGACTGGGCCTCGCACTTTTGACCAGTCCTCACACTTATGACCATCCTCACATTTATGCCCTGCAGCATTCTTAACAACCATGTCACTCATTTCACAACTGCTTCTCTTCACCATGGTGACAAGATAGGGCAAAAACATAAAATGTGAGGACAGTCGTAAGTTCGAAGACTGGTCAAAAGTGCGAGGACCAGTCAGAAATAACTTTTTCAGCCCTCTGAGTAGTCCATATGCATAAAAGGATACAGCAATAGAGAGGGATGAAGGAAGGGAAGGGAAATTAGAGTAGGAGTAGGGTAAGAGAGGGAGGGAGAGAGGAGGAGAAGGAGAAAGGAAGAGGAAGTAGGGAGGAGAAGAAGAGGGTGAGGAAGAGAAAGTTAGAAGGAAAGAAAAGAGAGAGGTGGTAGGTTTGAGGAGAAAGATTGCTGTACAATAAAAAAGATGAAAGGGAAGAAAGGCAACCCCAAACAAATATAAAGATATTAAGATAAAGAATGGTTAAACTTTAAAGAATAAAAGAGAACAAATAGGAATAAATAACAATAATTAGAAACACACATACAAACCTTCAATGTATTTTCTTTGAACAGACTATTTGGCCGGTTCATAAATTTAAACAGTGTTTAGTCATTTCAATTAAATTTACAATTTCTATATTTCCTTTTTGCCATATTTATTCCTCATCTATTTTTGTAAAAAACCAATATTACCCTTCATCCTCATCTCTAATCTTAATCAAATTCAATTTTTCCCTTCTATTCTATATTATACCCCTTCCCATTGTCATTTATTTTTATATCCATCCTCACATTGGTTAATTACGTATTATTACAGTTGTTTAATATGAATTCAACATTTTAATATAAATCAATTAGTTATATAACTACCTTTTTTGTATATTAATCAATATGAACATGAATATTCCAATTATTTCCATGCAATCCAATTTCTTACAAATCAATTAATTATATTTACCAATAATAATCAGCCAAATAATTTCCCCCATATATTCCTCCAAACCACAACTTAACCATTTCTGCTTTCAACACAATATACAATTAATAGTATCTCAATTATTACAATTCCCTAGTTAAATAGAGCTTTTTTTCTTTTGTGTTTTAAAATCTCCTCTTTCTCCCTAAATTTCCCGTTGTTTGCACCTACCTTTTTTGGTGAGGAAAAAGAAAAGAAATCTGCCTGCCTAATTTTCCAACGTGCAAAGCCAACAGCCTGCTTTACTTTCTCTTTCGTTTTTCAGTTTAGGTAGGGGAAAAAAATCTGCACTCTTTCCAAGCAAGCAAAAAAGCCGAGAGCAAATCAGCTGGGGGTCGGGAGCTGATCCAAGCAAGGGCTAATTAGCCTCTGCTGAAGCTCCGGGGGGCAATAAAATTACAAAAAAAAAAACACCGAACCCTTTGTTAAATTGCTGGCTCCCCCGCCCCTCGCCCACCACTATTTATTGGCAATAAATAGTGGTGCGGAGGGGCGGGGCAAGCCAGCAATTTAACAAAGGGTTCGGCTGCACCACTGGCTCTAGGGCGGCCCTTTGAAGCCCCGCGGCAAGAATTTAAACAGTTTTTTTTCCTCTAGCCATCGGAGGCAGCAATAGATGGGGAGTGGGCAGGGTAAGCGAACGGCCGGCGATCCAACAGAGGAGTGAGGGTGAGTGAAGGCGTGGGGGGGGAGAGAGAGGGCTTTGGCGACCCCTGTGAAATGGCCGTTCGACCCCCAAAGGGGTCGCGACCCCCAGGTTGAGAACCGCTGCTTTAGTGGATGCTTTCTATGACTGCCTTGTTCATCTGACATCAGTTCTTGCTATGTGACCAGCCCATCTCCATTTCAATTCTTTTACTCTCTTGATGATATTGTATACTTTTGTTTGTTCTCTAATCCATGTGCAGGTCTTTCTATCTTGTCTGGTAATGCCGAGCATGTATTTTTCCATGGCTCTTGGTGCCACTTTGTATCAATTGTGAGGTTAGTGCCTATGTTTCACTAGCATATGTTAGAATAGGTAGCACACACTGATCGAAAACTTTTCTCTTCAGGCATAGGGGGAGGTTGTTCTTGAAAATTATGCTTAGCTTGCCTAATGCCTGCCAACCACATTTAACATGTTCAATTTCTTTTATTGAATTGCCTTCCATTGAGATCCATTGGCCAAGGTATATGTGGATGTATCTACTATGTCTAGTTCATCTCTAGATTTAAAAAAAAAATTCTTTCTTTGGTGAATTTATTAAACATAACCTGACTCTTTTTCATGTTTATTTTAAAGCCAAATAGTTCTCCTGCTTTGTGCAGCTCTTGTATGTGTCTTCTGTGTCTTGTGAGAAAACATTATTTGCAAATCTTAAGTGACTTAAGTAGACGCCACTGATTTTTATTCCATCTTTTGCCCAGTCTATTTTGTGAAATATTTCTATAGCAGGCTGAGGACAGGTGATATTGTATTGCCTTGTTGTGCACCTTGTTCTATGTTGATTCCCACTTTAAGATCATTAAAGCAAATTGCTGCCTTTTTGGAGTATATTCATTGTAATAAGTTTATGCCTTGGATGAGCAATGCATTCATTATTGCTTGTTGGAATACTGAGTCAAACGCCTTTTCATAGTCAATAAAAACCATGCACAGAGGCATGTTGTACTCATTGTGTCTTTCAATGACTTAGTGAACAATCTGGATGTGATCCATTAGGCTGTAGCCACTTCTAAATCTTGCCTGCTCCTTTGGCTGTGCATCATTTAATGTTCTTAATATTCTTTTTCTATTATCTTGGTAAAAACCAGGGGTGGGTTCTAAAATTTTTTACTACCGGTTCTGTGGGCATGGCTTATTTTGTGGGTGTGGCTTGATGGCCATGTGACAATTCTTTGGATTTAGCAGAGGTACTAGTCTACCAGGCTTTTAACTGCTTGCAGAGCTGTACCGATCTACCCATTTATTTTTGCAGGCACTGATCTACTCATGTATTTTTGCAGGCACTGGTCTACTCATGTATTTTTGCAGGCACCGGTCTACGCATTTGTTTTCTTTTAACATTGATCAGCTGTAGGGCGACCCTTTGAAGCCCCACGGCAAGAGTTTAAACAGTTTTTTTCCCTCTAGCCATCAGCTGGGACTCAGGAGGCAGCAATAGATTGGAGGTGGGGCCAAATAAAAGGTAAGAATAACACAGGGGATGGGTGGGGCGGGGTGGGTGGGAGAACCGGTTCAGTGACATCATATCGTCACCGCTACCAGCTCGGCAAAACTGGGCCAAACCGGGAGGAACCCACCACTGGTAAAAACCTTATAGATGACTGAAAGGCGGCTTATCGGGCAATAATTCTTTAAATTATCTTGGGTCCCTTTCTTGTGTATAAGAATCACTTCAGCATTTTTCCATGAATCGGGTATTTTTTTCTTCTCTGAGGCATCTCGAGTATAATTTTGCTGATATCTTGTGTAAAGTGTGACCACCAGCTTTCAGCATTTCAACTGGAACACAGTTATTTCCTGAAGCTTTGACATTTTTCATTGATTTTGTGCAGGGGTGAAATGTAAAATGTGTTACTACTGGTTCTGTGGGCGTGGCTTGCTGGGGGGGTAATGTGATTGGGTGGGCGTGGCCAACTTTAAAAAAAAAACTTTTCAAAGCATTTTCTCTAATGCTTTGAAAAGCCTCTCTGCCGATCAGGCAACTCAGCTGGATCGTCAGAGAGGCTTTTTAAAAAATGCCTTTCTGCCGATCAGGCAATTCACCTGGGATCATCAGAGACTTTTCAAAGCATTTTTTTTACCACCTCTTTGGCCAAGATTTGCAGAAAAAAATGCTTTGAAAAGCCTTTGACAATCCCAGCTGAGCCGCGCAATCATCAGAGGCTTTTTAAAAATAACTTTTTAAAGCATTTTTTCGTCGGAAGAGGTTGTAGAAAAAATGCTTTTAAAAGTAAAAAAAAAAAGCCTCTGATGATCATGTGGCTCAGCTGGGCATGGTGGGGGTGGGTGCAGGGATTTTTGCTACTGGTTCTCCAAACCACCCGCCGCCATCACTACTGGATCGGGTGGATCCGGTCCAAACTGGGAGCATTTCACCCCTGATTTTGTGGCATTGATACTTCCTCCACTAGGGTATCTGGCATTTCCTCTTTCATGGGTGTTGTTACTTTTGAGTGATCTTGATCTTTGTTTATCTCTGAATAAAATTTTCAAATTATTCCTAACATTTCCTGTTTTGTTCATGTTTTAATGCAAAAACCTTATTTTTTGTATTTATAAGCTTGCATTTTTCTCTATTAATCCCTTTGTTTTTTTCAATTGCCTTTTTCACAAGCTTCACATTCAACTGATGCATTTCTTCTTGGATACCTTTTCTTATCGTCTTGCAAAGTTCAACATTCTCCAGTTATTGAAACTTCCGGTATTCTTCATTGTCCATTGTTTTTCCATTAAATCAATAGTTTCATCAGAGAATTTTCACTGTAAAAAGTATTTTTCTGGTGGTGCTATAGATGTAGCAGATTCAAGGAGATTTTTGACTATTTGTTCATTTTGGTCCATAATGTTCATCTCTTCCAAATCTTGCAATAGAGCAAAGTGATTTGATAGATTAATCTCAAAATCAGTGCTCTCCTCTAACAGTTTATCACTCTCTTTTTTGTGTTGTTTTTTTTGTGACGTCTTTATCATTTTCATACGCTGTTTTTGTCAATCTATTTTCACTTTAGCTTGTACCATTCTATGGTCACTTCCAATGTTAAAATGATTGATGACAGTACAATTGCAGAATATGGTTTTATCATTTGACATGATGTAATCAATTTCACTTGTGTACCCAGATGGACTCTTCCATGTCCATTTTCTGCTAGCTTTTTTCTTGTAAGATGAGTTCATGATATAAAGTTCCTATCCTTCAGCAAAATCTATTAGTCTGTTGCCTCTATTATCTTCTTCATCACTTCCATACAGGCCAGTCACTTTTTCTCCAGGCATTGTTCTTCCTATTCTTGCATTAAAGTCACCAATTAATATTTTGTATTGGCAGTTTTCTTCATCTTGAAGGCAGGCCACATCATCATAAAACTCTTTTGACCTCATTATCACTATAGTTTATTGTTGGCACGTAAGCTTATATTGCTTGTTCAACTGAATGATGCATTGGGCTATTCTTTGTGATATACTTTCAAATGTTGACCGTTCCTATGTCCAAAGGCAGACTGATTTAACCCAGTGATTCTTAGCACCCTTTGCCTTCAGGCAGATCCTCCTGCTGCTGTGGACAGTTGCCCTAGGGCCTCTGGAGAATGTGAGCTGTTTTTGAGATTGTATTGGCATGTAGAAGAAATAGATCATAATCTGCCACACTGGTCTAAGGCGGGTTGGCAGATGTGATCGGTGTTAGTCTGGTTTATCCATCATGGTCTGTTTGCCTTGGGAAACCCTTCTGCACATATACATGTCTGATGACATAGCCCACACAAGCTCCTTCACCTCATCAAGGCCCCAGTCATAGAAGGATATATTCTGATCTTTGTGTATTTGTGTGTGCATACAGAGAGAGAGAGAGAGAGAGAGAGATCAGAATAGGAGTAACAATTATTTTCCCCATAAAACCCTATAGAAAACAAAGTTGAACATTAAAGAAGCCCAATAGAAGAAAGATTGATGCCTTTGTACGCTGGTGGTGGAGAGAGACTTGATAATACCACAAATAGAAATAAAATGAATAAATAAAAAAACAAATCATCCTATAGATCTCAATTAAGGCCCAAATGATCTGGCTGAAATTATAATCTTTTGAACATATTGTGCACAATTTTAGTTCCCTTGTGAAGTCCATATAGCTACTGTAGGAAATGTGAAGGGAAAGAGAATGGGATGAACTTGATTATAGTGGCAATGGGTAAACCTTTGGAAAACCCAAAGGGGCAGACTGGGAATCATGAAATTGTGCAGAAGATCTATGTGGCCTCAAAAAAATCATATTGACTTGATAACATATAATTACCTAAGTCCCTAGTAAATTTGACTAAGGGAAGTTAATCAGTTTTATGCCTCCAACCCTGTATCTACTTATCTTGGAATAACACCATTTGCCTTTTGGGACATGTGTTTGAGAAAACACAAAGGTTATGTAATGTTATATTCACATTATTAAAGTGCTTAATAAGCATGTTCAGAGGACTGATATTGTTCATAAATGGGTATCCAACTCTTTACTGACATGATCATCTAAATTGTTTAAATATTTATTTTTGCGTATTGATGAGAATTTATCTAAAGACTTGACACAAACTTGTTTTTGGAAATCATACAAATAGGTCACGTCAAGGCCAGTATCTTTGAATGCTGAATGTCCCAACTGTACAGCTGAAAACAAATAGGTTTATCACAATAGAGAAAGTTTGTTAGCATAGCCATGTTCTCACATAGCTCTATTTCCCTTTTTTTTAACAATTAAAAGGGTTCAAATACACAATGCTCATAAAATGATCATGAGTAACTCTTACAAAGCTACATTTGTGGAGGAGAGGAAAACACCAAATATACAATTATGCCAAACAATTAATTTTGCCAGATTAAAAGAGGCAAATGGACACTACATTCATCCATAAACTCTGAGGTGATGACAATTACGATGATGACATTAAAGTATTTGGAGAACTTTGCAAGTTGGACCTAACTTGTAAAACCATTTTCAAAAAGCTACAGAGGAATACGGAGCCAGCAAAGTTTCTCTGACCAGCACTTTTCCACTTCCTTTGGAATATACATGTAACCCACAGACGTCCGGACATTCACTCCACTTATCAAAGAAACATTGCATTTGAAGGGGAAAACCATGATAGGTCACTGTCCACATGGCTGCAAGAGATAACATTTAGGACAAACATGGGTCTGATTGTGTCTAAAACATTTAGTGCTAAACTATCTGATGAAAATAATTTGGGGCAGGCAAATATTACTGAGCCTTGTAAATCTCTGCACAATATCTCTCACATACCTTTCTCTCTGCGTATATGTATGCAAGTAGATATGCTTGCGCGCACGCGTGCGCACACACACACAAAAACATCTCTCCCTCTCTCCTCTCTACCAAGTCAGCAACACTACTCTATAGTTTAGTGGCTAACAAAAAAGACAAGAGTCTATTTGAATTCCTTTATCTTTTAGAAGTGGATGTGAAGTTGTACAGACAACTCTCAGTATCAGGAAGCTGAAGCAGTGCCAGGAACAGATTCAAGGGATTAAGATAGAAAGAATATACAGAGGCCATGAAAATTTTCTTGCACAAGGAAACCTTGTGTACTCTTTCTGAGTGGATGGATCCAATTGACATATTAACCAATAGGAAGACATGAAAGGCTGGCTGGAGAATTCTGGGAATTGAAGTCCACACATTTTAAAATTGTCAAGGTTGAGAAACACTGTTCTAGGAGCTGAACACACTGAGCAGCCATATCTAAATATTCTTGATCCCAGTCATAGTTGCTCCTGGAAATGGTTTTGCTCATCTGATACTAATTAATACTTAGATAAACTCACAGATACTGTAACATCCTATGTCAGTTTTTGTGAAGACCTATGTGAATATACAGTAACAACAAACCTTGGTTCACAGCTAAACTTAAGCAGCTATGTTGTACCAAAGAGGAAGCCTGCAGAAAAGGCGATGGAATGCTGTACAATCATGCCAGAAACATATTAACAAGGGAGATCAGAGCAGCAAAAAGAAGCTACTCTGAAAAGCTAAGGAATCTGTTCTCGATAAATGAACCAGCAAACATGTAGAAAACTCTTAAAAATATCACCAGTTACAGCAAACCTCCTTCCCATGCAGAAGGAAATCAACAACTGGCAGATGACCTGAATGTGTTTTACTGTAGGTTTGAGAGAAAACTACTGCCACCTATCTCCAAAATCCCCATCTCAGACACACCAACAACAGCCAAGCCTCCTACAACTAATCCTATCCCATTGGGCCCACCACCTCTGGTGATTACAGAAAATGAGGTGCAAGGTCTATTTCACAGATAAAAGCCAGGAAAAGCACCAGATAACTCCTTCTTGCTTAAAAGCTTGTGTTGACCAACTGGTCTGCATCTTTAATAAATCACTAGAGATGTACTATGTTCCTTCTTGCTTTAAACACTCTATTATCATCCCAGTGCCAAAGAAAATCCTCATCAAGGAACCGAATGACTTGCTCTAATGGTTGCTCTGACATCCATACTTATGAAAATCTTTGAAAGGTTAGTGCTGGCCCACCTGAAAACCATCACAGATCCACTGTTAGTCCCCTTGCAATTTGCCTACTGAGCAAATTGATCGACAAATGATGCTGTTAATATGGCTCTGCACTATATCCTACATCTTGAATCTCCTTAAGTTCTTGAATCTCCAAGGACTTATGCAAGGGTCCTCTTTGTAGACTTCAGCTCAGCATTCAATACCATCATTCCAGATATTCTTCTAACTAAACTAAATCAGCTAGCTGTACCTGACCACATTTGTAAATGGATCATAAGCTTCCTAACAGACAGGAAGCAGCAGGTAAACTAGGCAAAATCACACCAGATACCTGTACAATTAGCACAGCCCCCCCCTCGTCATTTCTCTCTATATACCAATGACTGCATCTCAAAAGGTCCCTTTGTTAAAGTATTGAAATTTGCAGATGATACAACAGTGATTGGTCTTATTCAAGACAACAATGAATCTACATACAGCTGGGGGGTTGAACAACTAGCATTGTAGTGCGACCGGAACAATCTTGAACTAAATACACTCAAAACCATAGAAATGGTGGCGGATTTTAGGAGAAACCCTCCTATAGTACCACCTCTTAAAATACCAGACAACACAATATCAACAGTAGAGACCTTCAAATTTCTAGGTTCTATCATATCTCAAGCCTTAAAATGGACACCTATCATCAAAAATGTCATCAAAAAAGCACAACAAATAATGTTCTTTCTGTGCCAACTCAGAAAGCTCAAACTGCCCAAGGAGCTGCTGATTCAGTTCTACAGAGGAATTATTGAGTCTATCATCTGCACCTCCATAACTGTTTGGTTTGGTTCTGCAACCAAACAAGACAGACACAGACTTCAATGGATAATTAGAACTGCAGAAAGAACAATTGCTACCAACCTGCCTTCCATTGAGGATCTGTATACTGCACAAGGCAAAAAGAGGACTGTGAAAATATCTACAGACCCCTCACATCCTGGACATAAATTGTTTCAACTTCTACCCTCAAAACGACACTATAGGGCACTGCACATCAGAACAACTAGACACAAGGACAGTTTTTTCCCGAATGCCATCACTCTGCACCAAAGATAAATTCCTTGTATATCCAATCATATTTGGCCAATAAAGAATCCTATTCTATTCTGTTCTGTTCTGTTCTGTTCACATTACACTGATGAGTAGGATTTTTAAATCAAGGTTTGAGTGATATAATTTGCATATAACACAATTTAGCCTTATAGATTCAAGTATTGTATGCACATCACATTAAGCTGGAACAAATCATAATATTAAATTGGATTTAGAAGGTCACAGCAGAGAAGATGGATTATCCTACATCCAATTTTCGGTCTATAGTTTTCATTATGTGGACATTTATTTGCTGCAATTTATTGTTAAAATGGAAGTTTTAACTACCATAAATAGACATCAACATCTCCCAAAAATGTTTTATAGACATCTTATTACATCACTAATCTTTTTCCAGTCCTTTTAATCTCATTTTTACAAACAATGAGACTATGCTAGCTTCAGTTGATGGGCAGTGTTAAATCAGAAGCAAGCACAGCAGTCATAAAGATCTTAGATCTTACAAGAAGATCTTAGGTGCACATTTGAGGATAGGGCTTGATTCAAAAGCTGTATGTCAATGCTTTCTTTCTCTTTTTTTCTTCTGTAAATAAAGTAAGTAAGTAAATTTCCTTCCAACTGAGTCTGATGTCTGGTGACTTCATGGACACGCCCATCTTGTTTCTTAGCAACAGTAGAAAAGCCACTGCTTTTTTCCAGTATAGTTTGTTTGACTTTGCAGTTTAGCCTAAAGCCCTGAAATTTGTAAGGACAAGTCCATCTCCGCTCTCTTTTTTTTGTGATCAGCCAAAATTGCGTATATGCTGTCATTTCAAAGGATGCATTATCCAGGAGCCTGCTGCAAATGTATACTTTTGCCATAGAGTTTGCATAGAGAGAGAGAGAGAGAGAAAAAAAGGTGGTGGGGAGAAGTCCTTTAAAAATCTTTGCTTATGTAGGAAGCAGGTTTACTAAAGAATGCAGCAATTTCACTCTTAGCTGTGATGGAATCTTTCTCTTTCCTATTTCAGGAACTGACCTTATCAGTCCCACTTTGTTGAAAATGAAGCAAGTGCATCATATATAAATAGAACTTTGGATCATTTTCATCTCTCATGTAATTCTTACTAAATCCATGTAATTCTACAACATGAATGAATTTGGTCTTTACTCAAGCAAAGTCACAGTTTAAATCTGTGAACAGAAATGTCCTGAAAGGAAGAGCAAACTGAAGTACACTGCTTAGTGTATTGTCCTGTAACTTTTAAATTACTTTTTTAAATCTTTTTTTTTTCTGACATCAGAAAATAATGTGCTAATTGTTACAAAATCCCCTTCCATCGGACATTTGTTCACCTCATATATTGTTTCCCTACCGTTTTGAAGGATATCTATTTATATCTGTGAATTAGAAGAGAGTGGAATACATACTCACAATCTGTGCATTTTGAGATAATCTTAATGAAAAAAAGGACTAGTGAAAAGTTAGCGAAAATTTAGCTTCATTAGTGAAGGACTAATGAAAAGAAGGACTTTTCATTAGACTAATCAGTCTCAGTTTCTTTAGACTAATAAGGACTAGAGGGTGACATGATAGCAGTGCTCCAATATTTGAGGGGCTCCTACACAGATGAGGAGGTCAAACTATTTTCCAAAGCACCAAAAGGAAGATGAGAAACAATGGATTGAAACTAACCAAGGAGAGAAGCAACCTAGAACTAAGGAGAAATTGCCTAATGATAACAGCAATCAACCAATGGAACAGCTTGCGTTCAATAATTGTGGGTATTCCCCACAACTGGACAGCTACTTATCTGGAATGGTATAGGGTCTCCTGCTCATGCAGGGGGTTGGACTAGAAGACCTCCAAGGTGCCTTCCAATTCTATTATTCTATGTTCTATCACATCTATTTGGTCTGCCCTACACACATTCCATAGACCCTGTCTAAATGAGGTTGGTGAGCCAGTATTTCTGCAAGATGCCAAATCAAATGTAGAGAAAAGAGATGTAAATTTACTTATTCCTTCACTCCCAAGGTTGAATAAAAGTACAGGCTCAGCTGTATATATTTTCATCTATCCGGTAACCTTTTCATCTATCTCGGTAACCTTCTCAGTACCGAGTGCCAAAAAGGTCTCCCAGAAATGTCATGTGTACGCGGGCTCATCGGGCTTGCACTCCGGAAAAGCCGAACTTCTGGGTTCCAGTGCGTATGCACGCCCGACAATCAGCTGGCCAGTGCGCATGCGCAGGCTGGTTTTCGGCACTGCCGTGTGCACAGACAGCTGATCTTTGCACGCATATGTGCACTAGAAACCTGGAAGACAAACAAGCAAGGCTGCGGGTGACATGGCTTCATGTGCCACTTTAGGCACATGTGCCATAGGTTCGCCATCACGGATCTATACAATCCAGAATCTGATTGTGGGAGATTACTGATATCCCAGAGAAGCAGAAATGCATAGAGCTGCACAGCTCTCTTTTCTCTTGCCACTATTTTACTGTAAGTCTAACAGACATGCTGAGGCAGAGGATAGGTGGCAGCTGACTCATATTTATGATGGTTGCAAGTATCTTGGGTCATGTGATCACCTTTTGCAACCCTGTTACTAGCAAAGTCAATGGGGAAAACAGAGTCACTTAAAAACCAGGTTACTAATTTAACAGCTGAAATGTTTCACTTAATAACTGTGGCAAGAAAGGTTGTAAAATGGGACAACATTCACTTAACTGTCTTGCTTAGCAACAGAATTTTTTGCCTTGATTATGGTTGTAAGTAGAGGACTACCTTACTTCAATGTTGTTGGTTTAGAGTTATATACAATGGATGATGCATCTTTGAATTCTATCGTTAAAATTGAGGCTTTAGGATAGAAAAATCTGACTGAAGGGGGAAGCCAAGTAGGGAAATGTGTCTTTCACATGTAGAATTATACTTTATTTGCTGCAACATATGCCCCATCAACAATAGTGCAGCAGTGTTCTAACACTGGCACAATGCAAGCAGCAAATAAATAAATAGCTTACTTTATTATTATGGGAAACTGTGTTTTCCTCCATCCCGTGCTGCTGTCTCAGATGGAATGCACATTCTAGCATGTTTCTCCAGTGTGCTGTTTTTCATTGGAAACACTGCCTGCCACATCCATGCCTGCCCAACTCATGATTCTTAGTTATTTATGTCATCTATGAATGTAATTAAGATTTAATTTGATTTGATTGTCATTCAGTCATGGCAGGAAGAGCCTGAAAGTTTTTGTGATCTGCAGTAGATGACAGCAAAGGGAAGGAAAAGCTGGCTGGATTTATGGTGCATTGCAAAGGAGTTTGAAACTGAATGGGCTGTTGGTGCAGCAGATTAGTTTTATTAGCCCATATGTAAGGCCAGAGCTATAGCAATCCAACTAATTTATTATTTTCCAAGAGATTATCTTGAGAAAATGCCTATCAGTTAAATGCAAAGGCTAACATTGAAGGTACTCCCATCAGTAATTCCAACAGCAATAATAAACCAGCTCTACATTCCCAATATATTTGAAACTGTATTTCTGGGCATTATTTTAATGTGAGTAATGCCTTCAGTTGAACCATTCAGCCTGACTTTACTCATCTTCAGCAGTTATTCTCTTAAAATGCATAATCCAATATTTCTGATCAGCACTGAAGTATAACTAATATCATCATTCCAGAAGCCAACATATCTAGCCAGGGCTGGCAAGAGATTGTTAATCTCCAAACTAAGTATCTGGACTATGTCTAATCCTGATGAGAGTTAATCCCAGACTTCTGAAAGAGTTGCTAAAGTGAATGACCTGAATAACAAAACTGCCCTTGTGCAATGGCTTAATGTTGCTGATCTTTGCTCGGTAATACCAAGCCATTCCACACATGCTTTTAATGGCTTGATTGCTTCTGATGAAAACAAATGTGTGAAGGGTCTAATAGCCAGATCCTAGTCTTCTTTGCAAGTTAATATGAACCAATTGGCAAGGCATTTATTTCCCAGTAAGCATGCACAGGATTATAACTTTAGTTTAAAAAGCAACTAAGAAGAAACAAGTTATAGACAACCATGAGTAGGAGTTGGCAAAGGGCACACACATATACAAGGCCCTTTTCTCTCGGCCGCACCCTTTCAGAAGCAGCATAATTTAACTGGCTGTGCTCAAGCAGGCTGAAAACAATAATCCGTTAGTGCATCTGTGGCAATATTTACCGATTCAGAGAAAGGCCATGAGTGGGTGTAAAGAGAGACTGCACTTGGGGAAGAAACAAAAAAGCATTGGGGAAAAAGCTGGATTCATCCACCCTAACATATAGAATTATGTGCATAAACTTCACAACTGTTTTATACATGTGAGACGGCACATAGCTTCTGGACTCTGTGTAATGAGATTCTTCCAGCAACTAACTAACTAACTAACTAACTAACTAACTAACTAACTAACTAACTAACTAACTCCCTCACTCTCTCTCTGCTGTGTACTCTTCACATATTTCATACTACAATTTTAATGCTTTTTTTTAAAAAAAAAATTCCCATGTTACTCATTAGATCATGTCTGTTTTAGATTTTTTTAAAATTTTAAACAGCAGCTTTCAACTATTCATGCTGGCATTAGATGCTAAAATGTTCAGACAAAAATAAACAAATATTCATTTTCTCCAATTCTAAAGCAGGTCTGTGGGTCTAGGGACTGTATATTATGATTGTGTAAAATATATAAAAAGTGAAGTGGCTATGCTGCTTTATAAGGCAAATGCACTGTCAGTAGACTTACTTATGGGGGAACTAACCATCATCTTATAATTGAGCAAGCTTTCAAATTCTCTTAATAGTTTTGAACAGCAAAGGAAAACTTCTCAGCATGAGCTATTTGTACAGTGACTGATCAAATACCTGCTTCCAACCCTGTCAGCCAGATCATTCCAGGATTTCCAAAAATTGCTTAAAATTAACAGCCTTTCCTACCCTCTATCTCAAATTTCTGATTATTTACAAGTAGCTGTCTTTGATCCTGGATTCCATTTGGGCTATACTGAGTTATTACAGCATAGTTGTGATAAGCCTCTCTTCTAAAGTAGTGTGTCTCAAAGCAACTGTAAAATGTGTGAACTTCAACTCCCAGAATTCTCCACCCAGCTGGGGAATTCTACAAGTTGAAGTCCACATTTCTTAAAGTTATATAACTTTTTCAAAGAGCATCTTTAAATGTGAATTAGATAATATTCATTGGTAATATGGAAAAGCAATAAAGGAGAGGGAATATTGGAAAAAATGTTTTAATTCATTGCCTTTTTATTTCTCCAAGCTGTTTTCTCCAATTATATTCATGCCTGTATAATTTGTTAAAGGTAACTGTCCATAAAAAGCAGGATTAAAAATGCCAATTTGCTTTGACATATTGCTAAATGCAAAATACTGTAGAAATAAATGGTTTCTTATTAATATATAGCTTAATGCATATATGGAAATTTAAGATTTAAGGGCTGCATGCAGCTCAAGTTTCTCTTTACCACCTCAGAACCCACACTCCATTGCCAATTATCTATGCTAGTGTTTCTCAATCTGGTCACTGAAACTTTCCCAATTTGGGTTTATTGAGGTCTGTAAGAATCCAGATAATTGCTAGATAGCAACCAAGTGAAACAGAAAATTCTAACTCCACTATCACTGTCTGGACTTTTATAGGTCCGATGTAGTAAATTAATACAATTCTAAGCCCAAGTCAGTGATTTTACCATAAACTAGCTCAGAGCGTCTTCTGACTTGCTTTTAAGTTTCTTACTGCTGGTTTACCTTAACAAAACTTCATATCCAATATCTGTTCTATTTATACAGAGGATGCAGATAATAAAATTATAAAAACCTATTGTTTTTCACAGATTGCAAAAGATTTTTGGAAGCAATACTGATGTCATCTGAAGAATTGCTTACTTGTTTTATTTTGCGTGAATTATTCTTGTGTTATTCCACTGGAAGGTCAAGGAGCTTAGGCAGTGTCAGCAACTCAACATTGTCCATACAAACTAGCAACATTTATCCAGCAACATGAAATTTAGTCCTTCTGAGACTTCTCTCTGTGTGGTTGTTACTTTCTGCCTTGTAAATATCTCTGTCCCCTTTGGTATGAAGTTTATGCACTTGGCACATGACACACTGACAGCCCCAAATAATGAACCAATACATAACATTATGAGGCACTTTGTGAAACAATACTGAGGCCCTGCAAATAATTGCTTACAGGGCAGATTCCTTGGCCTTTGCTTAATCATTTGTCCGTGTTCGGCTGTGCTTTTGTGTAGATGTTGGCATTAGGGAAACACAATGCAAAAATCCTAAACAATGGCTACAATGCACAGAATATAAAATAAACCAAATAATTGGAATAAACCAGGGATCCCATACATGCAAAAATGTGACTCTGAATAGTGTATATCTATTAGCAGTATCCAATGTATTCTTCATTACTCAATTTATTTCCCCTGTATGCATACAAGGAAACCTGGAAACAGGTTTCTACTCTAAGAAAATAACTTGCATGGAAAAAGACCTTGCACCCCCACCAGGCATCTTAGAGAAAACATTGGCTCACAAGCACTCAATTATTGACAGTAACCATGGGTCATTGGTAGGAGGCAGGTAGGTGTGGGACTGCTATTTTATAATTCTCACCATGCTGTATGGCTTTATATATATATACATATATATACATACACACACACACACACACATACATATGTGTGTGTGTGTGTGTGTGTGTTTCCTCTAGCCAGGTTTTTCCTACGTAACCAAGGTTTTTCTGCAGCCCTAGCTCAATAGAATCACATCCACTCGATTCTGGGCTTTTTTCTTTTCTGGCAGCCAGCAAGTTCCAGCTGCCAGGTGAGAGGAACTTGCTGGCTGCCAGAAAAGAAAAATGTCCAGAATATATATATATCTTCTCAAGTTTTCGTGGGTGTGTATATGTAAAAAGTTAAAATCTCGGGTGTTTTCCCGCGTCATTAAAAGTCTGTTAATTGAAATACTTAAAATCCTGGCTAAAATCCCAGTTTAAAATCCTCCAAAATCCTCAAACAAAACACTTTGTAAGGTCTTTTGAGACTCTGGCTAAAATCCTAACCAACACTTTAAAAGTTTTCTTTTTGGCAACATTTCGACAAGCTCTCTAACTTGTCATTATTGGGCCCCTACTTTCAGTTAAGAAGCTGTGGGTATCCACACCTTATGAGCTAAGCTATCACTTGCTGAAATGAGGCATCTACTGGTAGGAGAGCAGCGATAGCAAATAATATTACAAGCATGCTTATGTCATCTTGCAAAGGAGGAGGGGAGGGAGGGAGGGAGAAAGAGAGGCTACAAGCCAAGGGATTGTGAGTTCTAATCCTGCTTTAGCCATGAAATCCAGCTGTTGGACCTTATGCCAGTCACACTCTCTTAGCCCAACTCACTTCACAGGACTGTTGGAAAAGGAGAATTAGATGTTTGCTGCCTTGAGTTGTTTATAAAAATAATAAAGGCAGGACACAAATAAATAAATGTACTTGCATCATTTCTCATCATGACATTATTATGTGTGTGTCATTATATGAAACAACTTTGCAGCTTATAATGGATGCCTATGAAAGAAACATGAAGAATGAATTGACAGGAATACCTTCAAAAGCTGCCCCTATAACTGGGATGAAAACCCTAAAATGGCTGTGGTGAATCAAACATTCAAGGAAATCAAGAACATTACAAGAAAACACATAAGAGACTTCCAGGTTGGCTCCGCGGCGCCATGGACGGTCTTTTTAGACCGCCGCCCCCGCGATCCCGTTGAGCTGTTCTGACAGCGCTAATCAGCTGTCAAATGGCTTGAAAATCTCCCCTTCGGGAAAAGAAGGGGAGGAGAGCTGGTGGGTGAGGGTAGAGCTCCCCCAAAACCCCTGGATTAATTCCAGGGGTTCGGAGGGTGAGAGCTCCCCGTTCAGCCCGCTGAAGCTCCGGATCCGGGGGGACTCTGTTTTTTACAGAGCTAGGCATCGCGTCCAATTTCTGCTGTCAAATAGAAGATTAAATGATTTCAAAAAAGCAGGCGGAACGGAAGCAGGAGGACAAGCTTTTTGCAAGTATAATGCTTAACTCCGGGGATACAATGTTTCTAATTGAATTTTCTGAGCTGGAAGTAAAGATGGCGTTTTTGTTGCGATTTTAAAAGTGAAAGCTAGAAAGGAAAGTGCCTGCTAATAGACTCATGCTCAGAGACTGGCTTTAAATTGCTGGATTAGATTTTAAAGAGCTGTTTGGGAAAAGATTATTTCGTTTGGTGATCTATAAAGAAATTGCTGAAAGTTGCTCAAGAGGATGGCTGTGAGTTTATGACTTTATGGTTGTGGAAAGAAAGAAAATCTTTTTAAAATAAAATGGCTTCCAAGAAAGGAGATTTTGAAAGTGCTGGAAGCTCTTTGGTGGTGTCAGAAATGGTACAGTTGTCTGATTTATAGAACTACAAGGATCCTAATGCAGAATTTACAGAATTTATAAAAGAAGCCATGAATAATCATACTGCAGCTATAAGTAATCAAATAGCAATTCTCAAAGGGATAACAACAGAAATGATTGAGGAGACAAAAGCAAGTACGGAGCATGATGACAATCCAGGAGACATTTTGACTGAAACAGAGAAGATGGAAATGGTTGGTTCTCAATAATTTTATCAAGAATTTTCAAGCTTATTCTCTGCTCTCTGTCAAAAAATTGACAGAATCTTTCAAAATTACGACTTGGTCTGGAAGAAAGTAGCAAATGATCAGACTTCCGAAGTTTTAGAGGACGAAGGAGATTTGCCAGTGGTATTTATACATTTAATAGAAAAGAAACAACTGAACTCTTTTTCACAAACTCTTGACAATCTTTGGTTTTACAGATGAAGGAATGAACTGATCTATATAAGCAAGAAGAGGCGATATGGGGGCTCTAAATCAGAGGACATTTTCTCAAAAAGGGGACAGTCTTTGCAGTCACATCAACCTCAAATTAAAATTAAAAACCTCCTCAAAATAGAAGTAGGAGGGATGCAGAAAGACTGGAAAAAATATAAAAAGAAAGCAAGAATGGAAGATTAACTTTTCTTTTTGGTTTTGCAGTTGTTCTATTAATGGTCAAAAATGATTATGTTTTAGATGATAAAACTACTGAGGGGGAAAATGTATAAATTTAAATATTGATTTTTAAATATGATGCATTAATGGTTAATTAAAATGACTATGTTTAAAAAAAATGTAGAAATTTGAATAATGATAATGGCTAAAAATGATTATGTTTTACGAGTTAAAAGTTGGAGGGAAGAAAAAAGACTGAGGGGGTAAACGTACAGATTATGATTAATTAAGGTTTATTTTTTGTTTTAAGATTTAAGAATGTAAGATTAATCCTTTTTGGTTTTCTAGTTTATGTATTAATGGTTAATTAAAACGCTGATGTTTATGTTTTAAAATTTTAAAAGTTGGAGGGAGGAACAACGGAGGGGGAAAAGGTAGAAATTTAACTATTGAATATTTAAGGTTTACTTTTTGTTATAAGATCTGAATTTTGAGAAAAGTAGGAGGGGGAAAAATGTTTATGTAAATGAATTGAATACTTTATTGATATATTAAGAGATTTTTTAAGGCTTGAATGCTTAATATTTGTTAATGGTTTTAAAACTCTTAGAGTTATTGGATTATATGCCTTTGAGTCTATAAAAAGGGAGGTTGTTGAAATTGTAAAAGGGGAGTTAAGGGGTCTTGGGAGCTATTAAATCTTGCAGTTAGCTAGTTTATTTTAGCGAATGTTTGGTGAAATCTATGCCCTGTTTTTGTTCTGGGAAGTCGGGGGTGGTGGGGTGGTGAGGAGGGGTTGAAGATTGAGTTTAGAGATGGATTATGGATTAAAATTTTTTTTTCCTGATGATAGTTCGAATGATTGCTTATATTGTATACTTGTTTGATCATAAAATAAAAACTTTTTTAAAGAAAGAAAACACATAAGAGTCTACTCTGTGTCTTAAAGATCCATGTTTATTTAAAAGAAGTGTACTTGCATAAAAAAGACACAGGTATATAGATAGAAACTTCTCACAAGAAAGGAATTGTGCCTTTCAAGTCAATGAGATATGTGACAATTGCTAGAACTTTATTTTTGAAAATTATGTATTGTATTATCACTTTGCTTAATTAACAATCCCATGCATGCTCATTTTTATTTTTATTTTATTTTATTTTGAATTTGTATACCGTCCTTCTCCCTGAGGACTCAGGGCGGTGAACAGCCAAGTAAAAACATCAAATACAAATATTAAAATACAGTTAAAAATATACATATATAAATTTGGCCCCGTTAATTAAAAACAATAAACAAAACACTTAAAAACACTTTAAAAATTAGGCCAGCCCGGCTTGCTGGAAAAGGAAGGTTTTAAGGGCACGGCGGAAGGCACTGAGGTCTTGGATTCTCCTTATCTCTGGAGGCAGTTGATTCCAGAGGGTAGGTGCCCCCACAGAGAAGGCCCTCCCCCTGGGGGTCACCAGCCTACACTGTTTGGCTGTTGGCACCCCGAGGAGGCCCTCTTTGTGGGAGCGCACAGGTCGATGGGAGGTCGTCAGTGGCAGCAGGCGGTCTCGAAGATAGCTAGGCCCTATGCCATGGAGAGCTTTAAAAGTGATAACCAACACCTTGAAGCGTACCCGGAAGACCACTGGGAGCCAGTGCAGCTCGTGCAGGAGCGGTGTTACATGGGAGCGCCATGCTGCTCCCATCACTACCCATGCTGCTGCGTTCTGGAACGCATTTAAAACTGGAACACATTTCACAGAAACTTAATCCTAGAGTCCCTTGGGAGTTGGGCGGCATAGAAATGCGACAAAATAAATAAATAAATAGATAGATAAATGGGTATATTTGCAGAAAATTATGCACATTCAGCTACTTAGCTATGGGCCACATCCAACTAATTTGTCTGGGCTTGAAAGCGAAGCAGGATTGTGCCTGGTCAGTTACAGCATGAGTTAAACTATTACAGGGTAAATGTTTAAAGATGGCATCTGCTGGTAGGATAGGAGACAACCAGAAAAAAACATAGCTATGGCTAAACTGAGAAACTAAAATACATTTGAAAAGAAAGCAAATTTGCCCTATTATTGTTCCAGACTTTGGTAGGAGAACTTTTTCTCTGTCCTTCACATAAGGACTGAAAGTATTTATTGCAGTGGTGGAATCCAATTTTTTTTACTACTGGTCCTGTGGGCATGGCTTGGTGGGCATGGTGTGGCTTGGTGGGCATGGCAGGGGAAGGATATTGCAAAATGTCCATTCCCTCCCCACTCTGGGGCCAGCCAGAGGTGGTATTTGCCAGTTCTCCGAACTGCTCAAAATTTCCACTACCGGTTCTCCAGAACCTGTCAGAACCTGCTGGATTTCACCCCTGATTTATTGGTATTCTAAACAATTGCAGTTCAAATGTAACATTTACTTCAAGATCCCTATTAGACTGGGCAGAAAGTAAGTCTGCAACCACCTGTAGATCTTTGGTGATCTGTTCTAAATCAGCATGGATTTCTGCTCTTCAGCTGTTTAACAGTAAAAAAAAAATGGATCTTCCTAAAAGAAGCAACAGAAGAATTCAAATTAACAAAGGAAAGCTGTAATCTTTTTTAAAAAATGTAATAAAGATGTACATCCAGTTCAGTTCAATGAATTCTAAAGAGATCCAAAATTTAATTTTACATAGGGATCTTTTGCACCAGATTCTGGCCAGAAGGACTTAAAATTTAGGAAAAGTCAAAGTACAACCTGCAAATCTTATGTCTAGTCACAATTCATCAATTGCTTGTGCAGAACCAGTTGCATTGCGCTCTCTCTCTCTCTCTCTCTCTCTCTCTCTCTCTCTCTCTCTGTGTGTGTGTGTGTGTGTGTGTGTGTGTGTGTATCAGCAAGATAGCAAACAGAGCATTTGGACTCAAGTTGTGCCCTTTTTGTTGCCTGTGCAAATGTGGCCAGCCTTCTATTTCTGTCTAACGTCTTGCTGGTTTTGAAGTTTCCCCTGCCCCGGATGCAATTGCATAGAATGGCAACTTTCAATTTGGATGCAAAACTTTACTACAAATTAGATCTGTCCCCTAGTCACTGCAGTCTGAGATAACCTTTATATAACATCACCCAGTTTATACTTGTAACTTGGTCTGTCTCTAAAGTATTCTTGGAAGTGATGAAAAGTTGCCTGCTGTTTTATCTGAATGAAAGAACAACAATTATCTTCAAAATAAAATGCTGCAAACCTCCATCCCCCAACATGATAGCTTTTTTAAAAAAGCAGCAGATGAATCTATACTTTTGAAATGCCTCACCAGTAGCATGTGGGAACATGGAGATGGGAGAGAAAAATCTTTTGTATTTAATGGGTCCATAATTTGAACCTGTTTGTAACAATGTAGCATTTTTCTTTAGGACACTGGATGTAACTGACATGTTTGATTTCTCTCTAGAGGAAAGTTCGCAAACATTTCCTCTAAAATATGCATTTTTGCCCTTATTTTTCTTTCTTGTGAGCTGCCTTTTATTTTTATTTTTTTATTTTATTTTTTTTAAATTTGATTTATACACCACCCTTCTCCGGAGACTCAGGGCGGCTTACAATGTGCTCAGCAATATTATTCCCAGTATATCCATCTCTTTCTGTTTGGATATGTTGTTAGAGAGCAATGTAGATTCCATTCTGCCTTCTTTATACCACTAAGCCTTGTAAGATGTTTTTGCTTTGCGACTTTCAGCTGCTCTGAAGAACAAGCTAAGAAATATATTCTTTGAATTCCCCAAACGCTCCCCAAATGCTCCAAGCCTATTTTCTCTTCCCAAATTAAAAGAAAGTTATGTTGCAGTATTAAACTACTTTCTCATGCATTGTTCTGCAAGAAATCTTAACTTTATGTACTGTGGAACAACATTGCCTGTGCAAATCCAATTCAGTGTGTTGTTCCTCAAAAGAAATTCAGTATTTAGTAGTGCTTAGTTCTACCTAAAAGTATATTAGAGTCTCAAAATTAAGTCTGTCTCTCAATTTGTATTTTGCAATGGCTGAAATCAGAATATTTGACTTGTGGGGAAAATTCTGCTGGATGATTGTTGGGTTTAGAAGAGGTACCTACATGGTAGTGACTGATGGAAGGGTCTAGATTAGAAGGCCCTTTGGTCTAGCCTAACAATGATTCTTTGATGGAGAAAGTGAAAGTTTCCTATCGTTTTGGTAAAAATTAAGAACTAATGGAAACCCACAGGAAAAATGTGACAATGCTCACTTTAGTGCACCACTATAGAATACAGATATACTAGACAGTGATGATTCCTCATTTGGCAATCAATTAGAAGAAAATCCTTGAGAGAATCTCGGGGAAGTGAGTTCTGGCATTAGAAAATATACAACAGGCAGAAACATCCAAATATACAATCTCTTAAGTAATATATGTTCCTAACCAGGTTCACTGAACCACTTGTGCTATAGAAGGAAACATCTGAATTAGCTTTGAGACAAAAGAAATGTTAATAAAGCAAGCAAGACACTGCGAGCAAAACATTGTAAGCAAAACACTGTGAATGATATAATTTCCTTTCAGGATATGAAGTAGCTTAAGAACTGCTTCAAGCCTATGAAATATGAGTATACTAGATTTTGAACCTCAGTTGAAAAAAATCTACTTTGAAAACTCTAGTCATATATCCCAAATATAAACCATCTGTTTATTCAATTGTAATGGATGCTCCATATACTGTATATACCCAGGCACCAGGAGTGTTTGCAGGGATGAGTCAAAGAAGTCAAGATGAAGGTCACAACTGTGCAATCAAAGCCCTGAGGTTTTGGTATATGTGTTGATGTGACATGCATGTCAAATGTGGTGGCGGTTCTGTCATTTAGTCATAACCACCATTTGATTATTTGACTTCCTCACAGATGTCAGTATCTATATATTCTTGTTCTATTACAAATTACCTATAATTTTATAAAGCTAACTAAAACTAAAAAGATATTGTTTCCTGATTGCTTATTTGTACCCTATGACTATCATTAAGTGTTGTATCTTATGATTCTTGATGAACATATCTTTTCTTTTATGTACACTGAGAGCATATGCACCAAGACAAATTCCTTGTGTGTCCAATCACATGTGGCCAATAAAAAATTCTATTCTATTCTATTCTATTCTATTCTATTCTATTCTATACACAAATAACCAGAATCAACTTGAGTCCCCTTCAATTTCATAAAAGTCCTTCATAGAAACTTGGAAATTTAAATTCCAGAAGCACAAATTCAGTTGCTTGTTGGCTAAAAAACATTTTATTTTATTTATTTGTCAAATTTACATAGCTGCTCATTTCACAAAAAAAGTGACTCTGGGCAATATTCAACAAAGCTTTCTCGTGTTTATCAACCTTCCTCAGAAATACTAGAAAAATCTTGCCCACTCCAATATTCTAACAATAGTGTTAAACTCAGTTTTTTTCCTCTTACAAAACTTCCACTAGGCAACACTGGTGTGTAGCATGGATTTCTCTTTCTTATAAGTTTCAGGCCTGATAGTGCTGTACAACCTTAACTGAGACTTCCAAGTTCTTCCCAAATTTGCCACCAAATGGCAATTTCTCATAGGAAAAAGATTAAAATGGTACAATACACTAAGAGGAATCACTTTAACTGTATTTAATTAGTTTCAATGTGTTTTAATTAATTACATTAAATAGAAACCAAACCATTTTTATTCTAGCTTTCCTCACTTTTGGTCTGTTCTTCAGCATACAGTCTCTGGCATTCCACCGAAAAGCCGAGTGCAACTTTCAGTTGCTACATGTCTCGGTTTTAAGTCAAGTATACTTCAGAAGGACAGGCTCCCAAGATTTCAATTATATTCCCTTCTCCCTCAATAGACATATCTCCAAATGCAAATACCCAGGATTCTCTTTGATAATCCCCTCCCCCCCAGTAATTTCCCTTGGCCATTCCATTTGTTGGAATGGATCAAGTCTGACTAACAAGGCAACAAGAGATTCAAAAGAGTCCATCTATTTCATAATTACTTGTAATTTTTCTTTTTTGGGGGGAGGCATTTTTAACAGGCAAAAGGTGTCTACAAGTACTGATGGGCTGATGAAACTGGAAATGGTTCTTTTACAAAACATCTTGCATGAAATCCAGGTCAACATAATGGAAGCAGTGCAGGCCAGATGGGACTTACAGCACAAATTGACAGTATAGAATCCAGCCAGACCCTTTCCAGCCTTCTCTAATGCATGGTCCCAGGGCTGACCTGGACATTATTGTAGGCATACAGTACATTGGCTGCTTCAGGTATCAGAGGGGGAAAAGTGAGGAAGAAGGGCAGATTGGACCTTATCCTTATTGTCCTTATTCTCTATCTTCCCCCACCCCTACCATTTTGGTTGCTTCCTCCACAGACCATGCAGCTATTACAATGACACCATTCCTCTGACTTACTCTACTGAGTGCAAATGTTTACCGCTGCCATTTTTAATGGGCATTAGTATTGAACACAGGTGTCAAACTTGCGGCATCATGTTGCCATCACGTGACATTTTGCGATGTTTTTCCCATTGGAGCTATGGTGGGCGTGGCCTGCGTGTGACACATCTGACCTGCGGGCTGCCAGTTTGACACCCCTTTAGAACCACCTTTTGGGAAACCCTGCTTCTCTCATTGTTTTTACTCTCTCTCCATTATTTTAGTTTGATTTTGCCCTTTTCTGTACTTCCACAAATTCTAATTCTGCCATCCTACACTAGCCCATCTGTGATCTATGATGCCACAGTGCCTGCGTAAGCAGAAATACTGAGATTTGAAGCTAGAAAATAGAGTAAAATAATAATTACTTTCTTTTCCTCAACTGTGAATCCACATCATATAAATTTTCAAATCTTTTTTTTTTTTTCTCAGTTACAGAAATCTGGACCATCCTTTAATGATTTAGAGCATGGGCTTGCAATTTTTTTTCAAACTGCAGAACCTCTTAATCATCAACAAACTTAATGAAATCTCTGAGCACAAAATGGAGGCCATGGCATTTTTTTTTTTTTTGTGGGAATACAAGTCCCACTTTATGCTTAAAGAAAATTTAATATGGTTGTTGCTAACTGCATTTGAGTGAAGTTTTTTTAAAAAAACCTTTTGAAAATCTCTGAATCGGAGTCTAGTACTGTGCATCCAGAATTGGTGAGATTTATTCTAAAGCCAATTTGCATGCAATTACATTCTAAATTTACTTGTACTGGGCAATAGTTCAGAACAAAATGTCACCACTGTTACATTTATGGCCATATGCAATCCCCCAAAACTTATATGAGACTTCTAGACCATCTCCAGAAGTTGCCACCAGATGGAAAGGGTGAAGAAGTGAAAGGTGTCCTGAGAATTAACTTAATTCAAATTTTGTTTTTGACTTGGCAGGCCCTGTCTACTTTATGTGTGGCCTCCAGTACCCATCTCAAAGTATGTCTTTCAGTTTTGCAATTGTTCTTTTTAACTCCTATATTTTACCTTGTTTTTAACTTTGTTTTTGACTGTGGCTTTTGTATGATTTTATTATTTTATTTGTAAAGCACTCATTCATGCAAGTATGATGGACAGTACAGAAATTTCATAAATAAATAAAAGTCTACATACACTTCCCAACATCCATGCTTTCCCTCCTTTAATAAACATCATTTTAGAACTGACATTTCCTTCTGTGACACAGAAAAGGGGGAATAAGTTTCTAAAGCGGCACTTCATATTAGCAGTTGTTGAAAATACCTATCTATTTGAAAAATAATTAGCCCAATTTCATCATTTTAGAATTAAATAATCCAAAAGAGATTAAACATTGCAGACCTACTCTTTTGTTTAGTTTACCAAGTAATGATTTGTGGTTCTCCCCTCCTCCTCCCTTTTGTAACTCTTCCAATCTTCTGAAGGCAGGTTCTTGTGAACAGTGTTATGTTTAATGAGAAAATATTCAAATGCATGTTTCCTCTTAATCACACAACCTCCCAAAGTTATTCTAGGTAGCAACTTGTTTTCTCTTCTATGATCAGAAGTTGCAAAATAATGCAATGGTTATTCAACAGTGAGAAGTGAGTGTAGAATTAAAATTACCCAGTATTAAAAAAAAAAAAATCCAGAATCACATGGCATCTTAAACATAAACACATGTAGAAAATCAAAAACTTTATGGAGGATGGCCAACCCCCCCTCCAAAACTCCAAAGCCAAAACACTTTTCTACAAGATCTACTGTTCTTCTGTTTTATGTATCTTGTGATAGTTTACTTTTTCACAGTTTTAGCACTCTTGTCACAAGCACGGTTTCATTTTACAGGTGATCAACAAGTTATTCAAATATTATCTTGTTGGAAAACAGAGACCCACATTCAGCTGCATGCAGCTTTTCCGGATGGTTATTTACAGAACAAGTCACATTTGTAAAAGGTAATAATATACTCAAAGAATCCATTACGAAGGTAGACATTAAAAAGCTTCATGCATGCAGTAGAGTCTTTTTCTCTTCTAAACATGTTAACTGACCATTTGATAACCATTCGGCCATCAAAATTGCTTAACCGAGATAAAGGTATATATCCTTCATCTCTCAGCTAGTTCGTGCATCAGATTTTACCCACCGCCCTTAAAAAAGTGAGTACATTATGCAAACGTCTAGCACTGTAGAAGCTTAAGAACACTGCCCGAATTTAAGAAAGAAACTGTCATGAGTTTCCCTGGGGGAAATCCCTGCGCACCTTCCGTGGATTTTCTTACTCCCTCAATCCATTCCGATACCGGGGGGGGGGGGGGGGCGGGCGTAGAAACGGATCTCCGACTCCTACCTTCACCACTTCGTCGTTGAGATGCTTGGGGTCCCGGTTAACTAAGTCGATTTCTTTGGTGTGGACGTCCTGGAATTCCTTCTCGCTAAGTTCGTCAGCCATGACCTTGTTGTTGGGCTTGTAGATGTTGCCTTGCTCCCGGATAGGCCCCGTATAGAGAAAATCCTAGAGAGGGAAGCGGAGATGGGTGGGAAAACGATCAGTCCGCCGCACTGCCTGAACTGAGCGTCCCTAGGAAAGGAAAGGGAGGGAGGCGTGGGGAAAAGATTCCCGCGACGATTCAGAGCTGCTGGCTGAATTGGGGAACAGATCAAGCCAGGAGGAACTTCATCCGGCCACTGTTCAAGGCTGGGCTTTCTAAAAAGTACCTCCAACACACCCCTCTGGGAACCGGCCTGAGTTGCAATTCCACCTCGCGCCGCCAGGTGGCCTCTATAGGCAGAAGCAGGGCGAGGCGAGCTCCGCGGAGCAGGGAGCGGCTACCTCGCCCTTGAATTCCGGCGCTTCCAGCTCCGGGCGCCGAAATCGCCGATAAATGTCATCGCTGCCAGAATTACCCACCCTCCGCGGGAGAAAACCAGACAAAACTTCACAGATCCTTTGGTTAGACGGAGGTTCTTGACTTCAGCGCCCACGATATTTTGCGCATTGCATGAGCTCCCCTTTAATAGAGTTGCTCTCCACGGGTGCATCGCCTAAAGTCTCATTTTATTTCGTTCTAGGATCTGCTACAAAAGTGGCTCCTTGGACTATCCAGGCAGGATCTGAGGTTGGCATAAAAGCTCTTCGCCCGCCTTAGTTGAGCGTCCCAAGGAATTGGGGTAGGTGGGAAAGAGGCCACGCAGCGACCATTAAAATTGCAACAGTTTTGGCCCTCAGGGGCGTTTGGGACGAAGAGGGCGATAGCTAACTATTCATTACTATTAAATCGATGGAACGATGAAGGAGACTTCAAAAGATTTAATTTGAAGTAAAGTGACAATGAAAAGTAAAGTTTCAAGCCTTCTCCAACTTGGAGCATGTCAAAAATCTTGGCACTCTAATATCCAGCCCCCAGCCAGCGTGGTCATTGCATCTAGACTGGACCACGTCGGAAAGGCTGCCTGGGGTGATGGTGCCCGGGAAAAAGGAAACCAGCTTTGTAACCTTGCTGAGTTTGGGGGAGATGCTCCTAAAATGAACGGGAAATCGGCTTTTCCGATGCCCAGTCGGTTTTACTTCAAAGGATTAAAAATAACAAGTCCCGAAACCTCAGTAGTCAGCCATGAAAACTCTCGGGCGCAGGCCCAACCCGAGGCATTCTGCTAAGGCAATCCCAACCTCGCTTCCCTCTTCTGGATGGGTGCAACAGATCTGCTCCTCCTAAGAGCGAAAGATCCATCTACGAACGTGTGGCCGCTGGACTTGGGACAGCGTTCTCCAGAAATCCTCTCTCCCGCCTTGATTAATAACCACAACGCGGGCTGCGTGTGTGTGTGTGTGCCTGGGGTCCTGCACCCGAGACATTTTGCAGAGGGCAAAGCCTCCCCCACCCGCCCCACACTTACGCGCCGAGAGTCGTTTGCCTGCTGGCCTCAGGGTGGAGACGCCCGAACTGGTGCGGTCTTTCGACTGCTGCGGGGCGAAAGAAACTGAGCAACCCAGCTCGGGGCGGGGGGGGGGGGAGGGGGAAGGAAAGAGAAGTGCCCTGCCAAGGAGATCGAGTTACCGGCTACCACCGAGAGAATACCCTCCCTTTGCCCGGAAAAGTCCGGATTTCCTCCCCTTTCGGGAAGGGGCTCCGAGGTGGAGAGAACGAGATAAGAGGCTAGCCAAGAGGGTTCGCGAGACGGCTGGAGCAGGTACCGGCTGCCAGGAATGTCAAGCAGTTTTTAAAAATGCAAAGCAGCTCCTACCTCTGAATCTACGTATTTGCTCCCAGACATGCTGTCTTGGGCTGGCTTGAGGCGCTGCAGAAATCTTTCTGATGGATAAATTGCAGGATCCGAAGGACGGGACCTGAGGCTGGCAGAACACAGGATTTCCCCCTCACCCGCACGCACACACAGAGACGGCTGCCGAGTGGGAGGTATCTCCAAGTGGCCGGGTTGGCCGCCCGCCAGAGTTTCCTTCTGCTGCTATCTCTGGGGCAGAGTTGATAGGTCTTGAGGCACATCCCTAAGGATGCAGGGACGCGAGGGGCGGGGGAATGCCACCCACTACAGGACACCCTAACCACGTCCACCACCCGCCTCTTTATTCCCCAGTTGAAAGCCGGAGGCGATGCCTGTTTTTAGGCCAGCAACCCTGAAAGGCCCCGGGTCCACGCGTTGGCACTACCTCTTGAGCGGTCTTGTTGCTTCAGCTAAAGAGAAAACAAAAAACCGAACACCGGTTGCAATTGCTCGTCGCTGGGATTGCGGTCTTTCTTTAACGGTTAAATAAATATAAAAAAAGAGAGGCTTCTACTGTTCTGCCTCTTTCCTACTGTCAAAGCTGTGATGCAAAAGTCACGGGGCTGCCTTGGGGTTCTGCCTCAAGACGAGGAATCATGCGGAACGATTGAAAGAGTTGGCCATCGAGCCGGATCAAAACTGATGGTCATTACGAAGCTTCTGCATGAAAAACCTTCCAAGCTTTGGAAACTTGGGCTTCCCTCTGTGCTAAGTGAGGACCTTTTGTTCCCGGCTGCTACATTTCAAAATGTTTTTATTTGCTTGGTTCTCTCTCCCTCCCCATCCCAGAAAAAACTGTGTCATAATTAGTTCAGTATGCATATGATTATATTAAAGAGCTGGTTTGTTCTTCATGGTGTTTCATAAAACATAACCTATTCATGGTACCATAAATAGAAATAGCAAATGTGTTGCCTACAAAGGTAATTGTATTGCCACCTGGATTGCATTGGCATTGGAAATGATGATTTAAAGGGGATATGGGGTTGGCTGGTAATGCACAGGTATTTTAAAGGGCATTAATGGCAGAGAAAAAAGAAAGAGAGACTCCAAATTGTTTTGCTCATATTGAAAGCATGGAATCCAGGGTGTGGTTGCTGGCAGCAAAATAAAAAGTGTAAGAAGGAGCTTCAAGAAAGTAAAGTAGGCAGAGAGTCAAAATAAATAGAGACTTAGAATGGGACAGTTGGGGCACTGGATCCAATCCTCCAGCCAAATCCTGGAAATTTAATCAAATATCTGGTTGTCCAGCATATACATTGGACAATGATTTGATCTTGCTTAGGATAAACAAGTTGCTCAGGATTCAGTCATTCTACTGGCTGTAATGAGAGCCGCTTTGGTGCAGGTCTTAAAAGCATTGGGCTAAAAATGGGAGACTGTGAATTCTAGTCCTGCATGGAGAAGCCAGCTGGGTGATTTGGGAGTCAGTCCCTTCTCTTTCAATTCCAGGAAAAAGGCAATGCCTGAAAATGTTGCCAAGAAAAGTACATGGATACATTTGTAGTCACCAGGAGTCAAAATTGAATAGAAATCATACAAAACAACACACATGCACCATTGACTTGAATGGTCTGCTGATAATAAGACTAACATTAGATCTCACTAATTATTTTGTATCTCTATTTCATTCGTTCAATGTGTTCCAGTAGTCTCATTCTTTAGAAGACCACTCCCTTTCCTTTGTTCCAGTGTTGGTATTTCAGATTCACTGCTCCGTTTTCTTTGTGTCAAGATTGAATCCAGTGAGTGGATACAGAAGGATTGTGAATTACAGTATTTCAACAGTAGCCAACCTCAATTAAACCCAGCCCTGCTATGCTCATCCTTCCCACCCACCCCCAAAGGATAAGGCTGCATAAATCATGGGAGCAGGGAATAAAACTGTGTTTGCTGAGCCTTTCTGGTAATCTTTAAATAACTTCTAAAGGCAGGTTCATACTTGAAGAGTTTTAGCCCAAAAAGTTATCAGAATTGTCCAGAGGACAGCGCCTTTATTTATGATAACTTGATCTCTTCTAGGCTCCTAAGCAGGAGAATTTTGCCACACCTCAGATGCAAATATTCAGTAATAAATACTGAAAAATTATTTATCATAAACATTTCAAGTCATTTCCCATGGGCAAGGATACCTTAAAAAGACCTTCATATAATCCATGAACAGCAAAGTTTGTTAAAAAAGCTGTATGAAATAGTTTACCATAGTTAAAAACCAAGAGCTAGGAGGATGAAATGGCCAAGATTTGGCTCCAGAAAGTTGCTGCCAGACAAGCTCTTTATGAAAATAATATTTAAATGTCTTTTTTCCTCCTTAAAAGCTACCTGATCCTTAGTTTATAGGGAGCATCTGAAGCAGTGCTTTCCCTGAAGAGCTTGATGGGTCACTGGCAAAATGTGATGGCAGACAAACCTTCATTCATCCTAATCTCAAATCATTGAATTTCTGTCTGTCCTTCCTTCCTTCCTTCCTTCCTTCCTTCCTTCCTTCCTTCCTTCCTTCCTTCCTTCCTTATTTGCTATTTGCATTAGGCATAAAAATGCTGTCTGTTTCTTTAGTAAACATTAATATTTGTCAGAACTTTAAAATCCTATGTAACTGGTTTTTGTTTGGTGTGTTTTTATTTTGTAATAACCATGCAAGATTGCAAGACACAGTTCATGGAATGTTCCATGCTGGCACAGTTTATATTTGGTCAGATGAATTCCAGAAAATGCTAGGAGGAATTGTGATGTCTGGCAAAGAGGTCATATATAGCTACTTAAAGTCAGTTGTGAAATATGGATATAAAAGAAATATAGATATTTGAAACAATTTGTGATAAATGAAATGCATCACTAAGACCTAGAAAAGCAGTTGCAGTTATAATTGAATTAACCAACATTTTTATATCTAGGAAGCAGAGCAAATTTCCTTCTGAAATAAATGATACCTTTCAGTTTCCTTATTTATGGACAGAGCTGGCACCATGATATGAATTTAGCTTCCATGTATTCCATGTTCAACACAATGCTCACTGGAGCAAATTTCAATTTATGTCCAAATACAATAGCTGTAATGCCTATAAAGCCACCTTTATGAAAATGCCTCCATTCTTTTCTAGCAATTATATACTGAAAGAAAAATAATAGCTATATAACACGTCCTTGAAAAGAATATAAAATATGACTAAGAATATGGACTGTCCTTCAATAAACTGTGTGTCAGCTTCTTTGGATCCAGCAAAGTCAAACAATTGCTACAATATAGTAAGTCCATCTCTGGAGTCCCTTTGCTATATGTTGCACAGAGTTGTGAGATGCAGTTGACAGAATGGTTTTGTCTACTAGATAACACAATAGAGTCATGAGGTGCCATATTTGTTTGTTTGTTTACCACATTTCTACATCACCATTCACTTAGAAGATAGTCCAGTAACAGTGATGTGGGCCTAGGAATCTTGTAGAGATGGTGTGGCAAGCATTTTTGATCAGGATCTTAATAGAAGTCCTAATAGCACTGACTACTAGATGGAGCTGCAACATGTAATAGATTCTAGATTATCCGATCTGGGCTTTGGAGATAGCAGAATTAGCACTGGTTATGTTGGATGGGAGAGCACCAAGAAATATGAGGAGAATAAGGTAGACTGGAGCTGAAAGAATTTCCTAGTAAAAGACTGTAACAAATCACTTAAAAGTTCCTCCCTCCAAACTTTTCTCTTCTCTGATGAATACCATTCTTTCAGCAGACAGGTATGGCTAATAAAATAATACTAAATTAGAACAGAGAATGAAGGGGTTCAAATAAGAAAAAAGCTCTATGAAAGGAATGGTGGCAAGGATGCAGTCACCCTTCCTTTCCATTCTGTCTGGTGAAAGGTTATCCAGTTATTCAATTTGGAGCAAATAAATAAATAAACACAGAAATAAACTTCACTTTCACTTGATATTGTTAAAGTGTACCTTACTGAGAATCAGAAACTCTGTCAAGTCAACGGCTTGCGTAGAAGATTTGGAAGGAAGCTACAATATCAGATTCCATGTGTGGCATGTTGGCAAGTGCATCAGTAGACAGTGGACAGGAAGGGGACAGCAACATTGGCTAAGTGAAAGTATCCTCCTGCTTCAGCTAAATGATACCCAGCCTGTGCAGCCTGTCAGCATTGTTGTAATAGCAAATTTACACTGATATATTTTGTACTCCTCATGGCCTGGAGACAACATGTTATAACAGATGCCCATATTTCTCCTGATCTCTTTACATCGCCACCATGCTGTAGGAAAGTCTTACTCTCAGTGAAGTTTTAGAGCCCCAAAGGATTGAAGAATGTATAACTCACCAGATATTGCTGAACTTCATCTCCTACAATTCCTTACTGTAGTCTTTGCTAGGTGAGGTTGTAGAATTGTAGTTCAGCAACATTCAGAGGGCCATAAGTAGAAATGATACCATTTCAACATTTGATTTTTTTTTAAATTCAGTTTGACTTTCCTTAAAGGGGTGATGTCTCATTTTATATCATTCTATGACAGTGATTAGTTTGACAGAAAGAGATGATTCTGAAGACATGCCATTATTTCCTAAATTATCCCAGAAACCAAAGAAGGTGATACACATTATTCAAACACATAGAGAGGATGCATAGGATATAAATGTCCTGTGTTAAAAATTTAACTTCACTTGGTGTCTGCTTTGTCGAATATATAAATAAAACCTTCTATTGCAGTTAATGAGAATTTATATTCTCATTAAAAGGATTTTGAAAATACAAATTACTCCACATTTCACATCTATATTAAATGTGGAGGTCAAATCCAATCTGATTGATTTTCTAAAGCCTTTTAAAACATTCTGTATAGAGGTTTTTTTTGCAGCATATGAACAAAGCAGACCTTGTGATACACTGCTTTGTGATATCCACACGAATTGCTTTTTTCTAGAATCATAGTCCTTTTGCCCAATTATTCTTGCTCAAGCACCAATCTGATGTGCCATGAAAGGCAAGGGTAAATCACTTAATGTGTTACTATAGAAGGGGAACTCATCAAATTTGCAGATGACACGAAGCTGGCAGGAATAGCTAACACCCCAGAAGACAAGGGGATTTGGATCCTTTGTCAGGATCCAAAAAGATCTTGATAGACTTGAATAATGGGTCCTATCCAACAACTTGAAATTTAATGTAGAGAAAAGCAAGTTTTTACACCTAGGCAAGAAAGACCAAAGGCACAAGTACAGACTAGATGAAACCTGGCTCAAACTGGAAGCTCAGCTTCCCGGTATGCACATGCATGTCGGGGAACTGCTCTTCCGGTTTCTGGCGCTCCCGTGTCTGCGCGCTGGGGAGCTGCTCTTCTGGTTTCTGGTGCTCCCACACACACGCATGCGCACACTCCGTTTCGGCACTCAGTGCCGAAAAGGTTCACCAACACTGGTATAGGGTCTCATGCTTTAGCAGCGGTTGGACTAAAAGACCTCCAAGGTCCTTTCCAGCTCTATTCTGATTGATACTTTTTTATTGTTAAGGAGTGGTACTTGGGGATTCAGGTGCTGAAAGAACTTAAAATGACTTCGGTGCCAAGAGTTTCTGTCACAAGTAAATGCCTTATTCTCCTTTATGTAAATAATATATGACCAGGGTATCAGGGGTTAACTTATTCTTCTCTATTTAATATATTCATATTTAACCACTCCTACATCTAGCTCTACCCCATGTATATATAAGGAGCTGTATGCTTTCCTTCTGTGCTTCTATCTGTGAATATTCAGTGAATATAGAATGCCTTCTGTAAATAAACAGTGCTTTATTTGAATATCTAATTCTTAATCTACTTATTGAGTCTGATCCTGAAAATATCGTAACAATCTGGTAGCAGAGGATGGTTAAATTGACTCAATAAAACTTTAAATATGTCTGAGAGAGAAAACTCCAGAAATAAAAGAGAAAGACCCAACACCAGGGCATACAGCAAAGAAATGGAAGCAGATCAAGAAATAATCGATGAGCCCACGAATACAATATCGAGAGAATCTGAAGACTGCACTACTGACAATGAAGAAACAATGGATGAGACTGATGACCAAGAAGAAAACGAAATAGAAAACAACGAACTCAGGTCAGAGATACTAAAACTCTTAAAAAGCCAAAAGAACGATGAAAATCTCATCGCGAACCTCCAAGAAATATTAAAAAACAACGGAGCAGCGAAAGAGAAGCACATCGTTACGAATAAATCTAAAGACTCAAAAACGGTGAGCGATCTGCCTGAAAATAAAAATACAGAGAAAAAGAAAACTAACAGTCCCGCGCAAAATTTTGAATGGCAGCCATCTTGGTTTCAACGGACCCCTAAGATGTGCGAAGCAGAGCCAATCAGAAAGCTAGATTCAAGATACCTGGCGCGAAAAGCCTTACTCGATGCAAGAAATGAAAAAGAAAAAATTTACACCTCAGAAGAATCAGACACAGAGATTGAAGAGACTTCGATAGATATGCAAGTAAAATCAGCAATGAAAACGCTCTTTGCTGCTTTTGGACCAAAATTGAAAATCACTAAAGAATCAACGAAAAAGCAAGCAAGCAAACAAACATCTCAGAATCCACCCACTTCTATTCAAATGACGAAAGCGCCGACGCCTGAACCCAGAGAGCCCTGCAGATACCACCCCACGCCACAGACGATCCCAGGGACCAGCGTTCTCAACCAAAGAAAGCGAGCGCCTGCTATCACCAGGACTCCCAAGATCGAGCCGGAGACCGATTCCTCAGAAGAAGAACGATGCGAGGGAGCTGCGGCAGCGAGAACCTCTCACGACGACTTCAGGAGCGAAATGAACAACGCGCATGTGCAAGACTACACAGACAACTTCGAAGGACATGAAGAGAGAACCATTCAGAATCGTCGCAAGCATACCCACGCCATTTTGTAACTTTCAACATTTGCAAGACCACGGACTACCTTCAGTTGTAAGTAATGGATCCAACAATATTGGGAATTTACCCAATGATTTCCCAAAACTGAGAATAGATGGCATTAATTTGCAAGAATGGTGTCAGCAGCTCCAGGTTGTCTTTCTAAAAGAAAACTTATTATTTTTTATCACTAATCCCCCAAAAAGACCTTGGACTCTAAGATTAGACTGTCTGCACCATAGGGCATTTTTCTTATTAATTTCCAGTATATCTCCTGCCATGTACCACAGTATTAAGCAAAATCTAACTGTATCAGAAATTATTCAATGCATGTTTAAATTGTTTCACAGTGAAAGTGTAGCCACTACAACAAGAATGTCTAAAGATTTCTTCTCAGCTAGGATAAAGCCAGGGGTTACCATAAGTGAACATTTAATATCTTTAAACAAAATTAGAGCAGAACTGCATTTGAGGGGGGAAATAATTTCAGATCAAACAATGAAGAGTGTTATCATTAACTCACTAGACCCATCGTGGGATAACTATATATCTCATTTAGACACAATCAATTTAGGATATTTATCCATAGAAAGTCTATCTAACAAGCTAATATCTGAAGATAATTCAAGGAGAAGTCGTTGTAACAATCACATGGAACATGAACAATATAAGAGGGTAGTTTTTCAAGAAAGATATCATGAACCAATAGGATGCCACAACTGTGGATCCATAGAACATAATAGGAAAGACTGTCCAAAACTCCTCAGAAATAGAAAAAATCCTGACTACAGAAATAGGTATCAAAACAGACAGTCATCAATTGATAGACATAGATATAAAAGTCCACCCATTTATAGGGAACATAAAGGGGGCAGAGATAACTCAAAAGATAGAAAGTCTGGTTCACTGAATGGGTTAAACAAACATGACAACACTAACATACAACAGACAGAGGACAATGATTGGCTTATCGATTCTGGAGCAACCAACCACACTACAAATAATAAAAATATACTATCTTCATTTGTAGAGGATAAATTCGTAATTAAGGTAGCTAATCAAGAGAAGGTTCAAGTCATAGGTAGAGGAAACATAACCTTACCTGGCCTAGGAAAAATAGAGGGGGTATTGTTAATACCTGAAATACCTCATAACATACTTAGTGCAATAAAACTAAGCAGAGATTCTGGCATAAATATTGTGTTCTCAAAAGGAAAAGCAACATTAGAGAAAAACAGAACAAACATAGGTACTGTGATTATTAAAGGAGGTCTACCTTATCTAATGACAAAAGAAAAATGGTTACACAACATTGATTCCAACATGGAAGATAACAATAACATAGACAACGAAAGCAGTAGTAATAGTGACAATGAGGAACATGAGATTATTCATAATCACAAAGACACACCCAACAACAAAATACCTAATATTGGTAAACCAATTCATGATGAGTGTGCTCATGTCTTACATAGGAAATTAGGACATGCCAGTTTTCCTGTAGTTCAAAAGATGACTGAACATGCTGAAGGTGTTAAAATAAAAAATTGTAAAAACTATTTGGAATGCTCAGTATGTAAATCTACAAAACTCAAAACTAGCCCCAAACCCAAAAAATCAACAAGATCAACCAACAAAATTTTTGATTTGGTACACATGGACCTAGTTGGTCCATTAACACCATCAATCACATATAGAAAACGTTATTTCCTAACCATTGTGGATGACTATAGTCGTTATGGCTTTGTCTATACACTAAAGCACAAAGATGAAACTTTTCAGAAATTTAAGGAGTTTTACAAACGTATAGAAACACAACATAATATTAGAATAAAACAAATTATGACAGATAGGGGATGTGAATTCATGTCAAAAGAATTCTCCCAATGGCTTAAAGACAAAGGGATGTTACATTACACGTCTAGCCCTTTCTCTGCATTCCAAAATGGAGTGGTAGAGAGAAAGAACTCGACATTACAAACCATGATTAGATGCACATTAGAAGATGCTGGCTTAGGAAAACAATTCTGGTCAGAAGCTTTACAATATTCCAATTATACACAAAATAGAACTTGGTCCAGCATTGTTAACAAGACACCATATGAAATGATGTATAATAGGAAACCCAAAATAGCTCATATGCACATATTTGGAGTCACTGCAGACGTACACATACCTAAGCAATTAAGACGTAAAGGTGAGAACGTATCTAGGAGACTCAGGTTCATGGGTTACGAAACAGGCATAAAAGGGTACAGATTCATCGATAATAACAACAGATTTATAGTTTCCAGAACGGCTGTATTCCATGACCAGGCCAACTGGTCTAAAATACATCTTAATGAAATTTTCCCAAACAACTATACAAACACTAAACACCAAGAGGAAAGAACTGGAGAAGAATACAATCACAACATACATAAAAACAAAAACAAAACATGGACAAACAGTCAATACAAAATAAAGACAGATTCATTAACAAAAAAAGAAGCTAGGTATTTACATGACAATGATAGTAAACCAAAAAGAACAATCAGGAATAACAGAAACCAAATACCAAACAAATACAAAGATTATATAATGTATATGGATGGAGAAACATCAACACCAAACACATACGAGGAAGTGCTAAAACTTCCCCCTGAAGAAAAGGAAAAGTGGGAATCAGCCATGACTAAAGAGATGGATAGTTTGCAGAAATTAAATGTATTCACACCTACACATGCACCTAAAGATAAAACTGTTTTTGGTACTAGGTGGATATATAAAATCAAAAACTTAGAAGGAGGCAACACCTTATACAAAGCTAGACTAGTTGCTCAAGGTTATGCACAAAAATATCCCGAGGATTACACGGATACATACTCTCCCACAGTAAGAACTGAGAGTGTTAAAACTGCACTGGTCATAGCATCAGCACTTAACCTTGATGTATTCCAATACGACATACAGACTGCATATCTACATGCAAAATTAGATAAAGAGATATATGTAAGAGCGCCTCACAGTCAATATACAAACAAAAATGAAACATGATTACTAAATAAAAGTTTATATGGGCTGAAACAATCTGGCAAAAGATGGTATGAATGTTTAGTCAAAGTGCTCAAAACTATGAATTTTAATGCCACTACTGCTGATAACTGTTTCTTTGTTAAAAAAGAGGATGACTCTTTAGAATTCGTGTTAATTTATGTGGATGATATTTTGTATATAGATAAACACAAAGAGAAGAGAGAAACATTTGTAACGAAACTAAATGAACATTTCTCTTTGAAATCATTAGGTAAGGTAAATAAGTATCTTGGAGTTCAAATTAGTAAAACAAAAAAGGGATTCAAACTTTCTCAAAGAGATAAGATTATAGAACTCCTGAACAAATGTAACTTAAACGATGCTAAACCCTGTGAAACTCCCATGCAAACTGATTTCCTGAGGAACACAGATGAGTCATCCCCTGAATTTAAAGATAATACACTTTACAGATCAGTCATCGGTTCCCTTCTATATATCTCCAATTGGACCAGACCCGATATCGCTTTGCCTCTCAACTTGTTGTCTAGACACGTCAGCAAACCACTAGTATATCATTGGGAAGCTGTCAAAAGAATATTAAGATATTTGAAAGGTAGCTTAGATTTTTGTTTATTATTGGAACCCAATAGTGTCAAAGAGCCCATTCTCACATGTTACGCCGACGCAGATTGGGCTGGCGACACCACATGTAGAAAAAGCACATCTGGTTATATATTTTTTCTTAACAATTGTCCAGTTTACTGGTATACTGGTAAACAAGACTTAGTAGCCACATCAACGACTGAGGCAGAATATGTCTGTTTGTCTAAAGCCTCAAATAACCTCGTATGGTTTAATGACTTGTTGTCAGACACCTGGATGAAACCTTCATTACCATTTATCATACATGAAGATAATAAGGCTGCTATTGAAATATCTAGATCTGATGCCATTGGACAAAGATCCAGACATATAGATGTAAAATTCAAACATGTGAGGCAGTTATCTCAAGATGGATTTATTAAAGCAGTCCATTGTGAAACCTCAGAGCAAATTGCTGACATACTAACAAAGCCTTTACCCTCTAAGCAGCACAAATATTTGACTTCTAAGTTACAAGTTTTATATTGTTCAGAATCTGAATGTAATTATTGTTATATATCGAATCGGCATTTAGAGGGGGATTTGTCACAAGTAAATGCCTTATTCTCCTTTATGTAAATAATATATGACCAGGGTATCAGGGGTTAACTTATTCTTCTCTATTTAATATATTCATATTTAACCACTCCTACATCTAGCTCCACCCCATGTATATATAAGGAGCTGTATGCTTTCTTCTGTGCTTCTATCTGTGAATATTCAGTGAATATAGAATGCCTTCTGTAAATAAACAGTGCTTTATTTGAATATCTAATTCTTAATCTACTTATTGAGTCTGATCCTGAAAATATCGTAACAGTTTCATTTGTAAATGCAGGTATATATGAGCATTTGTAAAACAAGGTGCCTTTGGCCTATACTGTGCTTTTATCAACAGCCAGCTGATTCAATGCAACATGTGAAAAGTAGATGTCAAGTGACAGTAAAAAGAATACTATAACCTAGGACTGGACAAGATTGTCCAGGACATCTAACTGCCTAAAAGAAAGAACAATCCATGTTGCAAGCATGAAACCTGACTGCCTGGACATCTAGATTCTTATGTTAATATATGCTAAGCGTGGCATGGACTGGCCTGTCATCCCATACCTCACTGTCTTAGACTTAGAATAATTGTCACTTTGAATGTACTAATCAGAATACATTAAAATGAAATTTTGTAAATTTTGTCTTTTTCTTGCAACCATTCACTTTTTTGTTTTGTTTTAAGTCAGATGTAAAAAGGATCCTGGCAGATGCCCAGGATTCTATTGACACTTCGGTATGGGTGGTCATGGGCATTATATTGCCTATTGATGGTTTAATGTAACTGTTAAAAGTGAGTCCACTTGGCAATTGAATTGACATACCTTTTTCTGCAATGTTTGTCTATGACTATAATAAACTTTAACTAAATAAATGTTATTTGCAAGAGAACATCCTTCTAACTATACTAGTAATATATTTATTATGAGAAGTATTTATATTCAACCATAAAGACAGAAAAAAATTGAATGTTGTATCAACCGCTTTAATAAAAATAATCTTTAAAATACATACTATAGAATTGTTGCCTAGGTTGTTTGAAGCATTAAAGGGAAATTACAAGAGGTCTTGTGTATGTTTGGAATTGAGCCTGAGCATTTCAATGGAAGTTTTATATACGGTAACTTAATCAAAGACTCTTTGATAAATACAGCTAATTGAACATTTGTGTGTTTAAAATGTATATAAATATTGCACAAAGTAAGAACACAGTTTGTAGATTAAGTATCTGCACATCCTAGGGTAGAAAGGAGTACCTACAAATTTCTTAGTTCTATGTCAGATGCTTAGTTCCCAAGCACAGTAAATGCTGTAATTGGTTCTTTGTATAGAGTTCAACCTCATTGGACATCCTGCTCTTTCTATCTTGCATGCATGAAATTGTCTTTCCATGCAAGGCAGATCTCTAGAGCAGACCATGTTTTTAGAATAACCATTTGGCAAGATCATAAAAATAATACTTCAATATAACCGTTTACTTTGCCATTTACATCAAAACACAATATATACAAAAAAGTCATAAATTTAATTAAATATAGCATAAAGATTTTCTTTCCTCTCAGATCAAGATCTCATTTTAAAGAGTGAATTTGGGAAGGTTTTGTTTTTCTTCTGATACTTAGGAATATGCACAGAGGGCAATATAAAAAGCAGGGGTGAAATCTAAAATTTGTTACTACCGGTTCTGTGGGCGTGGCTTGGTGGGGGGGTGTAATGTGACTGGGTGGGCGTGGCCAACTTTTTTTTTTTTACTTTTAAAAGCATTTTTTCTACAACCTTAAGAGGTTGCAGAAAAAAATGCTTTTAGAAGCCTCTGACAATCCCAGCTGAGCTGCACGATGATGAAGAGGCTTTTTTTTTAACTTTTAAAAGCATTTTTTTGGTCAAAGAGGTTGTAGAAAAAATGCTTTTAAAAGTTAAAAAAACAGCCTCTGATGATCGCACGGCTCAGCTGTGCATGGTGGGGGGGGGGGGCGCGCAGGGATTTTTGCTACCGGTTCTCTGAACTACCCGCCACCATCAGTACTGGATCAGGCAATCTGGTCTGGGAGCATTTCACCCCTGATAAAAAGTATTCAGCCAGTATCCTTTACCTATTAAACTTTGTGTCTACTTGCTCTACAACTCTTTTGAATTCACAACTTTTACAGAATTTTGGAAACCCTCAAATCCTGTTAACATATATCCCTTATAACCTCCCTCCTCCCATGAGGCATGTACTTGGTTACCCAGCTCGGAGTCCTTACATGCTACTCTAATTCACAGAAGTCTGGCAAGAGCTTTCCTATAGGCATTCATGCAAATGAAAACAAATGGTTGCATGAATTCTTCTGTTATTTAGAAATTGCACTTGGAGCACATTTGTACAGCTGAGCACCTCACTGTCAACTTTGGAAATGGGGCTTTTATGATCTGGGGCTGGAACTCATCAATAATCCAAGGATATGTGTATATATGTTCCAAAATATTTTTAAGCATAAAAACTGAGAAAAAGGCCCCAATGACTTGCAGGCAATATTGTATTAAGCTTCTCAAATGGCTGTGCCCACCTAAGTATTTACCTGTTTTTGCTTGTGTTGTACTATAAATATTTCTGACTTGCTGCTCTCTAAGCAAGCATCGAAATGTTACCTTTAGTATTCACTGAAGATGAATGTGCATGGTTCTACCAGGTTTTAAGATCCTATTGTGTTGGAAATCCATGGGTTTGGAAACTGTCAATACTTGAAATATGAATTACAGGTAGTCCTCGACTTACAACAGTTCATTTAGTGACTGTTCAAAGTTACAACGGCACTGAAAAAAGTGACTTACAATCATTTTTCACACTTATGACGCTTGCAGCAGCCCCGTGGTCATGTGATCAAAAGTAAGATTATTGACAACTGACTCATATTTATGATGGTTGCAGTGTCCCAATCTTTTGTGACCTTCTGTCAAGCAAAGTCAATGGAGAAGCCAGATTCACTTAACAATCATGTCGCTAATTTAACAACTGCAGTGATTCATTTAATAACTATGTCAAGAAAGGCAAAATAGGGCAAAATTAACAAATATTTCACTTAGCAACAGAAATTTTGAGCTCAATGTGGTCATAAATCGAGGACTACCTGTATATTAAGATGTTATACAGTTTAAGAAGCTGATATATTATAGAATCTATATACAAACCAGTGGTGAAATTAAAAAAATTCCCCTATCGGTTCTGTGGGTGTGGCTTGTTGGGGGGGAGGTCATGTGACTGGGTGGGCGTGGCCAACTCAACATCACTCACATGGAGGGGTTCCTCACCGGCCCCTCCCCTCCTTGTTCCGAATGGCAGGAAAATGGGGAGGGGAATATTTCTGCCCACCATCCTTCCCTCAGTCTGTGCTGAGATTGAGGAATGGAGGACAAGCAGGAAAATCCCCTTCCCCATTTTCCTGCCTTTCATGAAAACGGTTCCATTCCAGCTGCTCCCCCAGTCCCCCTCCTTTCTGGGGACTACCTTAAATGGACAGGCTGCAGCAGCTCCGATCTGAATGGAGGGAGAAAAGTTAGCATTCTCTCTGCTGCATTTAACATTGAATTCTGTGGACTATCGAGTGGCTGGAAGAGGTGAGCAGCGATCAGCCGGGTGTGGGTGGGGCTAATGAGGGGTGATTACTACTGGTTGGGCGAACCAATGCCAATAATTCCCAGCAGTTCACCTGAACCAGTCTGAACCGGTCGGATTTCACCCCTGATACAAACAGAGCTATCTGTTTGTGTGGCTAGAAATGCTGACCAGCAGAATTCAGATAAGAAAATCCTTCAAAAGTAACCTTTTACATTATGTTCTTATTTCTAAGAGCTGTATAGCCTAACATTTATTTATTTATTTATTTATTTATTTATTTATTTATTTATTTATTTATTATTGCGATTTATATGCAGCCTTTCTCCCTGGGGACTCAAGGCGGCTTACAAAGTGACAAATTCCAATACAAATCACAATGAAATAAAATTAAAATCAGCAACCCTGTTAAAACAGTTTAAAATTATGACAGTGTATCCCCAAACGGATCAGTAATAGATCACCAAATCTATTGGTGGAATGATTTCTAAGAAATTTGAGTAATACAATAGATGAAAATTTGATTGATACACCTCAAGATGACCTCCCTTAGTTATCCACAACACATTTATGGAAACCAAGCATTAGAAGTACCATTACCTTAACATTGTTAAATGTCACTTGCTATCTTTTAGTTACAATATAGGTATCTTCCCTGTCCCCAAAGCAAACTTTTCTCCCCATAAAAAGTGCAACCCAGCTGAAGAGCGGAAATGTCATCCCTTTAAGTAGCAGTAGCTTTGGAATGAATGCTTATGTGTCTCTATATTATACCAATAAGGAGACTTTAATAGCATTTAGGACTAAAATAGCATTGGATCCAAATTGTTCACTCTTGGTCAAGATGTATGTTGATTGCTGAAAAGCACCGTCCCATGCTGTGACACACTGGTGCAATGAAAACATCTGTCAAGCTCTTCCATACAGCTTGCACAGATGGCAAGATCAAAAGGATAGACCTTATGAATGGCATCACAACCCTAGACAAAAAAAGAGAGACTTGTTAGCAATAATTTCTTAAACTTCATTACCTTTGTAATGAAGATAACTAGATCTGAAACATCCTAAATAAGACATAATTTTAGTGCATGAGTAGCAAGATAGAATTGGTCTTACTGTAGGTTACAGATGCCTACAAAATCTTTTAATTAGCCTAGAAGCACCTGTGTTGCAATTTGGTGCAATTAATATCTCTTTATTTATTAATTAAATTTATATAGCTACCCATCTCATGAAAAGTGACTTTGGGTGTCGTACAATAATTGGTAAAGAACAATACATGTATAAAAACATACATTTAAAAACAGAAAAATCAGCATTAAAATGATTAAAATTAAAAACACAGTACAAACCCCAAGCAGAGAGAGAGAGTACATCCACCTTAATCTACATAATATTTACTCAAGCATTATTACATTTCAATCACATTAAATGGGTCTGATAAATCTGATGATATTTATAGTCAAAATAAGTTTTATTCACATATACACCTTGGTGTAATAAAGATTAACATGTTTTAATAAGCATGACACGTTATGCTTGTTATCAGTTAGGATAACACTGGCCAGATTCAGTCATTATGATCAACAATTATCTAATTAGTTTCATTTTTTTAGCTTTGTTATGTAAATGTAAGTACCATGATTGTGAAACATGGTTTACCATGTAGTATGATATGCAGATCCAGTAACTGCAGTGGTGGGTTTCTACTGGTTCACTCAGGTTCGGATGATCCGATAGTGGCAGTGGCAGGAGGCTCCACCCACCTGCCTGGATGTCATCATGGATGCTCTGCGCACGCGCATGCTCACAGTTCTGAACCAGTAAGTGGAACCCACTATTGAGTAACTGTACTATGTTTTATTCAATAAGTCATGAATTAAAATCAACGGCATGATCAATAAACCTGGATATTGTTTGATTTTAGCCTGCAATCATACTAACACATAACTTGAATGAACACCATAGAACATTCTGCATCTTAATTTTAGTAAATATGTGCAAAATTGTGTTAACTTCCTTTGCTTTTGAGTACTATTTATTATTTTGTCATTTGCTCTTTGGTTGTATGAAAATGAATGCTTTCTAATCACATTAAAAAGGGAGAAAAAAGTTCTCCTGCCTTCAGTTCTCCTGTAGTGATGTTCCAAAAATCTGTTAATCACTAAATGGTAGAAAAGAGTTTTCTGTATTTTTTTCCTCCCAGTTATCTGAATTTTTGTAGCCCTAATCTTGTAATATTTATTCCCAGTTCCAGTTAGATCTCAATAAACAGGATTAAAATCTTAGCTACTGAAGAAGTAATAAAGAAATGCCCACCCCCCTTTTTTCTACCTACAGAACAAGTGCCCAAGAGAAAGTTTTATCTGCTCCCGGTTTCCCTGTTTGCAAGCTAGAGTTATTTTCACATCATAGCAGATGCTAAATATCATCTTGCTCTACACATTCTACACATTTATACAACATTCTACACATTCATACAACTTTCTTGCAACTACTAAAAACCTGGATATGTTCAAATGCAAGCTTATTATGCTCAAGAAAAGCAGCACTGGTGCTATCAGGATTGGAAGTTAATAGGCAAACCCATATTTGGGAGAACCTCTAGTCTTTTTCTCTTGGCTTTCACTCTACTTTCCTGATCCATGCCACTGTGCTGTTTTTTTTTTTTAAAAAAGTTCATTATCCTTAGACTGTTTTACCTTTTCTTTTCTTCCTGTACTGTACTGCACTGTACTAAATGCTAATCTGCTAAAGGCAAGCTGTAGGAAGATCTGCATCATATTATGGCTAATATATTTCACTAATTTATCAGAATCCAATCACTTCTGCTTAGAAATGCACTCCAGTGATGGCATTGGAATAGCATGACCCCTTACCAGCCTAATGGCCTTATTAGCTGAGGGCGGTCCTGCAACACCTGACAGGTTGCTGCTATTTTACAATGGTGTGTTGATGGCTGATATTTCAAATAGCTATTTCATACTATATTTGAACCAAGTATATCCTTCTGACTGGCATAAACTTGAGATTTCTGATAACTTTTGAACAAGCAAGCATCACATTAAGCCATTTGACCATTCAAAATTCAATAGCAACAACATGTTGCTAATATTCTATCTTGTGTTCTCTAATAATTCCTGACAAACTGAAAAAAAACTGTCCTCCTTTCTTCCTTCTTTCTGTTAGAACTAGAGAAAGATTTCTTCATCCTTTTCAGAAAACAAATAGAAAAGTTCAATCTGCATTTTGAAGGTAGGTATTTTTTCGAGGGGCACAATGGGTATTTTTACATGTCTTAAGATTCCTGTTTCCCCTTTAATTTCTGTCAAAACGTCCACCATTTTGCATCTACAATTGGGGCCTAAGGCCTGCTGGGCCCTGCTCATTCTTGTTCTAAACCATATCTATAAATAAATAAATTTTGCTAATATTGGAGTTTTCCATAGAGTATGATGAGATGGTTGTAGTACTTTTAATGCCCTGTTTTCATTTACATATTTATGTTAGTTAACTGGGGTTTTTCATTTAAAAACGGAAGGAAAGGAGAAACATCTATTTAGGCAACAGAAGAATGCAGAGCAGCAACTTTTCTAGATCATGCTTGCAAATAGCTCATTCAAAGTGTTTGGTATTGGCACAAGTTCAGATTATACTTTTTATGCCTAACAGATAATGTAGCTATGGCCACCAGTATAACAAAACCTACAAAAGGGTAGAAAGTTAAAGGTCCAAATTAAATCCAAACAGCAACCATAGCTTTTAAAAAACAAATTACTGTATTCTCATGATTATGATTATTTTAGAAAACCCTTCAATTATCCTCCAAGCCTGATGAAATTATTTTTGTATGCATGTTCTTAATTCAGTTCATAGAGAGGTGAAGCTCTCTGTCCTCCAATATGGGTGTGTAATTGTTTCCCCACTCAGGGTGCGTTCTGGGTGCAGAAGGAATGCGAGGTCAAGTTCTTCTTTAAATTTTTGGCAGGCTAACCGTGTAACAACTCCTCTCTGTTGGCACATCAGCAATGCTTTCTGACTGATGGTTTCAAAATTGCTTCTCTACCCATGGTGGTATTCAACCTTCAACAGCTTTGTCTTAAAGCAGGTAAATAATAAAATCCCTGTTTTGAAGGTGAAAAAACAAAACATGGCACTAGAATTGCAATCACTTATGAAACTGCATGAAGCAAGGTGTGTGTTTATGTCTGTGTGTTTGTTGTACATCTGTGAATCTAATCTAACTATCCACAAATTGGAATTATTTTGGCTCTTTCCCAAAGGACATTGGGAGCATTTGAGAAGAATTCACTACCCTGCCCTCAAAACAAGCAACGGTTGCACACTCCTTAACCAAAGGGATTCCACAGGAAGACAGAACAATGGTCTCACATGTCCATTCACCTGACTCAGCCTTCAGATTTTTGGGCAAGCATTACTGGAATGGGAAATCACCCTTTGGGGAGTCCTAAAAAGTCCTAGTAAAACAGTGAAATGACCTTAAATGCTCTCTTTCTATGGGTACGGGCTATAAAAGCAGAGTTACTTGGTACAGCCTTTTCACTTTCCCAGGGGAATTCAGTTATGAAACATGCATTGGATTCTCTTTTTTTTTTATACTAAAATAGGACCTAGATTTGGATCATTTATGTGAAGGGAGAAGATCTTACTGTTTCATTACAGAAAGAGCTTCTAGGTGGTAATATGCCATTTATGAATTTTCCTATCCAAAGTGACCTCCATAATACCAGCAACACTTTTGAGATTTGTCAGTATGCCATCTGTGTGTGTGTGTGAGATATATATTCTTGTTCTTGTTCATATATATATATATATGCTGGTGATTGTGCTTTATCCCTATAGAGACAGTGCAACTACTTATGACTTTAATTAAGCCTTGAATTATGGTGGTAAGTCATTAAGCAGGTCACCATGTGAGTGTGCCCTATTTTATGACCTTTTGGGTCTGTTGTTAAGTGAATGTTGCAGTTGTTAAATGAGCACCATGATCATTAAGTGAGCCCATTGTAATCAATGGACATTTTTTGCCAGAAACCAGAAGTAAATGCCAGCTTCATGAAAAAAAAAAACCCATAAATCATAGTCATATAACTGTGGGATGTGTAATTGACCATAAATGTGGACCAGTTGCCAAGTGCCCAAAATACTATCACATGATCGCAGGCAGGACAAGCTGACAGAACTTCAAAACTTATAAGTAGCTCTGGGGTGGTCGAATAGTTGCTGAGCGACTAGTCATAAGTCAAAACTACCTGTATTTTACAATGCTACTGGCAGATGCTTATAGAAAGAATATTAGCTTCACTGTTCCTATTAGCAATCTATACAATTAAGGCAGAGGTCTTTTTGCCCTTGCATAACCACAAACCACTAAAGATGGATTCCTGAATATTGTCTTTTTATCACTTTGACCAATCTTCAAGGCTGACCATGTATAGTCTGCAGCAATGCAGGTCAATTTTGGGGAAGAAGTAATGTTGGATATTTCTTACATTTATTGAAAAATTGCCTCTGAAAGCCTTATTTAAAAATCTACTTCAAAAATACCATGTAGATTTTTGCTAGTCAATAAGAATTTGAACTATGTTGACTGGAAATCATGAAGAAAGTTCAACAGGTTCCAGGTTAAGAAATGCTAAGTTACACTACTGTTTTAATTAGAATAAAGCAGTTCCATCTGTTTTTAGGTCACATGAAACAAAGAGAGATAATGCAATTCTAAGAACTATAATCAAGAACTTGATAACCATGGGATAGACCAGCACTTGGCCAAGAACTTATAAAATGTACCAACTATCACCTTTCTTCAGTGATCATACAATTTTTGAAATTATCAACCATAGTAAATGAACTTGCTTGACAGCTTACAATCTATAAATGAATTATAGTTAAATCATAGCACCAAAAGCCTCAAATAAGCATAGAGATAGTCTTTTCTGGATGTTAAAAACCTTTCCACTTCCTAGTTTAATGAACACATCCCTTCTGAAATAGTTAATATCTTGAATGCAGTCTTAGAAGGGTTTATGCTCACAATGCAGAAAACCACTTTCCTATATTTGTGCCATAGTAATGCCTAATAAGGAGATAACATTTTAAGTGAGATAATTTACAGCCATTTACACTCACTAAAAGCACTTTCTAATAATTCCTTCTGACAGTATTGTCATTGTTGTGCATCTTGCAACAAATAACATGCATACACTTTCTGTATCTTTCACGTACATACAGGCTGAAAAGTTGGAGGCCCACAGTTAACAAAATCATGCCACAATCACCTTACCTTGTGGATTATGGCAAGATGTCTCTTTACCCCAGAAACATATGCGAATATGGGAACAACGGTGTCATTCTTAAGGGAATGGGGTGTTCTGCACATATTAAGTAAATATGTAAGTATATTAATAAATAAACAAGGGGTCCTTGGAAGTCACGGTTTAATTAAGCTTTCTGGGAAATAGTGGCCCAATATTGCTTAAAAACAATTTCTGCTCCACACGTGTGTTTTTCCCCTGATGACTGTAGTTGAAAGAATGTGCATGTGCAAATAGCCATCATGAATGCCACCCTCAATGATATCTCAAATACAATGCTTCATAATAGAGCACCTATGTACATTCAGACATCAACCATTGTAAGGAAAAGCAAAAAGGCACAGGCATGTATGAACTTGCCCTAAGTTAAACTATAGCTACAACAATGTCATAAAGAATTACTTCAAAGTATTTTGCAAATCAAAGCTGCACTGGTCCTGAAGCAACATATAAGATACTACAGAATTGATCTGAGAACCTCTCCATAGTGAGAAAAAGAGCACCAACCATTTTGCTGGAGAAAAAAATCAATATGGGATCATGTCCCATGTTTAGGCCTACTGCTGATTTTTATTTTATTTTTATTTGTTGAGTCATTAAAATTTTTGAGGTTGGGAAATCCCATCCTCAAAAAAATCTCCCCAAAGGATATGGTTCGTAATTAAGCAATCCTGCTTAATTCCATATGTCTGGCCAGAGAATGATATGAGACCTGTTCTAAAAATATTCTCATTGTAAGCAGAGGAAGATAAAGATGTCTTTGTTGTAAAGAGAAAAGGAAACCAACCAACCAGTCAGCCAGGAAATAGATGCAACCTCTCTCCCGGGCCCTCCAATATCTCTAGGTCAGTGATGGCAAACCTTTTAGACACTGAGTGCCCAAACTGCACGCACACGCATGGCCAAACTGAAAGGTGTGCATGCGCACATGCAGATATGCGTGCATGTGCAGACATGTGCACGCACATGGAGGGACATGCGCATGCATGCAGCAGACATGCGCACATATACAGCAGAGACCCGAAGACTAGCTAGCTGGCGGGAGGTGGGGCATCCCAAAACCGCAGCGTGGCAAGAGGTAAGATCTTTTTCTTTCATGAGCTTCTGTTTCATCGTTTGCAGGGAAACAGAAACTCCTGAAAGAAACATCATGGAGATCTGACCTGGGACGATGGTATATGTGCCAGCAGAGAGGGCTCTGTGTGCCACCTCTGGCACACGTGCCATAGGTTTGCCATCACGGCTCTAGGTCTTTTTTTTTGGCCTTCCAATCTACAGCCAGCTGGATACAGGGTAAATTGGCACCCTGTGATGCCATCTAATTGGCATTCATTATACATATTAAGCATATCAACTCAGTAGATTTTATTTGCAGTAAATGTAATGCAATTAGATTGTAAGCCTGCTACCTTTCAAATAAATCACTCTAACATTACTCTTTGCAATATTTGGGATCACAAGAGATGACTGATTACATTTTTCACATTACTTGCAAGGGAAACTATTAACATTTCAGTAGAAATTCTTACCAGATGTGTAGGCAACTGAGCACAGCAAAGAGAATCCCTGCAACCAGGGCCAAGGGAATGGCAAGGACAAGTGTCAGGAGCTTATATATCAGGTACTTGCTGAGCTCAAAGAGAGCATGGCTGCAGACCCAGACTTTATCGAAAGAGTGAGTGGATGTAGGCTCCGCTATCACGTCCTCAAATCCCAGCTGGAACAGAGGAAAACAAGCATGAGCACCGCAAACACAGCTTCTCTTCTGAAATGCAGACTGGGGTCTTCACGGGGAGGGGAAGCGCCGGGCAACAGGCAGCATTAACAACCTGTTGCTTTTGTCATTGTTCTGAAAGAATCTGGCTGATTAGCATGGAAGGATTTAGAAGTTTGTGGATTCAAAAGATAAGTACAACCGAGGACTCAGAAACTACCTCTGAGCCTAAATAAATGGCCTTTCTTTTCCCTTCCTGAAGATCAAGGGAGGGAACGAGGGGGCTCGAAGGCGACATTCAAAGTGTGAGGGCGGGGACGCCAGAGTCTGCGCGGGGATCAGGGCGCCTCACCTTCAGGTGGCTGTTAAGCCCGTGCGGGTCCCGGTCGGGCGCTTTCTCCAGACTTTTTTCAGTCTCCGACGGCGCGGGACTATCGCTCCGATTGAAGCCGTCTTCATCCATGAAGATTTTGGTGTCCGCTTTCTCTTTCTCCAGCCCCATGATCGCTCGCCTGGGCAGCCTGGATCTGGCGGCGCAATTCCTGGGCTGTGGCCGGGGACGCCTTCCCCTCCCCCACCTCTCGGTGCCCCCTCCTTTGCCCTGGGCTCCTGCACTAGGGTGCTGCTGGGCAGACGAGGCCAAGCCCAGACCACGCCCCAGAGCATCCCCCACAAGCGACGCCCTCTCCGCGCGACTTCTGCTGCCAACGCTGCCGCAAGCAGGAGCGGCAGAGCCCGTTGGAAGCGGCAGACGCACCCGCTTGGTAGCCGCGCATGCTCACAAAGGCCGTGTCTAAGTTTTGACAGCTAGTTTCGTAGATTTAACTTTATCCGAGGAGTCCTATCAATATCCCAAAGGTACTTTTTCAGGGGGCAGCTGGACTTTCTGGTTTTGCTTTGAAGACGTTTCACTTTCCATCCAATTGTTCTTCTATGTTGTGCCATAAGGTTATGAAGTGGTTCCTAAAAGCTTCATAAAGTGGTTCATAAACACTTCATAAACTCATGGCACAACATAGAACAAACCCATCAGGACAAAATTCAGCAGTCTATTTGCATTTAAAAGACAAAGACCACTCTTTTGAAGACAGCGAAGTTCATTTTGGACAGAGAGGACCGCTGGTTGAAAGAGGGGTCAAGGAGGCCATCTAGTCAAAATTGAACAGCTCTCTCTCAACAGAGGGGGAGGGATACAATATCATCTATCTCCAGTCTACAACACAATCCTTTCAACAGTCCCAAGAAGGCTCCACATTCATTTGAACCACTCATGTGACCCTGAAGACAGATAAACTCAATCCAGGTGACCTCAATGACTCTCTAAAATAGGGGAATCAAACTCAGTTTCATCAGCATTATGGTTGCCCTCAAAGGGCCAGTTGCATGTAAGACTATGATGAGTCACAGTGGTCAGGTGGGTGTGGCTGGGTGGGTATGGCCAGCTCGACGTTGCTCCTTATGCACATGCACAGGGGTAGTGCCTGCCCGGGCTGGGGTGGGCTGGGGCCGCTTCCTGGGTTATTGTCCACCCACAAGGTCCAGATTTAGCTCCCTTAAATCTTGGATTTCCTCCCTTAAATAGGGTAAGAGAAAGCGAGTGGAAACAAATAAAATATACTAGAAAGAAAAGGAAAAAATATGTAAAACAAAGGAAAGAAAGAGGAAAGAGAAAAGGAAAGATTAATTGAAAAAAAAAAGGAAAGGGAGGGGAAAAGAAATGGTAAGAGAAGGGAGGGGACAGTAGGAGAGAGAGATGAGAATGGAAGGGAGGGGAGGGAGGGAGGGAGGAGAGAAGAGGGAAGAGAAAGGAAAGGAAGGGAGAAAGGTGAGAAGAAGGGCATTGCCCAGATATGGCATCTACCTTGGCAAAGAACCTTTACCTGGGTCTAAAATGGAATGCAAAAACTGGGTGATTTGAAAAACTCTGCATTTGCAGAGCGAACAGACTAATTTAACTGTCTGGGTTTTAATCCTTTTGCCTTCCATTACTTCTCGCAACCATTGGTAACTTTCTCATTGAATTCTCTGGTAATTCAGGTACATGATTTTGCTAGACTGGTATTTTGGGCACAGGTGAAGCCAGAAAAAGGAGACACCACAAAAACACTGTGATGCAAAATGATTTATTCCTAAAGAAGCATGCAAGAGGGGCCAGCCTTCTCTATAGTTGAGTTCAGGTTTCTGGAATTTTTAAACTGGAATTTTTTCTTCCAATTTTTCTGAAATGGAGCCTCCTAAGCTATGCACAACCGAGGAAGGAACTTTACCCCTTGCAAACTCATTTAAAAATGGGCTTAGGCTTTTAAAATCCTGCCCGCTATTTCTTTGAATCAAACCAGCGTCCACGACACTGTAGAAATCTATTAATTGTGATCATGTGTCTTCAAAGGGGGGGATCGTGGCACAGGCTGGGCAAGGTGGGGCAGGGCAAGGCAGGGCGGGGCAAGGCCAGGTGTGGCAGGGTGGGGTGAGGCAGGGTGTGGTGAGGCCAATGCAAGTCATGCAGGAGAGGTGTAACGGAGTGTCGGGACACTCCCATCACTACTTGCACGGCTGCATTCTGCACCACTGAAGCCTCCGAGTGGTCTTCAAGGGCAGCCCCATGTAGAGAGCATTACAGTCATCAATACGGGAGGTGACAAGTGCATGAGTGACTGGGCGTGGGGCATCACAGTCCAAGTAGGGGCACAACTGGCGCACCAGGCGAACCTGAGCAAATGCCCCCCTGGTCACGGTCATTATATGATCTTCCAGATTTAACCGTGAATCCAGGAGGACGCCCAGGTTGCGCGCCCTATCTACAGGGGGCAACACCTCACCCCCTATAACCAAAGATGGAATATCTTGTTCGAGCAGAACCAGAAACGTCGCAGTGAGACTGGCTGAAAAATAGGGAAGCTCTGATGAGCTTCGCGAAAATCCAGCCAGACAAACAGCTGCCGGGGGTCTTTGGACCAGAACTGTCTTGGAGGGATGGTGAAGAAAGAGAGGCACCTCGGAAGACCAATAGGAACAGGCAAGTTCCTCGAAGGGTCCGAGGCAGCTCTTTGATCCGGCAGCGAGGGTGGCGGCCATTAAAACGACTGCTCTAAATTGGGGCAACCGGACTAGGATTTGTGCAGGAATGATATTTGAATGGAATATTGTTACCAGATGAGTGATTTGGCCAATTTAAAGGTAAAAAGAAATTCTTTGGAAAAAACTTGAAAGAGGTCCCAGCGTGAAATGAGCAGCTAATTAGCACTTTGGAATGTTAATTGGAGGGAAAAGAACAAAGAGGAAGTTAAAAGACTAAAGCCCCCAAAACCCTACTTTCTACCTGGACTTAAAATTGAATTTGGAGAAATTAGAAATAATACAAGAAAAAGAAAACTGAGAGAAAGCATTTTTTAACAATAAAAGGAAAACAAATTAAAGAAAAAGTATTTTCAATGTGGATTTAATAGTGATATTTTGTTGCCTGGGAATTTGTGAACTGGAGAGAGAAGAAAGTACTACAACGAACGCTTTAAATATTGAAGGAGTACTTTTTTAAACAGCTGGATCCCGACCTTGAAAAGAAGAACAAAGCCTTAAACTAGAATGGTTTAGATAAATATTTGCATTGGATACCATTTGGAAATAAAAAAGAAGAGACACACTATATGGACTTAAATTTTAACTACATATAAATTAAAATGAGAAATTTTTTGAATTGACAATATGGAACATTGGGAATATGAGGAATTAATGGAAATGTTTAAGAAGGTGCGTGAAGTGTTTAAGGGTGATAAGCGGAAATCTGGTTAGAATACAAAAGAAAAAGGAAAAAGAATATAAATGTGAAGCAAGAACATAATGTTGAAAGGAAAATAATTGAAGATTACACTGGGATTGAAAGTGAAAAACAAAATGTGGATAGGGGGGAATATCACCCAAAAAAGAAAGGAAGAGAAGGAAATGGGAAAAGACTGAGGGAGATAATTAAAAGGGTAACAATTTTAAAAATGAGAAAAAGGATTCAGGGGAAAAGATACAATAAGAAGAAACTAAGAGAATGGGAGAAAGAGAGAAAGAAGTGGAATTTTGGAGAGACCAAAAGAAAATGGATAAATGGGGAAGAATAATGGAGAGAAGGAAGGGAAGTAAAACATTTATTAGTTGATTTAAGGGAAATGTAGAAATTGTATGTAAGAAGTAAACAAGAAGTACAATAGAAAGAGAATGGAAGGAGGAGTAGAGGGAAGAAGGAGAAGAGAGGAAGGAGAGAGAGGAATAAAAGAAAGGGAAAAGGAGAGGAAGAAGGAGGGGAAATAAGAGTAGGAGAGAAGATTAGAAAGGGAGGAAGGAATAGAGGAGGGGGGAGGAAGGGGAAGTAGAGAAGGAGTAGGAGAGGAGGAAAGAGGAAAGTAGAAAAGGATAGAAGAAGGGAGGGAAGAGAAAGAGAGGAGAGGAGAAGAAAAATTGTTGTAAAACAAGGGAGATGAAATGGTAGAAATGTGCAAATTTATTAGGATGAAGAATGAATTAATATGAAAGTTAAAAAGGAATATATATAATTAACAATGGATAAGATAAGATAATTAATTGAAATAATGTTAAGAAACTAGGATTTGAGGGCAGATGGTGATGCTGTTTATATAATAAGTATAGAAGTGTTAAGATAAGATTAAAAAAGTATGGAAAAAGAATATTTTGGCAAAACTGGTAACTGCAAAATGAAATTGGATATGATAAGTTGCATAAGTTATGATATGGTCAATACTCTGTTCATAAAATATGTGTGTGTGTGTGAAAGAAAAAAATCAATAAAACTTGATTTAAAAAAAAATCTATAGCCTTCTGGTTTGTTAATGACTGGTTTGCTAATCTAAACTTTATCTTCTAATATTAGAGGTTCTCATAAATAAATTACATTTTCTAAGGCCGTGATGGCGAACCTATGGCACGTGTGCCAGAGGTGGCACGCAGTGCCCTCTCTGATGGCACACAAGCCATCGCCCCAGTTTAGCTCTGCTGCACATACGCGCATGCCTCCCACCAGCCAGCTGGTCTTCAGGTGGGGTGCGTGTAGGAGGGCTGTGTGCACATGCGGAAGAAGGTGGGGCGCATGGGGGTATGTGCCCGCATGCGCAGGGGGCGTGTGTGGGGAGATGTGCGCAAATATGTGCAGGGAGGCAGGGTGCATGCAGGGGGGGTACACATGCATGCGTGGGGGGCAGGCCATATGCACAGGGACCACATGCTCATTGCATCTTGGGGGTTCAGGTGCACATGCATGCATTCGCACACACGCACATGTGCTTTTGGCACTCAGTCCGGAAAGGTTAGCCATCACTGTTCTAAGGTATTTTAGAAGACCTCTCTACTATATAGAATTTCATTATGCTGCTTCTATCTTCCTTTGATTTTCTTGGTGACAGTTACTTTCTGCCAATTTAAATAAATAGTGCATGCACATTTTTTGCTTGCTTCACTAGAAAAGAAGGAAAGAAGGAAAAACAAGTAGCTTTTTTCTTGTTTCTTGAAATTTCTTGAAGTGCTCAATGAGTATTAGAACAAAAGACTGGCAATATGAATTCATTTTGTGTCAATTTCTACAATTGCACCAAATTGTGTTCTCATGTATTGTTCTCAGTATTTCTTCCTCTGTGATCTCATTTGATTCCAAGTTTTTCCTTTAGAAATAAGATAAGCAGTTTTAAAAAGAAGACATTAACAACCTTACTTAACTTGTAGGTTGTATAGGGATGAAAAGGAGACAAGTCAGCACTAGTCAAAAGCTAAACAATGGGAACTGCACTGAAAATGGTAAAGTTCATTTATTTATCTTTTGATCCACAAATAGAGGATATTCCTGTTTAATCTGCAAGACACAGACTTCTGTATTTCATACACAAAACAGCTATCTTCCCTAAACATAAAAAGGATTCTTCATATTCCTAAAGTAGTAAAAGTTTAGGACTACATTTGTTTTTGTAGGAAGGATTTCCCTAACAGAAACTGGTCATATTGTTCTGCTAGGCACCTGCTGAGTCATTGATTCTTCAACCAAAAAAGAAAAGAAAAAGCACCCTTCTTTTTGGAAATCATGGCAATCTGTGTTATATGCATATATTTTTGATCAACTAACAACTACTATAACAATTGAGATGTCTTTTAGTCATGAATAATAATATTACTTGGACAAAACATTTTTCATGTGCCAATTGAATCACTTAGGCAGTTTGTGAATGGAAAGCTCCACTTCTCTTTGGCAGCCTTTCAAGATGTTAAAGGTGCTGACCAGTGGTGGGTTGCCCCCAGTTCGCACTGGTTCTATAGAACCAGTAGTAAAACCGGTGGGAGGCTGCGCCCACTGACCCTGATGTTTGAACCAGTAGTAAAGGTAAGTAGAACCCACCCCTGGTGCTGACTAACTTCAAAGGTCTGAGTGCCCCTAAATTATTATACACATTCAGTACAGAAAAGCACTCCTGGTTTATTGAGATTAGATCAGTGATGGCGAATTTATGACATGTATGCCAAAGGAGACACTCCACCATGTTTTGGATGACATGCCAGTATTCAAAAGTGAAGTGGTTCGGGAATAACGAGAGGCACAAGCAAGCAAATGACAACAGCTCTTTAATATACAGTGAGACTTCAGCAAAAACTCAGAGGCTGCAGCCCTCCTTATATACAATCCTGGAGGGACTGTCAGCCAATCAGAAACATAGGCAGGTTTGAAACGCCCGCTTAAAAGTATCAATACATAACACCCCTCCCTTCCCAGAAGGCACTAACATTCAAAAATTTACATATGTACACACAAAATCTCGCAGGTGCCTAGGACGAGTTCTCGCTCTAGTTGACCTGCGCAGTTCAGTGTCTGGTGGGGCGTCGAGCTGGTCAGAGGGACTTTCTGTCTCTCCCGGCTCCGCCAATGGAACCTCCTGGATTTTGTCCGGGGCGTGGTTATCCCCGGTTGGGAGTGGCGACTCGCTGGGGCAGCGCTGGAACCAGGGCTTGTCAGCTAAGTATTCTCGCGAACCCGGGCTTGAGTTAGCTGTTTTGGGAAAGTTGTTGTAGTTAGGTTCGGAGATGTCTAAATTGATGTTTGCTTCGCCGACTACCCTTTTTCTAAGTTGGTCTATGTGGCGCTTCCAGAGTCTGTCTACCCCTACGTCTACCGTATAAGATTTTGGGCCTGTTATTCCCACTATGGTTCCTGCAACCCATAGAGGTCCGCTGGCATAATTGCGAGCGAACACCGGGGACCCAACCTGAAATTTTTGTGCGAGTAGTTAGGGTGAAGCCTGTCTAACACGCACCGAAGCTTCCTGCCCATGAGGAGCTCTGCTGGGCTTCTCCCTGTGGCTGTGCATGGTGTGGCATGCTGGACAGCTAAGAATTGGTCTATCGTGGCCTGCCAGTCCCCGTTATCTAGTCTGGACAGTGCCTCTTTGGCCGTCCTTACAAAACGTTCGGCCAATCCGTTAGAAGCCAGGTGGAACGGGGCCGATAGGGCATGGCGGATGCCTAGTCTGGCCAAGTAGCCCTCGAACAGGGTCGCTGTGAATTGAGGGCCGTTGTCAGATACTAGAGTATCCGGTAGGCCATGGGTGGCAAATAGCTTGCGAAGGACTTTAATGACTGCCTCGGCTGTGGTAGAGGGCATTAGGATTATTTCGAGCCATTTCTTTTTTTTTTTTTTTTTTTTTTAATTTTTTTATTCATTTTATATTTTAAATTACTAATATTACAAACAACATATACAATACTTCACCCTGTGCTATACATAAGAAAGGAAGATTTGGTTCTTCGGATATATCCTCATGATCGCCAAAATCCACGTTCTCGGGGTACAGGTACCGAAGCATCCAATTTTCCCAGCGCATAGTCCACAAATGGTTTCCAAATTTTCCAGAAAATATCTTCTTTATAGTCACCATTTCTAATTTTAATATCACATGTCATTTTATCATTTAAAGCTAATTTCCACATTTCACAATACCATTCTTCTATTCTAAAATTCACATCTAATTTCCAATATCTGGCTATTATAATTCTACCCATTATAATCATAATTCTAATCAATTCTTTTTCGAGCCATTTCGAAAAGGCATCGATTACGATTAAAAATGTTTGCCCATGGAAGGGGCTGGCAAAATCAATATGGATCCTCCCCCATGGCCCTTTTGGTTTCTCCCACTCTCGGATGGGCGCTACTGGGGGATCAGGACGAGACTCCTGGCAGGGTCTGCACTTCCCCACCCACTCGGAGATAACTTGGTCCATGTTGGACCACCAAACATAACTGCGGGCTAAGCTTTTCATTCTGACAATGCCCGGATGCCCTTCGTGCAGCAATTCTAAGACCCTTGTTCTTAGTTTTGTTGATACTACCACCCTGTCACCCCACAACAAACAACCCCCTTGCATAAACAGTTCGTTACATTTGTTAACATAACCTTGGTATTCCCCCACATCCACTTTGACCGGCCACCCCTTCAGCACCCAACCCATTACAGTGCGAATGATTGGGTCTCTACCCGAGGCTTTTGCCACCTCGCAAGAGGAGATAGGCCCCAAAGTCAAAGAGTCCAGCAAAAGAACGGAGGCTTCTGGTGTGGGGTTGGCAAGTAGGTCAGGTAAGGGGCAGCGGCTGAGGGCATCTGCGTGATCCAAAGTCCGTCCGGGTCGATGGACAAGCTGATATGAGTAGGCTGACAAAAAAATGGCCCATCTGGTCAAACGTGGGGACAGAGCAGCGGGGGTGGGCCTATCGCCTGCCAAAAGTCCTAGCAAGGGCCGGTGGTCAGTCACAAGTTCGAATTGTTGGCCATAGAGGTATTCGTGGAACTTTTTAACCCCCACAATTGCAGCCAGAACCTCTCTGTCCAACTGACTATAGTTCCGCTCTGCGCTTGACAGGGTGCGAGAGTAAAACGCAATGGGCGCCTCTAGGCCGTTCGGCAGTCTATGGCCTAGGACGGCACCAACTCCTATGGGGGAGGCGTCACAAACCAATACAAGCGGTAGCGCTGCGTTATATTGGATTAGGAAACTATCTTCAGATAGAAGTCTTTTTACTGCCTCAAAAGCGGCTGCTTGTGGTTTCCCCCAGACCCATGGTACATTCTTCCCCAATAGTTTGTGTAGGGGATCTGCAACAGTGGCTTTGTCCTTCAGGAACATAGAATAAAAATTGAGCAGTCCAAGGAAGGCTTGGAGCTCCGCTTTGGTCTTGGGGGTAGGTGCGCTCTTAATAGCTCTCACCTTGCTTTCGGTAGGGTGGATGCCTGTGCCGTCCACCCTGTACCCCAGAAATTCAACGGCGGGAACAGCAATCATGCACTTATTTTTTTTAATTTGAGTCCCGCTTCTCTAAATCTAGAAAGGACGTTCCTTACTCTGTCCCCTAGCTGCCGTTCGTCCTGAGCGCTGACTAGGACGTCATCAAAATAAGGCACCACCCCGGGAAGCCCTTGCAGAAGGCGCTCCATGGTGCTTTGAAATAGGCCGGGTGCGACGCTCACCCCAAACTGGAGCCTGGTGCATTTGAACGCACCCCTATGCGTTACAATTGTCTGCGCCTCTGCCGTGGCGTTGTCAACTGGTAATTGTTGATAGGCCTGAGCCAGGTCTAATTTGGCAAAAAATTTTCCTGGCCCCAGGGAGTGTAGTAGATGATGCACGATCGGCACCGGATAGGCGCTCGGCTGCAAAGCCTTGTTGATCGTGCACTTATAGTCGGCGCAAATTCTAATTGAGCCGTCAGACTTTACTGGGGTCACTATAGGGGTTTCCCATTTTGCATGGTCAACGGGAACCAGAATTCCTTGTTTAATTAATTTGTCCAGTTCCGCATCGATCTTTGGTTTCAACGCGAAAGGCACCCGTCTTGCCTTGAGTCTTATTTGGGCTACGTTGGGGTCTAAATTAAGGGAGATAGGGGTCCCCACATACTTGCCCAACGTATCCCCGAAAACATCCTGGAACTCAGTCAGGAGACTGTCCTTTAGTGATGGCTTGGACATCTGGTGGACGCCGGTGAAGCCCATGCCGAGGACTCGGAACCACCCCATGCCTAGAAGGCTAGGAAGCTGCTTCGTGACGATGGTCAGCGGCAGGTCTTTTTCGTAGTCTCCGTAGGTTCCTCGGAACATGCCCACGCCTTCGAGGGGTACCCGGTTCCCCTGGTAGTCTAGGATGCGCAGTCGTTGCTTGGACAGCTGGTCCTTCCGGAACGACGGCAGGAGGGTCTTTAGAGTCGCCCATGACATTATGGAGAGAGCTGATCCGGTGTCGATCTCCATCGAGCATGGCTTGCCATTGATTTCGACCACCGTGCTGACTTCGTCCTCGATCGCCGTGCTGGCCTGGTCTATGTGTATGCTGCGGCCATCTCGCGGTTCAAATTCATGCCGTTTTTTCACGCCGCCCTCTCTTATTGGATGCTTCTGGTGCGTTGATTCTGGTTGGCTGCGGCGCTCACGTGGTTGGTGTTTTCTGGGCAGAATGGCTCTACAGACTCGCGCCAAGTGCCCTTTTTTCTCACAACGCCTGCAAATAGCCTCCCTGTATTTGCAGGACAGTCTATCATGGTGTCCGCCACAGCTGGGACAGTTCCGCCGGGGGCTGCCTGTGTCTTTCCGCTGGTGCTCCGTTTGGAAGACGTCCTCATCTGACTCGGACTCCGAGCTGGATCCGGCGTCTTCCCCGTGCACCGGGGCAGACTTGGGGCTGTCTTTGCTGGTCAGCGGACGCTGCAGCGTTTCTGCGGCTTTAGTGGAGGCTTCATGAGCCCTGGCCTCGTCTAGGGCTCCAGCAAGCGTCAAATCAAGCTTGGCGAGCAGGCGCCGTTGCAGCCTAATGTCTCGAACACCACAGATAAGTTGTTCAAGCAACGCATCGTCCAAGTCTCTATAGTCGCAATGGGTTGCGGCTTTTCTCAGGCTGGCCATGTACGCGCTGACTGGTTCTCCCTCTCGTTGAACGCGCTGTCTGAGTTGGTATTGTTGCACGAACTTGGAGGGCACGGGAGCGTAGTGAGCCCGGAGAGTTGCCATCAGGGTGTCCCAGGAGACGGTTTGGACCGGCGTCGGCTCACACAGTGACTCGGCCATCTCGAACACATCCGGTCCGCAGTGGCTTAGGAAGAGGGCTCTCTTTCGATTAGCGGAGAGATCCTGCTTGTCGCTGGCTTCAAGCGAGCATTCGAACCTCGTTAGGTACGAGACCCATTTTTCGCGGGTCGGATCAAAAGGCTTGGGCGGAACGTAGGCAGACATGTTAGGTATGCCTCCTGTAGTTCGCCTCGTCGCCTAGCTGAAGCTCGTGGTCTCACTGGTTCGCTTCTTGTGGCCTCAATCCCACCTTTGTCGCCAATGAAGTGGTTCGGGAATAACAAGAGACACAAGCAAGCAAGTGACAACAGCTCTTTAATATACAGTGAGACTTCAGCAAAAACTCAGAGGCTGCAGCCCTCCTTATATACAATCCTGGAGGGACTGTCAGCCAATCAGAAATGTAGGCAGGTTTGAAACTCCCGCTTAAAAGTATCAATACATAACAAAAAGCATCCAACAACAAAAGCTTGCCCTATTCTTGGGTGATTTTTAGAAGCTGTGGAGACTGTGTGAGAATGGGGTGTGTTCTTGCACAAGCCTCTTGAAGTCATGCATGAGGGCCATTCACTCACACGGCTTGCAGAGCCTCTGAAAAATCACAACAGAATGACACATGCGTTTGGATAGTTTTGGAGGCTTCAGAGGCCACAGAAAAGCATTCTCCAAAGCTGTTTCCAGGATGAAGGCTTCGTGTGGCCTAGAGCAGCCTCGGGTAGGCCACAGAGGCCTGTCAACAGGAAGAGAACACCACCTGAAGATACCATAAGTGGAGTGTGGCAAATACTGGGGAGTGCTGGCCTACAGAAGCAATCACATGTTGCCCAAGTCTTGCACATCTTGGAGAACAACAAAAGACCTATTTGAGTGGCAGAGATGGCACTAGGGCTGAAGTCAAGGATGAGGCCTAACTTCACTCTGTCACTGCTGTTTAGAGCGGCCTAGACTGGGGGGAAGTTAGAGAATTGTTTCTCTTTTGTTCAGGGCATATGTGTTTGTTACATGCTAGCAGAGTCAAATTAGGCTCTAATTATTAGAGGATAGGAATTATTTTTCAAATTTTTGACATGCCAAGCCGAAAAGGTTTATCATCACAGGATTAGACCATCTGCCTGCAGACAAGGATTTTTTTCATTAATTATGTATCAACTGCTTTGCAATTCTGTTTGCTGAAGAGCAAAAAAATAAAAAAATAAAAAAATCTTCAAACAAACAAGTAAATGGATTACTATATTAATATTAAAAGACAATGTACAATGCAACTCTGGACTCTGCAAGATTTTCTAAACTACAGTTCTAATAACTAATAGGTAAGCAATTATATTATTTCATTAATTATTGTCATTGGGATTAGGTTAGTTTGATGTTAAAAGTGAAGCAGTGAGCCTGGCAATTTGGTTCAGGAATTGTAGTTTGTTTCCTTTCTAAGCCTGTTCCATTACAATTACTACCTCTTTGTCCCACAAAGATTAGAAATATCTGCTGTTTCTATTATTGCCCAAAACAGATAGGGCAATAAGGGGTGCAAGAACTTTTATTATGATTTTTTCCCACCTGGCAAAAGCAGGACTCATTGTTCTGCATCATATATGCAGTGCTCCCACATCTCAATTTTAGTTTGATCTTGGATGTGAATGGATAGATAGATCAGTGTTTCTCACCTTGTGCATTTGAAGATCTATAGAGTTAAACTCCTAGAATTCCCTAGTCAGCGAACTTTGAGTGGCCAAGATTGAGAAACACTGGAATAGATGATGGGTCAATACAATATGTGACAAAATCAGCCAGCAAAAGGAAGTGGCAATTCTGAAAAAGAATATAGAAGAAGCCTGTTTTAATTATTTATTTTTCCTCACCATTTATTTTTTCTAGCTGTTTTTCCTCAGAATTGGATTAATGGATTGGAGATTTGTAGGGAATGAAAATTGAGAGACATCTACTTTGTTTGGTAGTACCCCTTTCAGCCTAACTGCTGGCTGGAGGTGCTCTGGAGTGTGTATGTGGCGTGGATTTAGACCAGTGGTGGGTTGTTATCGGTTCGCACCGGATTGGGCGAACTGGTAGCGGCGGCGGGTGGCTCCGCCCACCTGCCCGGACTTCATCACGGATGCTCTGCGCATGTGCAGAAGTTTCTGCTCATGCACAGATCTGGTGCATGCGATCACATTTGCAAACCGGTAGCAAAGGTAAGTGAAACCCACTACTGATTTAGACCCATGGCCCGGGAGGCTGAGATTTGGGGTATGGGGAACTGTGGGCAAGAACTGCTGTTAGAGATGGGCAGGAGAAGATATGAGAAGATCCTGAGGGCAGACACTCACAAGGTGAATGGATGTGATGACACATCATTCCCATTTGCCAGCCCAGTACTCTGCATTTAAACCCAGTGCTAGGTTACTGGATTCTTTATATCCTATCCTCTCGACACTGCTATTAAATGGCAGACTGAGGAATAAATAAATCCATCTGCTTCCATGACTTGATTGTGCAGGAGTCGGCTGACATTGCTTGTATAATTGAGGCCGAGTGGGTTGGTGTATATGTGTTACTCCACTTGGAGATGTGTTCACTTGGGTTTGTGTTTGGCAACAATTGCAATATCAGGGTATGAGGAGAAGGGTGGCAGTTGTCATACAGGAATATGTGATGGCTTTCAGAGGTTCTGCACCACAAATAATGGAATGTGAGAACATATATTGAAATTGCACTTAAATTTGTTGCTGTTGTACTGGCATACCAGCTGGGCAGTGAAATTCCTGTCTGCTTGATTCTATTGCTGGGCTGGCAACAGAATTCCCAAGTCTGGTGGCCTAACAGACATAGAATCTGGGGTGACTCAATTGAGTTCATGTGAGGACAACAACAAAGGATCTATCCCAAATTATTGAAAGTTACAAGTTGGAGGAAACAGATTATTCCTATCTTTTTGTCAGTTAGGCATCAGGTTGGACATAGTGTGGAGATAGCGTTGGTCATACTAGTTGATTACCTGTGGGAGCTATAATGGTAATGATACATCTGATCTGACCTTCCTTGAACAGGCTTAGCTCAACCCTAGCAAAACAAAGTGGTTAACAGTACTTGGATCTTCTGATTTTGGATATTTGTCATCCTTGCACCTGAATGGGATGGTACTTTCCCATTTGTGACTACTGTGTAATCTAAGGGTCTTCCTAGACTTTTGAATCCTATTCAAAGAAGAATGGTAGCTGTGCCCAGAATACCCTTTACACAAATCCTATAGGTTTTGTCAGACATGAGTGACTGACTGTATGGACTATCTTTTGGTCAGGAATGGGCACAACTGGTATCTTGCCAGTGGATTATTGTGATATACTTTATATGGGGCTGCCATGGAAAACTATTCAAAACCACATCTGGTTCAGAATGCAGTGGCATAAGCAGGGATAGGCGGCCCTTTCTATGCCCATATAGCACCTCTGTTTCATGAGCTGCACTGATTACCAGGGAGCTTCCAGGTGCAATTCAAGATGTTTGTTGTTATCTCTAAATCCTGACATGAATAAAGCCTAGCTATCTAATTGTCTGTCTCTCATGATATCTGCCCATCCTGTATGATCAGACAGAGATGCCTTCTTCAGAATCTTAGCAATTAAGCACTGTTACCTAGGTGTATCCACCATACAATCTTTGTTGGATTCCTGAGACGAACAGGATTCCTCCTGGAAATTTTATTGGCTCCCATACTATCTGGTTTCAAATGAGCCCTAAAAAGCTGTTTCTTCCTCAGCCTTGGGTTGGGGTGTCTGATGGGCTCCTCTAGATTAGTGCTGATAGCTGGTCTATGACTATAATAAAGATTCAATTTGATAATTGTGTTATAAAATATTGGTTTTTTTATTGTTCCCTTGAGGGAATTTTTAAAAAAATATGTTGCATCTTGTTATTTTTAATTTTGTGAAGTCACTCAGAGTCATTTTGGGAGCTAGGTTGCCTAGAAATTAGATTGATTAACTGGCTGAATAAATATATGCATTTATTGTTGATAACACATCTTCAAGTGTTAGATCTCTCTTCTTCAGAATAAAAAGCAGCTTGAAATTTTAACTGGAGGGAAAACAATTAAGAAACTCTTCTCAGTTTTATTTTTATTGCTGACCTGAAGTGAAACAGATGAAATCACTTGATTCTTGAAAAGAAATAACCTTTAGTTATATTTAAATATCAGGCAATATGTGGCATGAACCTTATTTAAGCATCAAGAATTGAGAGTTTTGAAGTATGATTCATCACTAGAAACCACCTTTAATGCCAGAGGCCACGCCAAGAATGTTAGAGTAGGGTTGTTCTCTCTGTAATTAAGAAGTCCAAGAAAGTGTTGCATGAAGAAAACATGAATCTCCCTTAGGTTGAGATTAAGAAAGGCGGGAATCCAAACAAAAAAGAATTTGACCAGCATAAAGAAACACAAATGTTCAAATTATGTTTTGAATTTGCTTGCAGAAGTGCATGGATTTTTTTTTACGAAACGTAAATATAGTGAGTATGCATGGGTTGGGCTTTGTGGGTTAATTCTCTTAGTATAGCCACAGATGGCAGAAACAAGATGTGGCATGCTTTAGCAATAATATTTAGGTAAGCTTGAGGACAAAACACCTTTGAGCAACCCTCTTTTGAAGAATGGTGCCATGCAAACTTCCCTCAATGTGCTGAGGGAAACAAGGGTTTCTAAATAAAGGCTGTTTGGTTCTCTCATGCATTTTTACAGCTAGTAAGACAGTGGGAATTATAGGAGGGAGAGATAGAGAGAGCAATATTTCAGAAATGGAAGGTTGCAAAAACTGTATAGAATTTACAGAAGGCATATTCCAATTCACCCCAATACAATACGGTAACTCAGTGAGAAAGGATACAACCAAGTCCCTACTTTTAGAGTTCTTGCAAGCAGCTAATAGCACAGGGAATTGGATACAGAGTAGTGAATCTTTGGGGATGATCCAATAGGGTTGCTCTTGTTTATTAACAACTCAGAGCTTCCATATATTTACTTGAAAGTAAGCCCCACTTATTTCAATTGAACAACTGCCAAGTAAATTGAGGTTCCACAGCAACAGTTTAAGGTAAATTCCACTTGTGCTCCAGGAAATGAAAGATTCAGACCTTCTTTGAATATTTCATGCCATATAAAATGCAAATACTTTGCAAAATCTCATGCACTCTTATGTCTTCACATATCAGGGTCCAAAGAACCACAATATGCCTGGGTCTATCAAATCAACCCCGTGTTGGAGAGGGAGATTCATTAAGTGCTGCTTTTCCAATCATCTGATGAATGTTCCAATGAAAGTATGTGATGCAACATAACCTAGTTAGGCAACTCTGCATGGAGAACTTCAACAGGTCCAAAACCATCTACAGTCACATCTAGAGATATACGTGTAGAAATCAGAGTGTTCAACTCAAAGATTTCAGCATTAAACATTGATTATTTTAAGTACAAGTTACTGCTCTGGTTTTGACAAGATAGCATCTGTTAATATGGTTAAATATGAACTGTTGCTGCTTTCACACTAGAGTCACAAATAACAGATTAACAGAGAAGCAGGAAACCCTACACCATTTCTGATAAATGGCAGTCCAATCTTTTCTTGAAAGTCTCAAGTGATGAAGCTTCCACAACTTCTGAAGACAAGCTGTTCCATTGGTTGATTGTTCTCACTGTCAGAAAGTTCCTCCTCATTTCTAGGTTGAATCTCTCCTTGGTCAGTTTCCATCCTTTATTCCTTGTCTGGCCTTCAGGTGCTTTGGAAAATAGCTTGACCCCCTCCTCTCTGTGGCAGCCTCTCAAATATTGGAACACTGCTATCATGTCTCCCCTGGTCCTTCTCTTCACTAGACTAGTCCAGTTCCTGTAACCGTTCTTCATAAATTTTAGTCTCCAGTCCCCTAATCATTCTGGTTGCTCTCCTCTGCACTTTTTCTAGAGTCTCAACATCTTTTTTTATAGTGGGGTGGCCAAAGCTGGATGCAGTACTCTAGGTGTGGTCTTACTAGAGCATTATAGAGTGGTATTAGTACCTCACTTGATCTTGATTGTATCCTTCTGTTAATGCAATTTGTTTTATTTATTTATTTATTTAAAATCCAATTTAAAAATCTTTTGTTAATTGAACAAAAATGTTGAACATGATCCAGTGATACCAGGTTTTCAAAGTCTGATAGTCATTTATCCAGAACCTTAGTAATTACTAACTTAGTAAACTCAGTAAATTTAGTAACTACTTCACTGTTCAGTAAATTCTTAATGTGATGGATGGGCTTGAAGAAGTGATACCAATTTCCCAATGTCTGGTTTTAAGTCACTTACCAGAAGTCTTAAATCACCACGTTCAGTAATCAGGAGTTGATTTTTTTGCTTGGAGAGTGGTTGGATGACCACACTGAAACCACATTCCACCAACTATGATGTTGGAAATGCATTTTGCAGCTCTATTAGTTGTTCCTCCACTACCCCATCTTCCTCAGTATCTGAAAATATTGAAAATATCACCCAATCTGGAATTTCCATCAAAAGAAGATCCTGATATTGCTCAGACATATCTTTATGCAGCATGTCCAAATGGTCACAAAATACTTGCAGATCATCATCTTGTATCCCACCTTTCTTTTCTAGCTCGGACAAGCTTGGAAATTGGTATAGCTCGCGATGGCCTATATTGCACTTGAATAGAGTTAACTTTGAAATAAATGTAGAGATGACAGATTTGGCCTTAATAAGATTGACCTCATTTCCTTGCAACTGCAAATTCACTTCATTGAACTTTGCAAACAGTTCTGATAAATAAGCAGTGTCATGCCTGATCTCTCTGAGTTCATCACTAAAGTAATGACTGATGGCCACCTAATGTCTTCACCTCTGCAGGTTCTCAAAGATTTCTGAGACCAATGTTGAATACTTAAATTTCAATAGTCACCAATCCCAGTCTTAAAATGAGTTTAGAATCAGTGGGAGTCACTGATAACAATGAACTACTAACTACTGATAATGAGTCCAGTCCAGCCTTTCTTTTCCTTCTGTCAAAGTTTTGCAAGTACTTTTTCCAGATATATGTTTTATTCAGAGGAGGTAGGGATGGGCTGCAGGTGTCTAGAATTAAAAGGTGGTTCGAATCCCTAGTATACCCCTCCTGCATGAGAAGGGGGTTGCTAGATGACCTCCAAGGTCCCTTCCAACTCTTACTGATACTGGCCCTGGCTTTCCAGGCGGAACGGTGGCAATGGCAGCAGCAACAGCTCCCCCCGCCCACACTCACACGGCAGCCCACCTGGATCCTCGGCAGGGGGGCAGCAGGCCTGGCTGGCTGCATACTAGCCACCCCAGGAAGGCCTCTGGTGACATCGGGGCCTGCAGCAAAGCTCCCAATTTCTCCAAATGCCTCTTTCTTACCATTGTAAGGGATGGGCTGCGGTGCACAAACTTCAAAAGCTCCTGTGCCGCTGCCTGCACCGCTTGCTTGGAGCTGGTTTGGAAAAGGAAAAAATGCAGCAGAATTAGGTGAGACATGCCCCATCCAGATCCCTCCAAACAGGTCTCTCTACGGTAGCCTCCCCACTGAAAAGCTTTCCTGCTTCTCCTTTGCCTGCATTTTCCAGCCCTCTGCTCCTGCAATCCACCTCTGGGTTTCTTCCTTCTCGCTTCTCCTTTGACTGGGTGAAATCTTTTGCTGTCTCTCCGTGCTGTGGCCACGCCCACTTCCCCATGATGCACCAGTCTTTTCACTCAGTCGCTGACTGACTGGTGTGAATTTCTCTTCGTGCTTAGTCTAAAGACCTTATTAGCATTGCGTTAGGTGTTTTCTTTATTTTGATTAGTATTTTTTTTCCTATTTCGGTGAGAGCCTTCTATCGGTCAGCTGCAGGGCGTGTGTAAGGTGCCTGGGGACTCAGCCCACCCTCCGCCCAGGGAATTGCTCCCTTTGACAGCAGCGTGGGTTACCGGCCCTACGGGGCGGTTCCCTGCCTTCCTTCAAGCCGCCGGTGTGGAGCGCGGGGTTTTTTTACGATAGTCTTTTTCCCCCCCACACCTTTTCTCTGCGATTTGAGTTGGCTCTCTTAGGGCGGCTCCGGAGTGCTCTGCACGGTTCGCCCTGCGGCCTCTGATGTTTTTCTACTGAGTTTCCCACTGCTGCGACTCGTCCACGTTGTGCTATACTTATCAGTTTTCAAAGTTGCCGCTCGGGGCTTCAGCTGCCTAGTCGGAGTTGGAGGCTTCGCTTCAGCCCGCAGCGCTCCGGACGGTGTCTCCAGCTGCGGTGGTAAGGTTTCGCTGACGCCCGTCCCTCGGGCGGCGTCTGGTGAGGGGAGCCCTTGGCCCGTTTTGGACGTTTTTTTCGCGGCCTGCGCTGCCGCCGGATTTCGGACATTCCAGCGGCCGCCATTTTGTTATTCTTGGCGGCAATTTTAGCGGGCGCCATTTTGGGATCGCAATTTAAGGGCCGTTGTGTTTCTGGGTTACCCCACTCTATCTACACTTCCAGGTGTTTTTTTGGGGTGTGCCTCTATGTCTGGCTCCCACTGAAGTGGACCAGTTGCTTGTTGTCCCATAAGTGCAGCCTGGGCAGTGCTTGGCATTTTTCCTTTTGGGCACCTTAGCCAGCCTCTTGTCCTTCTGTTAGAGTGGCTTGGCTGGGCTGTTTAGGCTACCCTCAACGACTGGGGTGCCTACGTGTATATAGTTCAAATTTGTTGGTTTATAAGTAATAATAATATAAAAAATAAAAAAAAAATAAAATAAAAGAAATAAAATAAAATAAAATAAAATAAAATAAAAAAAAAGATTAATACATAATAATAATTATAAGAAAATTGAACTATATTCGGATTTGTCATGGCGGATGCTTATTTTTCATCCGATGAGGAGCATGAGCCCAGCCCTCCTAGAGCTCCAGCCAAGCACAAGTCTAAATCTCGTAGCAGGGTCTTATCTGCTTCTGAGGACTCCCGTCAGCCCAGGTCATCGGCAGCGGCAGATAAAGACACGCAACGCCGCCACAGGGCCTTGGAACGCCAATATGACAAGGCCAGGCAGGCCGCCTTGGCCTCGGTTTTTCCAACTGGCTTGACTCCAGCACCCTTGCCTTCGTCGCCCAGCAGGGCTCAGGTGCCAGATCCACCGCAGCCAAACACTTCCGGACGCCTGTCCAAGAGAGCTTCTGTCTCATTGCCTGACGTTTCGTCGGTGGGCTTGCTCAACTCCGCCCCTTCTCCCGCCCTTCGCCCTGAGGCGACTTTCACTCCAACCGCCGCTGGTCTTCGTGGGGCTGATGGTCAATTCTCGTCTCCCCAGATGGACTTACAGTTGTTATTATCTAATGCCTTGTCCTCTTTATGGGCTGCGGGACTCCAACCACCGCCCATGCCTCCAGTTCCGACGACCTCCCATCAGGTGCCTCAACCGCCTACGGCACCGACTCGGAGGCCCTCTCACCATTTAGCGCCCGACTCTTCGGATGATTCCGATCATGGGGACTATACGGTTGAGGACTTGGAGTTCTCAGAGGACGAAGGCCTTACTCCAGATGCGCCTGCCTTTACCGGGCTGTTCAGGCCCTCGTTGTTTAAATCTCTTCTACATAAGGCACGTCAAATCACAAACATGACTGTTTCTGCACCTACTTCATCTGAGGCCGCTTCCACGGCGACCCCCCACGAGGCCTTATTTTCGTCTTCCAAGCCGGGCAGGGATTTCGTCCCCTGCCCTCAACTTTTCTCTGACGTTCTTCAATCTCCTTGGTCTCAACCTGCTTCGTCCACGGGCCCCACTAGCATTGATAAGAAATTGTATTGTGCTGCGCCAGAATTGGACGCCATGCTGTCCCTACCTGTGGTGGACACGCCTGTTGCCAACCTCTCTTCCTCATCTTTACTATCAACAGATGCGCTGGACGGACTGAAATCGGAGGACAGGAAGTCTGAGCTTTCCTTTCGTAAGGAACATCAAGCCCTGGCGTGGGCGATCAAAACCGCTACCGCCACTTCCTTTTTTAACCGGGCGACTCTGCTTTGGTTGCGGCAACTACAGGATAGGCTACCTCCAGAAGACACACGCCTCCACCAGGACATAAATAAAATTGTGGCGGCCACAGAATATTCAGCCGATGCATCATTGAATTCTGTGAAATTTACATCTAGGGCATTGGCCTCATCTATTACATCCCGTCGTTTATTTTGGCTTAGAAACTGGAGGGCCGATGCCAAGGCCAAATGGCGCTTAGCGGCAGCGCCCTACAAGGCCCCGAACCTGTTCGGCTCCGCTCTTGATCCTGTCCTTATCGAGGATAAGGACAAGAGGAAGATTATGCCGACTTCCTCATATCGCAGGCCTGAGCGACGTTATACGCCTTATTATCAAAGACAGTCCTTTCGGGCAGCGACAGGTTCAGGCGGTGTCTACTCGCAACGTCCGCAGTTCTTTGGTTCCGACCGGTCCTCCGATCGACAACGGTTTCGTGACAGAGCTAGGAACCCCACTGTCTCCAAGCGTCCCTTTCGGGGATCTGGATATCGTCAATTCCGCAGGGGGAAATGACTACAGACCGCAGGATCCCATTGGCGGTCGTCTGCACCTTTTTTACCACCAATGGGAGCAGTCGACCACGGATCCTTGGATTCTTCATACGGTGTCCTCCGGCCTGTCAATCGAGTTCCTGGGATGCCTTCCCTCTCGCCACATCTGCTGCCCTGCGCCACGTTCCCCAGAACAGGGACGCTTGCTTCAGGAACAAGTCCTCCATCTTCTCAGCATCAAGGCGATAGAGAGGGTCCCGACGGATCAACACGGTTTGGGATTCTATTCGACACTCTTTCTCGTCCCGAAACATTCCGGAGGTTGTCGAGCCATCCTGAACTTGAAACAGCTAAACCTCTTCATTCGCTATCGCAGATTCAAAATGCACTCCTTGGGGTCCATCTTGGGGGGGGTTCGCCGTGGCGACCTCCTGCAATCGGTCGACCTCAGGGAGGCATATCTGCACGTCCCAATATCACATTCACACAGGAAATTTCTGCGCTTCCAAATTGGGGTCGATCATTATCAATATTGCGCAATGCCCTTTGGTTTATCATCTGCCCCACGAACTTTCACCAAATTGGTAGCTGTAGTAGCGGCGTCGCTCCGAAAGATCCCGGTACGCGTACTCTGTTACCTCGACGACATCCTGGTGCTGTCGTCGTCCAGGACCCAGGCAGCTCGAGACCTTCAGCTTGTCATCATGGCCTTTCAGAATCACGGATTCTCAATAAATTTTCCGAAAAGTCACCTTTACCCGGACACGTCACTGCTGCACCTGGGGGCGGTGATAGATTCTGTGCGGGGTCAGGTCTTTCTCTCTCCAGACAGAATTTCGAGCATTCGAGACCTGATATATCTCATTCTGGCTCATCGATCCATTCCTCTTCTCCAGCTCTCACAACTGCTGGGGAAGATGGTGTCGTGCTTCTCGATTGTGCCATGGGCACGACGCCACGCGAGACCGTTGCAATGGTTCCTGCTCCCTTACCAGCGCTCGGGACGCAGCGATTCCCTTCGCAAAGTACTTCTCCCACCTCAACTTCGTCTGTCGTTGCAGTGGTGGATAGGGCCATCCATCCTCAAGGGTTCGCACTTTCTAATTCAGGACAGACTGACTCTAACCTCGGACGCCAGCCTTCGCGGCTGGGGAGCCCACCTACAAAATCAGGTGGTGCAGGGCCGTTGGTCCGCCCCAGAAAGAGGCCACAACATCAATCTGTTGGAACTCAGGGCAATTCGCCTAGCCCTCAGGCATTTTCAGTCTCAGTTGGAGGGTCACCACGTCCTTGTGCTAACGGACAACATTACAGCCAAGGCCCATGTAAACAAAGAAGGCGGGACACATTCGAGGCTACTGATGTTGGAAGCGGAGAGTCTATTCCGATGGGCAGAACGTCACCTTTTGTCATTGAGAGCCGATCATATCTCCGGCGTAGACAATGTGCGGGCAGATTGGCTCAGCAGACAGAGTCTCCATCACTCGGAATGGCAACTACATCCAGGGCTCTTCCACGAAGCCATTCTTCAGTTCGGCACGCCCGTCGTGGACTTGTTTGCCAGCCCGTCGAATGCCCAGCTTCCACTCTACGTAACTCGTTACCCATGCCATTCAGCGATGGATCACGACGCACTCCGATGCCGTTGGCCTCCAGGACTCTTATATGCCTTCCCCCCGATCCCCTTGATTCCTCAGGTGATTCGGAGGCTCCTGGAGGAAAGGGCCGAAATGATCCTGGTGGCTCCCGATTGGCCTCGTCGGCAGTGGTACGCCGATCTTGTGGCCCTGTCGTCTCGTCCACCTTGGCGGATTCCGCGGGATCGCATCGCTCTACGCCAAGGGGCCATCGACCACCCAGAACCAGGATGGCTCCAATTGGCCGTTTGGCGTTTGAGCGGCTCATCTTGAGTAAAGACCGGCTTCCCGACTCCGTCATAAGTACAATTCAAGCGTCCCGTAGGCCTTCGACGTCGCGAATATACGAGTCATCCTGGAGGGCTTTCTGTCGCTGGTGTGCGGCACATTTGGTGGACCCTACTTCAGCCAGTATAGAGGACGTCCTTTGTTTTCTGCAATCCGGATTGGACAAGGGGTTGTCGCCTTCTACTCTTCGTCGTCAGACAGCTGCCTTGTCTACGGTCATTCGGTGCCCCCCATACTCGTCTTTGTCTATGCATCCGCTGCTTAAGGGTTTTCTTCACGGAGCTGTGAATCTTTGCCCACCTGTGGTTCATAGGTACCCAACCTGGGACCTTCCTCTTGTTCTTCAAGCTTTGATGTATCCTCCTTTTGAACCTTTGGGGTCGATTCCTTTACGATGTTTGTCTTTCAAGGTGGCCTTTCTATTGGCGATCACTTTGGTCAGACGCGTGTCTGAGCTTTCTGCCCTATCCATTAGGAAGGATCTCTGTATTTTTCAACCTAATACAGTGATACTGCGTCTGGATCCTGCTTTCTTACCTAAAGTAAATTCATATTTTCATCGGGCTCAGGAGCTTATCCTCCCGGACTTTTGCCCGTCGCCGAAACATCAACGCGAAAAGGACTGGCATACCCTTGATGTCCGTAGGGCTCTACGTCGTTACATTCGAAGAACGGAGTCCATCCGTAAAACTGAGGCTCTTCTGGTGTCGTTCCATCCTCCCTCCTTGGGCCAAAAGGTTTCTCCATCTACAGTGGGCAGGTGGATCAAGACATGCATAGCTACAGCTTATAAGCAACATTCTCGTCCTGTACCAAGTCGCATTTTACCTCACTCGACTCGTAGTGCGGCTGCGTCGGCCGCCTGGGCTACGCAGGCTTCAGTCTCAGACATTTGCCGGGCCGCTACATGGTCTTCTGTGACACCTTTCATCAGGCACTACAGGATCGACACCTATGCTTCAGCCGAAGCGTCCTTTGGACGACGTGTTTTACAGAGCGTTGTTGAGGTCCAGGAGTGTGGGTCCAACTGATTTCCCGCCCTGGGATTTGAACTTTGGTATATCCCAGAGGTGGATTGCAGGAGCAGAGGGCTGGAAAACGAACGTTGTCTTACCTGAACGTTCCTTTTCAGCTCTCTGCGACTGCAATCCACACCCGCCCTGTTGGTTGTCTTTCTTGTGTTGTTTTTTTGTTCCTGGTTCCAGGTTTCAGAGTTCGTAAGGCTTGTCCTGATCCCTTTGGATTTCTTTGCCAGGTGGTCACGCCTTCGTTCAAAGACTGGTGCATCATGGGGAAGTGGGCGTGGCCACAGCACGGAGAGACAGCAAAAGATTTCACCCAGTCAAAGGAGAAGCGAGAAGGAAGAAACCCAGAGGTTGATTGCAGTCACAGAGAGCTGAAAAGGAACGTTCAGGTAAGACAACGTTCGTTCTGTTACTGGCTCTGCACCCAGGTAGCAGCCGGTGACTCCGAGGAGTGGCATCTTGTTGGTCTTGGGGGGCTGCAGAGCCGGTAACAGTATGCAGTAAAGAATCGGGAAATGCTTTTCACGCCCCCAGCTCATTCGCTGCAAGAAAGACTGGGCACTTGGAAGAGTGGGCTTCGTTTGAGTGGGTGATCACTGTTGGGTCATGTAGTTCAGCGGGGAGGCTACCTAAGGGAGACCCGTTTGGAGGGATCTGGGTGGGGCATATCCCGCCTAATTCAGCTGCAGTTTTTTTCCTTTCCAGACCAGCTCCAAGCAAGTGGTGCACAAACTTCAACAGCTCTTGCGCCGCTGCCTGCATCGCTTGCTTGGAGCTGGTTTGGAAAGGAAAAAAACCGCAGCTAAATTAGGCGGGACATGCCCCACCCAGACCTCTCCAAACGGGTCTTCCTTCGGTAGCCTCCTCGTTGAACTACATGACCCAAAAGTGACTGCCCACCCAAACGGAGCCCGCTCTTCTGAGCGCCCACTCTTTCTTTTTTTTTTTTTTATTGCAAAAGTTTTACAATTACATTTTCACCCCTTTTTCCCCCCCCTCAACCCGCCCCAAACTTCCCAACCTCCCTAACCCACCCTAACCCACCCCTCCCCCCAGACTTCCTCACAATATACTCATGTCAAATAAAAGGAAAAACCCTCCTTTGTATATAAAACTTGAACCCCGCCCTCCCCTTACAAATTTTCATCTTCATTACATTAACCTATTTCTATCTTAATATAGCAATTTCAAATAAATTTTCATCCTGATTACCTTGAAAATATTTCTATCTTAATATGACATTTTCAAATAAATTTTCATCCTCAACCTTGAAATATTTCTATCTTAATATAACATTTTCAAATAAAAGCTATTTGGTACTTCCTAGTTTGATATTTGTTCTGAACATAATCTATCCACTTCTTCCATTCCCATTCATAAGTCTCTTGAGAACAGTCTTTTAAATATGCTGAAATCTTCGCCATCTCCGCAAAACTGGCCATCTTCAAAAACCAAGAGTAAAAATGAAAATTATGCAAGACGTTCCAGAAAGGGGAGGTCTTAAACTTCCAAACCTACAGTTATATTATGATGCAGCAGCTTTGACTTTAGCAAGTGATTGGTTTGGAGGAAAAAAGACTGGAATATTAAATGCAGAAAGTTTCGATTTGGAATTTGGATGGCACGCTTACTTATTTTATGACAGTAAAGTGGACAAAGTATTCAAAAGCCACATACTCAGAGTTTCTTTGTTGAGAGTTTGGAAGAAGCACCGAACCAATTGGGATTATAAAATACCGCTATGGCTGGATCTTGGTCATACTTTGTGGAATACAAATATAATGTCACTCGGGGGGTTTTTATATAAAGAGGTTCTTTTTACAGATGCGGGCAGATGGCAGCTGAAGACATTACAGACATTGTTGGCTGAAGGGATTAATTTAACTTGGTTACAATATAATCAATTGCAATTGAGATGGAAAGAGGACCAAAAAACTGGTATTATGATGTATGAGGAAGAATTAGTTAGACATATAAAAGAGAAAGGCCCAATGCATATTAAAAGACTTTATAATGTTTTGTTAGAAAGGGATTCAGAAACTGAACTAGTTAAAGACTGTATGGTTAAGTGGGCACAAAATTTTGAGGAACCAGTGATGTTGGAAACATGGGAAAAAATTTGGGTTCAGAATGTTAAATTTACACAGTCGCAGAATCTGCGGGAAAATTTCTACAAAATGTTTTATAGATGGCATTTAGATCCAAAAAAAATTGTCGTGTATGTACCCTAGTGCCCAGCCTAAATGTTGGAGATGTGACTGCTTAGACGCTACATATTATCATATTTGGTGGACCTGTAAGAAAGTTAAGGCTTTTTGGATAAAAATTTGGTGGGTCATGCAGAATGTTTTGAAGAGAAAGATTCAATTTTCTCCACAACTGTTTTTATTGGGTATAGTTAAGGGTTTTACATTGGGGGAAACAAAAATGATATTGTACATGATAACTGCAGCAAGATTGTTGATAGGTAAATACTGGAAAAATGAAGCGCTGCCTTCGATTGAGCGCCCACTCTTTCTTGTAGCGAATGAGCTGGGGGCGCGAAAAGCCCCCAGCTCATTCACTGCATGTTGTTGCACCCCCCCAGACCAACAAGATGCTGCTACTTGGGGCCACCAGCCATTACTTGGGTGCAGAGCCTATAACAGCATGCAGGTAGAGGAGAAGCAAGAAGCACATTTTAGCAGGGAGGCTACCGTAGGGAGACCCATTTGGAGGGATCTGGGTGGGGCATGTCCCACCTAATTTGACTGTGTTTTTTCCCTTTCCAAACCAGCTCCAAGCAAGCGGTGCAGGCGGCAGCGCAACAACTGCTGACGTTTTGTACCCCAGCCCATCCCCTTAGCACGGTAAGAAAGAGGCGTTAGGTGAAATTGGGAGCTTTGCTACTGACCCTGATGTCACCAGAGGCCTTCCTGGGATGGCTAGTATGCATCCAGCCAGCCAGCCAGGCCTGCTCCCCCCCTCCCCCCCGGCAGCAGTTACCTTGATCCTGGGCAGCATGGCACTGCCGGCCAGGCCTGTCGCCCTCCCCAGGCCTCCTCCCCCCGCAGTCCTCCTTCCTGGGCGGCATGGCACGGCACCAGTGAGCCAAGCATGCTGCCCCCCCAGGCTCTCCCCCCCCATAGCAGCCCACCTGCAATTTACCAAAAATTAGGAAGGCGACGGCAGTCAGTCGGGTGAGGAGCAGAGCAGCTGGGCCTGGGCTGGGTGGTTCGGCCAAGCAGTGACTAATAGCAAGCCAGGAGAGCAATAAGAAAGCATCCAGCAGTTCAGCCTCGGACGTGTGGTAAAAGGAGCTCCTCAGTGGGCATGCCGGGAAACAATTTTTCAGTTCCTGGTGCACGCATGCGCACTGGCCAGCTAGTCTGATGATCTGAGCTTCAGGTTGCAAACCTGGATGAGGAATGGCCAACGCCGCACGAGCCCACCTCCAGCGCTTCTCTGCCACCCCCCCTTGCCTCTTAGCGCCCCCCCAAGTCATCCTACCACCCCCAGGGGGCAGTACTGCCCACTTTGGGAACCACTGAGCTAGATCCTCGAGCTGCTGTTTGTGAAGCTGAACACAATTGCTTTTAGTTTTCATAGTATGGTAAACTACAGTTTAAGTGCTAAACTATATTTATGTGATCATCCACTAGGACTCTAAGTCCCTCTCACAATTACTGGTTTTGAGCCAGATTTCACCTAAACTGTAGTTGTATCTTTGATTTTTTCCACCTACGTGTAAAACCTTGCTTTTCTCCACATTAAATTTCATGTTGTTGGATAGGGCCCATGGTTCAAGTGTGTCAAGATCTTTTTGGATCCTGAGCTTGTCTTCTGGGATGTTGGCTATTCCTGCAAGCTTAATGTCATCTACAAATTTGATGAGCTCCCCTTCTATTCCTTCATCCAAGTAATTTACGAAGATATTGAAGAGTACTGGCCCTAAGACGGAACCTTGTGGTACCCCACTGCTTACTTTCTTCCATGTAGATGTAGTACCATTAAAGACTACTCATTGAGTATGGTTTGTCAGTCAATTACAAATCCATCTGGTGGTAATGCTATCTATCTCACATTTTTCTAGTTTATCAAGAAGTAGGTTGTGGTCTACTTTGTCAAATGCCTTGCTGAAGTCTAAGTGTACTATATCCACAGCATTTCGCTGGTCTACTAATTTAGTTACTCTGTCAAAGAATGAAATAAGTTTGGTTTGGCTTGCTGGCTACTAGTTATAACTTTATTTGTTTTTAGATATTCACAGATCTGTTTTTTGATCTAAAATTTTAATTTTTTTAGATTGTGATATGTGAAGCAAAATTTCACTTCCTGATCACAATCATTTATTCAAACAATAGGGAGCTAAAGAGTTTAGGGCTTTCAGGGGAATACCCCCTGGGATTATATTTTGAAATCTCCTCCAGTTCTGTTTTGGTTGCTGCCCACCAAGCATCATGTGCCTCCTCCTTTGATCAGCCTAGGAATTCTAATTCTTTGTCTTCAGTTGCTGAGTGACATATATGTATGTAGAAATTAAGCTGCTAAACTAGTTGCATATTTGTATCATCTACAAAAGTTTACCAGTTGAACCTTACTAAGGATGCATATTTGTTATCAGCACAATAACAATGCCAGAAAAGTTCAACTTGTTGCAATAATTGAGATATATTGTTCAATCAGATGCAGAAATTAGTGGCTTCCAAGAGATGCAATTCTTCAAGATATTCTTCCAGCTTTCTTCTAGAGCCTCTCCTCCACCTCCCTCTGTTCTTGTGGTACATAGGGTCAAGTCTTTGAAGTTTCTTAGTCTTCGTCATGCTGTCAGCACAATTAAGCCCTGCCCTTATTTCCAGGCCTGTACAAACGTCCTCCTTATTGCCTTTCCCTCAACTGCCCTGAATGAATGGATCTCTTCCAGAATTTGCCTTTCTCCATTAATAATATAAATTATTTGCTGCTTCCTGTATTAAAAAAATGAACCTCCCCCAAACAATGTAGACAAAGCAAAAATTAAACTGCTACTTCCAGCAAGTCCATTGTCTTCTGGATCCTGTATGCAGGTGCAGATTGTATGGACATTCATTTATGAAGTATGTAAGAAATCAAGAACTAAAACATATGCCTGATATTATCAAAATATTTTTGTCATAACAATAATGGAAATAGCCTTTGGAATCCCTGTATATATTTTAGGCACTTTGTTTTGAGTCAAAAACATAAAATTTTACACAATATAAGGACTTTATTCCCATGCCAAATATTATGGATCCAGTTTGCATTGAAATAAAAGCTGACTTCTTGTGGTATAAGATACAGACTTTAAAAACTGTTAATGGAAATGTGCTGTAACAAATTCTACAAAAAAAAAATCATAAAAGTTTACTTGTATTTTAAATTGTATCTTAAAATATACAAAATGCTGTAAATGCTTAAATACAGTATTTGATCTTCAACAGCTCTAGCTAATCATAAAATGCAAGGCAATGGATCCCTTTGTGGATCTCTTTGTCATGGATTCACTAAGTTTCTAGATTGCTTAGTTATTGATTCTCTTAATATAAATCTCATGCATGTAAAGCTTCTATTCAAATGCATATCTTAGGGAAGTTAGATTATCTGGAATGTGGAAGAACTCTTGTTGTTGCTGAAATCAAAATGAAATCAAGGCACAGTCAACTGCCTTCATAGAATGAAATCAATAGTAAACGTTTATGAGACAACGACAACAAGGCCTTTGTTGTGTTTCACAAATCTGTTATGAAGTCATTCCTATATTCTAAAAGCACACAATATGATCTTCAGCAAGGTTCTAGTGTGATTGGGCTGCATGGCTTTTATCCATATCTGTTTTCCTGCAAGGAGAATAGCAGCAATGATATCCAGAGAGGGAAGATCAAAATCAACAAGATGATGACTGGATGGAAGCCACACCTCTTTTTGAAAGTGCACCTTCAACATGGGCAGAGCTTGTGACGCAATAATGTTCCTTCCACTATTTTGCTGATTTTGATCAACCACAAATGCTGCTGAAAAGCAGCATAACGAAGTTTTTAGTCAAAGAAATAATGGACTTGTGCCCATTTCAGATTGCAACTTCTATACAATGCACTTTATTATACATTATTTTCAACAAGACAAGAAGCTTTCTAAATGATGCCTATGGATATCAACTGGACCAAAATGAGGAATTTTCCTGTCCAGTGGGAGTGGTTTCTGGTATTACGCTTACAACTGTTTCTGAATAATTGCATCTAGGTGACATTATCAAAAACATGCTTTTGCCCTGGGAAGGTTTTTCCCAAACAAGAAGTATTCTGATTATATTATGAATTATTAATAGCTAGTAATAAAGAAATATTTGGGGACATGGAAAATTACTAAGAAAGCATGTTGTTTTAAAAATAGAATTTTAACTTTGGACTCTCATTTGGGGTCACTAAGCCTATGATGTAGGATAACAATAAGGAATGTACTTTTTTGTGTGTGAGACTTTCCTGAGAAGTAAGAACTGGTTTTATGTTCTAAATATAAGAAATATCTGAAGCAAGCCAGAAGATCATGTAAACATACATTCTTGTTTATTCAACCAGTGTTCTGTTAGCTTTCTGTTCTCTTAACAATAGCAAATCTTGACAAAGCTAACCATCAGAAGATGATTTCGGCAGCAGTTGGGTCACAATTCAATTTTAAATAAAATGTATTATTCCAGCTGTCTTGGCCACCAAAACATATGGAGACTTGCAAATTGCTCTATCTACTATATCTCTTCTGCTATTGTAGGCATAGAGTCAGATGAAACTTTGATACCATGTGACTTCTGCACTGCCAGAGGACCACTGAGATGTGTTCAGTGC